>JAWWEE010000105.1:86020154-86245789 GCA_035221455.1 Xenops minutus | reverse complement strand
TGGCGGGGAGGAGGGCGGCTCCGCGGGGCTCTGGGTGAAGAGCGGCGCGGCGGCGGGTATGAAGGATGTGGAGTCGGGCCGGGGCAGGGCGCTGACGAGCTCGGCGGCCCGCGGCGACGGCCTGCTGCTCCTGGGCACCGGCGGCGCGGCCGCCCCCGCCGGGCTACGGGAGGGCCGCCGCGGGAAGCACGGAGCCCGCATGAGCCTGCTGGGGAAGCCGCTGTCGTACAGCAGCGGGCCGAGCTGCCGCAGGAACGCCAAGTACCGCCGGCTGCAGAACTACCTGTACAACGTGCTGGAGCGGCCCCGCGGATGGGCCTTCGTCTATCACGCCTTCGTGTGAGTACCGACGCGCTCCCTTCCCCTCCCGTCCCGTCCCGACCCCTCCCGTGTGTTCCCCGGGCCGGCGTCCGCACCTGTTCCTAGCAGAGCCGCGCCGCACTGAGGGGCGCGCACCTTCCCTCCTGCCCCTCCGCTCCCCGGGCATCACCCACCGCCGCTCCACGGGGAGGACAAGTCCCCCACGAGTCGTGCGGAAAGTGACCGGGAGGCGTCAGCGGAGGCGGTGGAGCCGCTGCCACCTGCGGCGCGAGGCTCCGCGGGCGGCGGAAGAATCCGCGCAGCCCTGGGTGGGAGGTGATGGGGGGAGGCTCGGTTCACCCGGCTGACAGAGCCGGAGGGGAGCAGGGCGGGGAGCACATGCTCGCTGGTTTCCCGGGCGCCCGAGGCCGTCGGCTTGCGCTGGGGGGCTGCGTGGTGCTGCCGCCGGTGCCGCACGCCGGCCTCGAGGTTAGACGGGGCGAGGGATGCCGGCGGCTGGCGGGGTCCGCCCCGCGACGGTGGGGCGCACTGGGAGCGCCGGCGGTACCCGCGGCGTGCGTCCTGCCCCGCGGACACCGAGCGCTGCGTGGTTTGAAAAGTTACCGCCGCGGAGCCGCACCGCTCGGTTCTGCCTCCAGAGTGTTTTCCGGGCGCGCCAGGTCCCCGCCTCACAAGGGTGTGCGGGTGACGGCGCTTTCCCACGCGTGTGCCCGCCGCTGCTGCGCGGCGCCGCGGGATGCTGCGGCCCAGGTGCGCACACCTGCCGCCGGCAGCGCCGGGCACCGCCCGAGGCAGCGCACAGCGAGCGCCGACCGCGCCGGCGGCCTCCCCGCCCCTGCCTGCCGCTGCTGCGCTTTGGCTTTTAGCAGGTGGCGGTTCATATCGCCCTCACTTTGAAAGAGCCCATGATGGAAATGCATTTTCCGTCGCATCGCTCGGTGGAGAGCGGTACTGTCACAGCGCTGCGAAACTTGTGCTGCTTTAACTTCAAGAGGCTTGCCTGGGAGAGCTGCGCGGGGGAACCTGTGGCTATCACTGCTTGCAGTACCTTTAGGATTAGCCTTGTTCCTCAGTTCATTAGCAATCCCTTATTTTTATGGTTATTGTAATATTCGGGGGAAAGGCCCGACTCAAAATATTTATGGCTGAGCAGAACGTGCAATACAGTCTGGCAAGGAGTCATGGCAATGGATCATACCGCTAGGTGAAAACGTTGCAATTGACTACAGAGGAAGGAAATCAGGCATTGCTGTATTTGGCATATAATACATGGTATTTCTGTGTCTGACTACAGAAAATATCTCATAAATTAATCAGAAGATTTAATTGATATGCTGTAGGCAACTGTATTTGTTTCATGCCAGTTGCAGAAATCAAGCTAGCGGTTGCAGCAGCTTTGCTAAAAAAGCAACTGTTCCCTAAAAGCTGTTTGACAGGATAAGGAGTACTCCTCTCTGACCAGCAGGGGAACCCCAAAATCTTACTTTAATACAAGTTTTTGTTAGTGAAAAAATATTTTGCCAAAAAGCATGGTAATCTGATTAATAAAATACTTTATGGATAGATGTATTTAGTAGATCACAATTACTATAAATAACAAGCATTAGAACCATACTTAGTGTTATATATTATTCAGTGAAAGGATTTTTGTCCACTTAGAGGGTCTGCCCATTCTTTCTGTTTTACTCTGAAAATCAACTCTTACACCCGAAACTTTCTCTTGGAGGACACTTTTTTGGTACCATTTGCTGTCTGGGTTCTTACAGGTGTTATCCTGTTGCCTAGATGGATGTAAATTAATGTTGCGACAATCATCAAAATATGTACTAGGAATTATCTCACTTCAGTGCCTGAAGTTGACATACAGCATTTGTGAATTGTAGTTTTGAACCTTTCCCTTTGAGATCATGAAGAAAATCCTTAAAAGTAGAAAAGCTGGAAATACGGTTGACAGGTTTAAACCTAAAAAAAGAAAAAAAGGTAGTAAATTTCCAGAGTGGAGTCATGACACAGCAGCACTGTAAACAAGGAAGATTGCCAGCTGTGTTTAGATAATTGCCTGCATAGAAAGAGTGCCAGTTTTAATTTTTAATTGCAAATGGCAATTTTGGCAGCTGTAAATGCCAACATTACATCTTTTATCTGAGCAGATCTGTGTGAAAGAGCTTGAAATGTTACTGTAATATAAAGGCACCTAGTAATAATATTACCTTTATGGATCTGTCACTGTTACAGTGTTTAAGGTGAATTTGATGTTCCATTGGATTTCTGTTTGACAGCCAACCTTATTGTCAGTCTATAAATTATTTTAACATATTCGTATAATTCTGATTTAATCACGGTCAAATAGTCAGGTAATGTTTTTGGTGTTTCAGGCTCTTTTTTTTTTTCCCAGCCACCTGATCAAATACAATTACATTTTGGAAAACAGACTTTCTTACAGAATTAAAAATCAAACCAAAGTAAAAAACCAAAAACAAACAAACAAACAAAAACAAAAAACAACCAACAAACAAAAAAACCCCACAACTATTTGAAAAAAAAAAAAAAGTCTTGAGACAAGTAGCTTAGAGTTGAAAAGACATTACTAAGCACATGAGATATCTGTTCCTACCATTGCTAAGCTATTCTTGACTGTAGTAGAGCCTGTTACAGCTCTGTACTATTTCTGTTACAGGAATGGGCTATCTGGGGTGAGACCTTTTCAGATCATTGGTCTGCTGAAATCTCACTCCCCTATGCAGGTTGAAGTAATGCAAGTGTGGTTACAGAGTTTCAATTTGAAGTCTTTGATCTAGAGGTTTATTTAGGTTTGAATGTTTGTTTTTCAAATAAGAAGTAAGGAATTTACATTAGTTACAAATAGAAACCATTCCTGCAGTGTTATTGTCATTTATCATAACCATAGGGAAAAACACTTTGGAGTTGAGAATTATGCCCAGTTTGTTCTTCTTTTTTCTTTTTGCCCTTTCAAATAAGAGAAAAATAGGCCGGCCACCTACGGAATGAGTATTGTGACCTACATTCAGAAGTCAATTGGTTTATTTGTAAATACAAACTTGCTAAATGCTAGAACAGATAGCTATTCTGCAAACTTCTGCTATTAGAGGCAGGATTTACTCTTGAGCAAAGGCCTTTGACTCCAATAAAGTTGTGCCTGGGAGCTGAGACATAAATGACATATTTCTTGACTCCTTTTTGTGCACCTCAGTAGCTCTTTCTATGGAAGCTGTATTAAAATATAAGATCTTTCCCGTGGGTTTTTGAAGCCCTCCTTTTCAGATACCACAGTCTTCTGTTCTTAATCATTCAGGAGCACCAAAATATGAACACTTATAAAATCAGAAAAGAACATTCTGCCATTTGTGTGTAATGAGTCAGTAACTTAAACTCCTGCTAGTAAAATATTTATGCCACACCACATCACCTACACATGGAGCATATGCACATTTAACACGTGTGCTTATGTTCAAATGTTGAGATACTGTAACTTTTCAAAAGCATCATCTTGGGATGTCATAGGATTTCTTTCTGTTAGTGCTGTTGCAATTTATTTAGATTATTTTGGGTTGTTTGGTGTGATAAAAATGTATAGCCACTGCCTCAGAATGATCAAAGGGGAATTCCAGGTTGGTTGCAAATTTAACTCTGGGTTTCATCTTGATTTGTCATAAGGGTTTTGTATTATTTTTGTTCTTAACTGTCATTCTGAAAATGAGATGGCATGAGATGTTCAGCAAAAAAATACTGCTCTTTGATACTGTTTATACTGGTAGGATATAATTAGTTGCATAAGTTTCCTAATTTAACATGTTGGATTTATTTCAGGAATAATAAAGTTTCTGTTTCTTACTGACTTCTTTGTAATATATTCCATGCAGAAGTCTTTAACATTTGTTGTGGGGATGTCCTTCTCTTTACAAAGCTGACACCTTTTGCTCTGGAAGCTTCTGAATCCCAAATCATAGATATGGATGTGTGCACAAGAGCAGTGGGACTTTACATGACTGTATTGATAGGTTTTCATAGGCATCCTCTGTTGGTCCACTGCTGAAGATAAGATACAGTTATAGAGTCTATATGATGTTCTTCTTGTCTTTTGCATTATCGATGGAAAAAGACTGAATAATTACTTCTGGAAAAAAATCTAGTGATGCCATCAAAGATTTAACTTGCTATTTTAGCTTTCTAGATCTGCCAGAAAGGAAGGTGGATATTGAACAGCAGGTCTTTGCATCTGAGCTAACAGCACAGCATCATACTCTGCCCTTTGTATAATTATGGAGCTTCCACATTCTCATTAGAAAACCAATAACTTGCAACAGCCTAAGTACTTGCTTTTTCTCATAGCATTGAAAGTAGGAGAAATTATTTTATCTATTTCTTTTATCCATCCTAAGGCATCTAATGAACTGGTCCCAGGTGCTCTGTGGGTAGCTCTGTGTGGGTAGCTCTTTCATCTTTTCTAGCACTATTTCAGAGTCGGGGTCTGAGGTTGTAACAATATATTTCCCTATGTTTTTAAAAACAAATACTGACATAATATTTACAAATAATATGATTGACAACATAAATGCATGGCAAATCAAATCCTATTAGGTATTAAGAAGGTAAAAATTTAAAACTCTTCAACTGTAGCACCTGAACTTTAGTAGACACTTTCTTTCAGGGACAATGAATGATAGCAGATATGTAGATGCACTGCAGTGTAAATCTGCAGCAATCTGCTGCATCTGAAGTACTCTGTGATTCTGTCTATATGCATATCTCTCACTTACACATTGTTTTGAAGGAATCTTAGGAAGTTACCCAGTCTAACTGGAAGGACACACTCTTCCCAGTTGTGTCAGACTGGCTTTGTCCAGATGGGTCTTATATTTCACTGGTTGGAGGTTCCACGACCTTTCTGGGTAATCTGTGGGTCTGCAACACCTGCCTGTTGAAAAAAGGCAGCTTTGCATGGGGAGGAAAGAATGAAAGAGCCAGCCTGGACCTCCCAAATGGCAATTTATGGTCATTGTCCCCTTACGTGTCTTCTGTCATTGGTCAGATTCTGTATTCTGCATCATTGTGATTTTCTGTCAGCTAGCTGTAGGCTGCTACTAGGTCACCTGTTTGATCTCCCTCTTGCCAGACCAGCCATGCTTAGCTCCATCAACTGCTCCATGTAAGATAAAAGCTCAAGGCTCCTGAGTATTGTGGTTGCTCTCCAGCATCTCCTTCTTCTGCATGTCCCTGTTCAGCCGGGAGAGTTCACAACTGGATGCCATTGTGTGAGGTCATGCTGCGTAGACAGGAATATTTTCTTCAGCCTGCCAGCCTCACTCTTCTACTGTAATTGTATGTTGCTTGCCTTATTTCTGATGAGGACATGCTGTTGGCTTGTACTCAATCTGCTGTGTTCACTGGAATGCCAAGGCCCTTTTCACTGAGCCTGCAACCCACGCAGTGGGTTTCCAGCCTGTATGGATGCTTGGGATTAATCCGCATCAGGTGTAGATACCTGCTCTTCTCTTAATTGGACTTCATAGGTCTTTATGTTCATGTTCAGAGTTTTCTTGTGTTATCTCAGTTGCTATGCACTGAGCAGAGTGGTGGAGATGTAACAATCTTTAAACCCACTTGCACTTGCTTTGTGATTGGCAGAGAAGATTAAATGCTCTTTCCTGGTGTTGTTCATGGACAGCAGTTCTCTGCTGGAACCCTGTCATGGGCAATAAATAACATCAAGCTTCAATTTTTCACTTGGGGTTTTTTGTTGTGGTTTTTTTTTCTTCTTTTAGTTGGAGTGCTATTGTCCACCTCAGGATTTTCAATAGCTAAGTATTAGGAACATTTATGCTTACTTAGTAAAATGCTGTATCACATTTTATTTTTTGAGGCTTGGTTTACTAAGTTTTCTCATCTGTACTGGCCCTACCCAAGAGCAGTGATCCAGGGGGAGCAACTGGTTTGCCATAAAAACCAAAATTGATCCACAACCTTCGACAAAGAAGATTACAAAAGGCTTTCTTTGAGAAAGAGTCACCAAGACCTGGATTGAGGAAAGTTCATGCATGTGGACTTTCTTCTATTTGTCATAAAGTTTATTTCTCAAACAGGGTTAGGAATTTTGTTTAGAAAGGAAGGTAGTATCTTAGGTTAGTGTTTGTGTTTCAGATAAATGTACCACTATCTTCTCCATCTTAAAGCAAGAAGTGAGTTAAGAGGTTTCTTTATAATCATCATAGTTTTGCGGTAATTTTTTCCCCTCATGTAAACCCCATGCAATTAGTGTAATATTTGAGATAAGACTCCTATCTTAGATCTATTTTGCTTTGTGTGCCAGTCTTAGGTGTGACATTTCTTGTTTTCCTTTTTGAGTGTCTTGTATGATGTGAGGACTCTTGGGGAAGTTTCTGTGGTCTCATATGATGAAAGAACTTGCTCAAAATTACAGATTTTGTCCAGGGGTTGGATAATACATGAATTTCAAATATGACATTAAATATCTGTTCTCAAAAGAGTAGTTGTTTTAGTTGATGAAAGAAAGACTTTATAAAAATTTTAATTGCCTGTGAGAGAATGTTTGTGTGAAAGATTTTGAAAGTAGGCTCTAGACAATATTTTAGTGATCTAGACACCTTACTTTACCTCAGTACTTTTTCAAGTTTCTGTGCTGTTCAACTTTTTATATCAAAAAGAAGTCATATCTATTTAGACTTGATGCTCTTTTCATGCTCTAAGTCTGACTATATTTTTAATAGCTATTCACCCTGTTTTATTGTTGCTTGTAGCTTAATTAAGTTTCCTGAATTGGACTAAAGTACAATTGAACTAATATTATTGCAATAATTTCTAGCAACAACCAAATGGAATGCCAATGATTATTCAGTCATTAATAGTGTTTCCTTATATATGAAAAGAAACATCATTAATATACTTACCAATACTCATAAACTGCAATGAAATTTTTCATAATTGTTTCAGTGGAAAGTAAAAGCACCTGGTTTGTTACTTCATTAATCTTTTTTTTTTTTTTTTATGGAGAATATATATAGAAGGAAAAACTTTTATTCCTAGACAATGTAAATGCCTGACTTTGCACATAAATCTCATTGTGGTAAGGTAGTTATTTCACAATAATTCAAAGATAAAACTTATTTGCCAAGTGTTTAACATTCTTATATGGTTCATCTTTTCATTAACACAAATGTCTAAATGAAAATTAATGTAATTTCTAACTGATTTTAATTGAAGCAATAATGAGTCATAGAAAAGATGGAGTAGAAAGTATAAATAAGACTGTCTAACAAAAAAATCTTTAACATATATACATAGTAGACATAATTTGCTACACTATTCCTAATTAGGCAGATGTTTATTTCACAGTAAATATTGCTTTTCCCCATTACAAACCATTAACACAACAGAGTATGCATTCTTGGCTGTTTTAATTAATGCTGGTGTATTGAGAGTCACTTATAAAATGTGTTGTATAAACTGTACTGAGTTTGGGGAAACTCGTAATTTTTCTCTCCTTCTTGTTTTCTCTGAGAATTTTTTTTTTAAGTTTGTTTTACAGATTTCCTGTAAGAGAGCAGATGTAGATTACCCAAGGGATTGCCACTACAGGTCAGTTCAGAGAGAAAATTCGTCAGCTGTACATTTTATCAATTGCAAAATAATTTTAAAGAGTTGCATGCTCATGTGCAAAAACTCTCTCCTTTAAAGATATTAATTAAAAGTTCAAAGGCTGTCTTATAGGTCATCTGCACCTAATCAAGAAATATTTTCAATTTTCTGTTGAGCATTAGATTTTTCTTGTGATAGATGTCTGAGTGGCAGTGTAATTGCATTATAGGAAGCTCAGCAAAACGTTCATCATTTTGGGCACTGAAGTGTAGTCTCAGAGTGTCTTCAGCTTGAAAGACTATGTGATTACTTCTTAATATGTGCAGTCTGGTCCAGTGATTCAGAGGTGGACACAGTCCTCCAGCCAGACATATCTGAAATTTTCTCTTTGGCCTTTATCCAAGAAAATCTTCAAACATAAATGTGTGTATTTTCCTTAACAGAGTTGGATACAAATATGTCTCTAACCATTTTCTTGAAGAGTGAATAATTTTTGAAGGCATGGAGTACCTGCAGCTTCCTTTCATTATTCTGTTGTGCATTGAATGGGTAATTCACTTTTTTCTCCCCACTTGTATAGAATGAAGTTTAACAAATGAATCACGCTCTTAAACTGATTAGAAATAATGAAGAAAGGAAGTTCTGTACCTGGCCAAATCTTGATTTAAGCAATATATTCCTGTTTGTCTTGGCTTCCTTCTTGCTTTGAGACGTTGTAGTTCAACAAAGAAAACATATTATGCCTTTTGACATTTCTGTAGAGTTTTAATTCTTCTTTTGTAGTCATACCTGATATCACATGGAAGCAGCAGACTGGTGCCAGGAGTCAAGGATGACCAAATCAAGAGAATAGAAACTTTGTGCTCTGAGAAGAAAAAAATGTTACTGAACACATTCAGATGCCTCCCTAGTTCACTAGTGTCATAGATTAGAGCATCTGCACACGCTCTTTTGAGATCATTCAGTCAAAAATAGCATCTAAATTCTCCTGGGGCATTACATTTAATTGCTTTATGTGGTTTCAACTCATCCATAACCATGGTATCTGAGAATTACCCATTAAAAGCAAATGCACAAATCTTTCCCTTCCAGGCTCGAGTGACAGGAGTGCACTAAAAAGTTACTGCTGGGGCCTTTCTGAATATGCATAAGTGTCCTGACATACTTGAGAAGGCCTTTTTTTGGGAAAATTAAGATGAAATATTGTTTTGGATGCAATTCTCTAGGTAATGGGGGTGGAGAGGCACTGATCTTTGGTAGTGAGTGTGAAAATGTATGTCAGTCTCCCTGGAGACAAGTGTGGATCAATAACTGAATTTTTTTCGATGGTAAAACTACCATGTCGTAGGAGAAATGATGGGTGATTGCTCAGGATGGCTCAGTTGAAGCTGGCTTGATGAGGCTGGAGTGATGTCCACAGTACAGGCAGTGAGCAGGTGATGTCCTTTTCCCTTCAGGTGGCCAGTATCAGAGAAGAAGAATTGCGATGGTTCTAGGAAATTATGCATTACATTTACCAGCTTGAAAAACTCTTTTGTGTCCAAGAAAGTTAGGCTGACTGAGGTTAGAAGTAGTCTCTAAATTTGTTCTTTTTCTGTTTTCATCTCTGTGCAGTTGATATTTGTCTGTAGAGTCAGGTTTATTCACTTATATCAGAGGAACCATTGCCTTAGGATGAGGCTCAGTCTTGCTCTATGCAGCTCCATGCAAAAGGATATGTATAGGTGGCAGGAAACATAGAGCCATGTGTGAACGAGCTGTTAGCAGCAATCTGTGCAATGGGGAGGGAGGAAGGAAGAGCCTGTGCTGGTGGTTGGAGGGTTTTTCTTAGACCTGTACCTGTCTCTCAGAGCCTTCGGAAGTGTAGTTGTGGGGCAGAATCATTTAGGTTGGAAAAGGCCTTTAAGATCATAGAGTCCAACTGCAAGTCTAACACTGCGAAATCCACCATGATACCATGTCCTTAAGTGCCATATCTGCCACATTTCTTTTAAATACTTCTAGGGACGGGGTCTGAACCACTTCCCTGAGTAGCCTGTTCCAGTGCTTGACAACCCCTTCTGTGAAGAAAATTTTCTTATTATCCAATCTAAACGTCCCCTAGTGCAGTTTGAGGACATTTCCTCTTGTTACCTGGAAGAAGAGACTCATCTCCACCTTGCTATAATCTTCTTTCAACATCCTTCTCTCATGCCTTTGACCACATCTACCTGTTTTCACTAGAAATGTTACTTTAACCTTGCTTTTTCAAGGAAGCTCCATTACACTTCAGGTGCATGTATGGTTACTTGCAGTGAGTATGCATGCTCTCAAGTGATTTGTTCAGCTTCTAGTTATTTAAAATGTGGATTTTTCTCTCTGATGTGTCCCAACTGCATCTGTAGACTGAAGACAAAGCAAAATTTAGAATACAAGAGGAACAGCTTTGCTAATATCTGTGGCTGTTGTAAATTTTTATATGACACAATATTTTGCTCCAGCAGACGTATTTCTTTCCCCTTAGGCTTAGAAACAATAGATTTAATTCGGTCGTTGGAGATACTGCCTGGAAAGAAGTTAGCCTTCCTCAGAGGTCACACTTACTGCTGACTAAACTTGTGATTTGTCTCCTGCAAATAATCTGTGTGCTGGGTGCGGTATTAGAATTGAGTTATTGTAGGCTGTGATGAGGTAGATGATGGTGCCGAATTATAAATAGTCTTTGGAAGGAATTTTGATTTTCATCCTGAAAATGCTTGTAGAAATACATTTTAGTGGTGTTATTAATAGTTTTAGGCAATTCCATAGTAATTACTAGAAATCATCAAACTGAGCATTGATAAAAGCTCCAGCTTTCATTCAGGGATGATCACAAAAATCCACCTGAATTAGAGACATTTTATAAAGCTTCTGAAGTTATACTCGAGAAATTCTTCTAAAGTGAAAGGAAAGCCTAATCTGAAATCTTTGATGCTATTACATTATGTATGTCTGGGCACTCTGCATGAGATTTTGCTGTTTGGAGATATAAGGAGAGTTACAGTGAAAGCATTTGTGGAATTGCAGAGGCAGAAGTTATCTACGTGGGAACAAAATCATTGAAGTGAAGAAGAATTTATGAATGTCTACTTGACTGTAACATTACTTGACTGATACTGTATATTACTTTCAGGTTATTAATGATGACTTTTTAATGTTTTCCCCTGTTATTTTCTGCTTTCTGTAGAGAGAAAGCTGAAGTAGCAGTGTAAATCAATTTATTTGATTTATATAAATAAAATATGGTATTGATCTTTACAATTTTCTTTCATTGAGGTTTCAATCTTGTATACAGACCTGAGGAAACAGTCAGTAATATCACATGAAAATTTTATTCACTACCTGATTGTGTTTCTGATTGCTTTTCCTTTGGTAAATATTCATGTAAGTCTTCTTGCTGAAGCTGAGTCTCAGTTAGTTTACTCCCATCTGCATTGACTCTTTGCTGGAGCTTAGGTCACTTTTTAGCTGCTCTTGCAGGTCATTTGATGGGAAGGAATGCGGCTGGACAGCAAGATGCAGTCCAGCAATCTCTGACCTCCAGCATGACTACATCTACACTTGGAGGAAAACCTGTGAAGATGCATCTGAAATACCCCTCAGTATTCAGAAGATTGGTGAGAAATACAGTCCCCAGGGACTTTTTCAGCAGAAAGAAATTCAGTCTTATTCCTATCCAGGGAATTTCTCCTTGAAACCATAGCTGAATTAATGATACCCATTAAATGTAAAAGACATCTAAAAGTATGATAGTATTAGATTAAATGTTATTGCTGCTGTTCATTAAGGGGAAAGCTGGAGATGAAGTAGCTGTACCAAACTGAAGCTTGATACCAGTAAGTGTCAGAAGCATTTACTTGGAAAAAATCCTTTGTATGATTTTGTTCTCCAGGATTTTTTTTCTGCCCATATCTGTAAATTACCACACCACAGTGAAAGGTCATGGCATTTTATTAGCTTGCCTTTATCACCAGCTTTAGGGGTATCATAAATAACATAATGGATAGTACATGAAAACTCAGATATGTTAAGAAAATACAGTGACATTTCAGATGCAATCTGTATCTGGAAGATAAAATTAACTAGTAGAGTGCTCAGTATTTAAGAAATATGCTTTTATGAAAGTTTGATAGTGTTTTTCAGGTTTATTAATCCATGACAAAATTGTATTCTTCTATGTCTTGAGTATAAAAAGACAAATCTTCAATGAAAATGATCCTGGATGAAAATGTGAACAGTTGTAAAGATTTTGAAGTCATTTACAGAAGAGTGAGTCCAGAGATCTGAAATGTATATTGGTGTTGGAAATGGGCTTAGTGTATTAGGGAGGCTCATTCATCTCCCAGTACCTATTTTTAGCATCCTGCAAAGAGCCAGTGACTGGCTTCATCGCCGTCCAGTGTGTGTATCACAGAGTCATGTCGTATGAACCCACAGGACATCTGCAGCAGTCAGTGTTTAGGTGGCTCAGTAATAAAGGTCTGTGTTTTGGCCTTGTCTTGAAACGTGAGGCATAGTGTAATAGATATGTGATGTTGGCAGGTTATGCTGTTCCAAGTATGGATCTGTGGATTAATTTTAAACTGAGGGCTGCCTTGCCTACCTCTAGAGGGTGTGCAGGTGGCAGCAACAAATCACTACGCATACAGTTCATACTGTTTTCTGGCAGGAGGATAGAACTGGTATCTTGCAGTCTAGCCCTGGGAATGGCAGGTTTTATGTTCTAAAATATCATTTGCATGTTAATTTGACTAAAAACAGTAATTAATGAAGAATACTGAAAAATTGTTAGAATACTTCATGAAAATGATGGTACATAGAGTTACAGTTCCGGAGGATGTTGTTTACTAATCCACAAACTTCTTTCATGTAACAAATGCAGAGTATACAAGTCCATTATTAAATCATCCATGTATTTGTAATCATTACGTTCTTGGGTGTTCTAGTTATCTATCTAGCTATCTATCAGTGTCTTAGGTGCCTTAGATGCTATGCAAACAGTAGAAAATCTTCACAAATAAATCTGTCTTCTCTCATGGAACCATATGTAAAGGCAACACAATGGCGCAATGCAACCTCCTTCTGTCTGGACTCAGCAGGATGCTCTGAGTGCTCATCCCTGTGGTTGGTAACAGCTGCCCCTCAGCAGCTCCTCAGCCTGGGAAGAAAGTTATTTATCTTAAATTTCAATAGCTGTAAAAAGTATCTGTCTGGTTAATTTTTAAAATTACATTTATATGTGCATAATATAACCAGAAAGTCATCTTTGCATGATTCATTAAGTGGGAAAAAAAGAACAAATGAAACTGTTTCTTTTTGCTGGGTCTGACGGCCTCAGCAGCATATGATAGAAATGCTGTTCATTCACTGGTAAACTACTGTCAGCAGTAGACTCACAGGGATGCATTTCTAATTTACTGCAACTAAACCAAACTTCAGTAAATCTGACATTTATTTTGGCAGATGCTGAGGTGTTATGTTAACTGTTAATTTCACTGTATAGCAATTTTACGAATATTAAATATTGCATGGTTGATGAGAGTCTTCTTCCTGTCTTTGAAGGTACTGAGTTAGAGAAATGTATGACTGGTTGAAGAACAAGCAGAATGGCAAGACAGCTTCTTAGTGTGTGACAGGGAAACCAGGATGCAGGTGAATTAATTGTGGTAAAAATACACCTAATTTTACAACTTTCTCTGAGCTTGGGAGCTAAAAAACTTGCCAGATTAAGTGGCTGATAGAGACTGGTTAGAATATGGGGAAAACAGTCAATGGGATACCATGGGAGAGCATACTGAAGTCAGTCTCGGGGTTTCTTTGAAACAGGGGGCTGTCAAAAATCCTAGAGTTTGAGTCTTTCAGAAAGGTACACATGAATTGTAGTAGTTTATTCATTTTAAGGTATGTTTTTATGAAGCTTTTTCTCCCAAGTTTAATTAATTTAAAACTACTTTAATTATTTTCATCTGATCATATTGCTTTGATATCATCACTCTGTCTGGGCCATTCTACCAAACCTCTAAAACTGTCTATAAATTTTGTTCAAGTGCTTCAAAAACAGGAATGAAAACTAGTATTTTTGCTTGTGACCTAGGGTGGAACAGCAATTGAGATCTTGGCAACTAAGTATCTTAAATGGTTTTTCTATCTTACCAATTAATCTCTGTATGACAGGTGTTTAAAATTGATAATCAAGATAGGTAGGTGTCTAGGTAGGCTGAGACCACTGGACCTTTTTGTCTTCCCCAAAGGCAAAGCAAATAGACTATCAGCTCTTGTATCCTGAGGAGAAAAAGAAAATCAAAACCACAAAAAAACTCCAGCAAAACCCAATGGAATTTTTTTCTTTTTTTTCATGTGGAGAGTCATGACAAGCTTTTGAGTCTGAGGTGCTTCTAGATTCTTTTTCCAATGGAAACCTGAAAAAAAGCTTCTTCACAAATTTCAGATGTTTTCTAAAATATCTCTCAAAATGAACATGTTAGGCTTTTATTTGAGTGGCTTTTTAGCTACTCTGACAGTCAATGTATTTTTCTTTTACTTGTGCCCACTTCTTTTCCTAAGGGGCTAATGATCTTTTTCTACTTCTGTGCTCTCTGATTAACTCAAGTTCTCCCTCAGAGGACCAAGGAAATGGAACCTAAAGACTTACTAATGGTGAACCTTGTAAGAGGACTCCATGGACATTGCTGAGGGTGAAATGAGCACAGCTTTTAGCATTGCAGTTTATTTCCTTTGAAATTTCAGCACCATCCTGGCATTCACCTCACACTGTTTTGGCTTTCAAAAAACTCTCTGATGCATTCAAGCAAGTCGGTATTTATATCTACCTATACATATATAAATATATATATATATATAAAAGTGCTGATGTACTTTGCTGTACCCGTTAATAAAATCAGAGAACATGATTTAAATTTTGTTGAGTCAAACACTAGTATTTTTGGATAGAGAAATCTTTAGCAGGTACAAATGGCAGGACAAATCCTAAAGCTGTTTACCAGCATCTAATTCCAGGCTTAATCCAGAAGCTCCTACTCAAGCAAAATAACAGGAAAGTAATAAGGTGCTTTATCTTCTTACTTTTGAATTTTTTAAGAGCGGTGTGTAATTTTTTTAAAAATTGTCCAGGTTTCTATGAGCTGTGTGTCTCCTCTGTCTTGTGCAGCCTCACAAGGGACCACTTGTGTGATGCAAATTGTGCTATATTATATGGCAAATCACCTGCAACTGCAACGTACCAAGGTGGGCTGTAGAGAATGTTTTTAATCTTTGCTTTAATAATTTGCAATGAGTAGCAGAGACTGTAAGTGGCAAAACACTTTGGCTTGAAAAGTAGCCATTAAAATACTGCTACAAAAGTAACCATAGAGTTTGGAAAATTATATGGTGCAAAATAACATATTTGTACAGCCAGTTTTATTCATTTCTGAAAATGATTGGTCTCTTGCAGGCATGCAGTTCTGGATATGTTTCTAATCTAAAATGAATAGGAAATGCTTCAATTTTTCAAATAGCTCTTAAACATATTTTAGTTTGATAGCTGATTGTATATTATGTTTGCAGCCTTTGTGCAAAACAGTTTTAATAGCAGAGTTTGCTCCATAATGAACATAGATGAAGACCGTTCTGCAGATTATCAGTCTAAAATCCCACATATGTTAGTATAATGCTATTCATGTTAAATTGCCACATTGCTTGGAATTTGTTGACACATTGCTTGGACTTTATTACCACATAGACTGAACTAAAAGAACTCCTTGAGACTCAACACGTATCACTTCCCATTTAGAAAATGACCTTACACTGGATTAGCAAGGTTATAATGGTGCTACAGAACAGCAGCTGTTGATGGAAAGTTCTCAATATTGGCATGAATTGCTTAGTGGTCTCTTCTTTAATTGCTGTCATCATTGCCTATGGATAGAGTGCTTATCAATGATTGTAATTGCTTTATAGTTCTCAGGCCATGCTCCAAAGTTTATGATGAATTTTTACCTTTTAAGCAAAAAATATTTGAGGAGTAATCTACTATTTTGCTTTGTGTATTTTCTAGCAACTTTGTGTAAATTCCTAATTATTAATGAAACCCTTGAGGCATGAAAACAAATACCCTACTATTCTCATGATGAAATATATTTTCTTTTGGAGTCTCTGGAACCATATTTGGTCCAGTTCATTTATATAATTTGCCTGTGTAGTATTGTGGAAGAGTGAAATAAAACAGCTCAGCTGCATCTGCTGTCCTCAAGATATTTCTGTGTGAACAGACCCAGACAAGCATGAGGGTTTTGTGGTCATCTGTCTGGTCCCTTACCCACATGTCACAGACCACTGCAAAATAAACTATCTGAGCTCACCATTTTAGCTTAAGGTAAATGATAGAGTCTCAGCATGAGCTGCTAGTTAAGTCTGATTTTATACCGGTTATGTGTTTGTCAGTCCTTAAAGAAATTAAATCTGACTGGAAGATTGTCTACAGAGAGGGATGATTATCAAATGAAAAAACTTTGCATTTATAAAGGCTTAAGAAGGTGATAGTTAGCATTTGATAATTAAAGATATTACTGCTTTAGTGCACTTACCCTCATTTGATGTTTAATCCTGTTCTGTAACATGCAGTTTGGAACAGTTGGTCCTCTGACTCAAGTTGTGTAAAGTCACAGTTGTGATGATACTCTCAACAGCACTGGGTACAAATATATTTTGAAACTGTTTCCTGTTGTGGACTTCTTCCTTGCAGTGTGGTGTATGCTAATACGTTACAACTTGCAGCTTGCAGTGTTTTATTGCTTAATTTAAGCATAGTTTGCATTTCTTACAGTTTGATTGGTTGGCAAGGCATGCAGAAATTATGAGTCAGATGCACCTATTTCTGGATGCCCAATATAATTAGGTGCAGCCCTGAAGCAACATGTTTTGTGCAACTTTCCAGGCACACAAAATGCAAAAATACAAGAGATGGTTAAAAAATTGATTGGAAAAAAAAATAGTGCCATTTGTGTTATGTCTGAGTTGTGATTGTATTTGTTCTGATGAACTTCATAATTTTGAGATTCTGCTTATTTTTTTTCTTTTTCTTTTTTTTTAATTTTTTTTTTGTTTTGATTCTTTTGATTTGTTTTTGGGGTTTTTTTGGTGGGGCTTTTTTGTTTAGTTGGGGTTTTGTTTGTTTGTTTTTTACTTTCAATAATTAAAACTTTGAGACATATGAAATATGTCAGCTGAGCATTCCTGGAAATGTCAGTGTCCTGTGTAACCTCAGAGTAGTTATTTAGATCCAGCATTGACATTTAATTCCACAAATTTCTGTTTTCTATAGCCTTGTCCTGGGGCACTGCTCTTGAAAGTGAGTTTTGTTTCTGTAGCTTGTGTAGTCTGGTTTGCATGACCAGCTGTTAATTAGTGGTACTGCAGTTGGATGCCTGGTGCCAATTGAAAACAGAGCTGAAACCAGCAGCTTTTTCCAGAAATTATTCACTGCTGATAATTTTTGGCTCCTAACATTTGTCTTTGAATTTGTCATTAGGAGAGGGATGCAGTTTGATTGTAATTGTGTTTCTAAAAAGGAAAAGTATCCAAAAAATGTTTCCATATATTTAAAGATTAAAATTCTGTTGAACAGATAATTTCTAGTGGTATCAAATACAATTAAGTGCTTAATTGCTTGTGTGTAAATAACAGAGTGAAAACCATATGGGTAGTAATTGAAACACACCTGGGAAAAATTAAGTGCAGCAGTATATAGTATTGGTTTCTTTGACATATGAGAAATCTATCAATTCTCAGAGCACAAAATCACATACATCCATATATTGAAAATATTGCTTCCTAAAATAAATGTGTGGAATTTAAAGGCATAGGAAAAAAATCAATTTAGTATGCACTTTTAGAAAGAGATCCAGAATCTGCTTTTAGCATTCCTTCAGATGTATTTTTTGAGGTCTGCCACAATTTTATTGGCTTCATTTGAGAAGCTACATAAGGTGCTTCATTCTGCGTCAGCTACCCTTGGCTTAGTGGAGGCATGGTTTTCTCTGGAAATGACAAATAAAAGTCTACCAAGGTGTGGCTGTGTGGGAAACCAGGCTTGTTTTGGTGATGTGAAGCTGCTGGTCTGCTGTTGTTATGGCAGTTCAAATCTGAATAGTCAATCTTCAAGTCTGTAGTGATGTGAATGCTAGGTTTGATTTCCTATGTTTTCAGTTTATGGTTAGTTAGAATTTTTCTGTATTGCGTATCTTCATTTATTTATTTTTAATATAGGGTCTTTTGAGTCCTGTTTATTTTCCCTACTAAAAATCCTTTGCATATGGGTTTTTTTATCTTACAACCTCAGCTTAAGATTTAAAAGTCTCCATTAAAAATATAGATATTGCAAAATTGTATTAAATTGTTGAAACTAGCTTATTTAGTTTCTTGTATTTAAAATAAATTTTACAATCCAATTAAGTAGTCTAATAACAGTGAATGTATTCACTAATATTCCAATAAATAACATACACAACATCTTGAATTTTCAAGAGAAGAAAAATTAAGTGACACTGGAGATGCAAAGCTAAAAATAAAATTGGGGTAAATTGCTTTGGTATTTTTTGGTTTATTTTTAAAAATTAAGGAGATAATTTTTATAAAAATATAATTCTAAAAGCCATACACCCTAGTTTTTGGAAAATAATATTGATATGAAAGAACATTTATCCCTTGCTCTGTACCTTTCAAAACTTTGGCATTTCTCCTGTGTTTTAAGGTTTCCCTCCCTTTTTGTGATATTTTTGTTTTGATTGATCAAACATACAGTGGATAGGTGCACCAGTAGAACATGAGCCTTTTTAGCTGTTATTTAATGTATATTCTGGGTTATTCTTTGTGGTAGAAGCAAATAAATCAATTCCAACAAATTGCAGACCCACCTTTAGGTGGACTTAGAACTTTAATACCTAAGTGTATATGTATGTATGTACAAACACATTGTTGAATGTAGCAGCCTGATCTTGAGGTGAAATGATGTAGGCCTTTCTGTTTCCACATCACTTAGGGCTAACTTGCACTGAGTTGATGGGCTGCATCTGTCCAGTCTTATCTCTTCTGGGCATGAAGTGATAGTCCTTTCACATACTCCTTATGGGTTTTTTGTCCAAACTCTCCAAAAGAATGAGAAAACTGTGTTGCAGCCCATGGTGTTTTTTGTAGAACAAAACTTAAATCACATGCTTTATGACCTGTCGAGGAGCACATGAGCCAGTTCTGTGGGCACTTCATCCATCTTGTGTCCTTTTCCCTAAAAGTGAGGGGTTGTGGGAGCAAACTGTCCCTGAAGACAAAGAGCAAAACAGAGCTGGAGGCTGAACAGCTGAAGTGTTCAGAAGTGCAGTGCCCAAGACTGCTTCCTGGCCGCCTTGTCTTTAGCAGAATAGGCATATCCAAAACTCCCAGATCATGGTGTAGAAGGGG
Organism: Xenops minutus; assembly: GCA_035221455.1. Taxonomy (NCBI): domain Eukaryota; kingdom Metazoa; phylum Chordata; class Aves; order Passeriformes; family Furnariidae; genus Xenops; species Xenops minutus. Next base: position 86,226,382 of record JAWWEE010000105.1, on the reverse strand, counting down.
TGATTGGCAGTCAGATCTGATGGAGAATATTATTTGTCATGTGAAAATGTGGGATTAAAAAAATTTCATCCCAAATTGCAGCAAAGTGTTGGTATTCACTGCTTTATAAATCAAATGAAAAAATAGATAAATACAGTGCTGCGGTGTTGGCCCCTTCATACTTTTTTTTTTACTATACAGAGCTTAACTTCACTAAGGGGACTTTATCACCTGAAATCAAAGTGCTTTGCAGACTTCTCAAGATTCCTGTGAAGCAGAAAAAAAAAATCAATCACATTTCCTTTGATGAAAGTTTTGATGCTTGTGAATCAATATGATTTTTAAAAGAGAAATATTTGCTAAAAGTTCCCAACCAGCCATTCTCTCTTTTTCACTTCCCCATTTTTCTTTCCAGGTGACCAACATGGGTAAAGGAGGTGAGACTCCCACTAGAGATTTCTTGCTGTATTTGTCACGAGGAATTCACTAAGGGAGGCTGACACTCTTAGATGAGCTCCTTCTCTCTGGTTGCTGCTCTAAGAAGCACAGTTCAGTATTACAAGTACAAAGTAGACCTGGGGAAATGGAAGAAAGGGTGGAGAGAGAGGGTGTAAGTACTGTTGAATATTGGTTAAAAACACTAGAAGCTGTTAATGGAGTTTGGCCAGCTGACCTCCAGCTTTAACCTTTATTCACCTACTTCTACGCCTCCAGACAAGCAAAATTTTGTGAAAAAGTTCATGAGTCTGACTGAGCTGGTTTCTGAAACTTGGTGAGCAAGAGTACTCTGCTTCAAAACTGTAGAAGTAAGCATGTTTTTCACCCTTTCTTACTCAGACTCCTATGTTCTTAGTAATACTTTAAGTTTGGATCTTAGCATTTTCCAGGGCCTCAGCTGTAAGGGAGCCAAGGACCACACAGCCATGCCCTGTGGCAGAGTTTAATAACCAGTAGCCTGGCTGGGCTTGCACAGCACACGCACTAAAGAGACTCACTTTGGCCTTTGCAGTTATCAAGGGCCCATGTCTTATCCCTCATGATTGCAAACAGCTTTATACTGTGGAATGATCAATACTTGCAAACCTTTAATGACCCAGCTGCAGTGTCGTCCTGCTAGCTGTTCCAGGCTCCCCCTTTTGTCCCACTAGAGATGCAGACGTTCCAGAAATCCAACTAAAAGGAGCCATTCATCTTCCATATAGAATCACAGCATCACAGAATAATTTGGGTTGGTAGGGACCTTTAAAGGTCATCTAGTGCAACTCCCCTGCAATGAGCAGGGACATCTTCAACTAGATCAGGTTGCTCATAGAGCCCCATCCAACCTGCCCTTGGATGTTTCCAGGGATGGGGCATCTACCACCTCTCTGGGCAAACCTTACAGTTTTTCCTTGCTTCTACCTGAAGTCTTATGTATCTAAATAAAGATTTAGAACTGTATTTTATCCCCTAGTACACATGAAAAAAAGGTGAGTGACTCCATATGTATTTCTTTTTCTATATTTGCTTATGATTTTTCTACCTTGATATGTTTTTCAAAAGACCTCTAATCAAAGTGTCCCATTCAGGTACAAAATGCATCATTTTTGGACTTTCTGTGAATGTATGAAATGTTTGGACTCATAAATAATGAGTGTAGTAGTATTTCTGTATTTAGTAGTATGATGTAGTATTTTAAACCTTTTTATTTTATCTGTGCCTGGCATACTTTTAAGATAAAGAAGTCTTTTTATTATGCTACTAACCAGAGGATAATTCAAAACAAAGTTGCTGCCAGTTATAAATATTCTTCAGGTTGTTTAACATTTCACAACTCCTTGTTTTGAGAATGCAAATGAAGCAACCGAGTAAGTGAAGACAAGTTGGTATTGCACACTGGTGTTGCTTCTTTTAAATTTGTCTTGAGGCATAAAATAACAGCTTGAGAAGCCAGTACAACAACCACTAACTTTTATGATTCATTTAAAGTAGTCACAGTTTTAAGCATGAAGGAGCTTTTTGAAGTTATGCTCTTGATACAAAAAAAAAATATTCATAGGAAAATTTGCCCTTAAATACACTTACGTTTTTCTAGCAGGTACTGCTGTAATAGTAGTGAGGATTTCGTAGGTAAGGAAAATAACCTAAAAAATGCTGTGGGTTTTTGAGGGAATTTTCTTATGGTATGCTGTTAATACCAATCAAATGTCATTCATCCTTGAGTTCTGGGAAAATAGTATGTGTGCTTGACAATTTCTGTTATTCCTAACCTTATTGATCTCAATTAATAGTTGTCTCTAGAGCAAAACCACAAGGAAGTACCACAGGAACCTGCTGACCATCCTGCAGTTCTAGCTGCAAAGGACTCGGATGGCTGATGACTCTCTGTACCACTTTGCTTTGCAATCCTCCCCACCAGTGTGTCTTGCTGTCTGTTTGCCTCCTCAACTCAGCTCCCTGTACTTTCAGTTTGCCATTTGTCATCTGTATTTCCTTATTTGACCTCTCTGGAGGCAAGCTGAAGGGAAGTCCACTGAACAGAGACCTCCATGAATTTGGTAGCTGGAGCTTTGGAGATCCTACCACATTCACATGGACTTTTTCAAAATTACATGATTTAGGAAAGATTTATCACTTAATATTTCTCCTTGTTAAATTAAGATTTGAAAATTATTTATTTAATTTTATGGGAATTTTTATGTCCACTCCAGACTTTGAATATTTTGTAGTTTAAATAAACATCTACATGTTTTGTTTGAAATAAAAATATGCAGAATGCTGGAAACTGATCGAGTCAAACCATTTCCATATTTTCTGTGTTTGGTCTGCTATGGAATTGCTTGGGTCTCCTTGATAACCTGCCACCCAAGGTTTCAGGGTAAGAAAAAGCAGGTAACTGATATCCTTGCAGTATGATTCTTCCCTTGTTTCTTCTGACACTTCTGATGATCCAAACTCTCTGCATATGTACTGGAATTGAGTAGCAATTACAGCTTACAACTCGAGGTTGCACATTTTTTTAAAGATGAGAAGCTAGAGCTAGATATCACCATTTATGGTTTTAGGTTTTAGGCTAGCACATGAACTGTACAGGTTAATATTTGTAACAAGCAAGTCACAGAGAACATACTGAAATTCAGTGAAAGTTTGTTGTTGAGGTCCCTTAAGTTCCTGGAAGTGCCAGGCAAATGCAGAGCAAACCCTCTTGCTGGGCTTGGCTGGACACAGGCATGGTGGGAAGCCTGCTCTTTGGCAAATAGATATTGCTGCTGCAACATCTACATCGAGTGAATTGTAGTTATTTCCTCACATTGTGCAAAGGTGTTTGGCAGTCACAAACTTACTTCATGTTTTTTGACTGATTCCAAGGCAGTATTGGTTACTCTCTTCTCCAAGTCCTGTTCCTTGCATATGAAGTTAACAATTTAAAAAAATGCAAAAGAGATGTTAGATTAGTGAAGAATTAATATGATTTTAATTAACAGGTAGCTCCTTAAGCAGCAAAATGAAGAAAACATGGCATTACATTTCTGTTTCCTGTTTTGGTGACTTAAAATTATCAGAGCTCAGTCTGACACCTCTTCTTCAACTGTGGCATGTTGCAGGTTCCTCTTCCATGCATTTCTGATGCACAGCGAGTGCCACATCACATGTGGCACCTTTTCTTTGGCACAGGATTTGCTCACAGTTTCTTTCCCCTGCCGGGTTACTTATTTTCATTAAATATGTAAGAGGGTAAAACTTTTAGTCAATTCTCCCCTCTGTCAAGTCTGATCAGAATCAGCTAAATCATTTTTGGGTTGAAAAGCTGACTTGCTCTAAGGTGAGACTGGAGTGGACAGGTGGGCACAGAAGCCACCTGACTGCAAAAGTCTTGTTCCCAGAAGAATCCAACTCCAGTCTGACTGTTATCCCATCTGTTACTGAAGAGGACTAGACTAACCATATGCTCAGAACCAAACAGAATCGGTTTGAGACTATGTGGGATATTTTTTTAGAATACACTTAGTTTGTCCAGGGACAGCTGAGTTAAATGAATTACAATAGTTACACTGGTTACTGATGTTCTTGAGCCATAAACATGCATTGTGCTTTATAGGAAAGGGTGAGTCCTCTCTCTCAAAGGTTAACTTAAGTAAAATGCAAATCACAATGTATTAAAATTGGTTTGCCACTTAGGTTTCGCCCAGAGTCTTTCAGCTATGAATAAGAATAGCATTCCTATTGAATGAGAATTTTCCTGGAAAGGTAAATGTTAAGTACCCCCATGCCTGTTGCTTAATTCCTGTGGATCCAAAAGGTGATTTATATGAATTAATGAAATGAATATGAATAGTGAAAATCAAACTCTTTTTCTTTTACCAAGCTGGAGAGTTGTTGATGCTAAGCAATTATAGTACTTTCTCCATAGTTGCCAGCATTTGGAACTGTTATCCAAAGAAAACTCTGTAAATAACCTGGGTGCCCACAGGGCTGGAAGGACTGACTAAACATAGAGGGGCTGTCAAGAAAGCAGAGTACAGGGCACTGCTTTTATCAGGCCAGGTGTATGGGATGGATGGAAATGGGAAAGCATTTTCCACCTTCAAAAGCATCCAGAAATACTCTTATCCCTTAGGGAAATGATGCAACCATGCTGTTGGAAGTACATTAAATTATGTTGAGAAAATACTTAGGACTGTGTGGAAAAGAAGAAACAAAAACCTCTTATTATACTCACTGTTTTTTACAATAAAAGAAGATATGCATATTTTTGTTTTCTACCCCTCTGTCTTCCCAGCAAAAGCATAAGCATCCCACTTTTTTTTTTTTTATTATTACTAGATAGTATTTTATTGATTTGGAAAATTAGGCTTTATTAGTCTTAAATGGAGACTTTTCCTTGGGGAACTGTTCTGTAGAATGTTTAGTTGGTAGTGGTTAAACTCTGCTGAATAAATTGGTTTTGGAGTAAATTTTTCAGTTTTAAATCAGCTTGTTTTAGTATCAAGTGGTTTAGCGTGACATTGCTGTCTACACTGCACAGAAAATGCAATATTCTGCTTCAGCAGAAGGACATGTAGTCATCTCTCTCAAGTAAAATTTCATCAAGGCTGTACATGTTAATTAATATAGTCTCATTCACAATGTTGAAGGCCAAGAAAAATCACATCTTGGTGACAAAAAAGGTTCCAAGCAAAGTGGCTTTCTTCTTCATTTCATGGCATTCAGGACAATAATGATTTTAAAGTCTATTTTCTACTGCTGATTTGTAGCTGTAACTGAGAAATACTTTTCCTCTTGTGTCCCCCCCTCCACCTCCTTTTCAGGTTTAGCTCCAGTAGATTGAAAAATAAACTCTTTGTTAACTGGTGACAGCTTTGCAAAAATACATATAAAAGAAACAGATGGGATTAAAATTGCTGGTCTGAAACAAGAGGCCCACATCAATAATCCAGAATGACCAAATGCCATAGAAACAACATGCTCAGTGTTAGGTACACAGTCTAGCTGATTAGCAGGAATGGAGAGATTGAGTGTATGTGAACAGAGATTGTATATATGTATAAATTAATTCAATTCTAAACTTGGTGATTAATTTAAATGCAAGACTTGGTCGAATAATTCATATACCTGAAATTCAAAAAGCAGCAATAGTTTTGCTGCATGCCACCTGTGTGTTTGAATGCCATTCCATTTACACGTACTGAATGCTGTGGAAATTGGCAGCACAGTAAAGCACAGCCCTCTTCAGGGTTCCTGGTTTGAATGCCACCTATTCAATGGCCAAAGCTTTTCTGTGTCAAATGAATTAGATCATACCTGTTTCTGAGCGTGTATCTACATCACCAAAAATAACAAACAAAAAAAACTCCCAAAACTCAAAAAATCCAAACCCAACAACATTTCATTTGTCATTATTTCTCAGGATGTCTAAAAGCTCTCCTCTAGACAGAGAGGTTAAGAAATAAAGTTATAGGAAAGCTGAAATGCCGTTCTCTTCATGAAAAGGCCATTAAAATTTTGAATGGAAAGGAGACTCTTGGAAAGAGGATGCTTGAACTGGTTTTGATTGGGTTTTGTGTTGTTCTTTTTTTTCTTTACTAAAGAAAGAACATGTCTAAAATGAAGAAGAAAAACAAGCAACCAAGAACAAATGCCTAGAATTCCTTTTTATTCCACATATTCTCATCATTTCATAACATTCTATTGGCATTTTAACAAGCCAGTTAGTAGCATTTTAGAGATACTAAAGAAATAAATTGACAGAGCATCAATTGTTTAATCAAGTTGTTTCTTTTCTAGATACTAATGCTTTTGAAGGACAAGAACAGTTTCTTAAAGACTTGAGGAAATGCCTTATCTTTAAGCAGCAGTAAATGTACAAGAAGTTAAAGAACTGTCTCTTTTAGGTTTATAAGATTTACAGAGTTATAAACATTCTAGCAAAATTGTAGATGCCAAAAAATATTATCATAAAATTCTTTATAAAAACTTTTTTCCTATTTATGTTTTTATTGGCTCTCTGTAGGCTATGGGTTCATAACCCAGTCACAATCAGTCCCACTCTGAAATTAGAAATGGGAATGAAGCCACTTTTCCACAAGTTAGAAAGTAAAAGCTGTTTTGGTGCCAGAAAAAAATGTGATTAATAATGGCTCTTCCTAAAGAAATTAAATAGAAGAGGTAACGCATAAAACCAGTTATCTGGCTGAAATGCGATAAGTCATTAAGAAATATGTTGTGAATGAATGTAATTAATTTCTATCTACATCTGTGAAGTAAAAAATGAGCATTTTTCTGGTTTGATTTGAAATATTTTAAATACTCCAAACATTTGTCAATATAATTTACATTGTTAGTTAAAAATTTTATATGCATCTATCTCTAGAAATTTTCATGGATTTTTTAATATTGTGGACTTCTAAAGCAATTTAAGATGAAAACAAATATGAAGAATTGTGGAGCAGCTGTCAATTATTACTTAGAATTCCTGGGTGTTTTTTAGTTCCTGGAATAAAAACTAGGATTTAAGAAAGCTGGAAAACTATAGAGAGATGAGCATTCCTATCTTAACATACCGAAATATAATCTTATGCCCAATTTTATTAGAATAAGTTGTATCTGCATGTTCAGTTTCCTTTCGTAGACAACATGGACAGAAATACTCCAGTCTGGTTGTGTTGTAGAAAAGGAAGTGGTGAGAAATTTGAAACAAGTTGTTTTATTTTAGTTGCAATGCATGCTGAAAAAGAAAGGCACGGAGTGTAATTAGTGTATGAATTTCTGTGCATTACTGAGGCATGCTGCGTGGAAGACCTTTCTGGTAGGTTTTTGCAAGCTTGTTGCAACAACATGCAGATTGCTGAGGAAGGGGTTTGGTGGTGACCTGACCCAGCATATTTATTGTTCTCTGTTGGTTCCCTTGGAGCCTCTATAGCCACAAGACACCTTTGAAGTAGTCAAGAACTTTGAAGTAGTCAAGAAATGGTAGTTTGTACACTGTAAAAGATGAAAGAAATCATTCCCATCTCCATAGAGCTGAGAGTCATGGGTCCCTCAACACGGCAGAGTATGGGGGGACCTGAACCCAAGCTCTAGCGGAAGGACCAAAAATGAATTTCCTTAAGGTGAAACTCTTTCAATTTCCACTTATTTGTGAAAGATAATTGCTGTCAATCATTTGGGAAGAAGGGATGTCCAGATTTTAATCTATGACAATAATGACGTGGATGGAAGAAAACATCTGCTCTAAACCATCTCAAGGTAAATCAATCATTAGGAGTGTGTGTGTATGTTTGAACTACATTTTTTAACTAAATTCTGTATTCTGAAATACTTCCAATCCTTATGTTTTTAATGTCTGAAAAGTGTATACCAGAACCACTGTTTAGATAGTCTAGTTTCGAGCATGTTCATCAGTGGGGATTATGGAGATTTTGATTTTAAAATTGCAAATAGAAGAAAATGGACAGGCTGTTGCATAGTGTTTGGATATAATTTACATATCTCACAGCCATAGACCTTAGATACAAAATATCCCTTAAAACTAAATCACTTAATACTTTTTATATACATACATATATCAATAAAAAGTAATGTTAGGCGAGGTCAGAGGAAAAATCGTTCTTTGTGACATGCTGTATTTTGTAAGATATGCTCACATTGAATATATATGACAGACTTCATTTTTATTTCTCTTGGCTATTCTGTTCCTTCCGCAAACTTTATCAAACAATTTGTTTCAGAATAGTCAATAGAACCTCAGGAGTTGAGAGGAATTGTGAGTCTCTATCAGGTAATGACTAAAACCATATGAAGATTTTAACTGCAACTGCAGATCTGGCTCAAAGGTTCAAGCATACTTAATGTAGAAAAACAATAAGGAAAAGAAGGTGAGTTTCATTAAAAATGTGATGTTTGTTACAATTAAAACAGTTGAAGATCAAGTACCAATACAGTGGCTGTTTGAGACAGCAGATGTGTGCTATGGGTAGACATGCTAGTTTCAGGAAAAGTTGTGGATTGACAACTAGCAAATGACTGTGCTGAGGCAGTGTAGTATGTTGTGCTTTGGCTTTGTTTCATTTCACTCCTTTATCTGAGAAAGTTCTGATCTGTGTTGGATGGTGCAGTGTGATGCACCTCAAATTCCTTGCTTGCTGGTGGGATCTTTTCTTGCTGCTTCTCCTAAGGCGAGTGCTTTTTATGATAATGTTTGTTACTGAAGATGGTAAAGTCAACTCATCTCAGTAACATTTCAGACCTGTTTAAGTCTACTTGTTGTCATAGTGTAAATTTTTATATAATCTAGGCATGTTTCCACTTTTGAAGCATTTGGTTTAAGTCTTAGACCAAAACCACTGTAGCAGTTTTCCTGCCCAGAAAACACCGTGTTTTGTTTTATGCTTTCTCAACAGGGATCACAATGACTATAATCATTTTTTCAACACTCATTCATATTTGCAACCCTGTTTTTTTATACACACTGCATTTTTTCTGTAGGCATTTCTCAATTCCTTCACTTCTTACCCAGTTTCAATGAACCTTGGTGCTTTTCTGACTCCCTTTTCCCCCCAACCCTCCCTCTTATGTTCACAAGGGTATGTCTTTTTCTTTAATGATTGTCATCTTTTTCTAACTACCTTATTTTCAGTATACCTTAGCATCAGTAGGCAGCACTTGCATTTTTTGCCTGTGATTTAGTGCCATCTATGCCGGCGATGTTGGCTTTTATAACTTTACATGTCTGAGAAGAGACCAGCTATATGGGTTTTATGGATGTCTATTGAATACCAGACATACATGGCAGGAATATTTAAACACTGGAGAAGACATTGGAGGCAGCCATTTAGTGCAGGTAGGTGTGGAGGAAGTTATTCTGCAGTCATAGAACTCCTCACAATTACTACCGTTTTGATGACTGGCAGCAAGTTTTTCCCAGCACTGGGAAAGAGCCTACGCTGAGGAAAAGCTGATATGAGCCCCAGTCTGAGGTCTGGAGCAGAGTGCTCCTTGCACAAAGTGGGCTTAAACCTTTTGTTAAAATGGGTACCTGCTATGAGTTGCAACATGATTCGCAGTCCATTTATACTCCTTGGAAAGACAGCAGCATAACTTAACTACTTCCTTGATGATGAGCAGACAGAGTGTGCAGAGGGTGTTGCTAGAGAATGGCATAAAGGTCAGGGAAACTCAAGCCGGTCCATCGCCAAGAAAACAGTAATGGTTACTTTTGAAGGCCATAGTGACTGATTGTCCCCCCCCCAGGTCATTTGCTGTGTGATTGGGTTAGCACTTCTCTGTTGCTCGTTAAGTATAATGGTGTTTAACAATAATTGGAAGCAGTGACTGTTGATGTAAGGGGGATGTCAGTGGTAATGCGAGTGCGTCTGCCAGTCCTGTACCTCTGGCAGCACATTTTTTCAGCTATGTTGAACCCTGTCTCAAGAAACAAAATAAGAACTTTGGAAGAAACCTCCTGCTAATTTGTTAGTATCTGCTAAATTTAAACTTGATACTCTAGTCTGAATCATCGAATGGCACATATTGGCAGAGGATTTAAAAACAGACCTTCCTGTGTTTTGTGTTTCTTCAGTATTACTGAAGCAATTACTTTTCCAAGTAAGAAAGCCTGATGTGTCATCCATGCAGAGAGTAGTTTTTGGCTGTGTTGGCTGCATTGGCTGCTATAGGTATGCCTATCCTAAGCCTGGTATTCCTACACCTTGAAACTCTTGGCTTCAACCTTTAGGTCTCTTGTGTAGTCCACTTTTCATACCAAGTTGTCAAGCTGACACCCAATGATTGGCTTTCAACGTATTTCCAACATAAATAAAGATATGAACTACTAAAAGCTGTCACTAAAAGCCATATTCAAAGTGTAGTCTGGGTGTGCCAGCATGGCTAAACTCAAGTTTAGTTCTCCTCTTTGAGACAAGATATTTATTCTGCTTTTGTCTAGCAGATGCCTCCATACAGATCTGAACAGGAAAAATGAGTCAAGGCCATATTAAAGAAAAACAGAAATTCACAATATTTGCAATGTAGTTATGAGGAACATCCAGCAAATGGATGTGTTCACATCATCTAACTTGGGTACAAGCCACTGGCTTTCAGCTTATAGAAGAACATGGAATTTCATACAAAGGCTGTAAATTATAAAAGAAAACAAATTACAGTACACACACATTTCATTTCCTCTGAAGAAACAGCAGGGCTGAATTATATAAATGTTAATCATGTCATTTGCCCCATGCCAAAAGGTTTTTCAGTGCTGGGGTATTTAAGACTGTGAAAGGACACATTCAAATTACAGTAGAATTTTAAAACTGACATTTATTAAAAATTAGTGTTACCTGTCACATAAATACTTGTCATAGTGAATACAGATTGTAAGGTTAGAAAAATACCTTGCTTTAGAAAACAGCTTTCAATAATAATGCATGGTGAGGCTAATATAACTTACCCAAACACAGATAGTTTTAGTTTCCCTTTTTTATATACTATCAAAGTAATGTTGAAAAAAATATGAGTTTCCTTATCTTTATACTTTTTCCAGCTTGATTGCATTTACACAAAGAAATTGTCATAGCCAGATTATTGTTCTTTCACTGGTGAAAGATTAGGTTAAAAAGCAAACAGAAAAAAAAAATAATTTTGGTGAGGATTCTTGAAATTGTTGATATAGAATGTTCCCTGCATTTTTAAGAAATTGTAGAGTATGAAGCAGTCTCCATGCTCCTTTGAAAACTGTGATTATATTATGTATATTTTCTTTAAAAAAGAAATTTAGGTATTTTTTGAATCACTTTTATTCAACCTAGATTACCTGTCCACCAGTAGCCAATGCCACCAAGCCACCAGGAGCATTTCCTATAGGGAAATGGCTTTCTACTCTTGTCCTAGTTCTGGGTCAGTGTAACCAAGAGCAAATGAATTTAAGCAGGTGCAAGTCACAGCAAAAATTTTCTGGATCTATAGATAATCTTCCGAATGTTTTAGGGGTGAGTGGTGGATGCATATTTAAAGTTCATGCTGCTGTGTGGAGTTTTCCTTTTTCATTGATACTGTGACTTTTTAACATGGATGGTGTTAAGCTTAAAGGTTAGGTGTTCAGTATAATCACTTTGCCATTTCTTTTCCTTCCTTGGATTAGAGTCGTACCATCAAGTTTTCTACTTCTTTAGCTTAACAAGCTGTATTGGAAAGATTTTGCCATTAAAAACTGAATCAAGAGCTGTATCATGACAAGACAGTGTATTGATCTGTGAGGAGTACAAAAGTACCACTGCTATCTGATAATTGGGAATCTTAAACATCAGTGGATTATGGTTTTGAGTATGGGTGGAGCTGGACTTTTTCAAATGGAGAGGTCTGATATGTCACTGAAATCTTTGGAGGTGATCTCTGTTCAAAAGCTGTATATATATCTACCAGCATGAATTAATAAAATTAAAATACTATTACCTACATATTGTAGTGATAAACACTTAAGTAACTGTTATTTGTATTCTGCTCTGTCAATTTACCTTGCTGCTTAGTGTGGAAGATTTCCTGTCTGGTATGTAAATAAAATCAGGATAAATCTCTGCTCTAGGAAACCAGACAGTCTAATTTTCTTTTGTTGTTCATGTTTATGTCATCACTTAAGTTTTCCTCCATGTTTGTGCATGGGGCTGTGCAGGCACATACGTCAGCTGCTTTTTCAGTCTTTTCAGGGTAGATTTGTGGCATTTGTCTTAGTGCAGCCTTTGTGAAAGCTTTCTTTAATTGCATCTAAACCCATACAAAACTGCATTCCCTGTTTTACAAGCTAGCATTTAGGAAATACTCTTTTTAGATGGTGAGATCTTCTGAATGGTGAAGGAAAAGATTCAAGGATGTAAATACATAGTTCATATTATCAGCTTGCCGTGCTGAAGGTGTCTTCTTATGAGACTGGTGACCTAATGAGAAAAGAGAGTAGAATGGATTCTCACCACAGAATATCACAGGAGTATTCTAGTTTAGAAGATGATTAGAGAACTAGAGGGAAAAAATTCTGAAAGACAGAAATGTCTCTGAACTCATGGAAATATGCCTAATGCTTTCACATCCTAAAGCAAATTTAAATTAAGGTTTCTCCTATGCTTTATGAAAGGCTCATTTGTTCAGCTAATAGACATTTTTTAATAGTGTTTATACCTCTGTTATAGTTCTGATTCTCCACGTCTTGCTTTATGTTTCTTCAAAAACAAAGCACACGACGTTTTTTCTGGCTTATTTGGAAAAGAATGTGTTACATGTTATGAAATCTTAGAGCAAATATTTAGTAAATTATTGTACAATTTCTAAAGAAGCAATAAAATACAACATTTGCAACTAGGGAAATAATTCTTAGGGTTAATGCTTTAAAAGATCTGTCATGTGGATCTCTTCCTCTAAACAGACTTTGCTTATTTTATTTATACTTGCTGACATAGATGAAGTTTTAATGAAACAGTTCTACAGACAGACCTTTTCCTTCTGATCAGGGGGATTTTGTAGTCCTGATACATGATCTCTGGCTACACATTCTTGCATTGTTTGAATGCACTCTGAACACCAGGGAAGCCTCAGAATAGATCTGAATTTCCCCTGTAAGCAGCAGTCCAAGAGTCATCACAGCAGTAATTCAGGCTCGTGTCAGTAGCAAGCTACTCGCCCCTGTTTCCAGCAAGACAGATCACTTGCAGTGCCTGTTCCAAATAGAAAGGGTGCCAGACAGAAAGGGTGCCAGACCTGTCCTACGACCAATGGCTCCTTTCTCATCCCTCACAGCTTCCAGTGCTGTTTTCCCTCTCCTGTGGTTAAACCAGATTTCACCTGGTGAGTGTGTGGAACTTGCCAAACTAATGGTTCTCCATGGACACTGACAGGAGAGCTCCTGAAACAACTGAGGAAATGGCTGGAGTGTATATTAGGGTTCTTTTTGGTTTTTTTGGTGAAGTTGTTCCTCTACACTTGTTATATTTACACAGAATTTGCACTTAATGAATCTCCTCATTCTTTCACTGCTCATTTTCCTTTTTGTTATTTAAAAATAAACCAGAACTAAATGCTAACAAATTTAAATTCTCAGTCAGCTCTACAGCTGGTCAGCAAGCACTGCCTTTGTTTGCAAGTGAGGCTTCCAGGGGTTGTAGAAACAGTACTCCAAGCACAGTTTTGCTGTACCACATCTTCCTAAATGACAGGCAACAATAAGTAGGTAGCAAGAAAATACATACAGACCTCAGGCATTTTGAGAATGACATTTCAAAAAAAGAAAAAAAGTCAACACTGGAGACAAGGATATGTGGCACTTTTCTAGCATTTTCATTTGGGATTGATGAGTTGAAGTCAGCACATTTCTGCCGGCAACTTGCAGAGAGATTTAACAATCTGCGCTCCCATGTTTCTGTTCACTGCATCTGGAATACGGGAGGACCAGTGAGAATTCAGGATGTTGTTTTACAGTTTTATTTGCAAAGCAAATGTTGGGCATCATGTGCTGCAATCACATGGAGAAAATTTTATTCAACATGAATCCACACCTGGTTTCAAAAATGATACTTAATACTAAGTATCTACTGGCTTAGAAATGCTATTCAAAGTACAGTATAATTGTCAGAGTTGGAAGACGCTTGATGGTGTAGGGAAAAAAAAGCATAAATGAAAGGTTTGTGCTAAGTTGTTTCAATTTAATACTTGAGCTACATTATGCTTTTTTTCACTGTATAATCTGTATTAAATACTTCCTTAGAAAAAGCTTTCTAGCGCTAATGACTCAAACCTTGTAGTCCGCAGTTCATATAATGAGGTTTTCCAAATTACAGAAAAGTGTGAGAGTAAAGATGCTCCTTGTGAGTTTGACTTTGCAGAACTGAGCTTTAGTTGTTTGCAATCTGTAGCGTCGAGTTTTTCAGTTTACTCAAAGTTTGCTTAAAGAACTGTGATTTCCTTGTGGTTCATCTTCATCTTTGTCTTCTTTCTTGATGAATATACATATATTTGAGTTGCTTTAAATTTCTAAGACTTTTTGGGAATTATTTTTAGGAAGAAGTTTAATATTTTGTAATTTAGTGAAAGTAGACAGTCTGGGGTTCTTAAAAGTGACGTTATATTGAAAATTAAATAAAAGCTATTGCTAAAGGAAAGGTAAATCTTTGAGGTCATACCCATACAGAACATCTACAATTGCAGTGCCACTTGGAAAGCCTTGATGAGAGGTGGGTAATGAACGGAATGGATAGGAAGCATGGATTGAAAACTTAGGTTTTCTGTGTGCTGCACAGGGAAAACCTGGAAAAAGCTGAGCGGTCTGAGTTGTGTTTTTGGAAGAAAAGGTTTCTCATAAGTGGTAAACCTGTGAGAAAGATGCTTAATGCCATATTATATTTTATATGCTTTCCTTTGCAGTTATTTATTTTCATTCTCTCATTTTAGCAAAGATATATGGAGCAGGGGGAGACAAATGTTTTCAGGACTGGAGATGCCTGTGAATTGTGATAATGTGTGAACAGTTCTGAACATTTCACTGTCTGTTTCTGTATTCAGAAATGATGAATTCATATATGTGTTACTGTACATAGACTTGATTGTAATACAGCATAAAAATTAAGGTCAATGAACACTCCTTCTCTTTTCTAACTGTAGTTTCAGTCAGTGTCATTGCCTGATCTCAGATTTGCCTGATGTTCCACATCCATGTCTCAGGGGTGTGTCTTCAGTTGTATCTTTTAGATGTGAGCCATACTAGCTGAGATTTTTTTCTAACCACGTTTTCTTTCACCTGAATTATTTTAAAAAAACATAATTTAAAACATTCCAGCACACTTAGAGAAAAACAATCAACCCAAACAAAAAAATTCAGGAGGAAACGTAGATGCTTTTGTTTATATTTAGCTGCCAGAAATTAGAAAAAAAGCAAGGAACCAGGAAAGAAGTCTTCAGAGTTGCTTTAGAGGAAGGTTTGCAGTTGTAGGTAGGTCTGGTCTTTGTACAAGCAAGGTGTCACCTTTTAGTGAAGATCCTGCTGCTTTTCCATAGCCTAGAACTTGTCCATAGATTGCCTCTAGGTATTTGCTTTGCAGCTAGCAGATGGCTGTGAAATTATATTCACTCCTGGAATTCTGCCACTAAAATTAATTACTAAAGGTAATTTTTATTTTAATCCCTCATGAGATAACCAAAGAAAAAGGGGGTAACCTAACCAGGGACCTTTATGTCCGGGTAAGGTAAAGACGATGCCAATGGCATTTGCACAAGTTTACCTTGGCTCAGTTTCTTAAATAATTAATAGTGCAGTGATTTTATGAGGCTGGCTGGATTTTTCCCTTTCCTGCACTTCCTCTGCTATGACAGCTTTTCCTTCATGTTTCTTAACATGAGATGTAGCATTTCCTTCAAATCTCAAGTCTGTATCAGGGTCCAGGCTGATTCATTTAGCTGGATTTTGAACCCCTGCCTTTCCTCCCCTGGGTGTGTGTGACGCATGATACTGGCCTTCTTGAAACAAATTAACGTAAGAAAATCATTTCAATCATTCAGTGACAAATAATTTAAAAACAATGAGCATACACTGTGCATACTTAGTTCCCATCTAAATTAGACTCTGGTCTAATTAAGATAAAGTAGCTTTTCTCTTAATTTACAGGAATAGCCTGAATAAGGGTTTTTCCCCTCTAGTAAAACCTGGATGCTCCCAGGCTTGCATGGCTGTTTCTGTCCAGACTGACTGTCTTTGCTCAAACTGAGTGATTTCTGTTTGCCACCAGGGTAGGGAAGTAGCACTAAAGATACTTCTTCTGGCCTGACCCAACTTGATGAGAGGCTGAGTATTAAACATTTCAGTGCTGGCAGAAGGGGCCTTGCTGCCTTTTTCACTGGGAGAGGGGTCTGTGGCACTGTGGGGAAATACTGATTTGGTGACTGATCCAGAGACAGTATCAGTAAGTGCTGAAAGAATGCACTAGTTCATGTCATGAAAGCTGATGGAGTTTTGGCAAAGGCGCATATTAAATTTTTTTGCTATTATTATTAAATTTTACCTAAGATGATTCTCAGGGTCTGCTTGCTTACACAGGTGATGTGAGAAAAGCTGATTGCTTCTAAACAAGGTGAGACAAGTTTTGTCCCTGCAACCTTGCTTTCTAGAATGCATAAAATAAACATATAGGTGGGGTGAATTGCACTTGTCCTCATCCTTACATTGCAGTGGGAGAGGGAAGCCTGCTCACTTGCTTTAATATGTCCCTGCTTTTATGCTTTTCCTTATTTTGCCATTTACTCTTGCCAAGAGAGTATGAGAGTGCAGGGTTGGGACCAATTTAGGTCACTGTGTCTGTGTTTGCAGCATATCAGGTAGTTAATGGGTAATAATTAATTTGAATTACCTCCTTTCCAGCTGCCTGCTGACTTGAATCTCATTTTCCCTTACGTTTCTCATCAGTCCTTTTTATTTTCTTTTTTTTTTCCTTCCCTTGATCTCCAGAAAGGTGCTTCCTAAATGCATGTTTAAAGAGACCCACTGTGGATATGTGAGTGGACTTGAACGCTGTCAAGAGAAAGCGTCTGGGTTAAACCCAGAGATACACTTGGGGACCTTTCTTCCCCCAATAGCACCAGTTAAGGTTTTTCACAGTTATTGCTGCTATTCACACCAAAATTTAACTCATGTATAACAAGTATTAACATCATTGCCTGCCTTTATGGCTAGTTTTATATGAGAATAGTTCCCTAAAGCATTTGATCCCCTATTAAGATGAATTTTAATCATGACAAAATTAAGATCATTGTTAAAATTAGCCAAGAACATGTTGAGCAAAGCTATCCCAAAGAAATGCAATGCTTGCAGTCAGCTCACATTTTCAGTAACATACTTGAGCTGCTAGAACATTAGTATGCTTGTAAAATTTGAGGTTAACTGTGTCTGTAAAAATTTGTATTGCTTTTCATCAGTTGTTGAGCTAGAGTACACAAATATTATTTTAAATCAACAGTTTTGTATGCTGCTGGGAATTTTATTAAAATCTTTTACCAACTCCTGTTTACACATGTAAATTCTAGGGTTTTTTTGAATGCAACATGAAATATGACCCAGGCATTTGATCCTTCTAATGCGCATCTTCAATCTCTTAAGTAAGTTCAAAGGGTAGATGTTTTCAGAAAAGAAACATCTTTTTTAAACAATACAAATTGAAATTTCAGTGTGAAATACTGCCATTTCTCAGTTTTTACTGAGTTTTTTAAAGTGCACAGTCTAAAAATAAAATTGCTGGCAAATGCTTAACTACAATGGCATAAGAAAGTGTCTCCAGAATAAATAACTGAAACAGCCTTTAGCTAAAGCATTGGAGTAAAATGAAGATACAATTCATCTGGGAAGCCACATATTTGGAAGGTGGTATGCTGTGGCTGGATTGTCCAATTTATCAAGACAAAACACTTGCTATATCTTTGTTGGAACTGCTCTGGAAAACTGCATTTTCCACTGTACAGGGGCCATTAAAACTAAATTGCTTGGAAAAACAGTAACCACTAAATTATGGATATATAGGCACGTAAATATGCAGTAGTAAAGAATTCTAATTTTGTAAACAAATCAATATTTTTTAAAACAAAAATTAAGATTGCCTCTAAGATACTTTATATAGTAGGCTGTCTGACAGTAACCATGACAACAGTCTGAGCTTCAAGTTTATTTGCTGTATCTGAGCATGTACATTTTTTCTTAACTGAAAAAAGAGGCGTCAGGGACTACTGTACAAGAACTAGGAAAAATAACTGCGCTCTTGTTAACTTACAAGTGAGAATAGAGCTGTGTCATTGTAGGTATATTCCTGTGCTTATGATACAAATTTTGGTTATTCTGGACCTTTTTCCCATAAGTGTTAGATCTGCTTCTTACTCACAGTACTGTATTGCACTGAAAAACTACAAACTATGTATTTTTCTGATATCATTAGATGGTAGATCAGATATTTATAGAACTGCAATTTTTATTCAATTCCATAAATGTTATGACCTACAAATTAGACCTAAACTACATATGTATAAATGTTAGGGCTTTAAAAGAATATGTGTGTGTGTGTGTGTGTGTATCTCCATATAAATATATGGAATGTGTTTTGTTCTGTTTATAATTACAAGAAGAAATTTGAAGTTGAAATAAAAAGAATTTTTTCTTCTATTACAAATTCTTATATTTTGCAGCAAATATCTGAATTTTAAAAATAAACTTTGTATAAAAGTAAACACAGGTATTCACCTGTGTTATCCAAAGACAATTAAGCTAATCTGCCTTCAAGGAGAAATATTTTCATTATTCCTCATAGAAAAATAACAAAATAGTGATAGCAAAAGTACGTGATGAATCTCTGGCCAGCTAGTTGACCAAAGTGTCAGGAGATATGTTCAATGAAAAGGTGATTTGGTGGTCCAAAAGAACCAAATGAAATATCCCAGCCAGTTACTGGGCCTGTTGAGATGCAATAGAGAACCTGCAGCAGACCTAATGTTTTTTTGCCTGGCAATATAGAGCCATAAAGCATAAGAACCAGCATATTCAGTCCCATAAAACAATTGTTTTGTGGCCCTGAAGCGTGAGAAGCCTTTTGCCATTTTGGCATACTCAGTGTAATAAATCTCCTGCTCTGCTTGGCAAATTATCAAAAACAATGTCCTACAAGTTGAGAAATTCACCAGATTATTCCTTCACTATGATGTGAAGTTTTTCCATTACTAATGAATTAAGTATTAAAATCAAAACAACTTCGAGTTCACTGTCCAGTCTGCAGTACACATTTTGCTGCAAGCAAGCAGCAACAATATTTTTTCATTTTCTTTCTCTGTTCCCCCTTCTTTGTCCAAATGAGGCGGGGGGTGGGGAAAGGACACACAATAGCCAATGCAGTAACAAAGGCTGTGTTGATGATAATCTTTTATTTTACTTATTTTAAGGAACTACCATCACATAGACAAAGAAAACTTCTAGTTAGAGGACTGGCTAAAGCCACAGGCATCATGGCCACATACCAAAAGTGGTGAGTTCTATAGCTCTAACTTCATGCTTCAAGTTTTATTTTTCAAAGCAGTATCTCTGCTTAGAATGGTCTGCAAACAGACTTTGTTCCAATATTTTCAGCAAGAACTTAAAGATTATCACTGGTTAAATGGTGTTTTGAGTTTTCTTAATTCTGTGAAGTAATTACAATTTCTACATACTTTTGATGTATTAGTTTGCTTTAACATTTTTTCAGGTCTTACCTATAATACTTCCATTGTGTGTATATATATGTAATAAACACACTATCTGTGATGTTTGCAAAAGTTCAAATTTTGGTAAGTCTCTGTGGGCTTTCTGACCATAGCGTCATAAATACTGGCTTGTAATGGCTAGATTTGATGAGCTGTTTCATTATACAGGATGGTTGGCTTTAAATTCAGAAAGTCACTAAGGAAAAAAGGTTGTATCTTTGGTTAGTTCCACTTCTATCCTTGTATTTTCCTGGAGTGAACTTCAAGCTACAAGTTTACAAAACATGTTGGGGGAGGATCTCCATCTCTTCTATGTACCTTTAAATCTTGTACATATGATTATGTTTCATAGGAATTGTTATGTCCTGCTTCTTGGGGAGATCTGTTTGATGTGTTTATCTGTAATTTTTTAAGTATTTTGTGCAATATAGAGCTGCTCCAAATGATTTTTAGTAGGGTCTGTGGCGATAGGACAAGAGGCAGTGGTTTTAAACTAGAAGACTGTAGATTCACACTAGATATAAGGAATAAATCTTTTATGAAGAGAGTGGTGAAACACTGGAACAGGTTGAACAGAGAAGCGGTAGATGCCCTATCCCTGAAAACATTCAAGGTCAGGTTGGAGATGCTCTGAGCAACCTGATCTAGTCAAAGGCATCCCTGCTCCTTGTAGGGTCCTTTAAAGGTCCGGTACAACTAAATTATTCTATGATTCTATGATACTGTTGCCTCTGCTGACAGCTAGGACATTTACTCTGACCTTGGGGAAGCTTGGCCTTAGCATCCAGTATCCTTCTTGAGTGGTCTTGCTACAGAGTATTGCACAGATGGGATACTCTTACCATCTTATTCTCATTTTAAAAATCTGATCATGTATTGTCCTAGATATTTTTACTTTCTATGTGTCCACAGAGACTGTTGGGGTGTTTATTTTATTCATCTTTGAAATAACTGTCTTTGTGCAAAGAACCAAAAATATTTTTTCCAGGTGACCCCACAAGAGACAGTCATGGACTGAAATCAGAGGGTAAAACTGATGCTGTGTATGAAATATGCCCCACAAGCTCCAGTTTATAATTTCAAAGGGTGAAGTATCTGCTTTTGCTCCCTTTATTCTAGGACACTTCCATAGTGAGCATCCTGGTTTTGTGGCCTGATTGATTGAGACATAATTTCAATTAACTTCACCAGCCCAGAACAAAATATAATGCACATGCCTTTTTAATGTCTGCAATGGCAAAAGCAATTCGCTCTGCTTCTGGAACGTATCCTGAAAAATGGGAATTAATAAATCGATCAAATCCTTGCGAGAGGCCCTATTTTGTCCAAACAAATTGACATTAATAATCATTAATGTCATACTAACGCTAATTGGGTCCTGCTGTGCTATGTGATATGTGCCTGTAATAACAGAAAATATGATAGCATTTCACTTCCTCCCATTTCCCAGCAACACGGACAGCTACGTTTATCTGAAATCAATCTTACTAAACATGAGGTCTTTGATAAATAAGGCAGTTTCTTTGTGTGTACACAGTAGACTCACATAACCAGTATTTTATCATCAGTGTGAGATCTGAGGTAAGTCTGAGTGCCACAGCTAAATAGTTTGAAATGCTTACAAGCAGTTTTCCTCTTAACTGTAGCCCAGACAGCTGGGGATTTGTTGCCCTTTCTGTGGGTGCTGGCGGGGTTACCGCTGCTGGCATTTGGCTGCGGTGGGGTTATTTGCCATTTGATACATCAGTTCAGTGTGGCTCCCTGCCTCCAAGAGGCATTGAATTATCAGCAAAAGCCCCAAATCCTTGCTTCTTAGCACAATGTGTTCTGGGAGGATTTGTCCTGTATCCATATGGTATTCCTGGTTATGTCTTATTAGGCAGATTGTCTAAATGTGATTGTTGTTAGAACAGACTTATAAAACTAGTCAAGAATTGAGCAAGCACTGCGGTTCCCCTTAGCTGGATTTTTATCACTCTGATAAGGACTATATGTCCTTCTAGGTTACATATTTGGGGAGGGTGATAATTACTGCCGTATCTGTCGGCGGTGGTGCAGTGCTTTGATAAAAAGCTATTCTGTTCACAGTCAAATGACTAAGAAGTTATTTTTGGCCTTGTTTATGGAAAAAAGACATTTTGTGAGATTATAGTTGGAGTCTGCAAAGTAGATGAATATTTTCTTGGCGTTATAGCTTAGAGAGAAGCAGACAGAAGGAAGACCCCCGAAATCTTCAGTCAGCATGGGGAGCTGGTGCTCTAGTTTGAAGATGTGAGCAACTGTATGAAAATCCTCATCATGCATGGTTAAAAATTAACTCTTTTTACATACTGCTCTATGTGAGGATGAAGCATCATGTTGAAAACTGAGTGGTTCAACCATTATTATTGTTTCACAGCATTGTAGAATTGTTCTTCCTGTACTTATTTCCAACTGAATTAAGATTGGGTCAGGAATGAGGACTCCTCATTCTAGGTGGAAAATTTAGTGGGATGTTATTCGCAGTTGTGATAATATAATTTTTTTAAGAAAAGTCTATGGGTTGCAGAAGTGAGGTGTTTTGCAAAAATTATCTTAGAAAGACAAAATTAGATGGGAGAAAATACAATGCCAAACACAGAGCTGGACTTGATGGAGTACAAAAGGAATATAGTTTGCCCAAATTCTGTTTCAGGAATAGCTGATAGAGTTGGAATCATAGATACAAAGAGAGCTAAGGCTTATCCTCGTTGTCAAGTAGTCTCTTAACAAAATGCAAATACATTAATGAAAGGACCCATTAAGAGAAAGACAATCTGTGTAAAGTGTCTTCAACTTTTTCCATTTTGCAGTAAGCTTAAATTTATTATTAAATCAGAACTTTTTAGAATTTAAACAAACTTCAGAAAAAAAAGTGGTTTGCTTTTTTTGTGGCAAATCTAGCTCAATTTATTACCTGTTTAGTACATTTTTCTCTATACATAGTAGTACATAGTAGAGTTCCTTATGCATAGACTGGAGGAATGTTATGCTTGTTTTCATAACCTTTTTTGATACCACCCTAGTTCTGTGAGGACTCAGTCTTTTTTTTTTTTTTTTTTGGCCTCTGGTTGATTCTGAATGTGTATTTGGCTTTGACTCAAATACAAGACTGTCAGAAACCAGGGAAGTCTTCTTTCAGAAAACAACTCTGTTGCTAGGGACAGAAGAAGATGATGAAATGCGAAGTGAGGCAAATTTAGAATGATCAGGTCTCATGTGGCTCAGAACCATGTACAGAGGCTGCTGTCCCACACAGTGGTTGGCTATTGTGACCTGATTTGCCCACTTCTGATTTAGGGTTTTTTTAAAAAGGAGGTGATTCCAGACAACAGCAGCTTCAGAGCAACTGTTGTATGGCTGTTTTCATGTTGAAAAGAAAATGTTCTACTGACCAGTACAATGCTGGAAAGCAGGGAAGGGATAGGATTCATTTCACACCTCTATCTTTTTCAGGAGGTGAATATAATACCTGTATGTGTGTTGTGGGGTTAGTTTTGTCTTCCTTATTCAAGTAAGGGGTGTTTTTTACCTTTAAAGTTGTACTTCCTGTTTAGAATTGTGACATATCTGTCATATTTACTGTTATATACTACTTTTTTGAATAATTTCTAAATGCTACAAATTTTAGAGCCATCATGTTTGGCATATAAGTAAATGTGAAAATTTCTGGGTTAATCTCTCTATAGTAGTCTATAGTATATAATGTGGGTGAAAAATAGTATTTTTGGCTTCTTCAGTTCAATAACTAAACAGATGGATTTTGAATTGAAGTTGCATTCTGTCCAATTTTGCATATAAAAATAAGGTTCTCTTCATCTTAAAATCCTTAAATATGTGATCATCAGGAGTTCTAGCTCATTTAACTGAAAATACAATTTTTTTTGGATTTGTAAATAATTTTCCTAAACTAGGGATAATCCTGGGGAAAGACGGGACTGTTTGTGTATGAACCCAGAAGGCTGATAAATGTACATAACTATTTTTAGAATATTATGTTCTACATTTTGTGATTCTAGTTTCCATCTGAATGCAGTTCAACACAAATTACTGTTTCACTGTTTAATAAATTAGAAATCAAAATGTCATCAAATGAGTAAATTTTCTGATACAAAACTATGTGAATGTTTTCATTTATGTGCAGTATCTGTGTATGTGTAAATATATATAAAGTGTGTAGCCTTCTAGTTAGCAACAAGTGGTGCCAAAAAGTTGTGACTAATTTGAAACCAATAGGTTTTAGTAGGTAACAATCAAGACAATAGATCTTTCATTAGAAAACACAATGAAAGAGAATATTTTGAAGAAAATATTTCAATACATTTAAATAAAAAATTCCTAGTAATTCAAAATCATACTGTTTTCATTTATTAAATTCAGTTCTTTGAATTGATCCACAGGTGTTTTATTGCCTTTAACACTTCCATTATAATATGTAAGGAAAACATGTAGATTAAAAAAAAAACATAAGTGGGATATTGAAACTCTTCTATAACTGCCTTTCCTGAAAAGTAATTGTTTCAAAAGCATCACAAATAAAATCCATTTTGCTTTTGGATAAGCTCAGATATTTCCAGCTTTTTTTCATTGACAGAGCATTAGACTCTTTTGATAAAAGGTAAATCACAATGAGAAGACAAAACTGCTTTCTTCTTCTCCTGTGCAATTTCGATTAGACAGAGAGAGAGAGAGAGAGAGAGAGAGGGAGAGAGAGAGAGAGAGAACAACATATTTCCCCTTTTTTCACACAGATTCGTTTGTGCCCATGGGTATGAGTTAGTATCATGAGAAAGGGAGACTGCATTGAATCAAGTCTAGGCTATTTTCCAATAAACTGCTTTCTTAGCAGGGGTAACACTGGCAGAATCTTGAGTTTAAAAGAACAACAAGAAGGAAGCTGTTCAGTAGTCTAAAACAAACTTACAAAGAAGCAGGTCAAAGCAGGAAATGTTTGCATAAAAAAGAAACATCTGCCCAATGGGAACTGAATATGCCTTCAATTCAACAGTTCACACTGGCAAAATTTTGCCTCAGACTTACCAGTTCATTTTAATGAGTGCAGAAATTGTATATGTAAATGTGTCTTCTGTGCATCTCTGGTGCTTTTTCTAAGGCAATCTATACTCAGTTTCTCTCTCTTCCTAGGCACAAACTGAACTGATATCCATCCACCCAGATTTTAATAATACTGCACCAGAGTGCAGTATTACTACCACAGATGGAGTGTAAAGATGCTGGTCCTTTTACCAGTGCTTTTACAGTGACACCTGTAGCAGAGGTTCTTTACTGACTACACCAGGATTTCCTTAAGGTGTAGGAGATAAAGTTTTATACAGTATGCAGCACTATAAGTGTTAGTTTGGGATCCTTTCAGGGACTTGTTTCCAATTTACAGAATTATACTTATCTGTTACATACATCTATTGGTCATATAATGTGGTATTTGTCTGTCACATAGACAAGTCAAATGTTCCAATCAATTGCAACAAGATAAAGGAGTATTTACTAAAAGTCAGTTGGAAGGTCAATCAGAAGCACAAATTTGCTTCTGATGCTAAGGCACAAAAAAAGGATAGTATTCTAGAAGCAGACTCTTCTCAGTGGGAAATAGAAATTTACAGTATTAAGTATAAAGCCCACTGGTCATTCTTTTAATGAAACAGCCTTATGGAATCTGTCTAGAGTTTTAGCTACCCTTATTTACAATCTTCCAGGACAAGCTAGTAATGGATTCTTAGAGAAAGACTGAAGGAGTCATCATCCTCCTTGATGTCTCCCCTAGTTACCACCTCAAATTACAATAAGGAAGGGTTCAGGGCTGTCTAAAACTGAAAGCTGAATTCTTTCTGTTGTGCTCAGTAGAACCAAAACATACTGCATACTTTCCCTCTATGTCCCTAATTTCTGAACCATGAGAAATAGTAAATGTTTTCTTTTGACTTCATGATTGTGTAGACATCCTGTCTTTGTAATTTTTTCCCCACCCTAGAGACCTATAGTCTCTTATCAATGAGTATTGTATCATCTTTCCTTGTTCTTTTTCTATACGAGAAGAAATATTTATCTCCGTATCTGAATGTTTAAAAGTGGGTGTTGATTAGATTTCACAAGGGAAAAGTGCACTAGGCTACAAGAGCGAGTATTTATTACTAATCACAAGTGAGTAGGAATATAGCTTACTAATTTTATCCTAATGCACTTTAGAGAGAAGAAATCCAAGCAGTGAAAATAAAAGCATCACATGTCTTCCATTATTTGCTTATGGAAGCAATAATACACAGTAGATGGTATTGCAAACACGAACCAGTCCTTTTTTTCCGTTGAAATCAGCGTCACTTGATTAATTTCAGTAGAAGAAGGTTATACCAAAATGGCAAATATTGTATGTGCATTATTCCAATACTTGTGAAACAATTAACTGCATGTCCCGATTCTATTTTTATAAATGGAAATGAAAATAAAAAATAACTGTTAATATTTCTGCTGAGCAATGTTGACCTATGCATGCTTGGTCAGTAATTGCAGTGCTGCTCATGGACTAAAGCTATTTCCTCGAGACAAAGCAATTTTTAAATTATGTTATATTTTTCCATGTACTTTTTTTAACTGTTGGTAAGAAGCTCTTGTTTTTAAACCTAACTGCTTCCAACAAAAAACCAAAGCCAAGGCAAAATTATGTGTCTGGCAGTTATCTTCAATGTTTGCCATGATTAAGTGTATCTGAAGCATCCAGAAGTGAGGATGAATGTAAATGGCATTTCTGGAGTTGTCTTGTTTTGAAATTCCCATGCCCTATATATAAAGACTCAGGAATGTATTTATGTGATCCTTGTAAACCAGTTAAAAACATAATATCCATTTGGGGTTTCAGCTTATGTTTCAAGAAAATTTCAGAAGAGATAACAGGCTTTCTTTTTCCTGAGGCAAACCTGTGCTTACTTTGGCTTTGAGGTGGGTGTTACGTCCGCTGGCGTTAGAGGCTGTGCTATTCTGTGGATATCTAGTGGGAGGCAGTCATTTTGTGTTCCCTTAAATAGCCAGTGGGGAGAAACAGGTATTAGGGTGCAGTTCATCTGGTCTGATTTAGACCTCCAGTTTCTAATGAGATGAACTGCCTTCCAAAAGTATCAGTTTTTCTACACCGTTTTTACAGGACCGGTGACATGGTAGACAGTGTCTCTTTCGTCAGATGAATCCCATGCTGTATGCTGCCATCCTGTATTCTACCACTGCCATGCTTTCAGCTTTCTGCCTTGGCAACATTTTCAAGGTCACCAGGTCTATAACAGATGGCAAAACTTAATTGTACTGAATCTGTTGTCATCACATGAGGTGTGAGTTTTTCTATCCTGATCCTGGGAGATTTTGTTTCAGATGATCCAAACCAAGCAAGGGTCTCATTCCTGGCCTTGGCAGAAGATAGTCGAAGGCTGTTCTTCTTTCATGTTTTTGTGGAGACTCACATGTTGTTTCTGCACAAAGCACCATTTCTGTATGAGTTGACAGGCTGAGTCTCAGGTAACTCTATAACAATTGTTTTACCTTTTTCATTTGCCATAGGATCCATTTTTAATTCGGTGTTTATATTGCTTGGACTGTTTTGTCTAAACTCAGCAAGTACAGGTCTCAGTACCCAGGGGAAGGGGAAGATACACCGTGTGTGTGTGTATGTATACAGATGTGTCTCAGACACAGTAGACTTAAAACATGTCATTGTTCCTAGCTTTTGTAATTAGACTGTGTGCTTTCTTATTTAAATTCAGTCAGTATTGTGTCATCTGCATTCTTGAGGTTTCTTCCAAGGGGGTGTGCTTCTTGAAATGCAACACTCTTGCATCCATTTTTTAAGTGCACAACTGGAATGTCACTTTTTAGGGGTTTTTACTCCAGTCATGTGATATAGTAAATTTTTTTAAAAATCCCATTTATTTCTCTTTGACATTTGAATTCTGCAAAGGAAAGAAGGCCCTTTATTGAACATTTTTCAGGCTTAAAAGCTGCTTTTTTGCATTTGCTTTGCATTTGACCCTTTCGTCGTATTTTGAGTTACCCGATGAAAACAAGGTTTCCCTTCAAAGGTTTGTTGCCAGGGGTAACTGGCACTGACGCCAAAAGATGAATACTCTAGCTACTTAGGATAATGCCTACTTCGTGAGCTAAATAAAGAGCTAAATTGCAGAGAAGGATGTTGGATAAATGTGAAATATTAAGGGAGAAAACACAAGATTATTAAGGTTGCAGAATTCAGACAGGGTTATTATTGTCCTTTGCACCAGTAATGGTTGCATACATAGATCATGTATGCTGCTCTGCAGCCAGGCTCTTGGCTCCCTCCATACTGCTGATCCACTGAACAGTGTTGGTACTTGTACCTCTGCCTGGATAATATGTAGGGCTGTGGAAGTGAGAGGCAGGGAGGTGGAATTTTACAGAGGAATGATGGTTACTGAGTTTGCAAGAAGTTTAGTATTTTGAGCTTGAGAGGCTCAGCTGCTGCTGGGGGAGTTGGAATCCTGAATTTCTCAGCAAAGTTCATGGACAGTTTGTGTAAATGAAGGAGAAACACCTCTCTGTATCTTATACTGTAGAATGTAAGGAATTGTTTATTTTGGTATTTGATTCAAGTGTGCAAGCGGTCTCAGTCCCTGTTCTCCGAAAAAGCTGCTGATATTTTTGGGGTTTATGGCAGAAAGAAGCTTTCAAAATAGTTCTGTGATAACACTGAGAGTATCATCAGAGCTTGATGTCTACTGATGTTGCTGTATTTGAGCAAAATTATGAAAACAAATAACTCATTTGATATCAAAAGTTTTAAGCTCTTGGTTTCTTACAGTTAGTCAATGCATTGAAAAATTTCTTATTTCATATCCATACATACAGATGTGATTTTCACAACCTGTGTTTCCTGTGATTTAAGTCTAAGAAACACCGCAAAAGTTGGGGTATGGACATCTGTAAGTGACTTGGTGGGTTGAGCAATCAAGGCTAGTCCTTATAAGTCTTTTCTGCTGTGACGCCTAATTTTCAGGCAGATCCAGTAGTTTGCTCAGGTTTGTTTTGAAGGTACACAACGGTTCTTCTTCTCCAACCCAATGCACTGCTAATCTTACCAAAGAAAACAAATGCAATTGTTTGACTAAGCATAGACCAAAAACACTAAGACGGCTCAGACTGCTTTTGTGCTGGAGCTTACATTTACATTGAAGATCTCTTTGCTGCTCTCTGCAAAGGCTGTCAACACCCGTCACGGTTGTGTAAGAAAAAAGATTTCTGCAGGTTGGCAGCAAGAGAGCCAGCAAACTGCTGCTTTCACTTTCCATCAGCTTTTGTTATTATAAACCCTTTCCACTCTGGAGGCAATAAAGAAGAGTCACATGATACACCATAGAAACACAACCCAAAGCTGACTCTCTGTGATACCTCAGTGAAATGTACCTGAGTTCCCCCACCAGAAGTCCAAAAAGGGATCAGGAAGAAATCTTTTTGAATGTGTTATTACTGGTTTTTATGGGTCTTGTAACATTCTGCTTTGTTTTTAATACTTATTTGGGTTGTGAAGTAAGTGTCCAGCCTTCAGTGTGCTCACTGTGTCAGTGGTGTCACATAACACAGGATTCAGGGCACTTGAGCCCAGGTAAGTTCTATTTTGAGCAACTGTGTAATTTAGTGAAATTCTTCTATTGTATCTCAGATAAGTAAAATAACTTTACATAACCAAATATATACTAAGAACTAACTTAAGGATATACTTGAGCACTGTCAACTATCCAGAGCTCCAGTGGATTTCTGTGGTTACTCTGAAGTCAGCAGCAGTGCTTTTCATGGACAGTAGAATGGCCAAGCTTCACTTGCAGTTTGTGCTCATCAGAGCAGAGCTAAAATTCTCCACCTACAAAACCATGTGATAGATTGGAAATGTCTACCTTTAAAAAAAGCAAAACACACCATTTTTTGCCATGTTCCACACAGAATAGTAGAAGAGGCTCCTGGCTTGTTCCTTGTGCAAACTGTCCTCAGAATTGGAGCCCCCGCTGTGGAAGTTACTGCCAGAGGAGACCAGGCAAAGTCTGTGACTGCCTATTTCTCATTTCTAGCTGCTACATGATTTTGCACAGCAGGCTTTCCAGGGAAGTTCCAGGATTGATAGCTAAATGAGTTTACTTACACTTAAAAAGTACACTAGCAGATGTTAGTAAGATGTAAGTAAGAATTCATAATTCACACAGGACTTTACACCTTATTCATCCAAGTAACTATACTATTTGGGATGATGAAACAATATTTAGAAAATGAGTGATAACTGTAGAAAGTCAGCTTTCTGGATTTTTCAAGGATTGAGGTGAAATTGTAGCAATCATCCAGAACCTTCTTCCAGTTTTTGTAGTACAGAGAAAGCTTTAGTCGTTGTTTAAACTCTTTTTAAGTTTATACTTGTTCACACTGAAAAGTTGACTTAGTTTGTATCTTAATTAAAACCAACTGTAATTGGTTTCTCATGTCAAAAAATGTTAATTTTTTTTCTGACATTTTAATCTTGTTCTTATCTTTGTAAAATGATGGTCTAGGGAACATTTCTCTAACTATAAAATTACATCAAATGTCTGTAGATCTCATGGAGGGACCTTGATTTCTTACAGTTGTCAGCATGTTTATAATGAGACTGAATTATTAGATAATTTTTGTAGTTGAATGTACTGTCAATGTCCAGTGAAAAGAAATTCCAAATGGTCTGCTATTTTGTTGGCATTATCTATGCAATTGGCCTATGTAGGCCTTCCTATTCACATATTTTTAAAAAAATCATTTGCAATTCTAATTTTGTATTCTTTCAACTTATTTTTTTTTTACTTTAATGAACAGTATCTTTCATTTTAACCATACAGCTCCATAAACTTAGCTTAGCAGCTTTCTGGAAAGGAATGACTCCTAAAATAGTAAACAAAAAACCATCTGTGCATGAAATGCAGATTGTGGAATGATTTTATTTCTATTTTTTGCACTTCTTTATTACAGTGAATTTAAGACCCTAAAGTAGCTATTTTTCAGTTAGTGATGGCCATGCATGATGAATACCTGAATGAAGGTACATTCTGCTTGAACTAGCTGACACCTTGCAAAGGGATGTTCTAAAATCCAGCTATTTTTAGGATTAGAAATAGACATCAAACTTGAAGCTTGAATTTTTTCATTGCTAGTTTATATACATTTGCTTTTGTGCCAACCATGTTGATTGTCTTCTGTCCCTCACTGTTCCCCATATATCCATACATATGGATTACACCCCCTTTTGCTTGTTTTTGCTGTGCCAAAGCAGCCATGTACTATTACCCTCCTCGTATAAGAAGTTCTTAGGGTTTTTTTGAAAACAATTGACCAGATTTCTCCACTGTATGCCAGAGAAGCTTCTCACCTGTGCCTCTTGCAGTTTACCTCTCTGCCTCAATGGGGGATGCTACTCAGACTTAATTTCTTCATCTTTAGGGAAATGCACAAGGCCATGTTTGTCAGACCAAAGATACATTACCTGTGATTGCCAGTGTGTGCATGTATGGAAAGATGATGTCCTGTTATGCTCCAGTGAACTGTGGCAGTGCCTCAGCAGGGAGCTACATTGACAAATGCTCAAACTGTACTTTGAAGCTCTTTGTACTTTGACATTCAACTCTCTTCCAGCATTTGATTCTTCAGCTTGATGGTGCTTGTCAGCATTTACCTCTCTAAATGTGCTGGACATGGTATCCCTTTCAATGAGAATTTCTTACAGTTTAATCCCTAAGAATTTGGGAGTTGTAGTGGGTGTTAAAAGACGTGTTAAGTCATCAATGTGCTGGTAAAGCATGAGCAAAATAAACTGTTTTAAGACTATCACTGTTAATGCAGCCTTTGAAATGAAATTATTTTTTTATATATTCTATGTGATCAGTAAAATGGGATGGATCACCAGTCAGAAGCTGGATGTCTGGATTTAAGACATCTGCCTTAACCTTGCAAGTCTCAGAAACTAAAGGTTGTATGTAAACTTATGAACAGGACAAAAGTCACCTTGAGAGGCAAAGATGCCATAACTATCATCTTTGATACTCTTTGTGCTCTTTCCAGGCCCCCAACTCTTTCAACGGGGTCTAAGACAAACCAGTTTGACTATCCTTTTCCCCAGTATATGTGTGTGCATGTAGCAGAAGATGGAGAGCAGACTCTGATTGACACAAGGCCAACAAGGGAAGCAACATTGTTTTTAGAGACTGGTGAAGCCTTCTTGAAGTAGAAAACTGATTGTGATTTTTATAGAGCACAGTTCCATGTTAGAGGATTATGACAGCTTCCTTTAAGGAACTGTTGAGGGTTTTTATACCAGAGTATAAGTGAGTGTAATAAGTTAATTCAAATTAGCTGTCCTATGAGATGCTAAAATAATCAGTGATTCATACTTATTTATGGAGGCATCTTAGACAGTTGGAAACAGTGCAGAACAGCCACATCAGCTTTTCCTTCTCTTGTAATTTATGCATGCTTTCAATTGGATGTTACATGAAGAATTTTTTATGTATACTGAAGATTAAAGATATTTAAAAGACAGGACAAGTAATATGTAATGGCTGTATGAAACAGAAAAAGATGATTTCACAACAGTGAGTATTGAAAATTCATCATTGAAAATGCCTAAAAGCGTTTTGTCATATTTTTTCCATTTTGATAATGTAGCTTTTAAAAAATGGTTCAGTATTATAAGCTCAACAGTGGAATGCCTTTTTCTGTTTATTGATAGTCATGTTTCTGTATTCACAGTCAAAAGGGAGGAAACGCTTTTAAAAATCAGTTGTGGGTTTTTAGAGAGTTTGTCTTTATTGCTTGGACTTGTATTGCCTGTACAGTCTTTGTGTCCAAAGATTAGTATGGCATAATTACTATAGAAGTAAAAGTTCAGTAAAAGCATTTGATACATAAACAGCATCCTCTTAGAGAAAGTCAGGTAAGTATATAAGCGAATATATGCACAAATTACTATATGTTTTACTATGTATTAACATGGAAAAAGAGTCCCTGAAATCATGATTTATTGCCTGTATTTTGGTTTCCTCATTTTTTGAGTTATTAGAATTTCACATTTCGCTTTTAGAAAATTGCATTTTGCAAAAATCAGAAATGCTAAACATACTGTTAAGAAGCCTTATTTAAATGAACATTTGCTTGTATGCTCATTATAATGCCATGAATATGGTAATCCTCTGTGTGTGCTAATAGTCCTATTTGAGAATCAGTACCCTTTCCCAGTTCATCCGGTACACAGAGCAGGGCAAAGATATACAAAGATTCTATATAAACAGGTTATCTTTATGTGTTTGTAGTTGTAATGGAGAGAAGATTCCGAATCTGATCTCTTTGTGATTTGATTTTAATATAACATAGTGGCAAGAACAGTTTAGATGTTTAGAAAGAATACCAATCTTTTTTTTTTTTTTCAATT
Source organism: Xenops minutus (assembly GCA_035221455.1). NCBI lineage: Eukaryota > Metazoa > Chordata > Aves > Passeriformes > Furnariidae > Xenops > Xenops minutus. Next base: position 86,193,201 of record JAWWEE010000105.1, on the reverse strand, counting down.
ATCCATCAATTCCTGAAAACCAATTGAGAACATGAGTCTGTTGTGCTGTATTTGTGGCAGCTGTGATTCGGCATGCCAAAAGTGGAGCCATGAAAGTATCCTTGATTCTGTATTCTTTGGCAGAAGCATAACGAATAATAAAATACATTCTCTTTAGAAAAATATGTGCTATCTTTCCACCCTAATTTTATACGATAGTAATGAAAAGATTACTTGGTGTCTTTTATTGTTATATCAAGTGGCTAACTGTTGAAATATAAGGCTTTAACTTACTGCTAGGAAATAGAGCATATACAGTCTCATGCCTAACACTGCAGCTTGCCACCTTTTGTCATTCCCACTACATATAATTAGCTAATTGGTGCTGAGATGTTTTCTTAATTTCTTCAATGTATGAATTAAAATTTATTCAAGTGTTGATAAAGTAATATATCTTTTTTCCTTTGGAATGAGGAAATTTGTCAGTCTCATTTCTATGAATATCTGCAAATATGTATTTATGGAATATAGTTCAATATATACACACATATAAGCAAAATAAAGACTCTAATTAAAGTCTGGATACTGTCTGGGAGAAGGGAAGGTTCGTGGAACCTATAACATAACCTATAACATGTCAGAACTGTAAAGTCATTATTCCCTGTATGTGACGTTTCTTGTCCTGTATTATTTTTGCTGTAAACCTTTAGAGTTATTGTAGTGATGAAAAGAACCTTTAGTAGCTTCTTCTCAAGATCTTCTATTACTGCATTCATGGATCATTGTGTTTGTTATCAGAAGACTTAGACATTGGAGCCAATAATTTAAAAATGGCTCCATTTAACCACCCAAATAATTTTAATGTATTGAATTTACTCTTTAAAGTTGGCAACACCCTTTCTGAATTTGTAGTTGTCTTCCAACATTGTTTCACAGAAGTGCAAGTGCAAGTTCTGTAGAAAGTTCCAGTAATTTAGTAATTTAAATGATGATGGTAACTAGCTTTGTCTAGTGCCATGGTGCTCTGTAGGAGAAGGGGGATGGTGGCACCTTCCTGGCTCAATTGTTAACAGCAGAAAGAGAAAACCCACAGTGTGACTCTGAGAGTGATGCATCAGTTACTAAATCTCCCAAATACAGGAGAAAAAGGATCTCTGAATTTCTTTATCTTTCTTACAAGACAGGGTTCATTCTTTTTTATAATTAAAACATGTTTAGAGTACTCGACACAACATCCTAAGTAGCATACTATTCAAAGCTCTATGTAAGAAAGTATTACTCCAGGGTTATCTTTGAAGTCCTGTCCTTTACGTATTTATCTGCTCTTCCAAACCATGCCAGTGGAACACTATTCTTCAAAGGGCATGAGTCAGTGAGCACAAACTGAAGCACACATTTCTTTATACATCCAAGCAATTAAAATTACTTTTAGTGTTGATTTTAACAACTTATGTGATAAAGATCTTTCAGCATTTAAATTCTGGCAGGAAAAGTGCCTCTATTTCTAAGTCTTGTTCCAAGTGTTTTAATTCCTCCTTTCCCATTCGGGGTTTTTCCTCTTATGCTAATCTCTCAGAGGTATAATTTCCAGGACCAGAGGGTTAACACCTCATGAAGGTGGCCTTTGGAAAAATACAAAATGGTTTTTCCTTGTTCTGAAAACTGGATATTAAAAGCATGTTTGAGAAAATTGAAATATTTGTTAGAGTTAACCATGACATCCAACTTGCTATCAGCAGGTTGGGTGGAAAACTGTGCAGATAGTATATATTGCCAGCTGTAAATGTAAAATTTAAAAATCAGATGAGAAATTAAAAGATCCTCTTAGAACAGATTGCAAAATCCACTATCATCCAACATGCATGCATCAGAAATAGATCACAGCTGAAAGGGCTGCCCAATAAACCAGATCAAAAAATTCAGCAGGGTGGTGGAGCGAGTTGCCAGGCACAGGCATCTGGGTCAGGGAACAGGGCTGGCAGAGTAGAGCTGTGGAGGTGATTTGAATGGCTTTGGTGTCACCAGACACAAGTGTGTCTCATACTCGAACTCTTAAGTGCAGGGTGCCATCTCCCATTCAGTATTAGCATCTAACTTTAGCTTATTCTGCTAAGACCCAGCCAGCTCTCCATGGCTGCTCCAGCAGAGATAGAAATGTGGTGGGAAAAACGAGTTGTACTCTGCTGGTTTTGAGCAGAAAAGAAAAATTACTGGACAAGATGACTCTCATAGTCATCAGATTGGTGACCTGTCAATAGTGAGGTTCTGCAGGGCTCCATTTTAGGCCCTGTTCTCTTCAACATCTTCATAAATGACTTGGATGCAGGAGTGGAAGGGATAGCAAACGAGTTTGCAGGGGACATAAAACTGGCAGGAGCTGTTGACTCCCTAGAAGACAGGGAGGCCCTGCAGAGAGACCTCAGCAAACTGGAGGACTGGCCAACCATATGAAGTTCAATGAGGAAAAGTGATGGATTCTGCACCTGGGATGGGGCAACCCTGAATGTTTGCACAGACTGGAGAATGAGATGATGGAAAGGGGGATGTGGGATCCTGGTCAATGGCAAGTTGAATATGAGTCAGCAGTGCCCTGACAGCCAGGAGGGCCAACCCTGTCCTGGGGGGCATCAGGCAAAGCATCGCCAGCCGGGCAAGGGAGGGGATTGTCCCGCTCTGCTCTGCACTGGGGTGGCCTCACCTTGAATATTGTGTGAAGTTTTGGGTGCCACAATAGAAGCAAGATATTAAGTCAATAAAGAGTGTCCAAAGGAGGGCAGTGAAGATGGTGAAGGGCCTTGAGGGGAAACCATATGAGGAGCAGCTGAGGGCACTTGATGTGTTCAGCCTGGAGAAGAGGAGACTGAGGGGAGACCTCACAGCAGTTACAACTTCCTTGTGAGGGGAAGAGGAGGGGCAGGCACTGATCTCTACTCTGTGGTGACCAGTGACAGGACCCGAGGGAATGGCCTGAAGTTGTGTCAGGGCAACTTTAGGCTGGACATTAGAAAAAGCTTCTTCACCCGGAGGGTGGTTGGGCACTGGAACAGACTCCCCAGGGAAGTGGTCACAGCCTCAAGTCTACCAGAGTTCAAGAAGCATTTGGACAAAACTCTCAGGCACATGCTATGATTCTTGGGAATGGTCCTGTGCAGGGCTAAGGGTTGGACTCAATGATCCTTGTGAGTCCCTTCCGACTCAGCATATTCTGTGATTCTGTGATAAATTGTGTAATTTTAAATCATGATATTCAAGTAATGCTGGAAAATTTAGCATTAGCTTCTGATTTCAAACTTCTGACCTGGTTTGTAAAGAGACTTCTGTGTGCTTTTCTGTTCTATGAGCTGTGTAGCCCAGTATTTCTGGTGACTTCTAGGCTTGTAGTGACAGCAGAACATGCATATGTCTTATCTGCTGATGTAATAAAATTGAACTGAAAATTACCATGGTAATGCTACCATCAGATGAATCAGCTGCCAGTCTGAGAGGGCATAACTTCCTTTGTCTGAACTCCTTGTGCTACAAATTTTTTGTAAGAAACCTGGACTACTTATTGTTACTGTTTTAAAATTTTCTACCTGAAGAAGTTCTAGTCAGGGGGTGGAAAGAAGGCTATGCAGCTAAAAGTATTGTGTTGCTCCACAAGCAAATTAAATTCCCTCTGGCAAATAATCTCCCCTTTCCTAGAGCTCTGTAAATAATGCCATTAAGATGTTTTCCTAATCCTCATATTTTAGTAACTGAACTTCTACTAGAGTACTGTGCAATTCTCCATGTATTATCTTTGTTCCTGACTAGCACTTTGGTAGCATAACAAGATTATCTGTGAGAAAGAGCAGTATTACATAGCTTGCAGCTACTTTGTCATGCTATTGAGTTGACATGTTAATTAGTTTTTACTTTCTTGATGGGAAACCTAGGCATCCACAAATGCTGCAGGAAATAATAATGGTGAACTAGTGGGTGGCTCAGTTAATTAGCAAAATTTCTTTGAGTACAGAACACTAATAATGAATTTGCAGCTGTAGATCTGCCCTATGTATGCATGTATGTAGAGCTGCGCATTGCTGTGCAGAGACACCCGGAGTAACTCTGATCCTGTTGGCTCAAAAAGAGAAGCAGCATAAACATGTTAGTCCAGCCATTACAGGGTCACTAGAGTTGCACTTCTTTTCACTCAATCATCCCACTCTAAACTTTAAAACAATACTACCCCAAATACCAGCAAACCAGCTGAACACATAGCTATCTGTAGTACAACATATAAAGGCAGTGAAAAATGTTTACTGCCCCATTATCTATTTTGAGAGTAAAATTACAGTTATCTGCAATTAGTATTTTCTTTGTATTTACATGTTAATGATTTAATATATTCTGAATATGTGGCAAATAAAGCACTCATGGTTAAAAACATTTTTCTTGATGGATACCCACTATGAAATGACTGATGCAGTTGCATCCTTTGAGAGCCTTACTGAGGTTCTAAAATTATTTCTGAATTAATAACTGTGACATTTCCAAGCTATTACCTGCCACAATAAATTGGAAAATTCTAGAGTTAAAGAAAATGTGGTATCAAAGTGTCTGCTTCACATTCATTTACCATCCCTTTTCTGTTTGTTCTATCATGTTGGCATTAATATGGATTACTCACGTGTTTTGTTTGCAGAAGTTTGCAATAGGAATGTCAGCTGTAACAGTCTGCGTGTTCTGTGCCTGAGTAATGGAGGGGGACATTCTGAGGAGCTGGGGGTAGCACCACACATCCCTTGGGCATCATGCCACTTCTGCTCTACCAGACTTTCTGAATGTAGGAAACCAGCCCAAAATGCTTTGTGTTTAGCATGTCATGCCTGTCTCCAGAGGGGTCAGCAGCTCCTGTGCTGCATTGCAGTGCTCCTGTGCTGATGAAATGGTGTCTGTGGGAGCAGTGGCTTTCCCATGATGATGTCCAGGGCCTCTTGCAGGGGTGACATAACTTTGCCGAATCCAGTGCTCTTGCAGTTCTGTTTCTTTCATCTTTTCCACAGTTTCCTAAATATGCAGCAAAGTAAATATACACATATATATATATATATATTGATATCACTGAAATAAAACGAAGTTGATAAGGTACTGCTGCAATAGGGGATACTAAAATGAGACTATGACAGGCAATAATGTTCTGTAGTGTGCTCTTTTAGGGTGCACTCAGATGATGTTTAATGGTGATTGTCTTACACAAGATAGAAAACTGAGACCAAACAGTATATACAAAAATAACTGCTAAAAAACAAGTAAATTCTACCATTTACTACCCTTAGACATCTTTTAATTTTGAAAATTACATGAGCTAGATCAGCTGTTCCATATCTCCTCTCCAACTTTCAACATTTTCTCCAGACCTGTATGTCCTCTTTGGACTTTTGGAAGTTTTTCTGTTGTTTTCTAAAATGTGAATTAAATCAGCTCTCAACATTGGATATTGCTGGGACCAGATAATTGCTAGCCAGGTATTTTGTAAGGTACAGAAGAAAAGGAAGCTAGTCTCTGTTGAGCTGCTTGTAGGAGAAGAGTCTTTAAAAATTCATGTTACTGGATAAAAATATTACTTCAAGGATTCTTTCAGATCCGTGCTGTAGATATGTTACAAGTGTAGTCCTAACAGTTTGTGCACCATGCTTATTGCATGGCCTTCCAGAATCCCATGTGTATTTTATCTTATGGTAACAGTACTTGAGGAAAGATACTGGCCTATTAACAATCAGACCCTTCCAAGACAATATATATAGTGAGTGGTATTTTGAAATTCCATTATGAGAAGCAACTGTACTTCCTATTTTCATATATGCTTGGTTATATCAGAATTTCTCTTCCCAGAACTGACCGCTTTTTATTTTAATGCGCATTATATTAAGTAAACTTAAATTACATACTATGAAAAAAACCTGTTCCGTCGGGTAACATTCTTCCAACACGAACTCAGTGCTAGAATATGTATTTTTAATGACAGAGAAATTATAGGCTGTCAAATAGTCATTTAGCAAGGCTAGAGTGTTCTGAGTTTCTGCTGCCATTCTTACTGCTATAATAAAAATACACATAACTAAAAAGAAACTTTTTTTAAATACAATCTGATAAAAAGAAAAAGGTGTTTCAAATCTAAACGTATGAGCTGTAGAAACTGAAAACAGGGTAATGTGAAATATAGTTTGGGATAGCAAAGCAATTTAAAATGAGTGTAAAAATTCTATCAATAAAATACATAAGAGGAGATTCTGGAGTCTATCCCTACCCTGGGAAATAAAACCAAAGCTGAATTTCATGTTATGGTAGCACTTTAGTGGCAGGGTAAGGCAGATTGATATGAGAATCTAATGCTGAACTTAGTAAAGCATTTGTGCACACAAAGAGGAATGAGGAGACACCATGAATGGCTCTGGTAGTTTACAAAATCCAACTGCAGCCTTCAGACAGAGAAACAGTGTCATTTTTTCCTCCGTCAGAAAATTGTTTGCCATCACAGAGAGCTTGTAGAGAAGGAGCTGTGAAAAGAGGCATGGAGTTTCTAGACATGATAAGTAATGGTTTGCATTTTTCTACTGTTATTCTATAGAATCTGACAGCTGCCTGCACCTACTCCATTCACTGTATATCATTATTAATGTATGGGGCTTTCACACCATTCAGTACTAACATGGGAGTGTTAGACTGAAATTTGTAGAGAAAACATTGAGACTATGTGACATTTAGCTTATATAATCTACTTTTCTACAGAAACTGAATTTTTATAGTTTTAAGATACCTGTATAATTTTAAGATACCTCTGTGAAGGTCTGGCCTATGTGGGCAGCCCTGCACTTGGCCATGATGAGGTGGAGAGCAAGGAGTAGAGCAACAGCACATGTCAGGGAAGAAAACTGCCTAGGAAAGGGCTGGGGGCTGTAGTGCATTATACCTGACATGCTAGGGTGAAAAAATCATTTTTTCTTCTTGCATGTATGATCTCCTGTAACAGTGAAAAGTCTCTAGAGTCTATCATTTTTATGCCAGTGAAATTTAAATGTTCAAGAATATTAGCGATTATTTCTGAAGTCAGTTGGGTATTGATAGAAGTTCTCTTGGTAAATGTTTCATGCATTTGAAACAGAGAACTGTAACTTACAGACAAAATTTTAAAATGGGGAGAAGCTATTATATGTGCATCAGTTCATGATGCTGTGGAGGACTGTGTATGAGCTTGTCTTTTGTGTAGAGGAACAGTCCAGGAAGGGTATGGTTAGACACCAGTGGGATCCTCACCTAGGCCTTACAAGGTCATCGTAGTAGGTGGGAGACTGTTAATGAGATGGCAATGGGAAATAGGAAAAATTTCAGATGATGTAAAGGAATGTGGAGAATACCTATCTTTTGGACAAAAATTCTGCAAATATTCACAGTGGGCTGAACTTCTATTCTCTTCTTAGTTTGCTTTTGCTCTCTAGAAATTATTTTCAATGCTCATAATTTTAAAGGAATTAGCAGTGGAAAAAATATATTTCTTAAGAAGTTGATAACCATGACTTTTAGGTAATTTGTGGGGTTTTGATTCATCTCAGAAGGGATAGATGGAGCTCTTGCTGCTTTTTTACAGCCTTTGTTCTTTATCTTACTGAGTAATTGAAATTCAGATTTCACACATATTTGATTCTTTGATATATGTTTTCATTAAAAGCTTGCCAGTAATGTGAGCTATGTATGTTTTCAAGATATTCATTAAAGGAGATTTCTAACAGTTTACATGATATTCTGACAGTTTACCAAACCTATCAGTCAAAAGCAGATGGCCTGCGTTGGTAGGATTTTTTGGTTAAAATGAATATATTTTCAACATATGTATTTCTTTTATAATATATTTGCTAGCAAGATTCTAGTCTTAAAAATCAGTTAATCAACTTGTGATACTCTCCTACACTTCAGCCTAATGCTTGAATGCTCAGATGTCATCTCTCTGCAGTTCATTTCAGCAATGTATGTGATTACGCAGCACATTAAATTACGTCATATGATTTAACCTGGAACACTGAAAATACAGCTGCATTCGTCACTTCTTCAAACCTACATACTTCTAGCTACCTCTTCATGAACATATTATGCTCTTAGACATCCAGGTCTCCTTGGTTTCAATCCTTTGCTTTTTGGGTTTGCTTTTTGAATGTGGTGTGTTGGTCATCTCAACTGGAGGAGAGGGCATGCTACCAGGGGATTGTCTGAATCATGGTGCTGTCCAGCCAAGACAGGAGGGAGAGGAAGAAGGCCACAGAGAGGTGGGGCAGACCCTGAGGAGGCTGAATCAGCAGTGACTTGAAGAATTGTCATCTGGTGGTCACCAGGGCTTCTGCCATGAGTCGCCACACTTGGGAGCTTTCTCAATGGGCTGCCTACATCCCAGTTTTCACAGCTGCAAAAGCAGTAAAACAAAGTGCAGGGCTGTGGCCAGGGTCCAGACTTATGAAGACCCCAGCAGCTCTAATTTCATGTGGATTTTAGCCTTTTAGGCAAGATAGGAAAGCAGGAGACCCCAACACTGATGCAAAGTCCTAGGCAAGACCTAGGGAAGCTTGGATACCAGGGCAGAGGCACAGCCTTTCTAACTGCCTTCATATAGACAAGGATAGTGTCAACAAAATCAGCATCTAAGCGCATTTCCGAATAAAGACAGTCTCTCCTACCTGCAAGGGTAATGTGAGCACACTGTTCTCAGATATATTTATATATTATATATATTTTTTCTGATTTACAATATGACAGAATTTAGGCATCATCAGTTATATAGCTACAGTTTCCAGCAGTTCAAGAGTTTATCTATTTTCACAAAAACTTTAATGCAAACTTTTGTATATCACTAGAAATAATACAGATGACTAACTTAGATTTTAAACAATCTTTGCTCAGTTGCTAACCAGGAAAAGTTGTCCTGTTTTATAACAGAGCAGCTTAGTAGCTTAAATAGTAGAAACTATTCAGAGGGAATATTTTAAATAAATATTTATATGCATAAATACATAGAGGAATAATACACTTTTTCTAACATGTTTTTCTGACATGCTTTTATTAGCGTATTTACCTACATATTTTTGTATGTCCAATCAATCATGAAAAAATGGATTTAAAGTGAAAACAGTTTAGAAAATTTGATCTACTTTCATAACCTGAATTTAGAAATATACATGTACTGTACAAGTACAAAACTCTTTTTCCAGTAACCAGGTAATGCGGCATTTTTCCACTTTATGTTAATTAGAAAGACAAGTGAGTAAGAAGGAGAGGTTTATCTGGCTTTATAACGGCTTAGGTTTTCATGAAGGAGCTGTTAGCGAGATCAATCTGATACCATTGCACTCTCATTTAAATTTAAATTTTGGGGAAAAATTCATAACAAAAAGTTCTGAAAGGACAGAACTGAAATGTGTTCTAGATTTTATATTTGCCTTTTTTATTAATTCAGGTACCTACTTTTTCAGATCAATGTAATAAATTACCTGGTGGGATTTGCTTCACTCCTTTTAGGTTTCTTGCATTATAAATAAAGAGGGGGAATTGAGTTGGAACTCAAAACCTTTAAAAAATATTTTGGCTTCTGAGGGTTTTTTCCTTGAACCATCCTGAGACATTAGATTTTTTTCAGCAGAAAGACCTGTTCTAAAAATAATTTTATTCTCATTCATCTATAAAGACATTCAGATTATTCTGCTGTATTGTATAAGTAATTCTCTCAAATTTTCTGTCTCATGGTCTGTTTTCTTAAACTGGAATACTGATTTAGATGAATGTTGGAGTGTGGAGAAATGTTTATGACTTCTTTTCTAAAAGCATCTCCCCCAAAAAGAAAAATAGAGACGACCTTGTAGAAGCTGTTCTTCACTGCTCTTAAAAGCTTTGTCATAAAATGCTCTGAGTTTGGAAGAAGAGGTAATCACACTTTAAAAAAACCCACATTACATCGAATTTAGCAACTCTTAACAATTTAAAGTTTGGATGGTATATTTAAATAGCTTAATTTGAAACTTAATTAAATTTGTACTACTCAGAACAAAATTAAATATATTATCCTAAAATCATAAATGATAACTTTATTGGACAAATTATTATATAGTATTACCACTATAAACATTCAGGATTAGGATAGAAAATAGATAAATTATTAATTATGTTTCTTCAGAAGAAAATACATGAAGTTTGGGGAGTTGTTTTAAAAATATAAATTGGAGGAGGATAGATAAATAGAGATAGCCAGGTGACCATAGTCCAATGGTAAGCAATTTAAAATTTATTATCATTTTAATGGTAATTATATAAAATAGTAGGAATTTATGCTCATTTCTGCTGCTCCCTGTTGTATGAGAACTCATCACTTTTAGACCAGTAAGACTGGAGAAATCCCCCAACAAATACAGTTTTTCTTACCTTCCATTTTACTCAATATTACAACTGAAACAGGTGTCATGCAAATCACCTGTGGGTTTCTTGTACCTAAATATTATCACCTTTCAATTTTACAGCAGTTTTCATCCATTCTTGAGATACTGACCTTTGTGATGTTGATATCTCCCTTCCTTATTGACCTCTGGTAGGAGCCTTGTTCTCCCCATTAGCTCTAAGGATTGTAGTCTTTGCCTGATGTTCTTCTCTTCTGTCTTCCCTAAATCTCCTTTCTCACACTAAAGGAAGAGCGATGATTCTTCTCCATCTTAGTATCTTAACTAGGTGATTTCAAGTCAGGGTCAGAGTTTTTTTGTTTCAAGGTGTCACAGCCGGAGGGACCCTCTTGACTGAGCAAGGAGCACCTATCCCTGCACTTCCAGCCAGCCAGAGAGCATGGCAGCTTTGTCGGGATGCAAGGAGTTGCAAGGTCAGAAGCAGAAATAACATTATACCAATGAGCACAGCATCAGTGCAGTTATACTGCTGTAAATCCAATAAAAGAAATAGAAAGGCCAGGCCTGAGCTGTGTAAAACCATCTTGGCTTTCCAGGAAGCCATCCAGGAGTGCTGCCCCAGAGACTGGAGACACGTCTTCATTCTCACTCAGCTGCGTTGCGGTGATGCTACTGGCACCCGCGGTTTGGCTGGACTCCCAACATTCATTTTTTTTCCTTGATATCTCCCTGCTTCCTTCTTCCTTGCAAAACCCCAAGCCTGCAGCTTATAGTCAGCACACTGATGGAAAGCAGGACCTTGGAAAGCAGCAGATCAGCAGCTGTTTTGTGACATTTCAGCTAAACTTAATCCTGAGATACACACTTCCACTTCTGCTGCTTCAAAATCAGCTATGTCTTAATACACTGTGTGTTGTTGTCAATGAATATTTGAGGCTAAGGTGCTTTAAAAAAACCATGCATGTCTGATAAGAATACACATGTTCAAAAATTCAACAATTTAAGCTCAGCATCAAGCATTGGTTTTCCTGAACCAAAAATAACTGGAATTGGAAAAATAGGTTACATTTCACCTAATTTGAGAAAATTGTAAAAACAGATGTAAAAAATAAGGCATCAGTTAACCTGAGCTTCAGGGAAGCAACTGATGCAAAGATTTCTCTAAGATCTTGCTGCAGCTAATATTACATTGTCTTAATTAAGGTTTTATTTTAATACTGAAAATAGTTGTTCTGTTTTGAAATGTTAATAGCTTTTGCTAATTCCCTCTGCTAATAATATAATTAAATACAATTAAATAAATGTTTTAACAAAACATATGAAGTGTTTAGAAATGCAACTCCTCTAATTTCAGAGTTCAATTAAAAGCCTGCAAACAGACTGTAAGCAACTGCTTTTACTTTAGCTTGAATCCCCTGGCTGTTGTTTACTCTCTGGTCAGTTATGTGGATTTGTCCTTTCTGTGCCTAAATGCACAATCTTTTTTTCTGTCCTACTAAACTCTTCTCAGTAATCTGAATTAGGGAGCACAGAAGTCCTGGATTGTCTCCATTTGTCCTACTATAGTAATGCACATGAGAAAGTAGCTCAGTTTATCAGATTTACCTTATGAGTGACACTGAGCATCTGTCAAGCTACAGCATTTGCACCCCACATCTCTTTACAGATCCTGTGCTGGAGACATCTCAGCCAAGTACCTGTCAGGTTTCATGCTTCATATGTATGCATAACTCACAGCACAAGGAGAAAGACCCTCATCATGGCTTTAAAGGTGTCTCCAAGCTGCATAGGAATCTGAGGAGCTCCCTGCTGTGACCCTGGCAGTCCAGTGGGCCTGCCAAAGGGACATTGAGTTCCCAGCTTTCTCCTGTGAACTGTGGTTACTGCACTCCCTTGGTGTGACTCAGTTCCCACTCTTCCTTTTCTACCAATGGCATGTGCCCTTCTCAGGGCTTCTCTGGGGATTCTTGGAATATGACTGTGTCTCCTTTTTTATATAGTTATTCTGATAGAGGCTTGATGCCCAGTGACCTTAGAGAGTATCAGTAGTACTTTGGGGAGCAGATGGATGATATGAGAACCATAACAGGATCACCTGCTGTGGTGATACAACATTCAGGTGTGGAGAGCTTCTGGCTCTCCAAAGATGTGGGCAGAACAGGTAGCAGAGGGAAACTTTTACCGCCCATTCTGACCCTTGCCTTTTGAAGAGTGAAAGAAAATAGGTAACTGTAAATAGATAGGTGTGCTGTGCTTAATTCTTTAACCTCATAGATGCCTTACCTAAATTACTTTGTACTTGTAGGAATGTATCTGACTGAAGATACTTGCTGTTCTTACCGCTTCTACAATAAATAAATGTCTTTAAGACCATATAAATGGTCTTAAGAGGATTGCTAATTATATTAGTCTGCCTTTTGGGAGGATGTGTTCAGGACAGAAAAGTGTATCTTCTTGAGGCAACTGTTGATTTTTGCTTTTCAAGTGTTTTATTGTCCCTTGAATAATTAATCTTCCTGCTTAAAGGCAGGTATCTTTCCTTTTGGTCTCCCCTCTTCCTAGCCTTAACTGAGTATAAATCATCAGTTGCTGCATTATAGCAATGACATATTGCTTTGTGTAGCAAGATATTTTACAGTGTTTTCACAAATGTGGGTATTTTGAATGGCAGGTCTGATTTCAAATACCTTCCAGTTAATAAACAAAATAAATAAATGTGCAATGAGGTAGCAAACAGACCATGAATCTGAATCACTTCTTGTTTTTCAAGCTGAATTTTTCAAGGAAATTAGTTTACAAACTAGATTTTTATGTCTGGAGTCCATCAGTCTCTAGGAGAAAGAGTTGTAATTACATTCTGTCTCAATTTATGCTGTGTGTCTGCACTCCTTTTTATAATTTTTCTTTTTAATTCTATTATATTAAACTTAATTTTCCATGACAAGTAACAGAATCATGCAGATAAATAACAGAAGAAATATAATTTTTCTGTAAAGACCCCACAGGTTTCTGTAAGGAAGCTCTTCCACAATTTTGTCAGCACTTTCTCACAGATTTCTCATTTGTGCTTTCTTGAACCTTGAAATATCAAAATTTTTTTTGTTAATGATGAAAAAGTTGTATTATATTTGCATATTAATCTACTATTAATTTTTCCTCTGATTTGAAATCATGACTGTCTGAATTCTGTTTATAAAACTATGCTTTATAATTTTAAAAAATCTGAATAATCTCAAAAGTAAGATGCTTTACAGTATCCATGTTTTCTGTTTGACATTGAGAACAGTTAAAGAAAATGTTAAGTGAATGCACTCCATCCTCAGTTGCTGTGAAATAATCAGTCAAGCTGTTTATTCCTGATGGAGATTGTTTATTTGTAGCAGACCTAGGATTTTTTTATCCTAACAATGTTTTTCCTGTCATTGAGTATACTGGTAATTTAGCATTGCATCTATATTTTATCTTTCAATCATATTTTACTAAAAAAGCAGTTATAGGAGTTCTTTTCTTGAATTTTTATTCTTTTTTAAAATGAAATTGATTTTTTCTGAAAATGGTTCTGTCTGTTCTGTCGTAGCACAGTTGCTGGTATTCGTCATGAACTTTTCATCCTCTCTTGATAACATTGCAGGAACTCTGAACTTTAGGTAATGTTTTAAGAAAGTGAGATGTATTTCATATAATATAAGTTTTAAAACTAGATTGTCTTTTCATAACTTTAAAAAATCATTTTCTTATAAAAAGGGAGTATAAGCTCAGTAATGGCACAGTTGCTTAACTAGGCAAGTTTTAATGTGCAGTAATCTCCCCTTTAATGAATAGCACTTAGTACAATTAAATTTTCTCTTAAAGTATGTTTCTCTGCTGTTCTTTATTATTAATGCCCAATGGACTTGTGATTCTATGCTTATTGGTAGCCACTATTTGTTAGCAATCTTGATTTGCTTCCATTGTACAAAGGGTAACAGTGAAACAGTATCTTTTTATTACATAAAGTCAAAAAGGTGTATGTGTAAGGATGGTTTATACATGTAAGTGGCTACCACAACTTTGTGATGAAATAAGATACAGAAAAAAAAGCTGTGGGGAAGAGAACAGACCTTTTTCTCCATCACTTCAAGAATGCCCCCTCTTTTTGTTGTGCATTGAGCTGGGTATGTGAGTTTAATTATAGTGAACCTGTCATTACTGTAAGGGAAATGCTGCTCGTTGTGTAAAGAAGATGCAGTGTTAAAGTAAATTGTAAGTGCAGATGGTATGCCACTTTTAACAAGTGCAAATCATGGATACGGCCATCTTTTTATTAGTAACCCATAAGGTATGTAGCCAAAATCACAGTATGTCTTTTATTCATAGCTAATTAAAAAATAATATCTGTGACCTGAACTTTATATTTAGCATGAAATAATTTCCAAATAAAAGATCTGATGTTCACTAAAATCGAAAGGAATATTACTCTTTCCCTGCACAATGGTTTTCTTAAAAGCAAATTGGAAACTGAAGACTTTACGTTGCTAATATGTCATCCAAGACACATCAGCCTTGAAGGAGGATGAATAGTTTTAATTATGTGTAAATAGATTCATTAAGAGGAATGCAAAGGTCCAGCAATTATTCATTTTCTGTGATTAGATTAAGAATATTGTGTTTAGGATCTTGTATCTTAATGGACCACTTTAATTTCTGTTTATAGCTATTATTCTATTTCAAAAGCACATTAATCTTCTTCTTTGTGAAATGTATCCATTTATCTAACAAGAGGAAATGTTATGTTCCTACCTAGTCATGCAATTATTTGGAAACAATGGTGATTTAAATTTTAAGTTGATAATAAATAGATTTTACTTTGTACTTGCTATTGTTTCCTTGAGTATCTCTAGATACTGCTGAGCATGATAAATTCTCTTCTGTAGAGGGGAATGTTAAAGACATTTATACATACCTTTTCAGTGTCAACTGTTCAAATATAATTCTTCAATGTCTGATTTCCTGTGTGAACTTACTTAGCTGGG
This sequence comes from Xenops minutus, assembly GCA_035221455.1. Taxonomy (NCBI): domain Eukaryota; kingdom Metazoa; phylum Chordata; class Aves; order Passeriformes; family Furnariidae; genus Xenops; species Xenops minutus. Next base: position 86,177,816 of record JAWWEE010000105.1, on the reverse strand, counting down.
TTTTAGTTTAGCTTCTGACGAAGTGACCATTTACACACATCTACAAGACTCCTCTTGTATGTTATGCTAAAACCTATTCTAAAACAGAAGATCATTTACATATACATACAAGTAGAATCAATAGCTGATTGTTCAGAAACAAACTAGAATGCACCCTCTTTGGAGTATTGCACTTGTGGAAATGCACATTGACAAGTGGTAGTAGTGGTGTGAAGACTTTAAAGTATGTCACTCTTGATTATACAGATGTAAATATGATACAAAAACCAAGCCTATTGCATCCAGATTTGTAAATCTAGGAAAAAATTGTGGTCTCAATGGTTAGTTAGTTTCAATTATAGTTCTTAGCACATTCTCCCACAGTTACTTTGTGTGTTGTATTTCTCAGGGGTACTTGACTGTCATGATTACCAAAAGAGAGAAAACACAACACAGTAGCAGAAAAACAGCCTCCATGGAAGGGAAAATATTGTAAGAACACTCACGTTATAGTCTTGTATTAGTCAGTAATGTGTGTCTGAATTACTTCAAAGATCTAATTACACTGTCATATATCACAACAATAGAAAAAAAAGACTTCTGTCTTGTTGATTGTGTTGCATCTCTCACATCATGCAAGCTTGAAGTTCAAGTCCAGGATCCTGATGCAACTGCTGTCTTCAAGTACTAAGTTTCACTTCTGGAGACATATAAATTTAAACATAGTGTATGACAGGACAGTGAGGAAGCTGCCAGAAACGAGCTATGGGATGGAAAGAGGCACCCAGAAAGAAAAGCACTTTCTTGAGTTCTAATCCTTAGTATTACAGTTATAGAATTGTGACTAATTCACCTTTTCAGTCAGATCTTACCACCAGCTTTCTACTTTTCCCACTGACCTTTCCAGGACACTTGAGACAATACAAAAGGTATCCTTTTAATTGTTACCTCATTCAGATTAACTGGCTCAACACATATCTGTTTTTTTAATGATTTCTGCCTCTTCCTCTCTAGTTCCTATACAGAAAACTTTATCTGTATAAACTAACATATTGGCTAATGGCCTGAGTGGCACTTTGATTCAGTCTTATCTATAGTGACTCACTGCCAGACCATAAGTCTTACAGGTTGCCTCTATATGTGATCCCCAAGAGAACTCTTTCTTCCTTTCATCCACAGATATAAATCCCTTATTTGCATCCTCACTGTCATGCATTGTGATTACTGCAAAATCACTTTCTCCTGGTTTGACAAGTGCAGTTCTGCCCTTACAATATCCATGTAAAATAAAGATGATACAATGATCTGTCAGCCAGATCTATTTGGCATTACCACTCCATGTCCATAAATCACTACACTGGCTCCTGCATGCCTATTGTGTTAAATAGTTGCCTTCACTTTTAAAGCTATTTTCTTAAACAGTCTGGACACACTTCATCAAACTTGTGGCTCATATGCAGTGGTTGAGTTCCTTGATTAATATATACTAAGACAGATTACATGAAAAATATATCATTGTCTCATCATTTACAAGTCACAAGTTGCCTTTTTGCATCAAAGCTTCTCTGATAACAAAATAGGTGTAAAGCATTGAAGGAAACAACCTGTAATTTCATGGCAAAAAAACCCCCAACCCAAACCCACTAAAAAAATTACTTTTGTAAAACAGTACTGAAAGTATAGAATCACAGAAACATTAGCTGACTGAAACTTCTGGAGGTGATCCAGTCCAAGATCCCACTCAAAGCACAGGTATCTCCAACACTGGCGCATGTCGGAAATGAATTCTCAAAACCAGATCATGGAAATACTCAGGGGGAAAGTTCCACCACCTTTCTGGGCACGTTTCTTATAGTTGAATTGTAGTGTTGAGATCTGTTTTTCTCATTTAATAATTTATTAAATACATGCTACTGATGTTAGAATAGCACAGTATGTGTGTAGCATGTCCAACAGTAATTCCTTTTAGTCACCTGGCCAAGTGTTTGGCCCTACTGTGTGGGATGAAAGGCAGTTCATGTGCTTTCAGTGTGGTAAGCCTTTGTAGGCATGTTAAGGATTTCACAGTATTTCTGTCGCCCCCTTTGTCTTTTTACATTTTTACAAATTCTTCCTATTCGTTTGCTTGCTCAAGAATCTATGCAGATCTGAAAATATTTTCTGTGTTCCTGTTGCAGAGGATTTATCAAAAATGCACTGTTTGGCAGAGTAAATTCAAGGAAGTGCAGGAAGAGCAAATCCACAGGTATCCCTGTTTCTCCTGCAGGTGAAACTGCAAGAACATTTAAAAAAAAAAAAAATTAAAGTGCAAGGGGATTAGAAGTAAAGAAGAATTTGTGTTTTAAAACCCATGTGTTTAATTACATTAGCTTTTTTTTTTTTTCATATCTGTGAATACTGTGGATAACTTGTTTTCTCACACTTTCTTATTTATTCAAAGTAGCTTGCATTTTTACAACTGATTTTTACCTCTGGATCTATTTAAAACATTTTGGGGAAGCATGCTGCTCTGTGCTGCATTACTGTGTGACTGATCAGATGGAAGAGACATGCTATTGCTCATCCAATTTAATGGTAGCAACAAACAAGCCTTTCTGCCACTGATATTTCACTCATGCATAAAAGCTGGTCTAGGTGCTGCTCAGCCAGTCACTGGCACCCAATATTTACATGTTTGTAATGAACATCAAAAGAAACAAACTTGACTGAAGTTAATACTCCTAAGAATCTTACAGCTTCTTTCTAGCATGTACCTTTTTATTTCTGTTCTTTGAATGTAAGTCATCTCTAGGGATCAGAGCTAAATTACTTTTTTGGCTTTGAAATTACTTTCAATTATGTGGGCTGGAACACCTCCCTAAAAGTCACCAAACAGTGTATGTATTCACTATATATTTCAATGTAATTTTAAATAGCTTGGATTTTAAAATTAAGTTCATAAGAGAAATTGTGAGCACTCTTAGTTACAACACTGAAGATTGTTTCTCTCCATCTGAAAAGTTCTGCTTGCTATAGGCATCCTTCTGTTGGCCTTTCCACATATTTGTGAGCTGGAGTACTAGAAAAATTATTTTTCTAGTTTTGCTTTGCCTATGCTGACAGTAATTAATCATGTCACAGCCTTTTGTTTTTTTTGGTGGACGGAAGGTTCTTGGTTGCTTTTTTTAATTGATAGTTTTCCTGCTTCATGAGGGTCTTGAATTTTCATTAGGATTTCTTCCTATTTTTGAGGCAGTGTGCCTTCTCTCTTCCTCTGGACCTACATTTTTTAAATTTCTTTCTGGAGTCATTCAAACTTTCAGAATTTTTTTCTGTGAACTGTTGGCTGGTTTAAGGCATAAAAAGACATTTCCCCTGTTTTGATTTGTGCTTTAAAAAGCAAATTAATGAGATTAGGAATGTGGCAGAACTGCTAGAAAAATGCTTCCTTCTTACATATTCATTTGAAAACTTGTATAAAATTTGACATTTTAAATGAACCTATTCACTGTAGATGTTGCCAAGGAGAAAAAGATCTGATATTGTTTAATCATAACTTTTTTTTTTACTGATTCTTTTTTTCAAGTGTGTCTAATTCCTGTTCACTCATATAGTTTCAGTAAGACAAGCAACTGAATGTTAGCCATCCTAAATCTAAAACAGCACATTCTCCATAGTGAAAACGCCTTCACTGTGTTGTTTGGAGATCAGCTGTTGTGGTGGATTTTATTTTTTCAGGGTAGGAATTCCATTAAAGAAACATGGAGAGTAATGTAGGCCTGCTCTTGGAGGCGAGCTCGTATTATTTCTTGAAGAGATGTTGCTGATGGCTCAGTAAAGGTCAGAAGAGAAGATTAAGCCTTCAGCTGCACCAAGGCTGAACCAGCACTGTCTGTGGCTTCTAGCAAGCTGAGAGGCACAGAGACAAAAACAAGACTTGCCCTCACATCTTCCCAAGGTGGCAGAGGCCACTTTTCTGACAGTCCTGGGGTGATGTGTTTTTGTGAACAGCAGAGGAGACCACAGGCTAAGGCGTGGCTCTCTGTGATGGCTGAGGTGTGGCTCTGCTCTTCATCTGTTGGTCATGGATATGCAATTGGTGGAACCGGCCTGCAACAGAGGGGTTTTGTTTCTTTAAACTGGGAAGGGGAATCCTGCAAAGGTTTGTATCCTAAACATATCCAGGGAAGGAAGGGGACAAGGACACAGATCTGAGCAGTGTCTGAAAAACACTTGTGGTGAAATCTCAGTTCAGTTCTTTACTTAATTTGTATATTTGCGAAGTAGAAGTTGCATTGGACAGGTTTCTGCATCCAAGCAGAGTAGCATTGAATTTTTGCATGCCTCTTAAGTCTTTCTCAGTCTGTAAGGTTCCAGACATGTTATTTAATTGACATAGCTGCGTGAGGGTGCCTGGAGAGGCATCAGATGGTGATTTGTCTTGTGCCATTTCAACCACTAGCTAAAAAAGTAACCATTTGTCATCAGACAGTGAAAGCTGAATTTGAATGTTGCTTCCTTGCTGAACATCCTCCAGACAATATGGTGTTTGTACAACTTTCTGAAAAAAATAAAAAAACCCAGATGTTTCTTTTTTTGTTCCGAAGAGCCTGTTGGTTGTTTCCTGTTTGTGGCTTTTGAGGTGTAACTACACCAGTTACAGTTGGTGAGAGGATGTAAATGCATTTAATTCCATTTCATTGCAGAGCCCATATATTTCTGCAACACTGCAGCAGGAACTAGAAGTATAAAATGGAAAATACTAGAAAATAAGGCTGCATTGTGACCTAGCTCCTTGGGTAATGGAATTATTCCTTCTTATGTCATCTCCTTTGATGTGATTTCTTCTTTTTCTGACACAGAAGTTAGGACATTTTTCAAACAGATGTCACCTCCATGGCTGCTGAAGATTTAGCAGATCAGTTCAGCTGTTCATCTTGTGATGCATCAAAGAGTGTTTGACTTTCTCCAAATGCATGTGAACTTCGAAGTGGTTAATTTGCATCAGACCAACGGGTTATATTCCCTCCCTGTCTCATTCATTGTGTGTTACTCCTTGCATGAAATTAATTATCCCTTTTCATTTGAATGTCAGAAAGAAGGTGATGCTTCTGAAAATGCTACATGTTGTAACTGGAAAGGAAGACCAAAACCAGATCTTAAATTCTTGTAAGCATGATATCCTTCCAAGTCCAGCTGTTTTCAGACATGGCCTAACGATGCCTGTGTTGCATGTAAGCAACCTGTAATTAGGGGACTTAATTTCTTCGAGTGAATAATGGCCATTCAGTTGATATTAATGTGATTTTCTGGAGGTTTGTTCCCAAGTTTTGTGTTTGTTTATTTTCTCACAAAATTAATATATTTTGTCAGTAGTTAACAAGCACAATCTTGAAGATTTTACAATATTTATGTTTATTTATGTTCAAATCAGCATAAAATATAAATTTATAATACACACATGGTCTTCCTTACATTTTATTTCCTCTCCATTTTCTTTTTTCAACTCTCACAACCTTTTACAAAGTGGGCAGATATCTGAGGAAAGCAGATGCAGAAGAAAAAAAGCCTTCTACATTTTTGTGCAGGTTTTAATTTAGAATAGCGAATTCAACACATTACAGATCCTTGTGTTTTTGTTGCTACTAAGAAGTTAACACGTAATTAAAATAAGGGTTTTCCTTGTTTCAGAGACTGAAAAATATAATGATAGCTCTCAGAGAAGACGAAGGTAGTGCTGCAACAATAGACTTCTTCCTTTCACAGTTTACCCAATCTAAAAATAACTGGGTTTGCTGTTGGTGAGTAAAAGGTACCTGTGAAGGAAGAGACAAGTGGAAGTGACTATGTCGCTGTAGTAAATTGGTATCATCCTTATATCTTTAGAAGCTCCAGACTTTGGTCTGTGTGAAGGAAAGCCATTTTTCACAAACAAAGAAACAGAACAACTTGGGTATCACACACACACACACACACACACACACACACAAACAAACAAAACAACAAAGAAACAAACAACATTGTCTTATTTTTGAATGCTTCATTTCTTGTGATCCAGGCCCTTAGGAAATGCTGTCCTTACAGAGAATCAAGTGAATTGTCAGGATTTTCTCTATATGGCACATATGTTTACTTCTAGGTGGGTATTTAAAATCTGCTTCTATCCTTCTGTGGCTTATGACAATTTTGAAGGAAGAGAATGAAAGGTCTCTTGTAAAACAATTTCTGTGTTTTAAACACTCCAAACCGAACAAACTTACTGCCACTATTAAGCTAATCAGCTGGGAAATGCTATATGTTACGGAAACTTGCAGATAGCATATGTAAGCATTTAGCATCGTTGCTCTTTTTAGCTTTTTGAACTTGTTATCTCCATGTACTAGTATAAAAGATAGAGATCAGGAAGAAATCAGCTCTGGCAAATTTGAGGCCAGTTCTAATTCTGTACATCTGCAATTACTTTCTAGCTGGACATACAATTAGCCAGTGCAACCCCTGGCATCTCACTCCTCAATAAAAATCAGCTTTGCAATTAGAAAACTAGGAAACTTTGCAACTAAAAAATTTCAGAGAAATAGAAATGGGGCAATGTGAAGGCTAGGTTACCACTGCAGAATGATTTTATCTGCAAGTAACAAGAGGATTTTAACTGTAAATCAGCAAGTTTCAAAACTCCAGTGGTTTTTCTTCGTTTAGATGCAGATATAAAAGTCCTGCTAGCTTAAATAATTTTATAGCTTCAAGAAATCTATATCCTTTCCTACAGAAAAGATTGTAGTGCAATTGTTATTCTCAAATTTTTTTTGATGCACTAACATTAAGATTTTCAGTTTGTTTCTTGTTTCCAAATTTTCCTCTTTTTCATGCCACTTACCACTGCTACTTAGTTTCTGACTTCTTAGCTTCCCAAAATAGTCAATATTGTAACTGAAATGTCATTAGTGTTTGAACTTGCTTACTCCGCCTTTGAAATGGATCAAGCAAAAAGCATTCTAGCCAGCTTGAACATTATTACTTGAACTGCTCCAACATGGCTTATTAGTTGGCTTATTAGTTCTGTTTGGCATTCTTTGTGTTTTCTATATTCTGTACACTTTTCATTATTGCTTTTTCTTAATCTCTACAACTAGCTCCTACCCTAGCATCATTAAAAATTACTACCTAGACATAAACATATTTTCCTGAAGTAATGTATCTGTTAGATGTATCTGTGCTGTTAGTCTTTGGATGCAGTTGTAAAATAGCAGGGATGGACCTTCCATGTTCTAGTTCACCTTGTACTCAGACTTGCCCCACATAATTCTTATAGAAGACCTACATTCCTTAAACAGAAAGAGACAGAATGTCCCAGGTCACTTCAACCTGTTAAATTGTCTCCAAGAAGCTTCTTTCTAGTGTGCAGAGAAACAATTGAGGAGATGAATAGCTGTATCAGAGGAAGTTGCCAACGACTCAGACAATAATGGCACCTCCAAACTTACCATCTTGACAGCTAATCACTGATGAGATAAAGGCTGACAATAGCGTCCAAATATAAAGACTCTGACACAGAAGTAGTAGAAATGTAGTCAACTACAAAGGGCATCCAAATCCGAAAAGATAAATCTCTTCAAATAAAGCAACAAAATTACTCCCAAGCTCCTGGGAGTCAAACAGAATCATTACATTTCTAATTACACCATTAAATGTCATAGCCCTTTCAGTTCTCTCTTTTCAATTCAAATTGTGTATTCACAATAACGCATGTGATTTTGCCATAGTTACTAATATAGTGTTAGCATTATTGATAAATAACCACTGCTGCCTCTTCATGTTATGGCTTCAGACTTTGGTCTCATGAAATCGTAGCATGCTTTATTAGAAAAAATAATGTTTAGAGGTTGCTAAGTTTGTCTTTAAAGTTACCAGAATAACTACCTCTTTGCTTGTACTAAAGTTATACAAATTCAAAGTTTTTCAAGGTGTTTAGTCTTTATTCTATCCACATGAACCTTTTCTCCACTTTTATATAACAACAGATTTCTATGAACTGTTCATTTACAGACATTGAGAAGTTTTTAAATGTTTGGTATGAGAATGCTCTTTACTTGACACCAAGTTCTTCTATTATATATTAAAAAATTCCTTCAATCTGGAACCAAACTAGATGGTTGTTCATATTGCTTGCTTACCACAGGTATTACTCAATTTAACAGATGGAGGGAAAGTTAGGAAACTGCAATAGAAATAAATGAAACAAGATAGGTTCATAAAAAAATAAGGAAAACCCCTATCTGAGACTTGTCAAGTCTCTGCTTCTTTATAGAGGATATAGGTTGGTAGATCTAAAGTTTTCCATGCAAAAGCTCTTATTTTTATTACAGCAAAACCAAATAAGTTTAATATTTTTCATCAAGCTTTTACACATTTGTGTGGATCTTAGACAATTTCTGTAAAGATTGCCTTCACCTCCCCAATGATTTTTAGTTATTACTGGAGGAGAGGAGAAGTGGACTTGTGTTTTTATATTATATTCTTGCTAATTCTATTCTTAGTTACTAATATATTCCCATATAAATTAGTAAAATCCACTCCAGTGGCATTCATTATGCTATAGTGTTTATTTCTACGTCTCTGTCTTTTTTTAATAGAGTCTCAAAGCTGATGTATCCATTATAATATATTATATTTTGCTCTATGTTAAAAAAACATCCAGTATAAACTGATGTTTAGATACCATATTGCTGAGATGAAATGTCTGAGAAATACTCCAAAGTGCCTATTTAAAATTTTCTCCATTCATTACGTAATGAAATCTGACAATCATATGCCCAGGAAATATTCTTTCAAATGGATGACAAGACCAGATTTGTGAATTAAATGTTGGCCTGTTCTGGATAAATTCATTTTAGGGGACATTTTTGTTAGATAGGAATGTGTGAAAGAACTCCTTATACTAATTTGTGGAGCCTGAGGAAAATTTACTTTTTTGTCTCTCATAATTGGCTTGTTTAAAGATACTTTAGAATGCATTTCATATTTTAAGAAAGAATGTGTTTGCCACTGTTATTTGATGTATCATATAAAGTGCTACTGGTGCCATATTTGTTGTACTTTGGTTTCTATATTTCGATTTTCTCAGATTAAAAAAGAGGTGAATTGCATAGCACTTCCATTTTTTTTTATCCTTTTCCTTACATCTGTTGATGGGTATGTTGTAGTTCATCTTTTACAGCTGAGACAGGTCACCATATTGGCTTTGAAAATTTGAGCTTCCTGAAGGATTTTTTTATATACAGAAAGGAAAACTAGCAGACCAGCTAAAATCTCAAAGGAGTGGTCACAGTTTGACAAGCAGAGATTGAGGAGAGCAGGAAATACAACATCTAATTAAATAGTGGTCATGCTATTTTGATGCTTGGGCAAACTAAATATGAGATGTGTAGCTTATGGAACTTATCCTTGGGGTCTTCTGTCAGAAATCACACTTTATGCTATTGATGAAACCAGATCTCATTGTAAATACGATTAATTTTGATTAATGCTGTCTATATATTCACCTTTTACCATGAATCCATAGATTCATGCATTTGGTAATGTGCTTTAGTGCTACCAGCTTTTAAGTAGTTTTGCTATACTTAAAGCTGTCTATTTTACTAGTTGTTATAACACCAAGAATTGCTCTGTGTTGAAGCATTGCTGAGTCAATTTATCCTGCTACATACACATAAAAGGATGGAGTTATTAACATCCTGTCAGAAACAAATTTGAAAACATATCCTTGAAAAGCCTCCTGTACAAATTAATTACAATTTTTGAAATGTTTGAACTCATTTGAAGAAAAAAAGAAAAATGCTAAGAAAGGAGAGGAAAAGAAAAACCACTGTCCTTTGTAGGGCCTGTGAAGAGTCTAGGTCCAATTTTGATTTATGTGGACTATAGAATGTCAATGGCAACTTCTGTTTAAATGCTACATGGCAATAAAAAAAATAGAATAAAAAATACAGATTCAAATAGAGAATATTTTCAATTCGCTACATATTATATCTGCAAAAATATGAAAAGAATTATTGTACTTGGAGGATAGAATGAATAATGCCACTTCAGATCCAAAGAATGTGTGAGGAAGAAAATCTTGAAAGGCATAATGATTTCTTTTCATCTTGCTGGAAATTGTTCCATCAGGATTATAAAACAGTAAGTAAAGTGTTCAGGTTCTATTGTATTGCAGGTTTTTGTACATATTCATTATTCTTTATATAAGCATTTACAAAGAGGTGGAACTAAAGCAGACTTTCTTGCATTCTATCTGCAGTGTTTCACCAGCTGCACACTTACTTATTTGGGTGGTATTCCCCTGGAAATTATTATTTTAATGAAATCACAGTTTAAATTGGTGGTATCAGGGAGCAATCCTGGAACAATCAAGTGATTTAGCACCAAATTAGCAGAGAAGGAAGAACTGAAAAGTATAGTTGTGTGGTTCTTCAGATTTGTATGTTCTGCACAAATAATCAGACTGAAGTGCAAACAGTACATATTCTCTCTCATCTGTCTTCTCCAGTACTTTCTTTAGCAGGAGGATACTGAGCCCTAAAACATTTGAGATGCAGGGGAAAAATGGAACTTCAGGCTGCCAGCATCCAGCTGGCTTGAAAACTAGCTAGACAGAGCAGGCAACCTTTTCAAACTGTTGCAAGTGAGCAAAAAGTAGAATATATAGTACCAATTTCAGCTGAAACATTTTCACTAGCTCAGTTGCTTTAGAATGTAACTTCTAAAATAATTACGTTGAGACTTTGAGTCAGTTCAGTCAACATTCACATATCCCAGCAAAAATTTGCTTTGGCAGTTTTTGTCTTAAAGTTAGAAGTATTAAAATCGTTCACATACATTATTGCCCCCATACAGTTTTCCACATATATTGGTAAATCATCAGCCGGACTATTCCTGGCGTCTGTTACATGGCAATGATACTCAGCTAAATGCCACCTAATTTTAGTTACATAACTAAGAAGGCTAATTTAGTATTATTGAATATCTGCCAAGACTGTCCATAATTTACCAAGACAAATAGACAACTCCAGCAAACAATTCAGATTCTAGCAGAACTGAATTTTCTTTGAAAGTTTCTCTTAGACTCTACCAACTGTAGTGGAACATACAGGGCAACTGTGCCCCCTAGCCTGGGCACCTGGTACCTGAAATTAGTTTTAGATTAATCTAGACTGGAATTTTTTTCTCTTATAGACAAAGTCAAACCAGGCTTATTTAATGTGCCACTGTATGCTTGCCACAAAGTCAATAATTTTTGATAACACACTATCATCCTGTCGTGTCTTTATCTGAGGGAATCGTTAAATCTTTTCCTCTTGTAAAAAATACTCCACAGAAGGTGCACTATAATAGAGAATAAGACTAATTCTGGTCAGTTTTGAATCTTGATTTTCCAGTGTGGCGTGCACTGGACAACAGACTTAGTTGACTGGTCTCTGTTGTTGAACTTGGAACAGAGAGTGATAGAAGTAATAAAAGGCTATTTACCTAGAAAGTTGTTTAGTCATATTTTTATTGCTTATTCAACAAGAGATAGCCTTGAGTAGGATTATACTGCAACATGTACTTGAAGCTACATTTATATTAATCTGAAGCAAAATCTGCCTATCTTTCATTTCTTGACAGGGACAGAAAACTTCTTTGTTGAATTATGGCATCAATGGGCCAATCAGCACTATGCCAAAGCAGAACTTCAGAGCTAGTGAAAATTAGCACTGTGTTAAATATGGATTGATTTTTCCCTTATATTTCCTGCTGCCAGAGTGAACTTAATTATCCTTCTTTTGTGTTCTTAGAAAAGTAAGAAGAAATTTTAGTAACAGAAGTGCAATAACTATATTGTTTTGATAGTCGATCAACAGTAAGAGTTGAACAACAAAAGAAGATTCTTCATTTAGTTCATCATCTGCAGTTGATCATGACTTCAGCAAGAGGAGTACACTGCTTTTTTGGTTCTGAGTAGTTTGATGTTTGTTCAGCATGGAGGTTTAGTTATGGGCAGGGCAGAGGAGTGTGCATTTATACCTACAGAAGAGATACTGGAACAGGTATTCATTTTTACTGTCTGCACAAATGGTGGAAGAAATCTGAATATCATGTGCATCCCTTTTGTCTGTCTGCTTGCACTGGTTTATGTGCCTTTTGTATTTCTTTCCCCAGCAGTTTATCTGTAGAGAGTAAAGGAAGTGGTTTGTTATCCTCATGTTAGTTCTCTGACCTCCAGTGTTCCTTACATCTCCTATATTTAGGATTGTGAGGTGCTCAGTGTCCATAGCATTTGTACCTAGCAATATGTGACTTGCTAGGATACATGAGTCAAAAAAAAAAAAAAAAAAGGTTAGGACTAGACAGGGCTAGTTATGATAAGGATGATCTTAAATAATTTACAGATGTTGGTGGCTTGCTAAGCTTAGGGTGGATTTTTTTTCTGGGTTTATGATCAGGATATTGTGATAACTATCAACAGAGGTCAGGGAGGAGGTAAAAAGTTTCTGGTGTTTCTTTACTTGAACTTCTTTCGTAATTTTTCTTTTAGAAGTTCTGAGATGGCAAATCGGAAATGTAGGCTGAGTTTTTCTATGTAATGTCTTTAAATATAAATACAGATAAAGGCATAGCTCTTGAGGGTTATCAAGTAGTTACAGTACTTTTTGCAAATTTAAGTTCTACCATTCAATCAGTATATTATAGAACTGTTTGAATTTAATCAGTGCAATACAAACACTGTGATGTGCCAGATGTTTTATTTCTACCTAACTAATTAGTGTCTGAGTGCATGGATATTTGTAGGAGGCAGTAAATTCCTTCAACCATTAAATCTTGTGATTATGAATGATGCCTGTCTTATAGTTGATGATTAATGAGTTCATTGACAGTTTGAAATAATGAGCTTCAAAATATTGAGTAATGAACTTCTGTTAAGGTGCAGAAGCAGTTTGGGGTTGGGTAAAAGACTTGTTTTGAAAAAGAAACCACTACCTTTTCTCTTACTGCAAGGAGTTCTGTATGTTAAATTAATTTTGCCTGCAACTCCTTACTGAATATTTTAGAGTGGTCCTAAAGGTACAGAAAGGTAAAAAACGATTGAGAGGTGATCTGATAATCTGAAGTTGTTTAAAATAGTGTTTGGGTAAGATGCCAGTTCAGATGGTAAAGGCAACCCCAGCTGAAATACCTGTGTCTTACTAGAGGCTTATAAAAGCAAGGGTCTGCAAATCTCATGTGGTTTCAGTCATCAGAAAAGTATACAATGTAATTTGGGGTTTTTTTTAACTCAGAGCTGGAAGTGAGTTTCTGTTCATTTCACAAAGATACTAAATCTAGACAGTGGGTCATGAATATCTTTCATAATTCAGGCAATAGACACATGATCTCATAAAATTACTAAGCCTCATAATTCATGATAGAAATAGAACCTTCCTTTGTCCATTTACTCAGTGATATCTTACTCCAAACTTCCTGATAAAAGAACTTTCACATCATTTCCAGTTTTCATCCTCTCTTTAGCCTTCAGTCATATGATCTTATTATGCCTTTATTTCTGAAGAGCTGACTAATGTCAGATGTTACAGGTTATTCCTGTCACAGGTCTCTAAACCTGCTTTTGAGAAGCTGGATAGTCTGAACTTCCAATGAAGATGGATGACATAACCTGTGTTTTCCAGACCTTGAGTTACTAGTGAAATTTTAACCTTCTCTGATGTCATCTGTCTTAAATTAATAAAAAGTATAAAGTTGTATTAGACTTTCAGCAGCAAACATAAAGATGAATTCAGAACAATTGTCATTGTTTCAATCTAAATAATGGGTCACCTGAACACCCTGCCTCAGAAAGAAGGTGCATATCCACGATATGAACAAAACAGGGCAGCAAAACAGTTCCTGCAGGATCAGACTGATTAGACACTAATTTGCTGCTAAGTCACAGTTAATTCCTGAATATGATTGTGGTGGTTGTACCACAATTTTTTTAGCAGTTATACTGTTGTGAGTTACTTGAACAGGTAATACATATAGGTTATGATATAGGTTAACCTATGTTTAGTTAAAGTAGGTTTAGGTATTAACCTATGATATAGGTTAATACATATAATCCTACTGCATCAATATAGCTCTTTCTGTCAACTGAGCACATAAATTCATTAGGGTAATATGTAGTATGTTTGCCAGATGTAATTTCAGTGAAATTATTTTAAGTAATATTTGCTTATTTCCATACTAGATTTATTGAAGTCTATACCACTCATACACTCAGCCTGCAGGGAGAGGTATGGGAGCTTAACAGCCCTTCAACCTGAAATTTCCTTTGTCAGCTTTTCTGTTCTCTTTGGTTTACCCCCAGTTCCCTGGAATTTGACCAGTTTTTCAGGATTTATTAAAATAAATATGAACAGCCCAAAGATACCATTTTTGGGGGCCACAGATTTGCTTGGAAAATTTAGTTTCATCATTCAAGCATCTGAGAGGATGGGCCCTCTGCTAAGAGAGAATGGAAAATGTATGTTTTTTAAGAATGGTTTGGTTACCCATTTTAACTCTCTGACCTGGATATATATATAAGGACAAAGGGAAGAACTTCTCCACAGGGAGTGGAAGTTCAGTCTGTCAGTGCAACTCCAAAGGCAAGAGTGTCTAGGATGCATCTGCATCACACCTTCTTTGTAATGCTGTACCTCACACCAACATATATAATATAGATAACTATTATAAGAAATAATAATATAAATAATATATACATCATTAATATAGCTGACTATGCTGCTGAAATAGCAAGAAAAAGTATGGTTTAGAAAGTCTGAGAATAGTCAGGAGGAGAGAAGGGTCTAAAAAGAAAGGAAATCATTATTGCTAATAAATGACATAACTAGTCTTTCTTAGGTTTTAAAATAACATCTAACTTTAAAAAAAGAGCAAAAAGAGAAATAGCATTTATCCCAAATCAGAAGGAACCAGTTTTCCCATCCCCAGCACTTCAGCTGGCCTTTCAGAGCTGCAATAGGGTGCAAAGGGAAGTCTCCCCAGCGCAAAGGAACAAAGCCACCATCAGAGCAGCTTTATATTTTTTAAGGCCTTTGAAAACTCAAGTACTATACAGCAAAACATTTTATACTGATTGAACTGTACTTGTATGCAGAGGTTGGTTGTATGCTGACCCCAAGGAATCGGACTGAATCAGATTTAATCACAGCACAGCAACAACAGAGTGGAGAAATGTGACTCACAAGGCACTCTGATCAAGGCAGTCATGAAACTGTATATGGTTTAGGACAACATGACAATGTTTAGAATGTTAAAAAGTTATCTGGAAAACGTATGTATTTACATCAAGTCCATATTATGTTGTCAAAACGAAATTAACAGTATAAATAATTCTGTGGACTCTGGCTGCTGTCTTCGGGAACTAGGGGAAAGCATCACGGTCCTTAACCTAAGTAACTGTGCTAGCAGGTGGAAATTGAATTTCTGGGTTTTTTTCATTACCCTTAAACCTCTACAACTTTCAGGAAAACTGCATTTTCCTAATGCATCAAAAGTAGTCCTAAGAGTTCTGCATCACGTGGCATCAAATTCTATCCACTCGAGTTTGTAGTGAGCTCATGATGTTCTTAATTATGTAACTGACATTAGAGTAAGATGTGGTGAAGCTTGAAAGTCATCAAAAAGTGGGGAATCGTTTTTACCTTTTATTTTCTTGCTGTGGTGCCTCATCTCTTCTAATGATGAATGTTCCTTCTGATTTGTGTAGATGCAGCTTGTAGGTGTTTGTCCCAATGTGCCATTTTCCACAATATGGAACTCCACAAGAATCTCTGTTTCACTGTACCCAATCTATGAATCTCAAAATGAGAACTATGTGCTTGACCTCTGCTTCTTTAAAAATGATGGGGCTCAAAGACCCATCCAACCTGGTCTTGAACACTTCCAGGAATGGGGCATCCACAGCTTATCTGGCCAACCTATTCCAGTGCCTCACCACCCTGAGAGTAAAGAATTTCATCCTCGTGTCTGGTCTAAACTTACTCTCTATCAGTTTAGTTCTCCTACTTTACTTATCCTCCACTTCTTTATCAGGTAAACTCCTTTTAGTAAAAATTTTAAGCTATTTTTGTCGCATAGTTAGGATGACCTTCTATGCACAATATATTTTTTTTGTTTCTGGGGTTTTCTGGGAGGTCTTTTTTGTTTGTTTATCTTTTAGTTAGAACCCCCATTTCATTCTTCTGGACTTGTCATGCTATTACAGATGGTATTAAAACAGAGCACCTGCATATTATGGTTTTTGGTTTTTTTGAACTCTTGTTCAGACTAAATGGTGCATATCCAGGGTAAATATTTTCTATCATTTGTCCTAAAATATGAATCTGAACAGACTCGAATGTAAAATTCTGTTTTATGAAGGTACTGTAAAATAATCATTACAGAAACTAAATCATATCTATTTTTATTTTTTTAAGACATTATATACTTTTGGACAACTCAGCTGAAACTAACATCTGTATTACCCTAAGAAAGGAATGTCAGGAAATAAATTAATATAAAATGAGTTCATTATATTTGTTAGGAATACTGAGAAGTCTTTCTTTTGAAAGTAGACTATTTGTTAATCCATCAACTTTACTGTGGACTTCAAAAGAAATAAACCACAAGGATAGTTATTGAAAAACATATTTACTTTTTTATTTTTGAGCCCTCAATCTTCAGAGTACAGAATTTTGTGCATTACTGACTCTTCTTTGTTAAAACTGAGTGAAAAATAACTTCAGTTACTAGAAAAATCCTTGCATTTTTCATTAAACTTCTTTTTCAGTTGTTTGTCTCAACACTCAAATTTTTGCTCTAGAATACATACGCAGAAGGCACATTTTGAAATATAAGTAATTTAGAAGAAAATAACCTATTTTCCTGGGAATAAGGAAATAAACCCAACAAAACAAACCTGCATTTATTTTAAATACACTTTGGATTGAAGAGGTCATTCACCTGTAGCTATTATATGAAATCTGTGTCTGTGCTTAATTTAGTTTTCACTGGCATTTACCAAGTGCAGCATAGCTATACAACATGTAACTTTGTACTTGGGAAATACCAAGTCTAATTGAAAAATTTAATTAAAGTCTATTTAAGTTTGGAATTTTGTGATACAACTTAATAGGAAGGAAAATATTACAGTGTATTCAGGCCCTGTTACAAATAAACATTTTGGTTGCTAAAATTATTGAAATGTTTTTATCAATCACTCTTCTTCACAGTCTCATGTAATCATTGTGTTCAAAAGGAAGAAAAAATATAGTAAACTTCTCTAAATATAGAGGCATTTGCAAGAACTTTATTAAATTCCCTACTCTGCTGAAGTCTTGAGATTCCACAGCTTGTCACACACATACTCATGTGCTCATTTTTTTGTCCACCACAGACAGTTTTTGTTTAATATTAAAAACCTCTATTTAAGGTTGATCAAGTTACTCTTGAATTCACTGTTCCTGTCAAGATAAAAATAAAAATCCAATATAAGAAATAGAATGAGGCACCTTTTGGGATATTCAAATCATGAAAAAGTAGTCTAAGATTCTGACCACAGATAAATTCTTATTTATTGTCCTTGAAGACTGGATTTGTGTGAATTATTTTTCACTTCTTTTGTTGTGCTGATTGTGAGCCCTTGGAAACAATTTATGAATTTGTGTTGAATCCTCAAATAGATTTGGCTGGAATACCTTTGAAAATAATAGACACCTTTGAAAAGATGATTCATCCCATTTCAGTGGCTTCTAAAATAACTGTTTCAGCTTTTCATTTTGAAAGAATGTTTTGAAACCAAACAAAATTTTAAAGGCTTTTAAAAATTATTGAGTAACCCAAGAATTAAGTGAATCATTTTACTGACTGAAAGTAAAATTAAAAACTGTGGTGTTTTCCCATTTCATCGACTATCAGAATTTCCATTTGGAGTCAACCATAACTGTTTTTTCCTCTAGTCTTGCTTTGATTTAGCTGCCTGTATAAGCCCATTATTTACATAACATTACTCCTGGGTTGTTGAGTCTAATCACCAGCTCCTACACATAACCATGACATGACATCAGTCTCACTTCAGTGCCTGGTAAGGTTATGGAATTTTTTTGGGAGGTATTGAAGAACACCTGAAAGATAAAACAGCCATTGGTCACAGCCAGCACAGCTTCATGAGAGGAAAGTCCTGCTTATCAATCCTGACTTCCTTTTATCACAAGGTAACCCATCTAGTTATCAAGGGAAGCCAGTTGATGTCATCTTTTTGGCTTTCAGTAAAGCCTTCCATTCTGTCTCTCACAGGATCCTTCTGGACAAAATGTCCAGCCCAGAGATGGATAAATACATCCTGTGGTGGCTGAGCAATTGGCTCATGGGTTGAGCACAGAGGGTAATAGTGAATGGGGTGACATCAGACTGACAACCTGTCACTAGTGGGGTTCCACAGGTCTCCATATTAGGCCCTGTGCTCTTGAATATCTTCATAAACCACTTGCATGCAGGACTGGAAAGGATACCAAGCAAGCTTGCAGATGACACAAAACTGGGAGGAACTGTTGAATCTCTCAGAGGCAGGGAGGTCGTTCAGGGAAACCTCAACAAATGAGAGGACTGGGCAATCACCAACCATATGAAGTTCAACAAGGAAAAGTGCCAGATTCTGCACCTGGGATGGGGTAACCATGGATGTACAGACAGACTAGGAAATTATGTGAGTGAAGGGCCTTGAAAGGTATGAGGAGTGACTGAGGTCACTTTGTTCAGCCTGGAGAAGAGGAGACTGAGGGGAGACCTCATTGCAGTTAGAACTTGCTCGTGAGGGGAAGAGGAGGGGCAGGCACTGATCTCTTCTCTGTAGTGACCAGTGACAGGACCTGGGGGAATGGCCTGAAGTTGTGTCAGGGGAGGTTTAGGCTGAATATTAGAAAATGCTTCTTCACCCAAAGGGTGGTTGAGTGGTGGAAAAGGCTCACCAGGGAAGTGGTCGCAGCACCAAGCCTGACAGAGTTCAAGAATGATTTGGATGATACTCTCAGGCACAGGGTGAGGACACCCTTGGGGATGTCCTGTGCAGGGCTAAGGGTTGGACTCAGTGATCCTTGTGCATTCCTTCCAACTCAGCATATTCTGTGATTCTGTGGTATGATCTTTGGAGATTTCTTGTTTATGAACTCTGTCTTAAAATTGCTTAGATTTTCTTCACTTCCTATTCCCACTGTTTTTAATTTTGATTAGAATTCTCATTTTCAGCCCTAATTACATAGGTACTTTGTGGTCACATATTAAACAGTGGCCAAAGCTGTACATGGTATACATGGTATACAGGCTGTAGTTTCCAGACAGTGCTGCTAATATCACCCTGTCTATACTGGAAATACTTCATCTATTAAAATCCAAGGCCATATTTAACATTTTTTCCACAGCAACCTGACACTGATGGTTTTTAGCCATTCTTGATCCACCCATATGCCTCTTTTTTCCCCTCTGCTATTTCAGTTGAATAGTCTCAGCTTAAAGCCAAAATTATTAATAGGAAGTAGTCTTCTAGGACTTGTAGCTAACTCCTGCTCAGTGGCTGGATATTTCTGAATTGCTATTGCTGCATGTCCTCTCTTTGGAAAACTGCTGCTTTCAAAACTCTAAAAGAAACCTCTGGATTTAGTCTGCTTTCATCTGTCTAATTCCAGACAGCTTTCATATATTTCCCATCTCCTTTATTTTCTTCATGTATGTTCCCCCCATATATGTTCTGGATACTTGCAAAATACTGAAACCCTTTCTTCAGCTCACACTCCCCCTTCTCCCTTTCCAAAGAAAAGTATAACCTCACCATTCCCTCGACATGACTGGCATTATTAAATGTCTGTATGCAACCATACGGTCAGGTATGGTTCCAGGTGCCACTTCTCTCAGTTATTTTGTAAAGGTTACCAAAAGGTGAAAAAGCTCTACTACAACCAAGCTTTGCAAGTCCTTTCTTGTCTGATGTGGTAGTTTCTGAATATATTTATGATTTCCTAATATTCTTGCTTACTTTCACCTTCTGTTCTTTAAAAAAAAAAATAATTAGAAAACATATCAAATGAACTTTTGGCTCACTTTAAATTGTGCAGCATTGAGGTCCTTAAGTCATCCCTTGTAAATGCTCTTTGTCAGCCCAGTTTCATTTGAGCCTGATCAAGTATTTTTGCAGTGGTACCACAAGATCCCTCACATCATGTAGGATACAAATTCCAAAAGTTTAAAATCTTTAGTCTAAGCAAATTCCACATCCCTTCTCTATGTTCCCATCTTTTTCAAGTCTATTCTCAGTTCAGAACAGATTTTCTCACTCATCCCTTTCTTGAGTTTTTCAATTTCTGTCAGAAAACACCTTCAAGACTTCCAAATTACACATTTCAGTTACAGTCCCTTAATATACTCCTTCACCAGCTGTGTGACATGGAGCAAAAATCTTGAGCCCAATATCCTAGTGAAAATACTTCTCATTTTCCTAGTTATTTTTTGCTGTCTATGTACAATATAAGTGTAATTTTTCTTTATTATGAACTGTTGATAATAAGAGTGGACATGCTTTGGGATTAATCTGTGCAGGACTGAATGCCTTCAGTGCGTAGTACTCCAGATGCTCAAACAGGGAGAGGGGAAGAGCTGGGAGGCAGTTTTTCAGCTCCATATCTTGGCTATCAGTGTCTGCTGTCAAAGCTCATCCACTCCTCACCAAAGATTTGAGTTCAGAACCCAGTATCAGAAGATCTATCTGTCTTTTATGTCGTGTAGGTGACTAAAGCCAACTTGCATTTAATCTTTTAAGACAGATACCTCCAATTAAAATTTAAAGCAGTAAGTGGCAGTAAAATGGGTAAAATTGGAGACAGTATACAGATGCAATATTCTTCAGTAGCTGGTTATAAATTTTGTGCCAGGCTTTTCCAAAAATAGTGCTTCTCAGAAGCATCCCTAGTAAGTACAGTGACGCCAAAACTGTTTGACTGGTCACACAACCTCTGCCACGAAAGAGGGTAAATGGTCCCTATATCTGTTGTTTACATCTGTCCATACCAATATTTCTCTGTATTCTGTGGACATAGCAAAATCACTCCAGGCTCAGTAATTAGTTTCCACAGAATTTTGATTAGTGCACAACAGAAAATTTATAAAAATAAAATGTAATTACAGAGGTAAGACACTAGCTGTGTTCTCCCTTCTGTTTAAAATCTGTTTACTTTTAGTTACCTCCTACAGACCAATGAAGTGAGGATAGGGAATACCACTACAGTGTGTGTTAGATTCATACCCTGCCAAGGAGAATGTATTCCCTTAGGCTTTCTGAAGGAAGCTTTGATTTTGGAACCAGGGGAGAGTGAATCATTGCTGACCTCTCCTAAGTTAGGTGGTGAAAAGGTTTTATGAAAAGCAAGTGTGAATGTAGGCAGATGAAAATCAGATTTCTTCTTTCTCACTACCTGTTTCCCTGCTGGCAGAAGTAAGACTTGAGGCTTTGGTTTTACTTAGTGTGCTTCTTTTAGGAGGGCTGTTCACCTCAGCAGGGCAGAGGCTTCTGCTTGTCTTCACATAGGGCATCAGGAAAGCAGCTGTGAGCTGTGTGGACCCATAGAAAAACTTTCTGGTATCTGCCTGCCCAATCTTCTATTCCATAAAGACCATTCTGATTCATGCCCCTGAGCTAGACCTCCCTCTTGCTCTGTCTCTGCTGGATAGTCTGTTCTTGTTTGGGACAACCCTTCTCATCTGCTTCAGCTGTAGCCTTTCTGTTGGACCCAAATAATGGGTTTCATAGGGTGTTTCACAGGGTGTCTGTGTTAACTTTTTAGTTCAGCTGTTTTGTAGTGAATGTCCACATTTTCCCCAGTAGCTGTTGTTTGGTTTTCACCATGAATAGTATTGCAGCACCTTGAATGGTTTTCTCTGCAGTGAAACTGAAAAAATGTGTCCCAGGTTTTGC
The DNA here is from genome assembly GCA_035221455.1 of Xenops minutus. Taxonomy (NCBI): domain Eukaryota; kingdom Metazoa; phylum Chordata; class Aves; order Passeriformes; family Furnariidae; genus Xenops; species Xenops minutus. Next base: position 86,155,846 of record JAWWEE010000105.1, on the reverse strand, counting down.
ATCTAGTGTACTCCAGCCACTAAGAGCTGGCGTTCAGTCTCCAGGACCAAGCTTGATTTGGGCTTAAACCCTCAAATTCCCATTGCAAATACCAGGTCCTCAACATCAGCTATTTGCTGTTGCAGTACATTGTTTGCCTGTTGTGCATGTCAACACAGGTGTGGTTTTGCAGGTGTATCTGGTAAGGAAGCTGAGGAAAGGAGCATTAATGTTCATCAGAGAGAAACAGCTCCTTTCTTCCTGCTCTGCGAATCATTAATGGCACAGAACAGAAGTCTTCATTGCATTTATGTGGGCGCAGTTATAAAATTAATAGTTCTGTGAATGGCATGGTCTGTTGCCGAGCAGCAGAGGGGCAACATAAATTAATGAAATTGTGACTTAAACCATGCTCTGTTATACACCCGTCCTGTTTTTATCACATCTTTGACAAAATTTATTTCAAGGTTTTTTTAATATCATGCCAGGTTTATTGCTACAGAAAGGAGTTGATAATAAAATATCTGTGTATTGAGTTAGTTATTGAAGATATGAATTTAGTTCAAGTCACCTCTGAAAGGTAGTTTAAAATTAAAGGAATGTATGTAGCATGCATTACTATGTAACTCTCTCTCACGTCAGATATAATATTCATACTAATAAAATTTTCATTTCTCATAACAGGGAAAGTAGTTTAAGGTACAAATACTAAATTAGTAAAAAATACGTGCTATAGCTGCATAATCACCTCCCTTTTGTCAAGTATTATACTATTTTAAGAGACTGTATTGGTTGGATATCTTAAACTACTGTTCTTGCATTGCTGGTTTCCTAATTGGTAGTTACTTTACACATGCTGTCACATTGATAATTTTCTTGGTTTGTTGCTGAAAAATTGTTGAGTGAGTATGCATGTTTTATCTGGATGTTTAATTTGGTGGATCCCAAAATTGGGGTGTGAGTCTCATCCTGCATTGTAGGGAACATGAATCATTCCAGGAATAGTTCCATGGAAGTCAGTGAGAGATGCACATTCACTGCTTGATACTACTGGTTCATCCTATGGATGAAAACTAGAAGAAATATCCTCAAAGTCTACTTCAGCTAAGCATTAGTGAATAAGTACAAATTTCTACTGTGTTCTATTAGTGTACAGCATGAATTGTGCTATTTTGCATGCACATTTTTTTTTTTCCATTAATGTACTGATGATTAGGCTGTCCATGCTAGCACAGCTGCGAATGGGCACACACTTTATGTAGGACCATAGGGCACTGTACTAGCATAAATAAACATTATATTGCTTTTGCCACCAAACTGCCCCCTGAATATGCTTTCTTTCTAAATCTGTGAACACAGCCAGATTCTTTAAAATGTGTGCTATTTTGTGGCAATAAAAAGTAAGCTTAATATTTAACCACACTGAAGAGGTGTCGGCCTTGAAGGGATGAGGTATTATAAACACTATCACCACAGACAGTTGCAACAAACAGTGTGGGAGTCATAATTACAGGTTCAAGAACCTGTTTTTTCTTTTTCTCCCACACACTCATTCTCTTCCAACTGTTTGAAAATTTCAAGTGTTTTGCAAAATATTCTTCTGCTAAGAAGATTAATACAAGTATTAGCAGCAACCCATATCTGTTATCCATATTTGTTCAGAGCCCAATTTAAGGTGCAGATTTTACATGCTACCCAACATGTGGGAGTTCAGGCTGTGAAGGAGACATTGCTTCAAAGAATGCAGTATAGTGCCTGTGAACCCAGAGTACCATTTTGAATCAAAGTACCTTAATTTAAACACATTTAAATTTAGATTGGTTTCATTAATGAGAATTGAATGAGTGCTGGAGAGGTTGTCTCTATTATAACTGAATGCAAAATCTGCCCCTTTATGGATGCCTCTTTCATGTGTTACTGCCTTCTTCAGGCAGTGCTGTGATTTATGTTACTGGCCTTTAGGATGTTAAAAGCATTTAGTGTTTCTCATCTGGTCTTAAACTGTGTGTGTTTTGTGTAGTTCAAATAAGGGATATTCAGAATTTTTTACATGAGTAATGTTATTTTTCCTGGGCTATGTGGTTTCAGTTTACATCGCCAAAGTCTTATGTAGTTCTAATTAAAACAGAAATACCTTCTTGTGGTCCTGTCAAAATTAAAACAAGATACCCTCTTATGGAAAATGTTTGATATCCTTAGTCACAATCAATAATTAATGAATAATTAAAAAACAATTTTCCTTCATTCCGCTGCCTCAAGCACCTAACCTCTTTCAAGCAATAACTTTAAGAGGTAATACAGGCTTGCATTTTCTCATGCCTTAGCTGCAAATGAGCCATTAGCATTCAGCAGAAGATAATTTGGCCCTGTGTGTTACAGTTTTCTTAGAGAACATGTGCCAATTAAGGAAAATGAGCCTCGGAGTTGTCAACAGTGCACTAATAATGTTGCAAGTGTTTTCAGTCATCAGCTCTTCTAGGAAATAGCAGTGTCTGAAGAACATAGTCTGACAAATCTGTATTTTGTGCACAGGAATGAGTCAGAAATTGGAAGTGGGGTGATGAACTGGAAGTAAACTAGTCAGGTTTATATAAAATCTTCTCATCATAAGCTCCAGTCAGCCTAATGTTTGTGATCAGCATAAGCCTGCAATATGCGCCTTAGAGAGTGAGAGCCAGTACTTGCCCAGACTTGTAGTCTTATCATTAATCTCTGTCTGTTGTGTTTGAGAATCAGAGTACAAGAGGCATCATAGTCAAGAGTAGTTTTCATCCTTTAGAAGCCACACAAAACCAGTGACCATGTCTGTACAGCAAGCTAAATGTTTCATCCTTGTCTTTTTACATACTCAGACTGTACCTGGGAGAGGAGAACCCTTCGTTTTTTCCAATTTTTTTGTCTCACCCCTTCTCTGTCTTTCCTCATTTTTTACTGGCAAAAAGAACTGGAAGCAATACAATTCAGCAGCTCTTGTCGAGGTAGGAGAATGAAGGAGACCAGCTGCTACTTTGATTGAAATGGGAATGTGGCCAAAGATCTGAAGAAATAATTACAGCAATTGTTCTGAGAGGCCTTATGCACATCTTTATACCACAGGAAAAGCCACGCATGGGGCAGTTAATGCAGTCTATGCTGAGCTTGAGTTAATGTAACCAGTTGAGGAGGCATGTTTGAAATGTTTCACTTAAAACATGAGCATTATTTTTAAAAAAGAGGAAACTTGAGGGTATATCTAGTTTGTGCTTTTTCTGGGCTGAAAAAGGGAGGAGATTATGACATTGTATTGGAATACATAGCAAACAGAAATAAGAGAGTTGTCAAGTCATTGTACTATTTTAAAGATATTAAAATAATTTTGTACAGCTTCAGAAGAAAAGAGACAGAAAGATGAAAATATACTTACAGTTCTGAATCTTGTAAGATTTCAGATTAAGTGTATTTTGCTTAACTTCAGCTCTAAGTTGAGCTCCCTCCTAGTCCACAGCAAAAGTTGCCAAACCATCCATAGACTGGCTTGATATTACAGAAATGTGCTGCCCTCTTTGGCTGCAAACAGTAGGAGAACTGATAAATATTCAGTGTAAGAACCTCTGAGACACTTTTCATTCAGACCATTAATTTTCTCAGTCTCTGTCACAGCCTGGCAGCACAAACCACTGTGATACCTGGTGAGCCGATGTATGGAGAGACGGAGGGACAAAGGATGGCGAGGGGAAAGCTTATATTGTTCTAAGACAGCTCCAGCTCACTTCTTCATGTCAGAAGTATCTTCAATGTATGCTTTTGGAGGAATTCACACTTTGAGATATGTGTCCTGGTATTTCCAAGGAGTTTGCATAAAATTAGACAATATAATTAGCCTTAAGATAAATGAAAGCAAATTGAAGTGAATACTACCATTTCTGCTAAATCTTTTTTGGCAGAAAAATACATTTTTTATTAAAGGTTTTGGGGTTGTTAGCTTGGTTTTGGTTTTGGTTTCAAAAAATGCTGACCTTCTGTGAAAAGTTTAGAGTTTTCACCAAAAACAAGTTTCTAAAACCTTCTCATCTCAACAAGGAAAGCTGCATTGATTTCACTTGGGTCTTCTTACCATGTTATGTCCTGGAATTTTTAGAGTAGTTTATCTGTAGTGTCATCCTCTAGTCAAAGCATGTTCCTTTAATCTCCCGTTCTAAGTTTTCAAAAACACAGTCTGTGAGAAGGTATTGTAGCACTGAGGAATCTGGCTTACAAAAGAAAATTGAGATGGGAAATGCAGGATTGACATTAATGAGCAAAAACATTTCCTTGGGGAAGGTGCTGACCAACTTTTTACTAGGCACAGTCATGCCATATGGGGCTAAGCTGTGCCCTGGACTGTAAGTTTATGAAAAAATAATTAAAAGACAGAGATCTCCTCCATCATAAAAGATGGATCACTAGAGAAAGCTTTAGATCTATGTTCCCAAAGCAATGACTAAAAAAATAGAGTAAGATAGTAGCAAACTGCTATTCCTGTGAAAGAGGAGGTAGGCAGGACTCCCTTTGTTTGCTGGGATATTCTGTGTTTGATTAGAGTTCTATATGAACACTTTCAAGATACTGTCATTGCAATTGAAATGAAATTAAATTTAAAACTTTTCATGGGGACCATGTCATGGGTTTATTTTCTCCTCTGGGGAAAATCAAGCCTGATTTTCTGTGTCCCGATGGACTGCCACAAGGAAATGTCACACATTGTTTTTAAATACTAGTAACAGCAGACTTAGAAAATCTTTACCCTTTCCACCATGAATGCCTCCAAAGAGAAATATGTTTACATTCGGATAGGTATGGCACCAGCATGGAAAGACTGGAGAAAGAAAGAGAACTCTTTCAAATTTAATTGAAGTAAAATTAAACCCGATACAAAAAACCATAAGCCCTTTTAAAAATATTTTAATCTTTAGTATCTTGTATTTTTATAGCAGTTTCAGAATAAATTATGTTTCTTGTTGCCACACTTTGATATTCGATTATCCTTTTTGAATGGAAGGAAAATAGAAGATATTACTGTGATCTCTATGACTATTTCAGTCTTGAAAAAACAGGATTTCAAGGATTTCAAACAGAAATAGATCAAGAAAATTTGCTCATTATTCAAACTTAATGACTGAAAATATATAACGGAATTCAAAAACCTTGACAGACAGGGCCTTTGTGGCATCAAACTATTTTTGGGCTCAGGTAAGGAGCAACACACTACTATGGACATAGTACTTTGGTATTTTGGCAGTTACCTGAAAAAGTGCTGAAGTGAAATCTTTCTTTACAAACCCTGCTTAAACAATTGGCAATTTATTGTGAACACATTTAACTATTCCAATCAAAAGTTAGTATATACTTGCAAAGGCCTTATTTACAATTTTTGTCCAGTCTCATTCTGTGGACTTACTATAGAGAATGCCAACAAGTATTATTATAGAGAATACCAGCAAGTTAAATTAAGTGTGGAAATACTTCTAAATGGGGGCATGCATCTATAAACTTTTCTATGGTATCTTTTCAGGGTTGTTTTAGTGCCTAGCTACAGGCATCTGGTGGTGTTTGAGATTCTCCAGGTCTTCTCCAGACCAACATTCTCTTCTGGAGAATGCAGCTCTCCTACTGATTGTCTGTCATCAGCCAGCCCTGTGCAGATGTCTCAGTACAACTTCAGTGGTGATGGTTGCCAGCGTTTAGGTGATTAAGCTGAGTTCCTATGCATTTAGCCTGATGGCAGGTGGTTGTAATTCACTTCTGTTCATGTTTTCTGTGCTTTTTATATGCCTTGCAATAAATATGGTTCAGTGATTAAGTTAACGTCACATTTCATAGGAAAATTATATACACATAGGTTTAGAGTGCTTCAAGTCTGACGATAGCTCCAGGTCACACATGTCGTCTTGTGAAACTGAAACAGCACTAGTAGAAGCCTGCTGTTCTTTGTTCCTACAGTGTTTGACCAGCAGGATGACCACAAGGATTTGCTGCCTATTTCCCATACCTCACTTGTAGGTTATTGCTGATGTGATTAGGTGCAAGTTATTTTTGTCATCTGCATTCATTTACTCCCATTTGAGAGAGTGGCATGCAAGTAAACTAAACGCTTTTCTTAATGTGCCTGAATATGACTTAATTATGTCATTCTTTAGAAAGTACAGAAAGAAAAGTGGAGGATAAACATAGCAGACTGTTCTGGCAGCATATGTTTATTGGGGAGAAAGAATTTTCAAATAAACGTCATCTGAAATGTAGACTAATAACCCCTCTAAATACAAATGGTTAGTTCCAGGAGCTGGCAGTGAAAAGCAGAGGATTTGGTCCTTACTGTTGAACCTGGATACTTAATGGTCTTTAGTTCCGGTGATGAGGGTGATCCTTGGGAAACTGAAGCACTGCCTGTTCCTTGCACACTCTGTTGTGAGCCCTTGCCTGTTCCTCACTGACACCTAGAGGTTTCTAACTATACAATTTACTCTTTTAACAGGGAAGAGCGTCATAAATGTGTTGGGGATCTTTGATAAAAGAGAAAACAAGTAGAGTTACATGTGAAAACCACTTTCTGGTTATGCCATTCATTCTACTTCAGCCAAGGAAGCCAGGAAAACTAAAGCAAACTCTTGAAATGTGTAGAGGGGGAACAAGAAATGTTTTCATTGTGGATTTGTTTGTCTTTGTTTTCTTCCTTTTTGGAAATGTGTTGGGGGAAAAACATCACCAGGACTTCTACGCCAGCACCTACACACACACACCCCTGAGTTCTTTTGCAGAGTTTTATTTTCTTCCTGTGCATGTGTGGCTGCCATCCACATTAATCAGACTCAATCAGCAGAAGGAGTCAACTGCTTTGTATTAACTATTGTTCTTCTGACTGCGGTATTTTATAATAGATTTTTAAGATCTGCACTGACTCATACAGTGCATATCTAATCAAAAGTAAATTAAGCTGCATGTGCTGACTTGATATTAATGATAGAATAGCATTTATGACAGCAGAATAGTGATGCTCTTTATTAAATAGGACTTTTTTTTAAAAAAAAAAGGTTCGGTGGTTTTGTGGCTTACATTATTGTGTGTCCTTAGCCTTAACTTAGTTTAATTTTTGTTTTCATTCATGATGGTTTAATATATAATACAGATGTCTTTTTTAATCTGAGTCCTTAAAATTTTCATACATTTAAAATTTCATACACTTAGGTGGAATAGGAGTTCATACATATTCATAGTTTGAGGAATTATGCTAACAACAGTTCTTTGTATTTTTAGGCAGTCTTTATGAATTTTCACAAGCATTTTAATCCCATTAGATAGCACCTAGGTTTCTAAAATTGCTGTAAATCTGGTCATCACTAATAGAGCTATCTTTGCTCTTTTGACATTTTAAGATGTGTGTCAGCATTTTTCCAAGGGGTTATTTATTAACTATAAATATGACCAATGAACTAGTGTCTACAGAAATTATGCCAATGTAGTAAACAGAGGTGTAACTGGGTGATATGAATGCTTGTTAGTGTAGATATCTGCATAAGCTACAAAACCTGCTTAAGAAGCCAATTAATTCTCCTTAGCACAGCACAGCAACTTCATATAGTAAGTTACTGGTCTTCGGGGTAGCTTCTGCCCACTTCAGTCTCTGTGGTTTCAGACCAAAGTATTGAGCAAGAAGGTTTTATTATATCTTGAAAATGGGCTTTCTGCGTGTAAGAGGCCCAGAATGTCCCTATTCCAAAGAAATACATCCTATAGCAATCCAGGAAGATTCAACTCTTGACTCATGACAGATTTTTTTCCCTTCCAAAAAAGTTGAAGCATATTTTGTTTTCAAAAAAGAAGTAGCTCTTCAGCCCCTAGGTGTGAGTGCATGTGCATTCAGATACTGCCCCCACTCTGATGCACTGGACCCTAATCCCAGCACCTTTGGAGAGACACATCTTCTAGTCTTCAATGAAGAAGTGATAGGTTTTTCTCTACGTGGCTCTTGCCAATTATAAACCAATACTATTTTCATTTACTCTGTTGGGGACCCTCAGAGTATAACTCCAGGTCTTTCAATCTTCCAAAAGACTCTCCTTATCTGTTAGTATGCAATTCTTGTAAAGCATTTGTGAAGTGTTGCCTCAGCACTGAACTCGTCACAGCATCATACTAGTCAAGGCGAAAGCAGAGGGGCCTAGATTACCAGTCCCACCTGCTCTCTTCCAGAAGTCCTGCCATCTGCTGTGCTTTACCAAAGCCTTCTGCTTAGGATGTGCGTATTTGATGCAATCAGAACAGTAAAATGTAGGAAGGATGCAGATACTGTTTTCTATATTTCCTGTGATTCTTTTGTGTGTGTGTGTTGGGAGTTTTTTATGGTTGTAAGACAAAATCCGTTATCCTTTTTATCCTAGTAAGAAATTACTCATAATTTAGCAGTTTTGAGAACATGGAGAGTTCCCTTGAATCAACATTTGTGCTAAGGTAGCTGGCTCATTTCTGGATTTTTGTCTCTTTTGGATTTTTTTTTTTTAATGACTCAGAAAAAGAAACCTGTCATGATGTCAGGACAACTAAGTGGTATAACATTAATCTATATTGTAATAAAAAATCAGTGCTTGTAGAGGACTTTAAATGAGAAAGAAAACTAATATATGCAACAACCACTAAAGAATGCAAATTATTAGTAGATTGTAGTGTCTTCTTTATACTAATAAATCTAAAGCAAATCATTATCTGATAGAAACGGAAATATATTATTTCATTAAATCTCCACAGGAGGTTGACCTGTTGTTCCTCCAGAGGGTAGGAGTCTGTACTACTTATCTTCAGTTCAGCTACATTAGTGGAAGCAATGGAATTGCTTCCATGAAATACCATCTGAAGTCTAAAAGAAATGACAAGATTCTGTTACTGAATTGCTTACATTGTGGCATAGTGACCTTAGAAAAATCATAAAGCATGATGTTTTAAAATCCCCGTTGTGTTGTGGCGTAATTTTCCTAGAGCAAGCAGTAATTCTTGAGGTGAAAATACATGTGGTACCAGTGACATATCATCACTCGTCTAGCAAATTGCTTCTCAAGATCATAAAAAACAACACCCAAAATATTAATTTAATTAATTGATTAATTAATTAAAATGTCTTGCTAACTGACTAGTTTATTTTCTACATGTGGGAAATACCATGGCTTTTTTGCCATGTTGTTTCTGCATGCTCTTGTGCCAGTGGTTGGTTATCCTGTTAGACCCAAACATAAATTCCTTAGGATCTCCTAGGTCTTCAAAATTGATAGCACACTTGTATACATTACACTGTGATTGGACCAGAATGTATATTTGACCATGAAGATAGGGCCTTTGTTTTCCTGTGATTTGGTTCCCAGATGCCACTGCAATGAATTAATAATTTTATACTGATTGATAATAACAATACAAAAATGGTTTCAATATGCTTTAATGTTGCAGTGCATACACCATTGAACAGGAACCACTTAGACTGGTTTAATGGTAAAAACTTAATTTATATTGCCATTTTAAAATATTATCTGAATGTTACTATTTTGGAGCAGCAGGAACATTATATCACCATTAGTTGAAGGACTTTAATGTAAATTCAGCTAAAATGTGTCCCATCTTTAAAGAAACAGCAGAGCCTTCTTTATTTTTGCAAAAATCCAATTTAAAGAAAAAAATTATCCCATGTTTCTTTGATTTTTATTCTCTGTGTTGCAATAGGCTTCAGAATAAACAATAGCACTTTCTCCTTGCTTGCTGAAAGCTGATTTATGGAGATTATTCTGAATGCCATACACCTGGAGAAGAAAAGCTTCTTCTTTCCATCTTGAGAAAGGCATTAAATTTCTAGTGAATGTCTCCTGTGTTTTCATAAGTGGTGCTTAATAATTATTTATTATTACATTTGCACATATAAGCATGCATACTTATTGCACCTTTTCAGTTCTTATTAGCTCTGTTTAAGCAACTCAAAAAACAGAGAATAATTTAAAAAACAGCAGCAACTTAAAAAAAAAAAGAAACAAACAAAAAAACCCCAAAAACAATTAAAAAACCCCTAAACTCAAAAAGACACTAGTCAAGCTGATATATTTGAGATTTGATAATGAAGAAGCTTTTCCAGCTCTACCAAGAAATTTAAATTATAGTTTTACATGCCTATCAAATATTCTAGACTAACAGTCAAAGCAGGCAAAATGAATGGGGCTTTTTTGAGAAAAGTATCTATTCTGTACTGTCATTTTTAAATGCACAGTTTTTGAAACAAATATATATTTTCTATATTTTAGAAATGTAACAATCCCAAACAATCACAACTGTACCTGTAAACGTTAAGTAGGTTTAGATATGCAACATAGAGAAGTCTGAAAGTTCTCATTCCAAAGGAGACAACTCCGTACTGCATAAAGGTGCCTCTTTTGCTATATTTCCACTTGTAAAATTCTGCCCTTAAGTCCCAAATTCATCTTCTGCCAGCATACTAGAAATAGAAGCACAGTTGCCTGGGAGTGAATAAGTTTTATTTGGATGCAGTTTTATTTCTCTAGTACATTTTTAAGCTAACTTTTTATTTTTATAGACTGAGGGAGTGAGGAGAAGACTAAGACTAGAATTTCTCAAAACAGTGTTTCCTTCAGAAGCACATTTGCTGGGAGAGCCTTGCATAAAGAAACCATTCACACATGCCCTGGTAAGCTGGAGTTCATTGAAGTGACACTGTGCTGCCCATAGCAGTTCTAGCCCACAGGCAAAACATTCTTCTGGCAAAATGCTATCAAATTCCCACTCACTCTTTTCACTTAAATCGCAATTCATAAGTAAGTGCCTTGTTTTTTTAAAACAGGGAGTAGTTCTGTTTCTGAACGTCTGAGATGCCCTGTTCTGGATAGCAGAATGAATTTCCTCTCACAATAGGAAGTCAATGGCAGGTTATTTTCATTTAAAATTTTGTGGGTTTGGTTTTTTTTTTAATAATGAAATACACTATGGTATGAGTGCTCTGCTTGAAAAGATCACACTGCATCAAAAATAAGCTGTCCTTTATGGGTATGGCATAGAGAGGCAGAGAAGAAAATTGCAATACAAGGTGTTCTCCTGTTCTACATTTTGTATTGCTATTCATGCAACTATGTGTTTTAAAGCTGGAGATGAAGTATTAAATGTTCCCTCTGTTTGTTTTTACCTTTGGTATTTACTGTCATAATGTGTGGAGCTCAAGATCTCATTTTGCACTATCAAAACATGGAGATAAAACATTCGAGAACATAATTTGAATTACAAAACTGGTTGAAAAGACGGGATTTATTGAAAAACCTGTGATATGTAAAGAGCAGCAAGTTCTGTCTGTGCTGTTCACATGCGTAACCAAAGCTTAATTCTTATTTCTATTTAGTTAGTCTTTTTAGCTTTAATGATGGTATTTTTGTCTTAACTTCAATGGTTGGATTCTCTTTAAGTGAATATTAAAGTAGTTGCAATGACACTATGCCTTACGGTTTTGTATATGCTACACAGTATCTTACCAGTGTATATTTAGACATGGAAAAGCCATCAACTGGACACATATTAGATTATCATTTCACATTAATATTCTAAAATCAGATTAATTATTTTGATTTTACATTTACCTCTATTTATTTAATATATTTTATCATCCTCTGTGTAGATTTCTATCTTCTTTAGTCCTTGCTATATATTGACAGACTTAGGATAAAGTAACTTCTAGGACGCATTGGTTTGCAGTGATCTGTTCACAACAACCCTCGCTGAATAAGCAAATATTGCATTCAGTTGCAATCATATACCTCCATCAAAACGTAGGGACCTGTACTACTATAAATGGAAAAGAAAGTTGGTACAAGTTTGAGTTTGGTTGGATTTTTTTAGTTTACTCTTTGATTGCGGTAAGCTATTCTTGGTTTGCTCCTGAATGATGATGAAATAATTTGTGTCACACATCTGTGACTAGTTCTGGAAGCTAAATTACTTTTTTAAATGGTACCAATATTAGGGTCCAGCTTTACTCTGGAAATGGTGAGAGGGTATTTGAAATCACCAAAGTTTTGTACTTTCTAATTCATTAGATAAATTGATGAGGGATTGTGATAGGCCACAAGATAAATAAAAGTTAAAAGCTGGTATTTCCACAGGTAATTTTTCCTTCATGTCAATGCAGCATTACATAGATTGTGAATTTACCATCACTTCCCCTAGTCTATAGACTGTCATCTTCCCAGCACGTTTCACAAATGACTGAATTCTCACCTCTTGTTCTCCAGCTTTCTCCTTATCTCTCATTGCTGTCATCCTGGGCCATTTAATTATCATTATTCTTCCTTTGTGCTTCATTAACTCTACCTCTCCTCAGCACACTCTCCTTCAAATTCCCAACATAGCCTCAGCTCCACCATTGCTTTCCCTATTCTTTGTCTTCTACCTGTTAATTTAGAAAAATCATGGATGATATTTTTGGGAGTTTTTGTTTTATAAGAATTAAAAATTAAAAAAAAAAAGTAAAGTATTTTAAAGCATTTACTCTGTAAATGTTATGCTAGGTACCAGTCAGGCACCCCATTGTATTTGAACTCATATTGCTATGTGCAACCTGGCACTGACATGACATGTTGCCATGCTGGTGCTTCTGGGTCCCTCTGACACTGTCTGTAAAGCTCTGGCCCATTCCATTTCCACAGTCAGATCTACTTCCCATCCACGTTCCCTGTTCATGAGGATGACTTCATGTAGGGAGCTGGGCTGGTGTCTGAAACTTCTGCAAAGCTGACTGCCCAGGCATGCTCAGGATCTTTATCCCAGGCCACAAGCTCTCACTCCTTTTGGCCACAGGAGTGGGTGCTTCCAGGATCGAGTGTTGTACAGCTGTCCAGCAGCGGATATCCGAAGTGCCTCTGCCCTGTAGTGCAGCATGAGCCCTCTCTGATGAGCAGCAGGATTGCCTCCTGGCAATAGCAGTGGGAAGGGGTTCGGTTTGCAGCACTCTTTTAGCTTGGCAATATTGTCACCAAGGGGACAGTTAGTCCTGGGGAAGCAGGCACAAATGTCACACTGCACTCCTCAGAGTTCACAGGCAATGTTCTTCATAGCTCTAGGGGCCAGAGGTGGGCTGAGGATAAGAGCTGTAGTGCCAAATTCTCTTTTCCTACTCCACGTGCCTGTTGCATCTGCTCATTTGATTTCACTTTATTGGAATCAAATTTCCTTTGATGCCATTTAGTATTGCACATTTCCAAAGAGGAAAACCAGATACTGTTTTCTATGTTGTAGCTCCCTTTGCAGAAGGGTCCCACGATGGAGTCAGGCTGGTTAAGTTCTGGACATCACATCATTGCCACTGAAAGTTCCTATACTTGCCAGAGCTATTAACTCCTAATAAATTTTACACTATCCAAGATCCTGGGCTTCGCTGATGGAATTTTACAGATCCCCAAAACAGGCGATTTTGTTTGTTCAGTGCAGTCTTTTGCTTTCTCAGTAAGTTTATCTTCATTACTCTAAGAGGCTTACAAATACACTAGTACTTTGCAGTACACATTTTCTTGTGAGGTACTTATTTAAGTGTGTCTAGTCATACACTGAATTTTTCCATGTGTATCTATGAGAAATAAATAAGTTTATATTTATTACCTTTAGCATATTACAGTTTATTTGCTTACTCATTATCTCCTTGAAATAGAAAAACCCTTATGAGCAATACAATCTCAAAGAAACATCTGATACCTACCTAACTATTTATGTCCATTTTTTTAACCAACTCATATCTCTAATGATGTGGATTTCATAACTCCTGTATCTAGAAATTATTCATGAAAGCATATTGAGCAGCACTTTGCTAGGACCAACTTCACAGTTGCCCTCTTGCATAGTCTAAATGGTAATTCTTTATTATTCGTCTCACAAGAAATGGTGTCTTGTCTTACAACTCTGAAAAAAAAATGATCAGTTGGTAATGCCAAAGTATTCCATAAAGTGATATGATTAATTCTCTTCTTACTGGATCTGCTGATGGAAGTAAAGTCTTAGTCAATTTCCCTGTGGAGACACAGTGAACCAATATCTTCAGCAATAATTCTAAAGCAGGAAGCTTTCTGCTTATCTCAGCTGTCTTGTATAGTCATTCAGAATGCACACTAAATAGTTGGAAAGAGGTTATAATGTGGGTGGTTTTTTCCTAAGTTGCTCAGGCTTCTTTCACTGAATACAGGTTGTGGTGAAGCTCTTTCTCTTTCTGCCATCCAAGATCATTTAGACTCTTTCAACTTTATTATTTTTTGGTATAACTAATGTCAGATAATGCAACACTTCCTTAATTGAGTTCAAGTAGTTCTGTGTTCCTCATGACTTTTATTGTTTCTGGCTAACCACCTGCCACAGACAGTTGCTATATCTACTGCAAATATCAGCTCAGATATATGACAAGACCCACAGCATTTCAGTAAATTGTTATTACAAGTTAACTTCTTGATTCCTCTACCTGGCACTTTTTTTTTTCTATGAGAAATCATGAAGAGACATTAAACAGCTCTTCTTCTTTGTCTTTATTTCGAAAACCTACCACATGAGAAAGCAGGAAGGCAAAAAACATTTTTAATGTATGGAAATTAGCTGCAGAATGCAATATAAGCCCTTTCCACTGAATAAGTCTCGCAGATTGCGTTGCTTCCTATTGGGGCAGTAAATATGCTGAAGATGGCTGGGGACAAAAGTGAGCAGTGGCACAGCGCAGCCTTTCACCCCTTCACTGCATGCTGGGCTCCCATACAGTCTTGGCTCAACATCCAGCTCGGTGGCTTCTGCCCCTTTTGTCTTTCTAGTTGTGATTTCTCCAGACTGTTGACTAAACTTATAACATAAATGTAAATGACCAATTCCTCTATCTCAACTTTTAATTTACTTTTTTGGGAGGCAAAAATTTGACTTGGCATGCTGAAAGAAAAAGCTGAACCTTTCTTACAGGTAAAAATAAGAAGTCACTTCTAGTCTGCTGTGTAATGAGAAGAAAGCACTCGCAGGGTAAAAACACAGTATGTGTCTGCCGACTTTTTGAAATAGTAAAACCAGTTGGATTTTGGATAGACTTTCATCATAATTTGCAAAAACATGATTATTTGCAAGTAAGCTTCTGCATGGTGTAAAGCAGTGTATAGTGTACTAGCCTGTAGTGATAACCATTTTATTTGTAATCCTTCTAGACCTTCCCTTCCCTATAACACAAAGTCTGTAACTGAGTCATTTAAAGCTCAGCCCTATATATTATAAGCAGCTGGAAAATTTCACACACCCACTGAAGGTTCCAATGAACACAAAATACCACAGAACAGATGCCAATAGGAGGTATTTTTAGCTGCTCATGTCACAGTTGCTGTTTGCCTCCACCATGACTGCTAATGAGCTTGGAAAGACTGGGAGAAATAGTGCATCCTGCAGTAAAAGCCTGAGAATGCTTCTCTCTTCTTTAACATGGACAGTAAATGTTTGCTTGGGGTCTCTCTGAAGCTTTATAAGAAACCATTACAGCAGATTCCATGCTGGTTAAATGGATTACATCACAGACCAACATTTCACATATTAATTTTCATAAGAATCGAGCATGACAGTTTATTGTTGTCTTGCTCTGTAATATTAGCTGCTAGAGGTAATATTATTGTAAACAGACCTTGACTGAATGAACGGTTGTTACTTACTAATAGTTAATATAATTTACTTGCATTTTTTTAGCTTCAGACAAGAAAATGTAAGGAAATCCATGTGGTACATTTTCAACTAAAGTTGAAGATGTTTATCATTACATAATGGAAAAAGCCCTAAAAATGTTACCACTTGAATGAAAGAAAATCATTCTTATGTTGGGTTTTCTTATTCTTTCTCCCTTACTTTGCACCATTATATTACAAGGAATGCAGCATGTTCCATTCCCAGGAGAAAGCTAGACTGATATCTAATGTGTAACCAGCTGGGTGTTTACCCTTCATTATTCATACTGACAAGGCAATGAAAGGAAGAAACAGAAAAAGAAGAAAATCTAAAGTTGTTGAAATAGTTGTTCCTTTTTGTCTCAAAAAATGCCAATTTACAAATTCAAGTGACTTAGGGGAAAAAAGCTCCTTCATACTCTCTCAACTTATGTTCTGTTTTTATGGTATATGTTCATAGAAATTAATGACTGACACATTGAGATGTGTGGCAATTAGCCCTTTTCTGTAGAAGTAGGTTTATTATTCTTGTGCTTCCTGAAGAACAGAGACCGAGTGTACAACGACAGAAAACACTGGATGGACCTCCTTTCACTAGTCCAGAGTGAAAGTTGTTTTACTTTTGTTAGCCAAGTGCAAATATCTATGTAAACCCAGAGAACACTATTTCACGAACTATCAGGAGATGAGTGGAACTGAATCAGAGAAGAACTGAATCTCAAATGACTGTGTGTCATGACACCTTTTATATCAGGCTGAGACAATTGGGATTGTGCAGCCTGGAGAAAACAAGGCTTCAGGGTAACCTAATGCCAGCCTTCTAGTATCTGAAAGGAGCCTGCAAGATAGAGGGTCTGTTTCCAAGGGCATGTAGTGTCAGGACAAGGGGGAATGGTTTTAAACTAAAGTGTGGAGGTTTAGGGTAGGTGTAGATTGGACATGAAAAAGAAATTCTTTATTGTGAGGGTGGTGAGGCACTGGAACAAATTGCCCAGAGAAGTTCTGGATGCTCCATCCCTGGAAGCGCTCAAGGCCAGGTTGGATGGGGCTCTGAGTAACCTAGTCCAGTGGAAAGAATCCCTGCCCATGGCAGTGGGTTGAAAATAGATGATCTTTAAGGTCCCTTCCAACTGAGGCCATTTTGTGATTCCATGATTCTATCATCCTATGGTTCTATAGTACACATATGCAGGAGGAGCCTGGGGGATCAGATGCCTGCATCCCAGAGATAGACTGTGCAGGATCTGATATGGGACTTTGAACACTGTTCATTTTTTTCTCAAAAGGCTTAGAAACAATATGTGTCTCTTGATAAGCACTCTATAGTAAAAGAAATACATAAATCTATACTAAATAACTTCTATCCTCTTCAAGTCTAGTATTGAAATTATCACAGAGAAACATATATATAGGATTGTTAGCTCTCAGTTTATCACCAGGAAATTGAGTGGCTAGGGGATTCCCCTGCTACAAATATATTTATGCATACTGTTCAGTTGCAGACTTGTTACTTTATCATAACTGCAAACCCATATTTACTCATATTCAGAGACTCCCTTTTTGTGTGTATTTTTTATTCCTGCTCTCCTTGTATTTTCTTTGCAGTCTTTGGAAATCTACTTTCTGTTGATTTTTGAGGTCATTAGCTCTGCCTTTTGACCTGATTTGGTTGTGAATAATTCTCATAAAGTCAGTTTTTCTGGCTGCTAGCAAAGAGAGAGACTTAGGTCATCCTTAATACCTGTATTAAGCTTCATCTACAGAAGTGTACAAAATTGGCCAGGGTAGAGGGCATCCATAAGATTTAATGTTTGAATGTTTTTGTGGTTCTTAAGACGTTTCTGCCAAGACCAATTGGATCTCTTGTAGACATGTAAACATGAACCCCATGCAGTGCAGGCTTTGGCTGAAGATGTGGGGTGGTCAGAGGTAAGAAGTGAAGGAGGAGGTTGGGATCAGTCTGTGGGTTCCTCTGGTTGTGTGATTGGAGAGTATGAGGCATCAGGGACATAAAATTGAGGTCCAGCTTTTGGTCCAGGCATTTGCAGGTCCATTCATAAGGGTGCACTTTTGCACCCAGTAGGATGGCCTCCCGCAGGCAAAGTTTTCGCGTGTGTGACTCCATTACTGTCTGACTGTGGCTCATCGTACCTAGGGACATGAACACTTCATGAGGCATGCTTGTAGGAGAAGTGGAAGATGTAAACTTTAGTCCCTTAGCTCTTGCTGGTTACTGTGTCATTGGTATCTATCAGCACTATGATCATCCCCCTGCTCAGATTTTGCATATGTAGCCAAAACTGAGTTTTTGCTTTCTTTTGTGCCTGAAAATATTTTAGTTTGTTGTTGACTGCTACACCAAATTGTCATTTGGTCTTTGCTCTGAAACTTCATTACCACAGCAAATATCTTCTTGTTCAGTGTCAGGAATATTAACTGTTATGATTAACTACTTTGAATGGCTATCTACTGCATAACCTGGCATATCTTGAGATTTTTAGTAAACTCTGGAAATTACTTTTCTTCTACAGCAACCTATTCCATTGACCTTCTGTCAAGATCTTGAATTTTTCAGAGTCCTTCAGCTGCCAAATGTTGTCTATGAAGTGATTAGTTTTCTGAGAAATCCACTGTTGGCCTCTGTAATGAGGATAAATTCCCTGGATTTCCATCTCCAAAGAGTATCCTTTAAATAAGGATTGTGGTGAAATCTGCTTGAATCCAATTTTAATTACTAATTTAATCATTCAGTAGCACTACTATTTATTAAAAATAAAGGTAAACTTTATAAAGAGAGAAAAAGGAAAATATGAGATAATTTTGGTTCCTTTCTTTGAGTAAATGCAGTTATGTCAAACAGCAGCAGATTCAAAAAACATTGACCATTTCTTATCACACGTAGTGAATTCTTTTTAAAGGGTAAATTGTTAATTTTTTGAAATTATTGGCAAATGTATTTAATGAAAATAATTTTGGCATTATCAGTTGCCTTAATACACATCCATATGTCAGCAAGTGTGATACTAGATGACTACACACCTCCAGCATCACATTTTAACCAACATTTTACAAAAGCTGAACAAAAACATTGGAACTAGCCCAGGCTTGTTTTCATGATCAAGCCCTGTGAAGAGAATATCACCACTGTTTCTATGTTAGCTTATTTAAGATTTCCCAACTAAATAAGATTTTTGAAATGCAGAGTATGCAATTAAATATAGCAGAGCTTCAGAATTTTAGTGCTTTTCTTTCTTCTGCAGCAGCTGTCTGTTTTCTCTTTATATTCCTGGGCAAATGTGGGGTGAAACTGTTGCATGTAAAGATTTTTAGTTTTTATAAGGTGATTTTTAAGGCCTACACAAGGAAGGCTACTTATGCTTCTATGAACTAAACCTGAGATTCATCTTCCATCCTGGCAGTAAACTTAAATATTCTTAGGAAGAAGACTAACAATTCTATGCTGTAAAGGTAGTGCCTTAGAGCCACTGTCCTTTAAAAATAAGGAACAGTGCTGGCTGTGTTTATATTAAACAGGGAGAAAAAATTTCTTTCCTGAATCAGCTTTCAAAGTAACTTTATGAAGTGTAAGGAGAAGCAAAAAATGTCAGGATATTAGAAATCTACAGGAAAATAAAAGGACACTCATAAATATTTTAATAGAAATAGTGGATAAAAAAAAATAAGAAGATAAAAGCCCTTTTTATATTCAGTGGAAATGCAGCAGCATATGTTTGCAAAGAAGCCTCCAGTACCTTCTATCTGTTTTCTAGTGTGGTTGTATTTTATGTTCTTTCATTAGAAGCTGAAAACTGTTCTCTGACATTAGCAACTTGTAAAATAAGTAACAGATGCTTTCGCTGTGTGAGGCTGAAAGACCTTGTGTTGTTTCACTTTGTGTACCTCTAGCCAAAATAACTGTTTTTACCAAGTACAAACTGATCTGGATAGAATCAATGTTGGTTCTATATTATAAGAATCATAGTGGTGATTTAAAGATAAAGAGGTAGATGGCATTTCTGTAGATTCAGTGCAGTTTGGATAAACTGGAGGAGTCATAGAATTTACAATAGAAAAAAATGAGGTGAGGTTGGTCATTTGGCAGTGGGGTTTGGAATATAATTTTTTTTAAAGAAAACAAGAAAATTCAAAATAAAAATACGAAATCAAATATTCACAGACTGTGGATACTGTATAAATGAGTAGTTCTATCTAAAGATAAGAATTTTTAATGCACAAAAGGCTTCCAAAATTTTTTAGACAATTTTCGGGATGAAAACCAGTTGGAGAAGTATTTTTTATGTCATTTAATATAAGCAAAAATTTTTTTATTATAACCCATTGAAATTAAAATATATCACTGTAATAACAGTGTCAAGATTATTCTTATGCACTTTCTCTAAATTCTGTTTTTATTTTTGATTTCATTTCATCATTTGGAAATTAGAATTTAGTTAAGTGAAAAATGTCTTACTGTTTAAAAACTGGAATATTCATGGAAATATGTGAATTTACATTTTCATTTATTGCTTTTCTTCTTTACTCTAACAATATTGATTTGTTTGACTGGCTGCTTTGCAGAGCTTTCTGCATTGCTTACCATTCTATATAATTAAAGCAGTTGCAGGAAAGATCAGAAACAAACCTATAATAAAATTAAGAATTTAATGATGAACAGGGAAGGACGTTTTTTGGTTCTCATTAAGTGTTTGATGAGCTCCAGTTTTTCAAGATTTCTCTATTTCCACCTTGCTCTATGTATGTTTTAATATGCAGCAGAAATGATTCATGGAGTATCTAAAAATTATGTTCATTGTTGGCACAAAGTAGTCATGTATCAAATTAATTGTTAGTATTGGTATGATGCAGGTCTGCACATCTTCAAAATAACCAATAGGAAAAATGGTTTGGCTTGATTGCTGGTCCATCTCCACTGGCCTTGTGAGATGTCAGTAATGCCACAGAAGGGTCACTGTGGTGTAACACCAAGGCTTGTTAGTGTGGCATAATCATGCGAGGATGCTGCTCCTCTGTCAGGGAGGCTGATCACCAGTGAAAGATCTGAAGAAAATGCATCTTTCAGATGCCTGTTCTTGGGGTAAAAAAGCTTAAGTTACAGGTTATTGTCCTATTGAATGTTCTGTATTTACAATGATGTTCTTGACAATAATAGTGAGTTTCTCTATTTGCAATGAAAAGGACTTTTTCAAATAAAAAATATTGATAACAGGGACTGCAGCACAGAGTTTGCAGTGAAGGGAGGAAAAAAAAAAAAAAAGGTATAAAAATGTAGTATCCATGGATTAATCATGACAAGGTCCATGCTAAATAAGCATGGTTCCTTTATTCAGGATTGGTAAACGAATGCAGAAACGCAAAATGCCTGCTCTTTCAAAAGCAGTCACTGATAGTCCCAGCCTGATTTGCAGCAGGTTAGACTTGATTCTGAGAAACCGGGACAGCAGCAATTCCCACTGAAGTGCTGCCAAGGCAAGGACTGATTATTACAGCAATAAATCAAGGTAGGCTGTTTGCAACTGTTGAAACACATCTCAGTAGGATTGTAGCATCCAGTGTAAGTAATAACAGGAGAAGTACTGAAACAACAGGAAAGAATATTTGAGGTAAGTTACTGTCTTACAAAACTCTTGGGTGGTGACCTGCTCTGCTTTGTTTTGAATGCATCTGCTAAGGTGTTAGTGTTACGGGGGTCACAGGGTAAAGTATTCAGAGATACCTGTAGTCTTTTTCCTTTTCTTGCAACAGTGCTTTACCATTTTGGCTATTCCATCACACTGTGATTGCACAGAGCAGATAAACACTTTTCCTTAAAATAGTGATTAATAAGAACACTATCTGTCAGCTTCTTCTTAACCCCCTCTCTTCTTTATGTGGTGCCAGCCTGTCACAAGGATGGCTGTGATCCAAGAGCTGCTCTCACATGGCTGATACAGCTTTGTTGCTTTGCTGTAAAGAGGCAGGGAAGTGGAGTAGTTAGGTGAGTCACTCTGCCCATTGCTTTCTGACTCTCAGGCTGAAGTAGTGAGAAACAATGCCAGTCAGAACAGCTGGAAGGCAGTTTCCTTCGGCTCCTCATAGAGTGGGATGCTTTGGAACATGACTCTTCTACTGTCACTGAACAGGCACATCTGGGAGGATTTGGCCAACCACTGGAGGGGACAGTGTTTTCAGAGAAGCTAATGAAAGTGTTTCAATTCCAGTAGGCCCCAAACTGAAAATAAGGTGTTGTCGTTTGATATGTGCAGGCAGATTTTGTGTTTCAACACGGAAGACCCGTGAAACCACTAACTTACGGCTGTGCTGTTTGAGTTAGGATTTAGAAAGGGGGGGTAAAAGCCTGCATGTAAACTGCCCAAAACTTTCTCTTTTTTTTGTGACTTGGAGTTGCTGAGGTGAGATGGCCCAAACCAGTAACACAGTTAAAGAGCTGGACACATGACTTGTGCTGGCAAGATTTGTCCCATAGGCAATGGGAGGAGGGGTAATTGGAGAAAAGAAATGGCCAGTGATATAAATGGACTTCCCCCCTAATCACACCAGCATTATCCAGGTAGTGAAGGCCTGAAGGAAAGTCACAGGAAGGAAAGTAATTTGATAAATGCTTAGAATAAAATAATGAAACTGTTCCTTACATGTGACGTTTCATCTCTGCATATTGAAATGTTGTTAAACATGTGCACATACTTCAAAACTTCAGATCCTCTACAGTCAATAGGTAAAATTCAATCTAATTTAACAACTGAAAACCCTCTAAACTAAATAAAAGCTTAATGGCAGATGAGATATAAGTATATAATCTTTCACTGTGTCTCATCAGAATATGAATTTAATTTAACTTACAAGGACTATGCAAATGGTTTCTCTGTCTTATCAGTCACATTCCTTCTAATTGGAAGCTTACTAAAACAAATGGAGAAGAAAGACAGGAAAAAAGATCAAAGATAAATTTGACCCAAATTGCAGATTTTACATATCAAGTTTACAAACTATAAAAATACTGCCATCTTTCAAGTAAATATTTTAGCATTAACAGGTTCAAAATTCAATTGATTACAAAGTGATTGTAAATAATAAGAATTAACCATGCTATTTTCATTTTTTCACAACAGAATTCAAAAAAACCCTAATAATTTAAGCAAACTATGAATTTCTTCAGTTTGTTTAGCTTTTCCTAATTAAACATTGCCAAAAACATATTCTATCTTATTATGTATTTCTTAAAATTGTGTTAATTACGTTGGGTATATCTATGCTACACTTATTTTGTAAGACTAATATTTTGTAACATTTGTAAATGAAACCCAAAGCATAATACAGTACATCTATTACTTTTAAAAATAACAAGTAACTCTTTAGCTAAGTCAATATCCTTCATGGTTTTTTTCAATAAATTAGTCAGAAGTCATTCAAATCAGCTGTTTCATGTCTGCTTTGGCCTTTCACATGTAGCATTTGTAGCTTCTCTGACTCAAAACCTGAGCCAAAAAAAGAAATTTCCATCTGCAGAACCAGTAATTGTTCATCAAAATTCTTTTTCTCATTTGCGGTAGTGGAGCTAAGAAGCATTATAATTTGGCTGGTATTTGAGAAATTAATAGCAGCATTATTACATTAGATGTATAAGATTTTTGGCATGTGTGAGTCAATAGCTTGTTAGAGAGATTGTAAATGAGTTGGTTAAATAAGTAAATTATTAAAGAGTCAATAGTCATGCATGGCATGAATTAGAAAAATGGCTGAATAGTAGGCCTCAAATTTAACTAATTTTGACTAGGCAGTGATCATCAAGGTGACGTAAGATAGAGCAGTAGAATTTCCCATTCTTCCTTCTGCACTGTTTAGTAGTCTTACCAGTAAAATGATATTGCAGGTGGAAAGTCAAAATAAAGAAAAATTATGTGAATAGTTGCTTTCTCCTATTTCCATAGGTTATGGCATGCAGGTTATGTGATTTTATGGGTCTACAAAGGTTGTTTTAGTATCTCAAAATAGGGTCATTTGGTACATCTGTGGAATCTATAATTTACTAGCTCACACTGCAGATATGTACCCTTCTTTCTTTTTTCTTCCTTTCTTTTCTTTCTTTTCTTTCTTTCTTTTTTTTCTTTCTTTCTTTTCTTTCTTTTCTTTCTTTCTTTCCTTCTGCTTTCATTTTTTCCTCCTTTCATTTTTTTCTGCTTCATAGCCTGAGAGATCTCCCCAATAAATCAACTAACATACCCTGAATGTTTTGAAAAGCTTATTGTTTTGAGGGGCTTTTTAATGTGACAAAAGCATGTTTTATTGAAAAACCTCTGTTCAGTTCCCAGTGCCCCCATACCTGGGCTCCTGCACAGATGCTCCAGGTTTACTACCTCATTTTACTTTTACTCTGGGTGCTGACGGTTAATCCATGTTTTTTAAGTTGTCTTCATAGCTACCTTTCTCTTCCTCTCTTCAAGAAAGGAGATATATATATACACAGATATAGATATATAGATATAGATATATATTTTATCTATATTTGCAGATATAGATATATAGATATAGATATATATTTTATCTATATTTGATAGACAAACAGGAAAATCAAAAGAACTCTTTTTCTGCATTTGCAGATTGCTTTGAAAACTGTAAATATGCTATCATTATCCATATTTTGCATTTCATTATGTTACATTTTACTATGTATGTCATGTTAAACATCCTAGTATAAGTGACTTCATTGAGCTGGTCTTATTTTTTCCAGAAATGTTTCACTAACAACTAAATGTAATGGTAAGCATTTTCACTTTGCATCTGTCCCCTCTTTAGGGCAGGTCTACTATTTCAAAGGTTTTCAGTGAGTAGTGAAATAGGAAACAGAAGGCTGTTCCTCACAGCAGTTTTTAAGGAAAAATTCTTTCCTGATTTCTTCAAAATTGAGTGTTCTTGAAGTTTATCAATTATAGTATTTGACCTCTACTTTTCTGATGGTTTTGTAACAGAGTATCAGCTTTCCATTCAAGAGTTAGTGACAGACAGCTCCACTTTGAAGTGGAAAGGGAGAAATTTTTCACAGGTTTGTGAGAAATCTTAAAGGATATTATCAAGTTATTCTTGGCTTTAAAACCATTTTTTTTTATTTGTTCCCAGCTTTCACTGTATTTCTTCAAAGTCGGAAACTCATCGGAATGAGTAACACTCTGTGACCCTGTGGAGGAACTTGTCTGTTTCCAGTGCTGACAGAAACAGAGATAGGAAGGTTAGCATCACTGGGCTGAAGTTTGCTTTTGGAAATCCCCTACTTTGAGTCTCTGCTAGCATCTACATACTTAAAACAGATAACTGTGCATTGAAACAGATGGTTTACCATTAACTCAACTTGTGCCTCCAATTATACATGCACTAACGAGAAGACAATATTCTGTCATTTACTGTTAATTGCACATTTTGAGATGTCCTCTTGTTTTAAAATTGATACTAGATCACCATTTACAGCAGAATGAAACTGTCTAGGTAAGGAAGTAAGAGAGTTTGTGGTAAGCAGAAGAGGACATTTTGAGCAGATATGCACAAAATGAAGCCAAAGACTTAGAAGGGAAATGAAGATGATAGAAATAGGGTAGAAAGTAAAAGAAATAATTTATGGTAAATCAGAAAGTGTGAACTGGAGTGACGAAGAGAAGACATTCAGAAACCAAGCAAAAAGCTGTTGGCACCTACTGTGAGAAACAGTGTTCACAAAATGCAAGTTAGTGTTGATCTTTGCAGGGAAACCATGTCAAACTCCAGGAAAAATATGTGACTTCCATTGCTGGTTACTCTCCCAGTGCTGTTTCACACTGGAGCTTTGTAGCAGAGGGTCCAGCAGGGAGTCTTGAAAAAGATCTGAAGATCTGCTTCCAAGAAAATCTGAAATGGTCTTTGTCATTTGATAAAATAATTGTTCAGGTGCTCTGTAGCTGGATGATGGTGTAGACTGTTTTCATGTTCTGAAGGATAGGAGGATTTTGAATTCTGAATCACAAGCTGTGATCTCCGGCCACTTGCTTAAAACCACTCCAGTACTGGAGGACATAAAAGTGATTTATAAGACACTTTTTTTCAAATAACTGCAAAAAGGCCCATAATATCACAGATGACTACAACTGTTATCTGCAATTAGTGAAAACAAATTAAAAGAAATTATAATAAAGAGTAAACTTAGTGCCTACATGAATTATATGATATTGTGGCAGACAGTGTGACTTTGAAAAAGAGAATTAAGCT
Source organism: Xenops minutus (assembly GCA_035221455.1). Taxonomy (NCBI): domain Eukaryota; kingdom Metazoa; phylum Chordata; class Aves; order Passeriformes; family Furnariidae; genus Xenops; species Xenops minutus. Next base: position 86,129,915 of record JAWWEE010000105.1, on the reverse strand, counting down.
CTATAACTCACTAAAAGAGTCTGAGGGTTTTCATAAACAGTTGAAGGAGAACTGTTTGATGTGGTCTCTTTGGATCATACCAAAGACTTTTGACAGGATTCTTTACCAGACACTTCTAGACAAAACGGAGATTCCCCACAGAAGAAAACTACTGACTAAAGGGTAGCAAACAAAACTCAGAAATGTATTCTCAGTTTTTACAGAGCAGGTAGAACAACAGTGTAATCCCACATAGGTGTATGCTGATCAGAACAGTTACACATGTATTAATAAAGAAATGTTAAATGTCATTTTATTTAGTAGAAGAACTGTTGTCAAGAACTGTGGAGGGATCATATGATACTGAGTGACCACGCATTAGAATGAAATTCAGATGTGAAGCGAGGCACAGGAGAAAGAGAAGCAATCCTTCCTTCAGACAATGAGCAGCAATAGGCTATTAGCTAATGAATACCACATAGGAATGAGATATTGGAGTTACAACAGACTGCTCTGTGCTAAGGTGAGCTAAAAGTTCAGAATCGATCAAAAAAGACAAATGCAATGCTTGGCATTTTTAGAAAGAAGAAGAGAAAAAAAAGAAAACTTTATGCAGCTGCACATATGTGTGAGTGTCATGAACGCTGTGTACATTTCTGGTTTCCTGAGTCTCCAAAAGGGTGTTCTGAAATTGGAGAGGAGTCAGAGATGGTCAAGAAGTATGATAAAAGCTTTGTGGACAGCTTGTGTATTAAGGTATATTATTGTGTACTAGAACTCTTTAAGCAGGGCAAGGCCTGAGGGTGCGATGTGGCTTAGCAAAGGTGGGTAAGAGACTCAGTACCTTCTACTAAAAGTAGTAGGGAAGATGAAATAAAACCAGGGACTACTAGGCTGACCACAGCAGAGCTGGCAGCTCTTCACTCAGAGTGGAGTTGAGCCAGGGAAATTTGTTGTGGATGCTAACAGTTTAGATTAATCGGAAAAGTAACTGGACCAATTCATGGAATTAAAAACCTTGCCTGTCAGCTGCAAAGATGCTGTGTCTGGCTAAGCCAAGGACAGCGCTCTCAGGAAATAACATTACACATTTTGTTATTCTTATGTAATTGCCCAGGCTTCTTCCATTGAGCAGTGACAGATGCTCTGCTTGAACCTTTGGTATGTCTCAGTGTTGTCATTATCATGTTCTTGCATCTCTTTGATACTATTTGATGTCTTCTCTATATCTGTATTTAGCCTTTGAACTCAAAAGGCTTTATGAATTTAGCTGGTGTGCGTCAGCTAGAACAAATGTGGTCCTTTTCAGTGTTTGCAAAAATAGCGTATAACATATAAAATACTATAAAGTGAGTTAGAAACCCAAATAAGGTACAGACCTTTCCTTCTTTTGGTATCCAAGACACCTTGATGTATTATGCACATTTTATTAGCAATGATTTGTTGATATATGGTATTCTATAAAAAAATTGGTAGACTTTTTATCCCATTACGTCAGCACATACTAAAATTTACATTTTATAACATGCACATGCAGGAACAAGATTTTTGATTTGCCAGCATGTATATATAAGGAGAATGGTTGGTATGGCTTGTGGAAAAATGTGTATAGTAAATACATGTAAATATTTAAATTACAAATACTAAATTATTCTGTAATTTTATGTACCGTAGAACTGTAAGCAGTACTGTAAACAGAATTAAGGTAAAATTATAATTTAATTTTAGAAAATCAGTATATAAATATGGAGGGTTATCATGACATTGAGTTTGTTTCTTGCAGATTGCAGTTAAGTGTCAAGTGAATAATTTTATTACCCCAATTATATTTTCATCTTCTGAAATGATAAGAAAGTAAAAATAAAATTATTTAATTAAACTGTTGATAGTCATAGTAAGGCCCTAGGAAATTATTTAAGTATAATTGAGTTTTTCCTCTCAGACTGGATCTCCTGATATGATTAGCTTTTTCGGTGCCATAGAAAACAGAAGTTTAGGCACTGTTTGTTGTTAATGGATTAGAACCAGTGAAAGTGAATGCATATGTCTGACCCCATGTAGAAAACATCTAAAACCACAAACTATACAGAATTAAGGCCCTATTAAAAACCTGTGAGTGGAAAGAGTGACTAAATTCACCTTGAAGTTGTATGAACAAGCTTAATTCATATATGCTGCATTGTTGTCAGTGGCACTGGCCTTGGGATGAGCTGAGATTTGTGTGCATGGGTATTTGTGATATTTTCATCCAACTGAGATTAAAAAGACCACATGCTGTGTTAACACAACCCTATCATCCTTGCTGTAAAGAGAATAGAAGTAAACTGCAAGAACAGTGTACACTGAAAACGTGCACATCTCTGTTATGTTAAACAGCAGACTCAGCCAGAAGATGCACTCTGCAAATTTCGCGCTGCCATCTGGGGAAAGGTTTAACTCCTCATGTACCCACAATGAGCACCTGTGGGCATCCAGCCTGGGAGATTGATCTCCAGGCATATAATGAAATAATAGAAGATAAATATGAATTTATGAGATTTTGGGTTTGGTTTTGTGGGAGCTTTTTGGTCCTACTAACCCAGTACTTTCTATATATATGACCATTTGAACCCAAAGTATTTCTCCACTTTTGTTTTGAAACATTCCTTAATAGAGAGCTTATGAATGGATATTCCTGTATCAAGACCATAAAGCAGCCTGAATTGTTAGCTGTGTCTTCAGAGCTACAAAAGAAACTTGCTTTCATAAGGTATTCATATGCTTTTTATTACTTAAAGAATACTAAAAGTCTTCATTTAAGTGAAAGAGAAGATGAACCTGTTATATATAAATTAATAACTAAAAAACAATGGAGGACACATACATGGGCATATATGTATAAGATATATACATATATCCCTACCAACAGGGCAAAAGCAAAGGTTTTGCTCCAGGACCTTTTAACAATTGGGAACAGCTGTGCCATCCCTATTCTATTTGTTAAGTCTGAGCCTCTGCCAATCAACAGTTGTGCTGGAATAAGAGAAAATTTACACATGGTCATAGCTGGCAACTCAAATCTCATTGCCTATGAATCTCACAGCAATCCCTGTCCATTTTCTTGTCAGTTAAATAAAATGTCACTCTCGGACTGACAGTATCTGTTATTCTCGACTGCTGCCTGTCTGTACCTCTGCCAGTGCAAATGAAGTGTGAGCACTGTTCCCAGCCCTGTGGGGATGGCAGCAGTGGCAGAGAGTGCAGGACACACAGTGGCCGTTGCATGTGCATGTTGTCCGTGCTGGAGGGGCTGATGTGATACAGTGATTACACAGAAGAGGGGTTGTGGGTGATGGCACTGAGCAGGGGGGCAGCGTGATGGGGAAGCAGAGTGCTCTCTCAGCACTGCAGTTGCTGTCTCCCTTAGCACTATGGAACAAGGTGGCTGCAGTACAGCAATTCACTTATAACAAATTCAGATCCTGGTAGGAGCCAAAGTTCAATTTTGTCTGCATTTTTTTAGTTTTTGCTCTTTTACTTTCTCCTTTCACCTCATGTCCATGGTGTAAGTCATCCTAGACCTCTCCAGTGGCATTTTCTGCCACACATGCTCTTGTTGTGCATTGCTTTACATGACTTTTGTGCCTCCCTTCATGTGTAACGCCTGTTGAAGATGATGAGAAGTCTACATGAAAATTGTCACAGATTTCTTACAGTAAACCCAACTCTCTACTTACATATGTGCATACATTTTCACTACCATCTCTGACTTGCAGATTTTTACTCCTTTAGGTTATCTTCATTCTCATAGTGATCAACTATTCTTCTCCTAGGTAATGAAAACAGGTCACTGAGATGCTACAAAACTGTCCTGTGTCAATGAATACACCGTTATGTCAGTATAGATTATCCATCACATGTGAGAAGCACCTCAGCATTATAAAAAGGATTAAACTCTGGAGGACTCTGCTCTAACATGCAGAAATCACAGAGAATTATGTGCAAACTATGGGCAAAATTTAATAATGAACAATAATGTTTTGTTGCAATTACTGTGAATAGACACTGATATATTTTTCATAGAGAGGTTTTCAACACATTGTCTAGAAATCCACACAACTCAATTGTGTTCCATGAGCTTTTTCTGGTGTTGATTTCAAAGTAGATATTTCACAGGTTTCAGCAGAAATTTTGCTTTTAAACTCCAAGGGAAAAAAAAGAACAGTAAAGAGATCTGAAATAAGAAGTGGTGTTCTTTTTTTCTTTTACTATGAATCTCTCTTAGAGAAAATTACAGTGTGTGAGAGGATAAAGGGCAACATTTCCAAAATTATCTAAGCATCATTGCAGCCTTAGTTCCATTTTCAAAGTGATATAAGCACTTCGGAGCCTAAAGGCTCCAACAGGTTCAGATAATATCCTTATTGTAGTCAAAAATTGATAAAGTACTCTAAGTGTCTAATTCACACCAAAGTCTAAGTTCTTTGAAGCTCTTGTGAGCCCTGCTAGATACCTCTCTGAATCAATATGAAGTCTCCTGAAAATTGGACACTCAGTTTTACCAAAATGCAGTGGGATGCAAGTGCTAATGTCACTTCCTAATAGGCTTTACAATCCTGAGCCACACAGGGCAGGATTTTTAAAAGTAAAAAGTCATTAACAGATACAGAAATGGGTCAAGAGGAATTTTCCTAAAGACCTGAGGACCTCATGAGGCTTTTGGAGAGGACAGAAAAAAAGGAAAAAGAGCCTATTTTCATATCAAATATCTCTAAAATAATAGATTGTTTAGAGATGTTTACTGAATAAAAGAGCAGATAACACATTCAGGCAAACATCATCAAACATTACTATTTTTATTTGCTAGGAATCTGACTTTTCAAGCTGCATAAACATCTGGACAAGTGAGCAGATGTTAGTTGTAGATGTATGGAGTAATCAGTTCCATACAAGTCTCACAAACACACCTCCTGATCCCACACCAAAAATCCTTTATTATGGTCTTCACAAGAAAGACACAAGATCTGAACTTGGGCTCACCTACTGGTAGTGTGTAGGTCCTGAGTAACACAACCCATTAGCTGCCAGGGACACGTAGCAAACGTGTGGCAGAGCAGGAGAACTGGAGTTATTGCACTCAGGAAGTACAGAGGGTACATTTGTGCTAATAAAGTCTCAACCTGTGATTCTGGATGCTGGTATGAGATTGTCTTTGCTCTGTGACTGCAGGAATGACCCATGGAATAGCTGAGGGCCATGATAAGGAACTTTCTCACAGAACATCCCTGTTTCCTGTCGGGGCAGGGAGGTGCAAGCCAGAGACCATTGCCAATTATCTGTTTGGATTTGGCCACCTTGGTTGGTAGGGTTTGCACTACTGACATCATCCAAGCTGTGCCACTTGGTTTGAAAGCTGAGGCATTTCTCTGGACCATTGATTTGCTGCAATAGGCATGGCTAAAATACAGCAAAGGATATTGTGTTAGTATAAGATGTGAGAGGGAGCTTCAGCTGTGGGCCACAGCTGTGAGCAAATCACTAGTTTTGCTGCTGGTAGGCTTACTTTTTCCATTAAGATTTAGCCTTTAAAACGTTTTGACAGCCTATTTTTTTCCAGGATTAAGAAGCTGACAGTCCACGACAATGTGAAGTCAACAAACACTGTCAGAAGTGTTTCTGCTTTGCTTGTCCCTATTTTTAGTCCATTTCTTTTGCTAGCAATGTGATACTGCACTGCTACATTACTCCAAGTGCTGTTAGATGGCATAAACAACCAATATCACCAAGTCTGTTTTCATGGCCAAAGAGTCTAGCACCCAGCACTTACAGCAGAATTCTAGAAGAAAGGTGAAGTAGTGACTATGGAGAAATATGCATTCAGAGAAACCCATGCTACTGTGATAACATTGGGAAAATCTCTGTTCTCAATAAAGTAAGAGCAGAAAGGCACCAGTTCTGGTGATCTTCATCTGTTTTGCTTTCTTTTTGGAAAGTCAGTAAAAAACATTTAAAAAATTTTTACCATATATAGGTGTCCTCTAATAGTTTTTGCCTTTGATGTCTTTCTGCTCCTCACTAGCAAACTGATTTGCTACTCAGTCATACCAATAGCCAGTATCATCTACGTGGAAAACAAAGGGAAAGAAGGCCTTAGGTTTACAACCAGTGCAAATCTTGTTCAGTGTAATTATCACCCTATGAAAACCAATAGAGTCATGTTAATGCCAGAGCTTTCACAAAAGTACCCAGCACACGTGCCCTGCATAGATACTCTTTTCCCACTCTGCCTTAGAGAAAGGGCAGGCGGGTTTTGCTGGACTCCATGTAATACTTTGGCACAGTTGACTTCCACTTAGCACAGCACACTTTCCAGTCACTGTTTGGTGCTCTGATAGGGTGGATCTGGAAACAGCGAAGTGATCTATATAGGGAGGAGGAAGAGGAGCAAGTGGAGCATCAGATGAGGTGTGTAGTTACAACCATTCATCACACTCCTCATCTGCATCAGCTGAGGAAGAGGTCCCAGAAGTTGCTAAGACATCTTCATAAACTCAAATATATGTTGCACTATCAACTATGCAGACACTTTGGTTTAGTAGATAAAGTTAGATTAACAGAAGTAACAAAGTTTCTCCAGTTCCTATAGAGATAAAAGACAAGTCTTCTGAATTATTTAATTGGGCAAAAGTTCATTGGACTGGGAGTATTTTTCAGTATTCAAAACTCATTTGAATTTATAGAATTTGTGGTTGGACACAATTTAGTAGAATATATGCTTTTACTTAGTCTGTACAGACTACAGAAAAGTAACTAATAGGAACCTCATGTTGGGTATAATCCAAACTATAATTTAAAGCTTTTTCCAGTGCAAGATTAAACCTTCTTTTTCCAACTGATTAATATGGTGCCAAAATAATTTATGTCGGATTCACATGATCATAAAACTAAAGGGAGCTCCACTGGTAATATGTTACTATCATAGTGTCATTCCTTGATTCAATGGACTCACACATCCTTGTCTTGAAGTATTTCTTCTTTAGCCTTTATCTGTAATGCACAGATGTATATTCCTGTAACAGAGAAGGCTGCATGATTTCTTTATTCTGTTTAGAAATGTGCTGTAGAGAATTAGGACATTGCTGAATCCTCTTCTTTATAGTGACAACACATCTTGTAAACAATATCCCTTGGTTATATTAGTAAGTGTAATAATGGGGGGGCAATGGGCGGAAAGCAACCATCATAAAGGTGGCTGGGTTGTTCCAGTAATCTGACCTGTGAAAAACAAGTAGCTCTTGATCCCAAATTCTTAGAGTAATTTGGCCATGAACAAGTGAGCTGAACACACCAACCACTAGTCCAAGATCTGGAGAAGGCAGGAGAACAAGTGTTTGACTTAAATGGCTGATCTCCAGCTTCCAAATGAACAGCTCCCTTCTCCTGGTCTTCTCACTCTCTAATTTTTCCGAGACAGAAAAACGTTTTCCTAAATCCCATAAGGAGCTATGCTTGGCACTCACTATGAGATTCATAGAATAAACACTATAATGAGGGGTGTTATGGTCTAGTCTCCTTTTAATTTGATGACTCAAATTATATACTCAAGACTTCCATTACCCCTTTTTTGTCTCCAGATTTTCTCCTATTTTTTCAATATAATCACTTTCATAATCTTATGAGACATATTAAAACAATTTAGGTTTCCTGCCCTTTGCAACCATTTCAGAACTCTAATCCTTAGAAGTTTAAATATCTTCCTGCAATTTTAAATCTAAATTTATCCATGCCCCTTTATAACCAATTTGTTCTCTTGTATTATATTATGTTAAACTTATAAACCATTTACATGAACTCAGTAATTATATATATATATTTGTTATATTTGTCACAGATATACACATCAGCAGGTTACTGCTGAGAATCATTTGTTAACTCCCCATAGTGCCTTGATTGATACGTAGTTAGAACCATTCAGGATAACAGTGTCTCCTGCTGTCTCCAAGATTCTTGTAACTTCTATCAACTGTATATCAGCATTTATGCATTGTATATCATCAGCATACAGCTTATTTGTGAAATAATTAATGCCATTTCAATATAACATTGTCATATTACAACTTCTGTAAGTAACACTAAGTCAACAGGGAAATCTTTTGTTTTTTAATCAGAATAAATGTGCACTTAGTTTGTAATGCAGTAAATACCTTATTGCAGTAATAAAAATTTTGTGTGATATTTGAATTCTTGAATATTTGGATGCTGATATTAAAATAAAATAAATATGCTTTTCCAGAGCAGAGTACTTTTAGCTCTGAGGAGTTTAAAATACTGAAAAAACTCTACCCAACATTATTCTTTTTCTGTACAATATGTAGGATTTGAATAAGTACCTTGAAAACAATGTAAAATTAACTTCTGATAAATAGATATTAATATTCTGAATTTTGGACATTCTAATTTTGACATTTATGGGGGTTTTTTTACTTTGCATATTTTAATGTTTTCATTTTTAAGATTTTTTTTCGGGTACTTCCTTATTCTGAGCAGTAAAGCAATATGACACACATAGTATCTAGGCACAAATCTCTGTTCCCAAAATGAAATATATAACAGAAGCTTTTATATTTTTCATAGCAAAAGGGAATCATCATGTTATAAAAACACTAGCTTCAGTAGAGTAATATAAAAATATTTAGACAAGTGAGTCATTTGGCACTACAAATGAGATAACGTAGATTCTGCAAACTTAGTAATTTGAGGATTCAGGTAGAAGAGAGTACCAGAAAAGGGATGCAACTGTTAGAGGTAAGCAGGGAAATAAGCAAATAAATACAGCTACTAAAATCAAACAGAAATATTAAACAGCATGTTTAATACCTTGATTAACAGAATGTATGTTTTTCTTTTCTCTCAACAATACAAAAACCTAGAAACTGGAGTAGAAAAGGGTCACTGTATTTTTAAATTCATAGTTGCTTGAGAGTTATTTGCACAGTTTTCATACCCTTTGGCCACACAATTGCTTGTGTATAAAAAATGTTATTTTCCAGGAGACTGAACTCGGTTCTATGTTGCATTAAGATTCCTTCCCCTTGGCCCATCAGTTTGACGCTGTAATAAATTCAGCTGTTAAACAAATGGCAAACACTGTATGTGATCCTCTTTTTTTTTTAGGGAAGATAAAAATGAATAATTCTGTATTTTGTGCCTCGGGTTTATCTTCTGCTCAGTGTAGTGATCCATTTTGTATTTTTATATTAGTAATTGTTCTTAACCAGAACATAAAAGGTGTTAGAGTGACAAGCCGTACACATACAGATGATGCCTACTATTATTACCTTGAAGTGCTGTACAATGGGTATTTCAGCTCCACAGTGTTTCATTATAATAGATTTGGGGAAGGAAATCACCAATAAAAAGGTTAAATAAAATTATCTGATTGCTATGTAGCAAGTTAACTTCTGAAGTGCTTGAAGAAAGCACTTCAGAAGAAAAATGACAGAAGGTGATTTTGGCAATGCAGCCTTTAATAACTGATTGGGAGCATTCCTGAGGAATGGGCAAAAGCACCTGTGCGAGCACACTTTACAACTTTCCCTGGCCTGAGCTGGTGTGGCCCACCCAGCATGTTCCCAACAGTATGCCCACGTGGTTTGCCATTAAATGGTCCAGAGATCATTCCCAGAAGGCAGATTTCATGCAGCCAGGGCTGTGCTGGACGTGAATGGGATTTGTTGATGGGGTTGCAAACTTTCTGTGCCAGCTGCCCATAGTGCCAGAAACTTTCCAAGACTTTCTTAATTTAATAGCGTAGATATAAGAGCCAGATGTGGCTCTCTTACTGTGGTAGCACCAAAGAGCTTTAATGAAATTGTGAACTCAGTTTATGCCCACTGTTCAGGAACAATAATTGTCAGGCCAGTGTAAGAAGGCTCAGTTAATACAAATTTCCTACTTTACTCCCTGTGATTCAGTTATATCCATAAAATGGAAATTAATGTACCATATCATCATTCTATAAAATAATTTTATTATTATTTTTGGCATCACTGTGATACACAGATGGGGAAAGAGGTAGTTGATAACACTAAACTATAATGAGAGTTGTTTTTTCTTGTACATGAGCCACATTGTGAGAAAAACACAAGATACTGAATAGATGTTTGCTGTATGACTGTTGTCTTTACTGTGGGCTGAAAAACCGTAGATCTTGTCAGAAATCAAAGAGTATGTGATTACTCAACTATGTAATTAATGCAAGTAACCTGATGCATAAATACAAGGGGTGTAAATGAAGGTTGGCCAAGGAATCTTGCTGCCAATCTGTCCAAAGAGGGAACATTTGACTTCGAAACCTGAATTTGATGTGTGCATGTGCATGTGTGCTTGGAAAGAAAGAAGGTTTACAATTTTAACAAACACAGTTCTTTCCACAGAAGATGAGAGTTTCTGTAATAATCACATTTCAGTGGATGGTAATTAAGAAAAGTCAGTGCTGTGGCAAAGCTTGTTACTTGTCTAGTGCCTTCGTTAGAACTGCACAGTGAGTGGGAGTACCAGGCTCTCTGTAGGCTCACAGCTCTGTGAGTACTGGTCTTAATAAGCTGTGCAAATATGTTCCTTGTTCATTTATTGTTAGCAAATGGCATGAGTGTCTTTCAGCAGGTTAAGCACTTTGTCACAGCGCAACGTGTTCTGTTCTTCTGAAGAGATCCAAAGGGAATAAGCAGCCTTGTCCCCAAGCAGGTTTGACAACAATGCTGTTTCCATGACAGATGCAAATACATTCCCTTTGTATCCAGGAAGATTTTGAGAAATGTTCTTAGGTGTAAGGAAAATCATGAGGTGAAATATTTATGAAAGAAAAGCATTCACAACATAGTGGATATTACACAGTTATATTGGTGGACAAAAAAAGCAGAAAGATTGTAACTATTACCATCCAGTAATGAGATAATTAGTTGGAACTATTGTTCCTGGAGTAATAAATATAGCTTCACTATAGCTATTGTAATAAAACCTGAGCTTTGACTGAGATAATATCACAGTGACATAAATATATCTTTTTGTATGTCAGTGTTATTGTTGCAAATATTTTTCTGTCTCATGTCATGACAAAGATGATTCATTGGGTGGGATACTTCACTATTTCTCTCATATTGATTTGGTTCTGCTGAATCCCACATTGCTAGATCATTAAACTAGAGATATCAATATCTTCTTTAATGTATAATTCAGCAAATTATACAAACATATATACCTTTTATCAGAATGTAGATGTTTGGAGTCATGCTTTCATACTTTCATCCTTTTACCTGTCTTCACACCTCACAAAATAAGAAAAGAAGAAATCTAGATAATATAAAAATAATTTCTAAGAATATTAACTTTCAGTTCTCCTAAGAAAGGGGTATTTCCTTTGTGAAGCAGCAACATAATAAGGTGACTTCGTCTCTCTGTAACTTGGAAAAAAAAAATCTAATGAATGATGTTTTACAGTTGCATATATACAATGACCGTTATCTCCTTTGCACCTCAAATACTAAATACCATAGGGAAAAGGTGTCATAGAGGGCTGTCAGTATGTGTCAATATAGTGGTGAGGCTGCACCTCGAATCCTGTGTTCAATTTTGGGCCCCTCACTATAAGATGGACCTTGAGGTGCGGAAGCATGTCCAGAGGATAGCAAAGCTGGTGAAAGGTATGGAACAAAAGTCCTGTGAGGAGCAGCTAAGGGAGCTGGGTTTGTTTAGCCTGGAAAAAGAGGGCTCGGGGGAGATCTTATCACTCTGCTACTACTGGAAAGGAGGTTGTAGGCAGGTGGGGGGCGATCTCTTCTCCTGTGTGTCAAGTGACATGAGAAGATAAAATGCTCTCAAGTTGTGCCAGAGAAGGTTTGGATTGGCTATTAGGAAAAATCTATTGCCCTAAAAGGTTGTCAAGCGTTAGAATAGGCTCCTCGGGGGATTGATAAAGTCAACATCCCTGAAAGTACTTAAAAGACAGGTAGATGTGGTGCTTGGGGACATGGTTTAGTGGTGGGCCAGGTGGTGCTGGGTTAACTGTTGGACTCAGTTCTATGAAGGGTCTTTTCCATCATTAATGCTTCTATGAGTCTATAATAATTTCCTGGGTGCTGGCTCAGAACTTACCAGCAAGTACAGCAACAGGAGTGCTTACTATAGGCTGTAAATATTCTGCCATGCTCAAATACTCTGGCAGTTAGCAGTGGGAGGCCTGTGATTTGAGAAGTCAAAGCTGAGTGCAGTGCTAGGACGAAATGACTGAGGTGCAGGATGGAATAATATAATAGGAGCAGGCTGTCTTCAGGGGCATATACTCTTGTTATTAAAGACTGATCTGAAAAACATTGAAAGCAATAGAGGAAACATAAGCTCATCAATCTCCTACTATCAAGCATAAATGATGAAACACATTAGTCTCTAGACAATGATGCTAATATGTTCCCAGGAACCATCTTTCTCACTCTGGCTTGTTCTTTTTGCTAACAGGGTTGACAGAAATGGTGACTGTAGTAGACCTGTAAGATGCAATGGGTCTCATAACAGTTCAGTGCAGTCAGGCTGTCCCTCACCATCTTTAAGCAAATATTAAATTATTGCAGTACAGCCTAAACTTTTAGTATTTTTATGACACATTTTCAGCAGGACTGCCAGCTTCAAAGTTTGTATTAAGGCAAGGTAAAAAGTGTGAATATCAGTTTTGTCATAACTATTTTTTTGGCATTGTACTGCTGCAGGAAGCACAAAGGCAGTGCTTAGGGAATGGGTGAGAAGGCAGAAGTCTCAGTACTCATCTCTTTCATGGATTGCCCATCCTAACTCATAGAAGCATATTGGTTAATTGTCTCAAAATCAAATATCTTTTTTCTGTTTTGCAAGTATACGTTTCAACAACATTTCAGTCAGAGCCTGCTCTAGCTGTCTTATTCCAGCTTGATAGCTGCTAATGGGGATGGGGAATTGCAGCCAGGAATGTGGTATTTTCACTGGTTTTCAACTTCACTTTGTATAATTTCTAGCTGCAGTGAATCCATCAAATTCAACCCTAAGAAGTACTGCTCAATGAGGAATGCTTCTGCATTTAGAAAATTGTTTACTCTTTTACGCTTTCTCAGCCATAATGTTTAATGTTTCATAATAAGTTTTCTAGTAAGGTTCAGATAGTAAAATAGACTAGATCACACACTGAAAAGTCCAAAAGAAAATACAGTGCTTTGGTTTTACCTTGGCTTAATGCCACCTGCCTGTGAGATAAAAAACAGATTTTAAATTCTGAGCAAATACTCAAGATAACTTATTTTACCCATTGATAACATCCTTCACTTTTTTTTTTTTTTGTGATGAATCTTAATTTCTATTCTTCAAAATCTAAATGGATAGCCTTTGACAAACTGTCCTTTAGTACATTCTCATGTATAAGCTAATGTTGTCATGGAAGTGAATTTTCTTTTGCCTGTTGATTCTCAGACTAGAACAAAAGGCATGTATTTTCAGCAGTGGTTCATTAACTAACTTTTAATGTGTCACTAATTGGTGAAGGTGAATTTTTATAGAGTATGTGATTTAATATTGTCAGAATACTCTGACGATACTCTGCAAAGAAGATTGTCAGAATTTTTATTTAGTACAATTTTTGTTAGAATGTTCATTATGGTAGTAAACAAGGTTAAAGCTGATTATGACTGCAGTAAAAACAGCTTTGGAGTTCATATATACAAATACTTTGTAGTGTGTAGAGCTTTTATGAAAAAAAAACAGAATAGATGAAAGGATTTTAGCCCATTTATTTCCTAATATGAGATGGAAAAAAAAAAGTCAAGAAGGTCCAGACACTTGAGAATAATTGGAATATTGACTTTAATTCTGGGCATCCTATCATAGACATTTGTTATCTCTTTAATACTTACACATATTTCTTATGAGAGGACAGCTTAGACATTGATTTAGAGCAGGATTTTATTTTCATTAAACGGTCACATCTGGGCTTTGGCTGCAAGGGAATATGCAGTCACTGAAAAATTATGCAAACAAACATTACTCGTGTGTTTGAATTCCAGTGAGAGTGTTTAGCTGACCTCTCTTCCAATTTGAGTCTCTCCCATTTTTATTCTGGAGTCTGTTTTACACCAGAAAAATCCACTTGATTGTAAACAAATGCTTTCCAGTTGTAGGTTTCACATAACTAATGATATTTTTCTTCAAAAATTCAAATTTATCAGCTTGTCATTAATTTTTAGGAAACAGACAGAAATACTCATAGCATAATCCCTCTTGCATAAATTTGATGCTTGAAAGTACAAACAATGCACTTGCAAAAATATTAACAAGATAACCTGGCCATTTAATGTAGGTCCAAGTGAACTTAATGTTTACTATAGCAAGTAGATATTAAGTAAATAGTCTTGTAATATAGTTGCCACATAGTACTACAGTAATGTTTACTATATTAAGTAAATATTAAGTGAGGGAGTCATCTAAATTTAATTTTATTGATCTGCCTGTGGCTGATGCTTTCCACTATACTTTTAGCAGTAACAGTGCAAAAAAATTGAATTGTGGAAAAGAAATCTCATTTTTATTTGGCGAAGACATAAAATTTACATAGTAGATTGTCTCTATGACTGATGTAATAATATCAAATGTGTCTTCAACTGTTATAACAGTTGGGATGTACCCAGTTAGGATAAGCCCTCTGATGTCATCACATATGGCTTAAGTCCCTTATGTCACATATAGCCTTTCTCACACTATAGTTTACTCAGTAGTTCAGCTGTATTTAGCTATGGACTAAGTAAAATAACATTAAAATTGACTGTTTTGCTGGTGCCTTATTTTCTGAAGTTTGGTGGCAATATAGTGGTGCTTTCTCAAAACACCACTAAAGTGTCAGGGGGTGCCAGGGAGGTACAAATACAGTCACTCCGAGTAAAGCACATCAACTTCAACTCATATTTCTTACTTGAAACATGGTTGATCACTGTTTTCACCCCAGGGATGTTGAGGAATGTGTAAATTAAATTGCTCTAACTGTGGATCTACTTTCCTCATAACACAACTGTAGCAAATTTAGGCTACACAAATAGCGGAATTGTCACTGTAAGCTGAAGTGAGAGCAGTGAAACATGTTAATCTGTCCTTTATCAGTTTTTAGTGGAGAAGTCTTTAACTTTTCATTTTTGCACCATGTGATAACATGAGAACTAAATTCAGTTTCTTTTAATCAGGTTGGAAAACAATAAGTAAAAAAGTAAAAAAAAAACAAAACAAAACAATTTTTTACTTTCTCGTATAGCACAATATCTTCATTATTCCTACTAAAAAAAAATGAAAAAAATGTTATCATGTAACAATTTCACTGTATTTGCCAGTGCCAGAGGAGAAAATGGCTTGTAATACTGTTCCACCATGCTTTGAAAGTTGTTGGCATGGAAAGCTGAGCTTATCAGTGCAAGAGTTCAATTTGAAAGCTAGGTAGTTCAAGCACAGAAACACTTTTTAGTGTAATGGGAGTGACTAGAGGCACAAGCTAGGGAGGGCATGCTATCAGGAGTTGAAATCACTGAAGATATCCTAGGCTAATGTGGAGGAAGTGCCAGACTTGCACTCATCCTTTCCCTCATCCTTAGGGAGCAATAGAAGCAAAAACAAAGATATGGCAAAAGGATGAGCAGTTTAAACTTTCTGTAGTTTTGATATTACCTATTCATGTAAGCGCAAAATTTAATAAATACTGACAATTATTCATAATAAGGATATCATTAATAAAACAATACTAAAGAGCTACAGAATTATGTTTAATGATGCCCTAAAAATGCATTGAAGTCTGCATTGTTCTTGTGTTCAAATATGATAAAAATATCATTGAGTGATAAAATCTCTGTTGGGGCAAATTTTCACATGTGAAGGTAACTCAAAGGCTGGGGTGAGGGTCTGCTGATTTTTTTTTATTTTTTTTTTTGACACATTGGTTGAATAAGCCTATCCATTGCAACATTACAATCTGTTCAGAGTAAGAGGAAAAGACATTCTTAGAAATGTTTTATCCCCTTGAAGCCTATAAGAACTTGTTAAACTCTTAAACACAGCTTGTAAAGCTCCTGCTCCAATTCCTGCTGAAGTTAGTTGCAAATTTTTCTACTGACTTTGGTGGCAGTCCATACTACAACTTCAGCTATCAAAACAACTAGAAATCAGTCACATCAGGCAGCACACAAGTATGTATTAATTTTAGCAGAAATTTTACTTTGGGCAGCTCAGAAAAGAAACAAATTTGACCTTATTGTTTCTGAAGAAATGTGTGTCCCACCATACTGCACTGCAGAGGAAGTGAGTGCTTTCAGGACTGTTTTGAGTTTTTAGGCATGTGAATCGGCACTAAAAATGTGAAACTAAAGATCATAATAATAAATGTTACAGAGCCAGTAATTTGAACTCTATTTTTGTCCTCAAAAATAAATAAGTGCCCATTACATTTGGAATGATCTCATAGGAGGTAGCAGTTCTGTTTAGAATTGATCAAGAACTGAATAACTAAAAATTGATCGCACAATTAAAGATAGGCCCAATGCTAAGTGTAGTTACCTAAGTGTAGTTGCTGCTTATTCTGTGTATTGTTACAAGAGTGATTAACCTCTTTATTCTGTAATCAGGGGCTTTTTTCAATGCAATCTTTGTAAGGGAAGTGTGCTTGTGCCCAAACTTAACAGATATTTCACTGATTTCATTGAGGTATTAATGCACTTTGTGAAGTGAACCAGAAAAGCAACTGATTTTTACCTTTCACAGTTAGATCTCTGTGCACATACAATTCAATGTTTTGTTACTGAGGTAAGAGGAAAAAAAAAAGATCTATAAGCTTGAGAGCAGTATTGCTTTTAAAGTATTTCCTGGAAGTGCTAGGTGTCACTAAAAGAAAATGCGCAAACGTTAAAAAAAGAAAAAAACCTCTCTTCTTGTTTCCTTTCACTCACAGTGGCTTCCTGAAACTAAGTTCCTACCACCACTGTTCAGTGATCTACTTAAACCTGTGCATTCCTTAAGGTACATCTGTAGTGTCATGGGGTTTTCAAAGCAGATGAAGCTGAGAACACATGCTTCTGCAAAAAAAAAAAAGCCATTCTAAGACAGTCCTGCTATCATCTCTATGCTCCCAACCTCCCAACGCCTCCATTTCCCATATGCAAACCATAGCATGCCACATCTTTCATTCCACCTCCGTGTGTGGGACAAAGGGACGAAAAGAGCAAGAAGAAACTTCTCAAGCTAGCTTTGCAGCCAAAACCATTGTGTGAGGGTGCTACAGTATTTCACATGTTTTATGTATATTTAGTATTCATACCAAGTTGCTCATTATCAATCCAAATAATTCAAAAGCACATCCAAAAAAAGATTCAAGACATTAATTCTGCAGTCTAGGAAATCAGGATCTGTACACAGTCACTTCCATGCCAAATCAGAAGGTTCAGTTTGAGTTAAGTAATATTTGCAATTAAGTTCCTCAGCGTGTTCCAAAGCTTACAAAGTTTTTAAACAAATGTGAGCATGACATTCAGCCATTGAAGTTTAGCATACTTTGCTGTAGGACCGTGGAAAAATAGAAAATCATAGAATAATAGAAACGCTTGGCTTGAAACAGACCTTAAAATCATCTAGTTTTAACCCTGCTGCCATGGACAGGGATGCCACCTCCTAGATCAGGTTGCTCAGTGCGGTATCAAGTTGCAAAGGTCTCATATCTCAAAGGGGCAGGAAGATGGGTGACTGAGCATTCCCAGAAAGAAAGAGCAATTTTAAGGTGGGCCAATTCCTTACTGTGCTGTTCACAGCAATAGGGTAAGGAGCTCTGCTCCTGTGATGATCTTTGGGTGCCTGGTCAGCAAGTTGAACCTTTCCTATGCCCATGTTGCACTAGCAAATTGTACCTTACTGAGTGGCTTAAGCAAAGGGACAGATGACTTGAGGGTCTCCATCAGGTTAAGGAGAGAGATCAACAGCAAGTCATTCAAACAAGGCAACAACACTTGTCAAAAGGAAGCATTTAAAGTAGAAAACTGTATAGATTACAAACAAATTAATTAGATGAAGTCATGAGGGTTTTCCTTTGAATCTGAAATTTTATATTCCTACTGTATTTTTTTATCCAGTCTTTGATACTGTCTCCCACATTGTCCTGGAGAAGCTGACAGCCCACATCTTGGACAGGTGCACTCTGCTGGGTTAAAATCTAGCTAGATGGCCATTCCCAGAAAGTGGTGGGGAATGGTGCTAAATTCAGTTGGTGGTCGGTCACTAGTGTAGTTCCCTAAGGCTCAGCATTGGAATCAATCCTATCTAATGTCTTTACTGATGATCTGGATGAAGGGATCGCATGGTACTCCCAGTAAATTTATTGATAACACCAAGTTGGGTGAGAGTGTTGATCTGCTGGAGGGTAGGAAGGCTCTGCAGAGGGATCTGGACAGACTGGATCAGTGGCGCAAGATGAAAGGTATGAGGTTCAATAAGGCTGAGTGCCAGGCTCTACACTTTGGCCACAACAACCTGTGCAATGCTACAGGCTGGAGAAAGACTGCCTGGAAAGTGGCCCAACAGAAAAGGTTCTGGGGGTGTTGGTAGACAACAGCTGAACATGACTCAGCAGTGTACCCAGGTGGCCAAGAAGGCCAATGACATCCTCGTCTGTATCAGAAATAGTGTGGCCAGCAGGAGTAGGGAAGGGATTGTCCCTCTGCACTCAGCACTGATGAGGCTGCACCTCAAGTGCTGTGTCCAGGTCTGGGCCCCTCAGTTTAGGAAGGATATTGAGGTGCTGGAGAGGGTTCAGAGAAGAGCAACAAAGCTTGTGAACAGTGTGGAGCACAAGTCCTTTGAGGAGCCGCTGAGAGAGCTGGGGTTGTTTAGCTTGAAGAAAAGGAGGCTCAGGGGAGACCTTTTTGCTCTGTTCAGCTCCCTGAAAGGAGGTTGTAGTGAGGTGGGGGTTGGTCTCTTCTCACAGGTAACTAGCAACAGGACAAGGGGACATAGCCTCAAGCTATGCCAGGGGAGGTTCAGGCTAGGCATCGGGAGGGATTTCTCCATGGAAAGGGTTGTTAAAACATTGGAATGGACTGCCCCGTGAAGTGGTGAAGTGTGAAAGTCCTGAAGGTGTTCTAAAAACAACTGGAAGTGGCACTTAGTGCCATAGTCTGGTTGACAAGTGGTAATTAGTCTAAGGTTGGACTCGATGATCTCAGAGGCCTTTTCCAATCTAAATGATTCTGTGATTCTATTCCACTCAACTGCCTAAATCTTACAGTGAAACTGCCTGAAGTTCTTAATAATGAGCTAACATAGAAATGTTAATACTTAGCTGAATTTGAAATACTGAAAGCAGACAGTTTTTTTCTTTTTGCCTTTTTTTTTTTTTTGCTTTTCAAGCACATATTGCTGCAGAGCACTGAACTATTAGTATTATTAGTATGAATACTTAAATCATGAGCATAAAATAGAAAACCGAATGGAATGTAAAATTCCCATGAGTGCCATTATGGAGAATAAAGTATGCTGTAGATTATCTGCTAAAATGCGTCTTTTAAACCAGGGAATGTAGTACACAAATTAGCCATATATCTTAAGATAATGGATCTTTATGTGTTTACATTTTAAATAAACCACAATTCAGTATCAAGATTGTTATGAATTTAACCTTGGTGTTACTGGTTAGCCATCAAGAGTTTGAAATAGAACATATCTGAAAGGGGTTTTTTGGACAGAGCAAGAATCAGAAAACTGGTATTTGTTCTCGAGAAGCAAATGGTCCCACACAGTGAATGGCTAAGCATGTGAGTGATAGACTTTGCACACTAGATAGGATCTATAGTGGGAAAAATTTGCTCAAGGCTATTTTTGCTAATTTAATTATCAAGAACTCTTGTTACCACAACTCCTAATATTCAATATTTCACAATTCTGTACACATTTTGAACAAAGATGGAGTGAATTTTCTCTGCAAGGACCATAGGAGTGTTTCATTAGCAGTTAACTAATATTAACCAACTTTTCTGGGAGGGAAGAAAAAGCCTTTAAATTGGTTTCCTAGTGTTTCACTTCCTTCAGATGTGCCCATTGTTGAATTTACTGGGAACTCAGTACCTCTTCCTATTTTAGAATATCCCTTCTCAGGTGTTGTCCCAAAACAGGTAGACTGCAATCCCTGACCCGTGGCAATCCGATGACTTACCCATGGAGTGCAAGGATCAAGCAATTGGGAACAGGGAACCTACATTTCATTTGAGACAGGTAATTTCGCTCTAGTCAGATAATGAATTATTTTGGAGGGTATTTTTTTCCGATGTCCATGCTGGCAGCAGTCTTCCTGGAACTCTTAAAGATCCTATGACGACTACTGTAATCGGCGAAGTGCTCTGGATTTTCTCACCAGACAGAAATTGGTACCTGAGAGTAAATGTTATATCCACTTTAGCTTGTTTTTTTCTTCTTATATTTATTTTAATAGTGTCTGTCTCTTAGCAGCCACAGTTGCAACCTGAAATCATGCTTATTTCAAGAGTGTTGGCCTTGCTTTCTCTAGTTGTCTGGTACAGCAGATTTCCTTGGTGAGCAGATATGTTTTTATGGCTATATTGACTGGATGCAGTTACAAATATTTCCTTCATTTGCAAGCTATGAACATGGTCTTCCAATGAGAGGGAAATCTTCTATAATAAAAAAGGTTTTTTTTAATTTTACTTAATTTGGTTTCTTATTCTCGTTGTTTTGTTTTCCTTTAAGGTAAGGCAAGGCTTTTAATAAGACAAAATTGATCAAAATAGTGCATCAGCTGTTGCTGATTGTATGCTCTTTATGGCTCTGATCTATAAGACAAAATAATTATTTGACAACTGACACTGTGTGTGTTCCTAATGTCCACTAAAACCAAAGTTTTAACATTGGAACAAAGCCAAAAAAGTTGTCTCAAAGAGAAAACACTTGAAATCATGGAAATAGCATTCATTTCTGATACTTCTCAATGAAAGCATATTATTTGGCAATTTATTTTTAAACTGTTTTGTGTAATGCCATATTCTATCTCTTTTATATATATTACCAGTTAGCAGCATTATGTAATGTTCCCTGTTAATATTGAGACACTTTGCCCATTTATAGTGTAATTTATTCAAACCCTGGCATGTACCATTTGGCAAGGCAGCCTGTGTTGCAGCTGTTGCTGTTTTCTCCATACTACAATTTGTACAAATACGTTTTTCCCCCTATTGTCACGTATTGGTTTTCACAGCTTTGAAATTGTAGTGCTGTGAAGTGCATGAGAAATTCAGAGTATAGCTTTGAACTTCATGTAAATAAGTAAATACATTTAGGGACTAGAAAGAAGTGAGAATCGAAGTCACACCGGCTGAGGAGTCTGCCTGGCCTGTAAAATGCTGCTGTGTCTTGAACAGGACTCTCCAAGTTGGCTTCTGTTCTGTTTGTGTGAAAACTGTATCCAACTGGGGATTTAGCAACAGGAGATAAGCAGTACACTGCTAGTAGAAAATTTAAAAGCACTCCTCAGTGTAAGCAACACTGTGAAATACTTGGCTACATTTTAAGTGGAGCACTTTTCTTGTGAAAGACGTTTGGAGAACAGTCCATTCTTCCTTCATTACTTATTTTATTAAAATGCTTGAAAGCCAGTTTGTAAAATAAGCAGTAATTTTTTCTAACCTAAAAGTCAGAGATGTTCTGTAAGAAATACCACTAGAAAATTAAATATATGGGGAAAGGGGGATTGGGTTTTTTGTTGTTGTTATTTTTTGGGTGGGTTTTGGTTTTTTGTTTGTTGTTTTTGGCTTTTTTTTTTTAACATGGGTATCTACATGTCTATTTGTAAACATAAAAGTCGTATCTGGAAGACCATTGAAAGCAGCTCTTTCCAGTTTTCATGGGAATAAGACGAGAAGATATGACTTTTCATGTTCAGACCTTTGAGCAGAGAAACTTCCATGCAAGAAAAGGTAGATCCTAAAGGTGATGCCAAGAGCTGCACCAGACCCCAGGCTATTCATTCAGAAAAAAAAAAAAAAAAAAAAAAAGAACTTTTTAAATCTAAACATTATATTTTATGAATAAATATCAGGAAAGCTGGTCTGATAAGATGAGGAAATACAGTATCAGTTGTGTGTGATAGCTAGCAGAAAAGTAGATGACAATTCCCCACTGAATTGCAGAGATGAAATCAGTTTGTTTAAAAGCATGAAGCAAGTTAGACTGCAGAAACAAGCAAGTCCACAGCAAACAGATCAGCCACTGTCGTCCTTTTTTTAATAGCAAAAAAAATTCAGGTGAAACTGAACCACAGACCAGAAGCATTGATCTGTGAAAGTCCTTGCTCTGAAGTGTTGCAGAGCACTATGAAGCAAACACTATTTTTTCTTATCCGGAGAAGCTATTCACAGAGATAATTTTAGTGTTATGTAAAGCTCCCAAGTTTTATTCTCCTTTTATGGATCAAAGTAGTACTACTGTCAATAGTCATGATGATAAGCCAAATTTAAAAGCCTTTATTCAACCTTTGCTAATTAGATGGCTTGTTTTGTCAGCCAGTGCAAAGCCCCCAAAAACTAAAAATTAAGTTGGCTGATTAATACTTAATTTCACTGCCTCCCACCCAAAAGAAGAATTACATATTAACTCTCAGAATCCATCTTTCTCCCATAAGCATTAAATATAAGCACCTTTCATAAAGATACCTGCTTTTTCTGAAGCAGTGGATTTTGCCTGCTCTGGAAGCAGGAAGTTGCCTAACAACCATGTGTGTCCTCCTGAGACTTCCTCAGTGCTTCCTGACCTCAGTCATTCCAGCAGCCCAATCACCATCTAATGAGAATCAGGAAAACACTGCTAATTGATTCAATGAAGGATGTTGATTTACTTCAGATGAGAATCTGCTTCAATAAATCTGGAGCCACTTGAAAAAGCAAAGATATCAGATCATGTATTAGTTTTCTGATCTGAGAGATGTATTTCAAGCACTTTTCTCCTCTCCTTTGACATCCTGAATGCATGGGATTACTCCTCTCCTTTGACATCCTGCATGCATGGGATTACTTCTATAAATTACTTTGTCTTTGGAAGGTAGATGGGAATTGTTAGTCGTCTCTGTGATTTATATGATTTGATATTATTATTTGATAAGTCCAGACTGATCCAGTCAGAACTCCAAAATATTCTTGGAGAATAAGGATATGTGGTGGTTACATAGCTGTCGCAGTTGTGGCTTCTCATGCCTAAGCATCCTAGGAATGTAGAAGCCCATGACCCAGGGAGGCCATGTTCTGGTCTTAGATGAGATCTTGGGAAAGATTTATGTATTCTTTCCATGCATCTCTTGGATTTTATCTTTCAGTTTTCTCCAAGAATATTTGCCACTATTATATCTTATCATGAACACCTTTCCATATGTTGTTTGTGAAGATGTCTCTGGAGGTGGGACATCACTTGGTACTGCTAAGGGCTGCTGAGGACCTTAGGCTGTAGTTGTCAAATTGGGCAGGAGCATTAGCCTTATCTGTGCTTTGTCACTTGCCATAGGGTATGTGCACTAATAGCACTTTCCCTATACACTGACCTGAATCTCACAGCATTGGCAGACTGGTACTGACAAATTCTGTTTCCTTCTGCCCCAGAAGGCAGCTCTGGTCTATAAGCCATGGGGCTGCATTGTTGAGGTGCTGTACCTGGGTACGTGGATCTCACCAAAAGGCAGCACATCCTTCTGGAGGCAGGTGCTACACCTGTCCTACCTGTAGTTTGTGAATGGAAGCTAGCCAGTGCTGTGGCCATTCAGACTATTAGTAGAGGTGCCCAAGTCTGGCTGAAGGTATAGTCAGCCATAAGGGAAGGGGTAAGCACACACAAAAGTGAGGCAGAATTTCACAAAAAGTTGCCTGGAAAAATCTAAAATTTGGTGAAATATAATTTGCAACTTGGATTTCTCCTTTCTCCTGTTCCTAGCTCTGTCACTTGTCTGTGGAAGGGCTTTTTTAAAAGCTCTCCTTTCTCCTTGATGCTGGTTCTTACATTAAGAAAATGATGCTCTGCATTATATTGACAGTCAGTTTGCGCTTTCCTAATGGAAAAGCCCTGCATAAGATTTTTACCTTTTCATTTTCAGAGGAAAAATCTGTGCCAAAAATATTGACTGTTTTATTCATTTAACTTTTTGTGACAAAGACAAATTCGTAGACTGTCTCCTGAATAAATCCTTTCTTTCTAGTTTATATTGTGATTGATGCATTAAAATTTGTGCCAGTCCAACAAATTCCACATTTCTTTTAATTTAAATAAACATGAGCATAAAGTTAGGCTGAAAAGATGAGCTGTGCAATTTAGGATTATGTGGCTTGATGTTTTAACATCTACTTCAAAATTTTCTTCTTGATCTGACTGTTCTATATACTTCCAAAGAAAGTGAGAATAGTATAATGGACAGCAAAATACTGCCTGGAAATTGAGAATATATCTGTTAAAGTTGAGTCAGATAGTAGTTAGCTTATACTGTGACCAGTGGAATTCTTCACAGAAGCTTTTTTCTTCTCTACATATGAGCATTCTTACGGAATGCATGTGAAGTCTGACATCTTATATGTAATTCTCACTGGTTTAAGCATATAGCACTCTGTAGGCTCTCTGGTGTCCTTGAGCCATATCTCAGCTATTGTAGACACCATGACCATATAACTAAGAAACAGAAGATTGACAGCGAGTATTGGCAAGAAGTGGATTTCACAAATCAAGTAAGAGTATATTGCAGTTATACCATTAATCTGAAATGTCATACTCTGTACACTTTTACCCTTAATGCATTCTGAATGCCTAAAGCTGTGGAGCTAGTTGAAAATAGATCATATTATCTGAGTGCATGGAAAGTTGGGAATCACTGCAATGTGTTCACAGAGCCTAATCTGGGGTTGATTTAGGTATTTATTTTCATAAAATAGCCACTCCATGACCATCCTGTTGCCTTCATTAAGTGTCATTTCCAACTATTACTCTTTGTTCAGATTCTGGCTCAGACATGAGTTATACTATGACTGTCGATTTTCAGTATGCTGTTAGCCAGCAGGTGAAAAGCATTTACATTAGTGAAGAGAATTACCTCTTCTGAGAGATTATTTCAAAGTCAACAATACAGCCATGGAGCCTGCTCACAGCAACAGGCTTTTGTTTGTTTGCTGTTCAGTAACACCATCAGGAGACCAAAGGGTATGAAACACTCCAGTGCTTCCCAGTGGAGGGTCTGCAGGCACCTCTCTGCCCATGCTCCTCTCACCAGTGGCTCTTATGGCACTGCACAGTTTCCACACTTCAGGATCTCTTGCTCCTTCCAGCTGTGAGCTTGTGGTCCAGCAGTTAAAGGCTGGAGATAATAAGAGAACAAGCTCTGCTCTCTTCCCTTCCTGCTAGCACCACGTGGAGCAACATGTGTTCTTTACTTCTTCAATAAGGTTATCACATGGTGTATCCTTTCTGCTTTGATCTTCTTAGTCATGTAATTTAAGCTATCACAAGAGAAGACACAGTATGTATAAATGACAAGAGCAATATGTGTAAGCCACTGCCTATCTTAGGACTTTTATAATGTACTCTGCTGCTAATGATGACTGTTTATGCTGCACAATTACTATACAAAAAAAGTCTATCAAGGAAAATAATAACTATAACATTTCTGTTTATCATAGGGACTTTAACTGTACTTTTATTAATGTTTGGCTTTTTAATCTTTAAAAATAGGTGTATTTTGATAATATTTTAAGTTTTCCTTAGAAGAAAAGTAATCTGTCCCCTTTCTGAATGTTATTTTCATTACACAATCATTTGCTGAAATGGTAGTACTACAATGATGAAGGCTTGTCAAACTACTGGTAGGTACTAATAGAATACAGTCTGTTTGCTGAGGATAAAGATGGTGTAGGAGTGCAATTCACAGTGTGCATGTAATTTGGATTCCAACTTCATGTTGTTACTTAGAATTGGATTTATTTGTTGATTGTGAGTTTTCTATAAAAAGACTGAAGAATTGTGGTTTTTTCCCTTTTTTTTTTTTACTTTTTCAATGCAGCCAGAACTGTTCCTTTACAGTCTTCATCAGGTGAACTGTTACAATGTTCTTGATGTTTTTTTTTAAATCTACACAAATTTCCTTTTCCATATCTTTATTTCATCTTCACAGAATCAATATATGGATTTTACATAGTACAGCAGAGTACTAGCACTTTATATGACAAAATAAGTACATGCCTGTTGGGATTCACAATTTCAATTCACTGAACAATTTGCTAACAAAAGATAGAGTTCACACTGAAGCTCAGCCCAATGTTCTGTTCTTTATTAGCTATTTTAGCAAAACTACCCTTGATGTAAATCTAATTGATGGTCAATTTTGAAATATTGATGTTACCCAAAAAGGCTGTGTACATAGCAAGGTCACATTCTGCCCTGGATATGTTTGTGATACTCCCACTGATAACAGTGGGAGTTCTGCACATAGCACATGGGACAGAGGCTGGCCCTTGATCTTTAAACTGTTAAAAATGGGGGGAAAAAAAAAATAAAGGCAGTGTGCCAAACTCTGCGTTTCCTACTGCAAGTTTGAATTAGGCTCAACCTTCATCGTGCATCACCATCATTTGATTTGAGGGAGAACTTCACAAAATGCTCTCTAGCTGATGCAGTGTTACTGCTGGGTGCTCAGCATTCAGCCTGTCTGCTTCTGGAATAACTTTCAGTAGGAATAAACTTAGACAATATACTTGTTTAAGTGACTTGAGACAAAATCTAAACTCTGTTTTAAAATTAGACACTGAATCTAAGACTCACTGAAAGTCTGTGTGCTACTAAATGTCGAAGTCACCCTTTGGTACAGCTTAGACTGCTAAGCAATATGTCATGTCAAGTGTTAACCCTACTTCTCAATTTAAGCATTTTGGGGATCCTTGTCTGCAAATGCTATTCAAAGCAACAGTTATTACTTCTTACAAAGTGCTTCCATTATATTTTCTGTTGTTTTTAAGTAATATCTTGTGTGACTTTTCATTGAGAAAAATTACAATTTTTAGGATGTTTATCACTTTAGAAAACTGTTAATTCTATTTTTGACAGAGTACATCTAATTTTAATTGACTATTATTGATCTTTGTGGATCCTGAGGAATTGTGCCTCTCCCAAACTTCCAGCTAAACTTATAGTTAATGTATCAGGTTAGAAAGTGTCAATCAATAGAAATGAAGCAAAACTACATAAGTGATTTTTCACTTTGCAACCTTAAGCTAGAACACAGTATTGCAATGCTTTCTGGCATGAGGATTTTAAAAACAATTGAGGGGGTGTTTATTAGACTTTAATATGAGGAACAGGTCTATGTTTTATAGCCATAAAGAGATAAAAGTGTCCATTTTTGCTTGTAGGGTATTACATTGGGTGTTGGACTGGATGACTTTTAAATGTCCGTTCCAACTCAAACTATTGTATGATGAGTGAAACTGAAGAGCTGGAAAGAGGGTTTAACAGTCTAGTCTGCAGAAACCAACTGTATTAATGCTCCTGATGCACTGTTCACGAGTTAACTCTAGTGGTTTATGTGGTGCATCTCTTAAAGAATGAAATCCACACTCCATTTGGAGATGTGCCATTGTCTTGGGCAGAACCAGAATTTCACTAATTGCTTTAAAGTCCATGACTATTAACCCTAGGCTTTCTGTTTGATCAAGAAAGCAGCTGCTGTCATTAATTTCAGTGGTACCTGCCTTTTGTGAATGAAGTCCCTTTGAGCAAGACTTGACAGTACTTTATTTTCCTATATGTAAATTCATTTCATAAAACTATAAATTACAACTTATCTGCAAATTGTATTACTGAGAGGCAGGGAAAGAGTTACAACTGAGAACAGACAGACTTACAAAAAATCTTGTGGCAATACCCTCTGCCCCCTCAAACAAGATTGGTCTAGACAGTCTATACAAAATTCTAAAAGATGGGATTGTACAGGATCAGGGATAAACATAAATTTTTTTAAGGGGAGCCAGAGAGCTGACATTGCAGCAGAGATACAAAGGCAGGATCTAAGAGTTCAGGGAGTTGTGTCAAGCCTGGTTGAACAGATCTTTTTGACTGTTCTACCTTTTTTTTTGCTGTCCTCTCTTTAGCCATCTGCTGAATGATACCAGAGTACATCAGGCTCTATTGGAAGTGTTCAGAAAAGCCTTTGAAGAATCTTGAACAAAAAAAGGTCACTGCATGTATTCCAGTAACACGAACACATCCATTGTACATGTAGGTATGTTTCAAACAGAAAAACCAAAACCAAGAGTTTGGAAACTTTTAAATCTCTTGAGGCTCACAAAACCATATTGGGATTATAAATTTAATTATACTCTCTCTAGAAGCAAAGTGGTAATGAAAAGAACACATTATCATTATCTATAAAAATATTATAATGTATCCTTATGTTCCATTAGCAAAATTTCTATTTATAAGGGTTTCCTGTGAATATGGTTTTCTGTAATATAAATTATGTCATATAAGATATACACTTACTTCCTGCTATTTTTCATATGGGGGGAAGATAAATACCAACAAACAAATGATTCCATCTCTCAGTCTCCCTGGTAGATAGTAACAATAATGACAGGAATACTCTGCATTACATACTCATGCTGAATTACATCCTCAGGCTACTTTCTAATTTTAGACATGCAAGGTTTCCCCAGAAGTCCAAGCTTGTTTCTGTAGTGAGCAGATTTTACAAATGAGAAGGGACTGGTGAGCATAAATACACTAAGTGCTGAATTTGACTGCTAAATCTGCTGTTTGGCAGAAATCTGTTTTGTGATAATTAATCAACATTAAAGGACAAGAGTGTAGTGCCTTTATATCATTCCTGGACTTCTGATTTTGAAATCTATTCTGGTAGGAAAACTATGTTTATAGTAGAGGTAAGCTTTAGAACTGAATTACCCCTAAAATCAATGCATGATTAAGTTCAGGCAAGTAACTGGAAATGTGTATATAGGTAAAATTTAAAGCTAGCATTTTACAATTCTTTTAATATTCATCTAAGCACAACTGTACATCTCATGTGTGTTCTTGTTATAATTCTTTCTGTTAAGATTTTTTTTATTCAGTGATGCTTCTGACACAAAAAAACAGATTTCTCTTTCCTTACCAAATGCACAGTTCATTCCTGTATAGAACTACACCAATAGGAAGAAACTTTATGTTCAGTTTTAGGCTTACTAATTGCTGATGAGAGGAGGAAATGGTTTAATGTAGATTTCCAGGGTGAAAAAAATATTTTAAGTCTCCTTTAGGAATTCTGAGGGTTTAATCACTCAGTGATTTCTGTACCACATTTTTTCCTTTTACAATTAAAAAGTTTACTGCTAGCTGCCAACACTATGTGCATGATGTACAAACCAAAAGTCAAGCTGGATTCTATCACCAAAAGCCATCATTTCTCATTGTCTTTGATGCCTTACTAATAGATTTAGTGATATTAGAGAGGGCAGAATTTGCAACCTAGAACTTAAATAAAATAAATACGTTCCCTTGATGATGGGTGTGCATCCTCATAGAGCCCATTTCTCTTTTCCATGCACAGATACTGAATAAATTGGTGGGGCAAACAGGTGCATATGAATACACAGAAGGAACGATCCTGTGATAAAGAATTTTGAAATAAAGAACTGCCTCACGAGTACTCTCATAATGAAGGGGCATTTTTTCCTTTCCTTCTCTGAACCAACCTGCTGTTTCAAAATGGGGTTCATTATCTCCTTTGGTAGGCATATATTCCAACCATAAATGGAGGGTTGGAATAATGGTTCACATCCAACTGTGGAACAGAAACACATGCTAACAACAGGTTGTATGAGGGCTGCACCTCCCCAGACTGCCAGGAAAACATGTCAGAACAGGATATGTATAGAGTCAACTGTAGCTTCTCTCTGCCCTTGCAGGACCCAGAGAGACTGTAGCAACACAAACCTTCCAGGAGCGAACAAATTCCAGGTGTTGTTCAACCATTACACAGTCAGTGTAGCAGTAGGAGCTGCAGTGAGCTGAGGAGACATCGCCTGCTCTCAGGACGCATAGGTGTTGGCCTTCTTGTGACTACTTCTCTGTATTAAGTACATACAACTATGTAGCAGCAAAGCTGTAGAATTCTGGAGAATTCTACATGGCTTTGGAGCAGAGGTTTGGGAGGCAGATAAGTGGTAAGGATCAGTTACACAAACAAGAGGTGTGGTGAATGCCTCACCAAAGAAAGCTTAAAAAAAATAAGACAAATGAAAATGAATTATAATTGGGAGTATGATGCAACTTTCTGAATGCATCTTCCACATTAAGAAACTGTCAGCATTTTATGTCTAACACAGGGATAAGCAAAGAAAACAGACGATTAAGTATTTCTGAAAAGGTGCTCACAGGGAGAAGTCTCGTGCTCCAGAAAAGAAACATCTGGATATGTAGTTTATTATTCCACAGTGACAAAGAAGTTGATGAAGTGTCCTGTCTAGTGAGACCATCTGCTAAGACAATAGGACACGCCCCTGTCGGGACCCAAAGTCTGCCCAGGTAAACTGTAAGGATATGAATCATATTCCAGCATGTGAATTATACTTTACTAGCATTGGGCATTGAAGATAAATACTGAGCTGAACATTTTTTTCATAGAAGTTCCTTACCATTACAAATTAAATGGTTTCACACCCATAGTAACAAATATGCTTGTGATCTTTTCTGCTCAACACCTTTTTCCAGATTGGAAAAATGAGAAAAATGGTTCAGAAGCAACCTTGACACCTATCAGAGAGAAATACATGTACTGTGTTCAGAGCTAACCTGATTTGAAATGAGAAATTATTGTTCAAGCTCCCCAGGGGTCATTGTTGGTACACAAGAGAAAATTTTCTGTCTCTTGGGTATAAAATTTCCTACATTTGGGGTATAAATTGAATTCAAGATCAAAGAGATAAAGGATGTGCTAGAAAACAGGAGAAAAGGAAGCATCATCTAAAGGAGATTGTGCATGTTCCTAGGACAGGCACTGGGAGGAGCGATGTTAATGCGTATAAATATACTCATGGTAGCTTTAATTCTTTTATTTCAAGTCCTGATTAACTGAAGAGTTTTCAGGATAGACTTCACAAGACCTCCCAGGTCATTTGATACTTGGGCTTTTGAGGCTGTTCTGGGATTTGGCAGGAGACATTTACTATATCGACTGAGACAAGCTGCTTCTACAGACTCTTTGTATCTGATATCTTAGAGAGGAGAGGGGAAATGCAGCCTGTCTGGAGCTGACAAAGTAGAATTAAGATTTATGTACTGAGTCATTTTAGAAAGTCTCATTTTATATATATATTTTGACTAGCAATACTGCACTCCTACCTAAGGGCTTCAGAGTGTGTATAACTTCATTCTCACTGTGTATGCTGTTATTCCATCTTGATAGATGAAGACATGGAAAGAGAAAAATTGGATATGCCCAAGGGTATTAGGCAAGTTGGTAGGAAAACACTGTAGAAAATCTGCCAATGTTTTCTTTTAAATGACAACTTCAAACTTCATATGGGGGTTTGTACACCTTCATTATATGTGTTACTCACTAAATCCATCTGATTTATGTAGTTTATACCTGAGCCTTAACAGATCAGAGCCATGCCAACATTTCACTTAGGCTTCCAAATGTTTGTCTCTTGATTTTTCCTCTTCCCTGTCATCTGTGTGTTTTAACAGTTGTTTTTTTAATGAACACAAATGGTGGCTTTAGCTGGCTGGGACTAACACAAGACAGAGAAGAACTCAGGTGGCCAAAGCCATCCAAGCTTCATTATGCGGGGGTGTTAAAGTGGAAAGTCACCTCAGGACAAAAGGAGCAGGAAGACACTGAAGACACAGGAGACAACTGGAATTATGCAGGGGCTGGTTTTTGTAATGTGAAGGAAAGCATTCCATAATATCAGCTTTCATCCAGCAGAAGCTAATCAGTGGGTTTATAGTTTTCCGTGACAAAAAAGATTCCAGTCTATCACAAGTGACTTGTCTTGAGGTGGAGTACTACAGAATGCTGTATTTCAAGCAGAAACAGAAGACAATTTTTAAAATTAATTCTAAAATCCAAAAAGAAAAGCAAGAAAATTCTTGTGGGATTTTTATCTTGGTGTAAATATTTCTTAGGCTATAAATGAAATATGTTTGGTTTTGGGGGGAGACACAAATCCTTCAGCAGAGACAATAGGCAGAGGAGGATGTTTTGTCCTTGAATCACTTGTGCTTTTCTATAACAGGCTATATTTAAAAGCATTGAATGAGAAAAAGAAATCTGTTTATGGATCCATTTGATACCAAGTGTCAGTGATGAATGGTCAGCTGCTGTCCAAGACCCTGGCTTTCATTATTAAGTTATTTAAATACGCATATGTGAGTACTAGAGAGAATTGTGATTTTTCATGTTTATTGAGAGGAAAAAAATGTCCCAGATTTGGAACATATGTTTTTTAGTTCTCACTTCCACTTCAAAATCAAGGCTGTATTGTGTTTACAAAGGATATCTGATCAAAAACTGCAACACAGGTCCTACCTTAGAGGCAAAATTTACCATTAGTTCCCAGGGGAATGAGCTAATAGATCTGCCTTAGTTTTAGTAAAGTTATCATGAAAAGAAAAGTAGTGTGAAGAAGAAATGTAAGTCTGCATCCAGTTGACCCTTGAGAGGCAAACTTCAGATTTTACTTGTGGCTGTGAACAATTCTCTCGGGGCTTGCTTTTTAGTGAGACTCAATCAGCACAGTGACATTGGCTATGGGGCATGTGAATTTTAGTCACTGTATTACACCACTGTACACATAAACTGGAATAAGACTTTTTCTAGAGTATAAAGGTGAACAGCCTTATAATCATGTTGTGTTTTATGCTCTTAATCTCAAAAGAGACGTGTAGAAATTTGTGTGCTAAGTAATTGGCTTTCATAGGAAGGAAGCCCACAGACCCTATAGCCAGACAAGCCCCCTGAAAGTGGTGATGCTTAATGCTGGTATGAAGCAATAGTCCTATTGCATGGATCAAAAGCTTTAGCACTATGTTGCTCATTGCTCATTTCACTGATATGAAAAAAAGTCTGTATTATAGTGCTCAACCACATATCCCACTCACTGCTTCCCAATTCCATTTTTCCACCATTTTTTTCAACTGTTGTTTCTTATAAAACTATACAGTCTTTTTTAGATGTATTAAGATTTACCGATGAATTCTACTAAAATACAATTAATATATATTAGATAGGCAGATGATATATATTCTATAAACTGAACTTACCTGAACCCCACACCACAGAACTTGAATGGCTTTGGCCACCTAAACTCTTCTATTTCCTATTTATTATGTTCTTATTTTCTTTATGATAAGACATTCTTTGATTTATTTTTTTCCCAGTTCTAAAGATATTTTTAGACTATGAATATTATTCTAAATTTTAAATGTTTTCCTCATTAGTGTTCAGTGCAGGAATGGACAGTTGCGCTTTCAGACATAATTGCTTGCCTAGCTAGTACTTCTCATGGGTTATTTAGGGCATCATCAGCAGAAGCATTTTTTTATGTGATTAGGTCAAACTGGAGTTCCTGAGTGAGTTGTGCAATTCTCTGTGTTAAACCAGTACAGCTGAAGACTGCCAGTTATTTCTTTGGGAGCTATAACATGCAGTAACAGAAGATTAACCCTCTGGAAACTTAATTGATCAATATAGACAGGATGCTTTAGCTAAGGGATGTATTAGCAGCATTTTCTTTTCAATGCTTCTGTCTTTTATTTTTTTCTTCCAGACTTGATAGATCAACAGATACAGGAAAGTTTTCTAGACTTTCTAGTAGTTATGAAGGATGTCACTGCAGACAGTCTTTTAATTTTGTTATTAGTCAAGACACCTACACATCCCCCATGTTAGTTAGAAGAAGAGCATAGTCTCAGGCGTATTAAGGATTTCTTCTGGATATCCTCTCCTCAGTCTGCTATGGGCTGTCAAGATTACAGTGCAAAGAGTACATAATACCTTCAGATTTACATCCACCCAACATAACAAATTTCATAATGAATGGCAAGCACAGATGGAACAAGGATTTTTCAGTGGGAGAAAATATATATTATAGAAAAAAACTAGCATATAAATCAAGTTATCTTTGCACAGTTTTAATGCAACATAGGAACACAAAAAAATTATGGACAAAATTGAGTAATTTGCATAATTAAAATCCATCACAGCTAATTTAGCCTGACTCTAAGTAGTAGTCTGAACCCCCAATGTCTCTTGCCTGTACTTTTAAAATACTTGAAGCTACTAACCTTACTTGATGGGTTTTACTTCAATCCATGTTACTACTTTCTTTAAAATCATCTAAGACTTTTTAAATTCTGTGTTTTAATAATTTTTATTGTCAAAATATTTTTAATCAATGTAGTACCAAGGTAGAAGACACTTTACCTTTCTCTGACAAGATTCAGCCTACATAGGAATTTTCATTTCCTTTAGTCAAATTCAGACTACAGAGCACAAAGGTCAAAACTTAGGAGAGTGATGAAGTCTTGAATTTCATTAAAGAAGAGGTGTGGATATAAGAGCTGAGTATATCCCTTAAAACAAGCATTTAAGTAAAAGTCTGTGCTTCATTAGCTTGCTACACTCTTTCTCCCAACTACTCTGTAGGTAGAGGTACTGCAAATATTTCAAAGGAGATGGTAACAGCAGTCAATATAGCACCCATTAAGTTAAGGTGGTGTGATGCAAGAATTTTAAAGCAAGAAACCCTGGGTATGCCCTGGAGGGACAAGAGCCACAAGATATCCCTGGCTGTAAACATTTCAGTTCCTTGTTCTGAACAGCCACTTAGTGCTGTTTCATTCATGGAAGGACCTACATGCTTGTATGTGCCACATGACTTTTAGACTGTGGTGGAGTGACTCTAAGTAGCTTGTGGAGGCAGACAGGGTCATTTCGTGCAAGTGCACAGAAATGGGCTTTATTAAATCTTGCATTTTGTATTATCATGAAATATATTTAGAAAGCAAAGATGTCTTCAATACGCTGCCCTGAAAGTGGAGATAAGCACTGCAAAAGCTCAAGCATGCCTAAGTAATGGCCCATCTTACTGCATAGTCAAAACTGCTGAATATCTGTCTTCATAACTGCTAGAAGAAAATCCAATTTATATGGATTGCTGCATCTATTTGTTCATTTAGTAGAGTTAAATAGCATGGACTATGGACAACAGAAGTTAAAGATATAAGAAAGCTATTCTGATGAAGTGAAACTATTCTAGGAATTTTTGTGGGGTTTTTGTGTTTAAAACACCACTTCTTATTAGTGTTCTCAAAAGTTGTTTAGGTCTATTATGGGATGGAAATTTATTGACCATGTTGCCAAAAAAAAAAAAAAAGAACAGTTGTCTTTAATAAATATTTGTTAGGCATTTGGAAGGAGGATATGTATCTACCACATTAAATCTGACAAAGGATCAAAAATTTGAAACAGTATCTATGAGGGATACATAGTATTCCATTAACAAGCTCTGCTGGCTTGCTGCATGTCCGCAGTGTGGAGACAGGTTTCTACCAATTTGGTGGCAATTCCTCATAATTTTGTAGAATGCAAAGGAGTCTGGTGTGTTGTTGCTTGAAAAGTGCAAGTGGAAAGACCCAGCTGTGACTAGAAACTATCTGTCTTGATTCCAACGCTGGGCAAAATACTGAGTGGTCCATGAGTGTTTTATTGGAAAGAACAGAGCTCAAGAATAATTTGTCTGATAAACCTCTAAGGGAAGTTGTCCATGGAGACTCATAAGTGAACGAAAATGTTTCTAGTGGTGGTAGAATAGACTCCAGAGGGGGTGTTCATGCTTTTCCAATATCAAAAGAAAACAAAGAAACGGGAGGAAAAAAACCAAACAAACAAACCTGCAGGTGGAATTTGTAGGTAACATATACTGATATGGTAAATAGTGATTAAAACATGCATCACTTTGTGTTCAAAAATGTGTAGGTCTTTATAAAACCAAGTACAAATGTAGATAAGAAATTTTAACTGTAGCTGAAGACATTTGTATCCTGGAGAGCAGAACTCTGAAAAGGCAATAGACTGTGGTAGGAAGTGATGCAATGTAAGGCAAAACCTCCAAATTTTTATGCACATGCAGTCATATAATACCTGTTTTGTATGCTAATTCAGGTAACATTCACATATACACAAAAACACGTGTATATGTATAATATTGATGGCATATAGAAACACACATATGTATAAGTGCATGCATTGAATATTATCATGTATCATATGCATTCATGCGGGTGCATACACTACCATATAGTTAAATATCTCTATAGCAGTGAATGTGTCAACAGAGCAACAGTGAACAGAAGTTATTTCATTTGCTGTAAGGTTAATGGGGGAGGTAGCTTGGGAGGTAAGTTGATGGCAGTATAGACTGTCATGGGGAGAAAAAACACAAGTTACTGAAGAAATCTTTAACTAAATAAGCACTATAATAGTGCAATATGTTTTAAATTATACATAAGTATATTCCTCAGTCTATTTGCTTCTGTACGTACCAGACCAAACTCAAGGAATAATACGTTGTTTAATTATATTGTAGGCATTTTAAAGAGAGCTCCCTCTACTACATTAACAGGTAAAGACCTGATATGAACAAAGCAATCAAAAAACAAAAAAAAATACAAAAACACAAAGAAAACCAAACCAAGCAAAAAAAAAACCAAGCAAACAAACCCACAAATATGGCACAGGTATAACTGATATGCTTTTTAAAAAAATGGAATAGCATTCCAGCACTAATCTTCTGCTGAATGGGATAATGCTAAAATTGCTTGCCTGCTGATATGGTTTAAAAAAAATCAATGTGATTTATTACTGAGCAGAACAGAATGTGAAATGTCTTTAATAAGCTTAATGAATAACCTACCCTATTCTTTGTTTAATCAGGTTAGTAGTCATTTGAGCATTTAATTACATTTTCAAACGTCTTAATGGGAGTAGCAATATTAGCTTATTACATTTAAATGAACCTGAAAAATACAGACCATTACCTTCCTTGTGCAGTCTCATCTTTCCAACAGGTCATCAGCTTTAAGAATTATATGTCTGCTAATTAGTTATTTTCAATAGGATTGAGTATATATAAATATATATGTATATGAGAAAGTTAATGAATCTACCCTCTAACTATTGAGAAATTTTTAATAGGTCTTAAATATATTAATGTGAAAGAAAACTAACCTAAACCCAAAGAGAGACAATATAATACAATGTCTTTTACTCTAATGCAGTAATATTTATTCATCCAGCTGCAAGCTGCCAGGGGACGGATTTATCCCTGACATAGCTCCATCAAAGTCAGGAATGAGAACAGTCATGCCAGTGATGAACTTGGTCCTAGACCTTCTTCTAGACAAACCCTCAAAGACTCTTGATCTGCAAAAGGCATTTTTCTCATGAAACCAGCTTCTTCACAGGGAGATACCAAGGTTTTGGTTTCTAGTTTTAAAGTACACCATTGGAAGTCTCTAAAACTTCAGAAGATTTCTTGTGTCTACCAAAGAAAGAGGTATATGCATGCAGTATGCAAGAGTAATGGAAACTTGTGAATGCATTGAAATCAGTTCCCTTTAGCACTTATATAAGGCTTTTGATTTGATTTAAATAGTTAATGATTAGAAATCTCTGCTGAAATTTCAGTAGAATAGGAACTAAAAATCATTTAATCCAAAATTTCATTCAGATTTGCAACTGACATTTAGACTGCATTTTTTCATATGGGATGAGAAACCTCCTCTCATTTGACTTATGTTCTGGAATCCTGTGCTTCTACTTAGTGGTCAAAAATAGTATCAAAATAAAACAGACGTATTCTCACACTTAGAAAGCTAAAGAGTTTGGCTAAGATAAATAGCTTGGGATATTTATACAAGAAAAATTTTCTATATCCTCTAAGTGTTGGCATCATCATAACCATGCTGGGCAACTCACACCATGCTAGGTCAGATTTTGACTATATTCTGCTTCAACTGATGTATTACCTTAATATTTGTATTATCAGGAAAAACACTGAGAAAGTTTCAGGTCATATATATGGCTCTTTTGAGTTCGTCTGCTAAGCATTTGGTCCAACATGCCCAAGAAGCAAATACACAATTCATACCCTCTGACTATGAAAAATAGCTTTTTTTTAAACTCCCATCTAATGGTAGTCAGTAAGTGGAGAAATGTGGGTAGTACACCATGTGAAAGTTAGCTTCTGGCCACAAGGCACAATAATAAAAGGACTGAACATCTCTATATATTGTAATATATAAGAAGGGTTTGATTATTTTTTAATGCAAAATAGCATTTGAAATTGGAAAAATGTAGTTACACAGAGGTCACAAATGGAATATTGTAACTCTCAATTACAGACTGATTTCAGGCAGATTTAGCCCCTTTATTACTGTGCTTCATGCTCTGTGTATATATTTGATTACAGTTCAGACATCATTCAAAATATGTGGGAGGAAATCTTGAACAATGTTGGTCTCCTTTGATAAAATGCCTTTTCTGCTTTCATGCCATACTCCCTTAGCTAAGTTTACAGTGACTTATTTATGTGAAAGCTGAGCATGACCTTGCTTGGGAGCCCCTGGGCATCTGTTGAGGTGCAAACCAGTGTTAAAGGAATTCCTGCAGAGAGTGGAGGAAAGAGAGGGAAGAGTTGAAGCTGTGACATATGCTTTCTAAAAGCAAACTGTAGTTGTAATGGGGACAAGCTTTTCATGTGAGGGAGCAGACAAAACATGTCTTGAGATAGCTTAACTTTTCATCTTCGGACACTTCCATTTAGCAGCACAAGGTGCCTCACAACATCTTATGTAATGTCTCTGCACAGTATTATTGGGAAAATAGGACAGTGCAGTAGGATGGCTTTTCAGTACTTTCCAGTTTCTCTCAGTTGGTTTGGGAGTTTGTCCTCACAAAAAAAAAAAAAAAAAAGTAGAAAAGGAATTTTATTGTGGAAGTATAAAAAAGTAAGGGAAATCAAACTGTGCAGTGTCAACAAAAAGAATTTTTCTTGAAAGAAACTTCATTGACTGTATAAAGTTTCATGAAAATTAAGTTTTGACTGATTAAGGAACTCGAAGGGAATGACAAGGTAAGACAACGGAGTATTCAGTGCTGCCTATTTTCAGCTGCCTCTTTTAAAAAAATATTCTTTAGTGTTCTCAGTGCTGTGAAAACATAAGGATTTTATAGCTAATGGAAAATAAAACAATTTAAAGGGAATAGCAAACTGGAAAAATATCAGTCCCTCTAGACCAGTAAACATTCCAGTATCTCTTTAAGGAGCTTGTTAATACATTTGTGCCAAGTAATACTTTTAGTAGCTTTATATATAAATAGTAAGAGAGGACCAGCTATAATACTTTTAACTCTTCCATAATTTTGTACAACGCAGTCTTTTCTTGAAGAAACACTTCTACTTTGCAGGAGGCTGATCCTCCCACTTAGTTTGACAATACTTTCTGATTCATTCGTACAATATTCTTGAACACAAATATACCACAGTGTTCTGTCCTGTTAAAGTAATTATCATTAAATGTGATTTTATAGCCTCTGCTCCTACTGCCACTCAGTTAAATGTTTTCAAAGGTCACTGCTGTGTCTGCGTCAAGCAAGCAATATATAGGAGTTTTGGTTTTGAATCAAGCATAGCATTGAGAGGGGAATGTAGGTGGCTCAAAGGCTCTCTTTCATACTTGGCCACAGTACAGAGGCAGGCAGAAGATGTCAGAAGACACTCCTTGCAACCCTTTGCAAGAAAGTCACAGATTAACTTTATTTTAAAATAGGCTGAAGTTTCAAGTTCTTTCAAAATAAACTACAGAGCCAAATGTAACAGTATCTAGGAAACTGAACTGGCCATCTGTGCAATACATTTGAAAGCAACAGAGCAGCATGTTAAAATTATGATAAACCTCTGGCTAGCTCATGGTTTAATATATTGATTTATTTTACTTGTATTTATTTTTGCTTATATACTTCATTTATATCTCATCTACCTACAGTCTGTGTTCTTCTGGTTTTGTTTTCTTATTCTGTAGAGCTATTTCATCCAATACTTACCCTATTTTGAGGGTTCAAACATGCTCATATGTAAAACATGTTTGATAACAAGAGTACATGAACCAATTCAAAGGCAAGGCATGATTTCGCTGGTTGTTCATATACCTTTGAGTGCTCCTGTATAAAGAGTCCTCTCTTATGCTAAATACAGGCATATTCCCCAGCCAGCTGGGTATTAGGCTCATTTTTAGGAGCTCTCCAGAGCTGCTTCTATATTAGATTAACCCAGAGGTGCACACTCCATAGAGTTTTTGTTGATATTAAGATAGACCGTTTTCTAGCCTTTGAATGTAAATTAAACCAAAGCAAATGTTCAGACAGGAGCCATTCCTAGCAGGACTTAAGTTTGGCATCCCAAATTACATTGTCAGCTTACTTCTGACCAGGAAACACTCACAGCAGAGTCAGGTTAATGAGCACGGAGAGCTGGCTTCACAATTTTGAAGCCCTGTGTATGGCCCTTCATGGTTGAAGCTAGGGCCTGCCTAAACGTGTTGCTGCCATGCCCCCACCTAAGCTCTCTGCCCAGAAGCAGGACCAGGGTCTGTGAGAATTATCAAATCTTCATCTATTTCCTCCTGGGCAGCTCCTTAGGCTGTCCTTAGGAGAGGTCAGTCCTGCCTGAGAGAGCTCTCCACCACCCCATCAGTTATTCAACAGAAGGTTAGTGCACTGGGATGCTGGGAGAGAAGTTGTTTCAGTGAGAAAAAGGGAAACAGCTTTACCATTACATCTGAAATGCAAGCCCTAATATACCTTGGTTGTAGCACTCTACTTTCTTTTCCTTTCTGGCTATTTTTGTAATTTGGTATCTGTTATCTTTAAGCACCAAACATTTTGTCTTTCTTGGGGGAGCTGGAGCTCAAAATGGGAAAGATCAGAGCACAGAATAGGTGTACATGGATAGAAGTTTCTTACAAAAATAGCAGGGTTAGAGAAAAACCTTAAATAGTACAAGGGAGCAAAGAAAAGGTTGGAGACTTAGGATTCACAAGTAGAAAGCTATGTTTGAGTAAGACGTTGTAAAATAAACTTCTGTCAGGGGGCAGCAAGGACTCACTGCACAAGGACAAGTCCTCCCTACAGGGTGTATCCCCCTGGAGCTAAGCACCAAGCTGGTTTTGATGAGGCCATCGACAGCAACAGATATTGGTCTGATACCAGGGTCTTTCAAGGGGAGCTAAACAAGCTGGGGCCAGAGACAGGGCTGGAGGTGATCTGTGCCATATATGGAGAGGGTGTCCAACCACAAAACCAACTACCTACAGGAATGGGGATGGAGCTGGAAGCTGTCCCCGCTGCAGCATCACTGGGGCAGGGACTGATGGCCCCAGGGGATTCAAATGGGATCCTGGGCTGTGGGCAGGATGAGAGGAGCCCCAGAGGGTTTGGGCAGCAGTTGGCAGGGATATTGGTGCTCTCAGGGCAATCACATCTCTTTTAAGCAAACTTCTTTTAATTGGAATTGCTCATGATGGCACACTGAATGTGCAGTGAGTGTTAGACAGAATAAGGCCAGTGGATGCACTACTGTGAATGTATTTGTGTTTTTAAATGAGAAAAGGGGTAAGGAGCTGCCAAGTTACCAGGAGATGCTTGCTGGGGAGTAATAAATGGAAAGACACTCCAGCAAGCATGTGGCAATCATGGCTCAGGGACTCTGGCACAGTCTGTATCTCCAGCCATAGAAAAGTAATGAGCGTGTGAGGAAGGATGGGACAGCTGGCTGGGGCACAGTGAGAGGCAGGAAGGCAGATGACACTGTGGGATGCAAACTAAACATCAAAACAAAGATGCTCAGAAAAGCAGCTTCTGCCAGAACAAGGAAACTAAACTTTCCAAAAGATGCCTCAGCAGTGGTCACCCTGTGGCAGGGGCAAAGAATTGTTTCACCTCCACCTCATTTGTCTCCAGCTCTATTCCATCCCAGCATCTTTCCTCCTCTGCTGTGGGGCTATGCCATCACAGCTATTAGTTTTACTTTCTCTTTTCTTTCCAGTTCTACTTCTGGCTTTCTGCATCCTGCATAATTCAGAGAAAACATTTGCGATACAAATCACCAAAAAGACTGAGCTTTTACTGGTACTTCACAGTGATGGCTACAGCAAGTACTTTGGAAACACTGTAGAGAGAAATGTAAATGCTATAGCAAAGGGCTATAATTTTACCTCAAATGCCAAGTTCTATAGCCAGCATAGCTTGGTTGTACTGAAAAGCTCAACGATAGGCTAAGCTACTGCGGGAAGCTGTGTCTACTTATGCGAATGATAAATGTTTGAATGGTTGCACAAAAATGTTCAGTAGAGGCATTGTCCAACACTGTGATGAGCAATAACAGGCAATAACATTTAATAACTAGCAAATTGTTTGAAAGTATTTATAAAAACAAAATAAATTGCCAAACCAGAAAAAAATTGCTATTTCAAAGATTAAATTTAGAAATGCTGTTTCATAGAAGCAGGAAAATAATATACCTACATTTTTTTTAGTTCTCATGAATATCCTTAAATATGTTTGTCTGCTATTTGAAAGGTGGTTGTTTGGTTTTTTTAATAGCATTTACCACTAACCTGTTGGAATGGAGATGAGACTTGCCCTGGCAAAAATGTGTTCTGCTCTGAGAATAGTCTGCTCCCAAAGTGAAATAAACTCTACCAGCAAAAAAGTTGTTTTTGTCCCTGAAAGTGTTTATGCTAAAGATTTTGCTGGCATTGCTTTGTCACAGGAGGATGTTAAGTAAAGGTGTTAAGTGAATGTGAATTAGTTTAAGTGCACAAAAGCCTTGTTTCGATGCTCCTTTTGAGAGTTGAAGTAGTGAAGAATTAAGACGGCTTTGTTTGTGAATGAGGACTGCACCTTAGGGATTAATACATTTTTACTGATGCATTTTTATTTCACATGTTTAGTTAATTCAGCGTAACTTTCCTAACCATACTGGTGCAGGCAAATCTCGAGGGATAGAGAAACCAGGCGCTGCAGAGACGTATTCAACTCCATTGTCTAAGCGATGACAAGATGAATGATGATTAATTGATTGCAGATTTTTATTTTTGGTAAATTTGAAGAAGCATCTTCTCTATGGTTTTGTGTACATAAGCATGTTGAGGAAAGTAAAGTCAATCTCAATGAGAGAATGAATTCAGAACACATTAAATCACTTTGCCTGAAAAGCCCCCACTATGACCCTTTTAATTTTGTCTAACAGGATGTAGGGTGATATGCTCTTATAGCTACATGTAGCTTGACTTTTCTGGTTGTATCTTTCTACATAAGCTCTAAATATGTGACACAAATATGTCACACCAAAATCAATAGTTTTTTTACTTTTGGCCTCCTTAATAAGAGTAGCAAAACAGTAAAAGTCCATAAATGCACTAATGTGGATTTTTCAGTCTAATCTTTAAAACTTTGTGCTCCTGGCAGTTTTGGAGTGTAATCATGGGTCAGGTAAATGTTTGATGCTTTTTCTTTTTAGACATTATTTCTTGTTCAAGAAACTCTGGGAAATACTTTTTAATCTTGATATTTTGCTCTGGCTGTGCTGACAGAAGGGGTTAAGGGACACAAAAAATGCCTCAAATAATCGTGGCTAATGGGCAGAAAATTTGGACTGATTTGTGGTTTAAGGTTTTGTATAAGCCCATTTGTTTTGTGTTGTCACATTTGCTTACCTTATACATCTAACATGGGTATCTAAAGTTGTCTTGGCTTCATTCCTAGACAGAAAAGAGAAAAATAAGCTTTTTCAAAGAGCAGCTCAGAGAATCTCTCTTTCTCTCTGCAGTGCACAAGAACCCAGGAGTGAATACCTGAGTGTATAGCCTCCTCCCATTATATAGATTACTGTTCTTCCAAAAAGCAGAAAATCAGTCTTAGAAGCTCATAATCATTTTGAACCACCAGGTCTGCTAATGACCATTTGCCTCACTCTTCACTGACAACAAACAGTGCCGTTTCTGACTGAGATAAAGCTCATTATGTTATATTTGGTTAGGTACTGCGTTATCTATGTCACTGTGTCCAGCATCAGCTCTCAACTTAGAGGCAGGCTTGTGCAAAGAGCTCAAAAATATTGTTATTTTAATTATACAGCAACTATCAGTTGTTCATTTAAATACTTGGTCTTCAAGCTGGAGAAATGTCTAAGTCTCCAGCTAATGGGCTGCAGCTGAGCACATACTGTTGTTTACTTTAGCTTTCAACAGGAAGCAAGGAACACAGCATGAGATTAGCAGCTTGATTAGCTGTTTGATGTATAATGTATAAGTGTGCCTCTGAGGATGTGGTCTTCTAGAGCATGGGACTGCTTTTTGAAGAGAAGCACAATATATTTGTATTGAACCTGCTTT
This sequence comes from Xenops minutus, assembly GCA_035221455.1. Classification (NCBI taxonomy): domain Eukaryota; kingdom Metazoa; phylum Chordata; class Aves; order Passeriformes; family Furnariidae; genus Xenops; species Xenops minutus. The sequence continues at coordinate 86,085,386 of JAWWEE010000105.1, read as the reverse complement.
AGCACCTTCAAAAACTTCCTGCTAGCAATGGAGCTTGCTGCAAAAGCATTAGCTCTTTTACACAGCCTAGAGTTCATTGGTAATAGATTTGTAAAGAAATTCAAGAATGCCCCTGGTTTTACAAGAACTCCAAGGATCAGGGGAGCATTTCATATTTCAGCAGTTTCAAAGACGTGTTTAGCGCTGGTGTGTGGCAGACCTCCAGGTACTGCCTGACAGCAGCTGGGCAGTTGTTGGGTTACTGACATGCCTGCTCTAAGATGGACAGTTTGAAGTGAGAATACACATTGGTAGATTGAACATGGCTGCTTTTCTGTTCAAGTCTGACAATTTAACTTCAAAAACTACTGAAGTTATCGCAACAGTACTACCCAGAAGGAAATGAGCTACAAGATGGGTAATTGACCTGTCTTCTGTCTTCACATTACACATCTTCATAAAGTCCTAAGAACTGTAAAAATCATTCTGTGGTTCATTTTTGCAATCTGTTAATAAAGGAAATAGAAGGTTTATTTGCTTCTTTTAGTGGCTGAGTGGTCTGATGTGTCAATTTCTCTAATGGTAAGGAAGCCTTCTAGCAGTGCCTGACATTACTGTTTAAGAGTTTACTGAAGACTCCCCTAAAAGCATCTGATCCTTCCCCCAGACACCGCCTGCCATTCTGCTTGTGGTTTCCACCACATGCAACAGATGGTGCTTAATGTTGTATAAGTTCCTTATATGCAGTGTACTCAGAAATTAACCTTGTCTAAATGACTTATGACAGAAAATGCTGAAGTATTCCTCAGTTATGCATACTTGCTTTCTAGTGCTGCTTTCATTCCTTCTGCTTTAGTTTTATTATGTGCCTCTAAAAATACTGTTTGTGCTTTTGGTGGCTGGTAGCTTAGTCTTTTCTCTTTTCCTTTTCAAGAGTTAGAGGACAATTATAACACGTCCTATAGTTAAGAATGAATAGAAAGTCTGTTAAAACTTTATAAAAAATTTACTACAATGCTATTTTGGGATATCTATTCTTGAAAGTTTTTGGCTTAAGCTATTTAAAGAATTGTAGCAGTTCTCAGCATTTTACTTCAACTTTTACAATGGTTATAAAGCTGATGAAAAACTGGCCCTGGTTCTTTTTTTCGTACATTATTCTACCACAGCATTGCCATTCGCAGAATTTCATCATCACTTTGAACACTGATATGAGTTTTTTACTCTATAACAAGAATAAACTGACTCATGAAAACCTGAAAGCCAAGTTATATATACTAAGAAGAAAGCCAGTGGATTTACCTTGATTTTACACTGAAGGCAGAATTTAGGTTGTTCCTGTCCTTCAATCAGAAAATGCTGTTGCCATCATAGATAGTATAGAGATAAATAACTCAGTTTTTATAACACCCAGGTTTATTTTATAAGCTGAAATAAATAGTCCACCCCTTTAATACAAATTAAAAGTGTGCTATGCTCTCAGAAGCACAGCTCCAGCACTTCCTCTAGTTTTTCCATCTTTAACTGTCAGTCTTGGAATTGTATTAGAAATAGGATACTTATGACTCAAGAAAACAGAAGCAAACTGCCCTTTTTCTCAGTTTTAAAGCAAATTAAAAGCTGGACATGCAGAATTTACCAAAAGTTATTAGAGAATACAAATAGAAAGGTTACTAAAAGCTTCTGGATAATTTGTAATGGGAAATCACTGTAACTACAAGAAGGAATATGTAAAAAGTTTATAGATGATGAGTACATGTAATTGACCCATAAAATTATTATTTAGAAAAAAACTAACAGGGATATTTAAAGCACAGCAATCATAAGATTGAAGAAATATATGATCCAGAGTGAGGTTGAACAAAGCAGCAAGAAAAGATTTTAAACTAGTATTGCTACAGGAACAAGGAAAGATAGAGTACTAAAATTAAATCAGAGCAGGGAAGAGGGGTTCACAAAACCTTTTTCTTGGCCAGAATCATGGAAAATGGAAGCACAAAGAATGTATTTTTCTTAAGTGCAGTTTGTGATCTTATGCCAGGATTGCATTGCTTTCAAAGACAGAGTTGAGAAAAGCTGACAGTTGTGGTTTATGTGGTGAGATCTACCAGGCAGCACATTTTTCAAGCTGAAAAATGGCACAAATCCTGGACTGATATCACAGGAAACACGATGAGTGTAAAACAGGACTGGTAGATGCATTAACCACTATCAGCACTGCATTCATTTCCCCTTTCTGCAGATGGAAAATCAGAATGATAAACTTTGAGAAAAGCAGTGTCAATGAAAACAAAGCTCAATGAGGTTACAAGTAGTAGCAATAGTAGTAATAATAAGTAGCATTGATAGTAATAATAAATAGTAGTAATCGTAAAGGCAGTAATTTCTAGATCCATGTGCACATAATCATTGTGTTTTCATTTTACAAAGAGATTGTAAAAAAGGGCAAACATATATGTACTGGACCACTGTCTAAATACTTCGCCACTAGTAAATAGATCCTCTTAAAAAGAAGTCCACAAAGAGTAGCAGAGCTTTTTGGAGGAAAGTTGCACAGACCTTGGCAGGAGTTTTATGAATGAGGGCTAATTGCCCCTTCCTTTCTTTACTTTGTGGCACTAAAATTCAGGGTGATACCTGCCTTTCCTTACAAAAGGCTAATGAATGTGTACTGATATTTCTCTGAGGTTTATGGATGACGGCAATCAAGCACCTTCCCCATTCCCTGTGACCCTGTGGCTACTGCTTGGCATCATGTGTCTGATTGGAGGGATGCATTGCAAGGATGTGTTGACATAGTATGTCCAGAAGGACAGTATGTGCACTTACTGTCACACAATGTGTGCTCACATTTTCTGTGTCTGAGGCAGACAGGAGTGACTCTTTGCAAGAGAATTAAATTCAGGTGTTAAATTCAGGTAAATTATGGTGTATGTTCCCAGTACTTATTCTATTTTTGTACATTGTTCACATCTCTTGCTTTCTAAGCCAAACTTTTCAGGTTTATTTATTTTTCCAAAGAGTTATATGGTTACATTTGCCTTACCCAAATGACTATGGAATCCATGGTCCAGTTTAGTGTATTCTTTTCAACAAAGGACCTTTACATTTCTCCTGCCAGTGGCCTGGCACTGTATCCCTTGCTGCAAGGGAAGGAGTGAAATGCATAGAGCTGTCTGGCAATGTGTGGTGGTTTGAGCATGACACAATGCAAACTCAAAGGATTTATCTTTTAAATCACTTGTTGGTGTAGTCTGTCTCTGTGTACACTGTTAAGGCATGTCACTTAACTTTTTTTTCATTTTTGTTTCCTCTCCATTAAAGACTTGTATCTAATATCATCCAGTACTTAATACTCAGTATGTTAATGTATATAGTCATTTTCAAAGTGAAAATTCTCATATTTTGTTCATGTTTGTTGTGTACTGACTAAAGCCATTAAAAAAACAACAAAAATACTGCATTTCCAACACAGACGTTCCCTGCCGTATCTATTTCTACTAATGCAGAATTTGTCCTGGAGGTTTCCTTGTAGTTGCAATGCATGAGCAAAACATAATCTGCTGAATGCTTCAGTCTTTGGACAAATCAAACATAATGGAAAGAAATGCTCCCATTGTTTATATGAAATATTAAGCCTTATATGTTTTCTTTTTAAGATTTTTGAACTCGTCAAGCATGGAGATTAGATTACATCTCTGAAATTTTTGTTGGTGGCTTCTGTGTTTAAAATTATTGCCTAAGCATGCTTTAGTTTAAGCATCTTCTCTTGATTTTGGCAGGATACAGTCTGTGGCTCGGACTCTTGACTGCAGTAAGCTATAAATTTTTAGGATAAATTATAGAAAATAAAGGCACTATAGTAATCTGAAGTTTATAGAGCATTTTGAATAATATTAATAAGATTGTATTAGTAGAAATTTAATGCAACCACCAGCACTGTAATTACAGATTGCTAGGAGGTTAAGGAAAAAAATTAATACCTCCAAAATGGTGTCCTGAGGCTGAAGAGTGCTTATGAACCACTTAGTTCTGCTAATATTGATTCAAAAAATTATATCCCAGTGACTGCTCTTTTCTGAAAGACTTCTGTCTTCCATCTACAGAAACTGATTTCCTTTTTCCTTAACTTTTTTCATGCGCCGGAAGCTCTCAGAGGACCTCTCACATATTGTAATACCTATTTATGAAGTATGTTGGATCACTCATGTCAAGCTGAATCCTAGACGGATCCATGTTAGCAATTGGACCTGCTTTCAGGCTTAAAGCAGTTAGCAAAAGTAGATTCAGAAGCCATAGCCCATTCTGTGCAAGGCTCTGGGCAATGCATCCAAACTTCTGCCCCACATCTGGGTGCAAGGGAGCATATTCCTCCATTGTACCTTGCCAGGTGTGGATAGTCCAGTGTCAGAGTTTTCCTCTAAGATATTTTATTTTGAATTCGGTCTTCCATGTAGCAATTAACTCCAGCACCTAAGGCCAACACTGGCAAGGTAGCTGAAATTTCACAAGCACAAGATTGACTCTGAGTGCCACACACCCATTGGCTGTGGCACCATGACTAGGACTGGGTGCAGAGACCTCAGCCCTGGAAGGTTGAGACCAGACCCAGGTCCTGCCACAGACCCAGGTCGTGCACTGCAGCCTCAGCTGAGCCACTGTTGGCCTTCCCTGCTTTCATTCTCATCCGCCACTGACCTCCCTCAAGCCCTTTGGCACAGAGCAGAACTGGTACCACCCATGGGTTGTCCTTCTCCCACAGGGGAGAAGGTTGTCCCTCTTCACAGGGAGAAGCTGTAATGCTGTGCTGGAAACAGCAGTGTCAGAATCACTGCTGGTTTTGGGAGAGGGGAATTGAAGGTTATTGCAGAGATAAAAGGTGGGTTAGACCTTCTGATAACATTGTACTTGCCTGTGACTATGAATCTATACATCAGAGGGTTGAATCCTCAAGCTCTTATAACAACCTGGAACCAATGAAACCCTTAATAAACTTACACAGAATAAACAAGACTGGAGAGTAGTGAAGCCAGTTTCTGAGACAAAAGAGAGATCTTGGGGAACTACAACTTCTGCAAAGTGTTTCCACTATTTTCACCTCCTGGATTGCCATTGTCACTTAACAGCATGCCTGCAATGACTTTCAGTCTGTCTCTGCATTGCTGTAAACAGTTCATTCATCAACTGTGGTAGGATAAGATAGATACCAGAACACAACCATAAAACACATCACTAATCAGGCTATTCTGTGGCCAGAGATATCAGAGAATGAGAACCAGGGAATGGACTATCTCTCTTTGATATGCATATGTTGTGGTAAAAGTCCTGTTTTGTTCTTCTGCATCAGACTTTGAACGGGTGTTAGTGTCAGGGACATGCCGGCTACTTGTTGGGATTGACATTTTTTTCCTTTGCTGTAGTTTATGGTCTGTCAGCATGGCTCCATGTCTATTCCAAATACAAAGTGAAAAAAAAGCAGAAGCATGGGCACTCACACTGGTGAAGGCTCATAGGATGTTTTGCAGAAGTAAATTTTTGGAGCCATTTACCTAGAGAATTATTAGCAAAGTGTTTAGTTAAAGTACTTGATATGAGTGATCCAACCACTCTGTTTCTAAAGCTGATGATAATGATACTGCTACAGAGAAATACCCCAAGAAGAAAGACTTAGCATCTTTTAGTAAATTATGAAATTCATGGACTTTGAACAGGCCATGCTTAACATTGCATAGAAACTTTCTCTTTATTGCTTTCCCCTGAGAATATTTCAAGTTTGAAGTGTATTCAAATTCCACATACTTAAGACCTAAGTTATTTAAAAGGTGATATCATTATCATCATCAAATGTCTTTATTCAATGGCTTGTATCTGTCTCTTCAGCTATTGTTTTATGACATTCTTTTACTCTCATGTTGTAGCTACTAGTATCATTTCTGCTGCAATGAAACTGAGAGTATCGAAAACAATGATAATAGATAATTGTCTGTGTCTACTCCACGTTTGGGTTTGGGGCATTCTCATGTGTAGTGAATAGCAGCATTCTGGTTCTGCACTGGCCACTTCCTGGAAATATTGTGAGACATCCTGCAGAAATCTTAATGTTTTCAAGAAAGAGATAAAGTGCTGATCTTTGATTTAATTCCAGTTTTTATTTGGGGGGTGGTCCTTAAATCTAGTCTTGTGTCTTTCTCACACACACTATTAAGATAAATACTTATGGTGGAGCTCAACACCTTGTTGAAATCTTCCTCAGAACATTCTTCTTGGAATTAGCATACGCTCTACAGTCCCTACGTGTTGTCAATTCTTATCCCCTTACTTCTTTGTGTCTTTGGGTTAGGTTTATTTATTCTGTCACCAAGTTCTGAAGGAAACAAAGCTTCATCTTCACCATTTGTTTGATCATGATTTACCATTTTCAGGACCTTAGATTCTACCAAGTAAGAAATGTAAGAGAAAGGTACTTAATTTAAAATCAGAAAGCAATAAACAGCTGAACTAGTTTCTGTAGACATGGACTTCGACTATGTTGAATTTAGTGAGAAAGAGAAAAAAGATAGATAGGCAATCAAATCCACAATACATCTCTTGAACCTGTCTACATATGCACCAGGTCTTTAATATCCAAAAATACTTTCTTAGTTACCTCAGAATTCCTTCTTAGCTTCTACAAAGGAAGATGAGATCCTGTTTTCTTTTGAGTAATATAAGAATAGACTCCTCCTCCTTTGCTGGAACATAAATCTGTCTTGTAAATACTGGCTTATTTTGTTATACTGAGAAAATTATCAGCTTACAAAGATACAAACCATGATAAAGGATACCACTGACTGACTAATGTAAAGTTACCGTGTTGAAATATGGTTAATGATCATCTGATACAAATAACACATTTATATTGTGCAATACTGTGGTGAGTTTTTTGGGACACTTTCTGAGTAAATCTTAGCTCTGCTACTAATCTTATCTGTTCTTACATACAGTGTGATGAAGATGGATATGAGTGCTGTTGTCAGATAAACTTGCTTCTATATTTAAACCTGTTGCCAGGAGCTTCTTTATAATTTTTGAGAAAACATTTGAGCTAATGAATAGATATTTTTCTTTCAAGATGTTTAGACAGTTAATTTAAAAATCACACCACCCTGACTAAAGGAATCTAAACCAAAAAATAAATCCAAAAGCTCCTGAGCCCTAGGATTCATGCCACGTGAGTGAGAACTTTATAGCTGCTTCATTATGCTGTGAACTTCTACTAGTTTTACTGGGGAAATGCTAAGTATCTTAAAAAGCAAGCTTTCTTGCTGTTGTAATGTGTCAGAAATCTCTGGCCAGAATCCTGCTGAGATTGTCATGTACTTTTGCTGTGACAAATGAGTTTATGAAAATTTCCAGGAAATTGGTTCTTATTTACCTCATGGTTTTGCAAAATCATTTTGATTATATTTGCACTTAGAGGTGCCTGAGATTTTGTCTTCCTAATTTGCTTGTCTTCTTCTAAACCTTTTTTATGCAACGTAGAATTTTAAGAATTCAGTCTAATTTTACATATTTTTGAATGCTGGTTTTGGTTAAGATTTTTTTTGAAGAACTGAAATTGAACTCAGCATTTGCATTCTGTTTAGAAAAGAGCATGTAGAGGAGAGCAGCACGTGGAAAAAAGCGCACTTCTGATGAATAAATTAATGAAGGAACAGAGCACAGAACTGAATGGATGTGAAGCTCATGTTTGAAGTCATGATGAACTGCATGGGATCTCAAGTATCAACCCAGTCTGCACACCTATTCTGCTCATATACAAGTCAGATAATTTGGGAGCTAAATGTACCATTTTGAAAGCACATCCCAGTAGCTAGAACTGTATGGAATTCCCCAATGAGAAATATATCTTCTCCTTCTGCACGCTCAGAAGCAGGTGGTTTCCTCTAGTGTTTCACTATGAGACTATCAAGGCAAATCTAGTCATGCTCAGAAATCTACAGCACATGAGGGGAGAGTGCTGTGAGATGAAGACCTACCTTTCTTCCTCCTCTGACTATCATCTTACTCCTCCATTTCCAGGCTAGTGTTTGCCCTCCTGAGCTCAAAAATAGTGTGCATTCACAGGTTTGGGGTTTTTTTTAATCTGTTTATTTTTGGTCTTTATGTTTCAGAGGAAGTAGCTGTTAAATTGTCTGTGAAATGGAGTGGTCCAAAAAAATTGATCTCATAATATTTACATGAAGTAGCATTGCAATAATAACACTAGCTGGTGTTAAGAGAAATGGAACCTTTTTAGTCAGGTGCAGCAGGAAAAGTTTTATGACAGATGAAGGAAAAATTTTGTAATAATAATCAAGCAGTCTGGAAACTTCAGTGTCATTAACCTAGTGTGATATATCAAGGATAGTAGTTTTTAAGTTCTGCATTTTAACAAGCCTTTTTTATCTATATTTACATATTTGTGAAAATAAACAAAGGATTAAAATATATAAAGAAGAAACAGAAAACAGTGACGTTTCAAAGAGGATTAGATGTCAATGACATAATGCAGTTACCTTCTGTAATGAAAACCCCTAGGCAACATGAAAGCCAGTGGTGCCAGGCTGCTGTTAAAATTAGACATGGTAGATCTTGCTTCATGCACAACTGACTTGACCTCATGTGTGCTTTTGCATTGCAGTGCATATATTAATGTTTTGAAATTGCTTTGGGTATAATTAACATTAGAGGAAAAGTCCAGATTTAGTGTAAAAAAGCCTCAGAAAAAAAGCTTTGCTTTATTTCTAAATTTATCAGCTGCATCAGCACAGGAACACTGCAAAGGAACAAATGAGTATTCAATTCTTTCTAAAAAGTTAGTTTTTAAAAAGTTGGGTTTTTTTAATCAAAATCCAGGATTTGTTTTGACAGGAATGGTGACATCTCAATCATAGAAAACCATTTTTTGAACCTGTTGCACTATCATATGGACTGAGTGATCCCACATCTTTTCATGCATGTGCATTGAGTAATCTTGACTTGGTTTTTTTCAGACATAGGCACGTTGATCTTTCCTTGAATATATTCAAAGGCTGATCTGACCCTTATGAAGCACCTACCATAATTACAACCAGTTATTCTAAATGTTTCCAGCAATGGGAAACATTGTTGAGTATTTTTTCCAAAGGCAGAAACAGCATATGCATTTTTTTGTTATGGAGATGATATTGGAGGAATAGAGCTTTCCAGAATGTTTGCTTTCCTCTGTGGAGCTGTTCTGCACCTGGCCCTATGGTTCTGTCACACTGAACCTCACACAACACAAGGAACTTTTCTGGCTGTTTATACAGGGGCCTGTTATCATCACTGTAAGATCATCATCCAATGATACAAATTCATAATCAACTGGTGGGACAGGTAAGAATTTTTCACGTTGTATAGAGTTTCAGAGAGAGTTTAACCCAAGAAGATGTGAAGAGCTCATTTCAAACAGATCCTACGTATAGCTCAGTCAGTTCGTAATCAAATTACTTGAAAGATGAAACCATCACTCTCTTTCTTCTTTTTTGGATTATAAACCAAAGTGTTCCGCTTATGATGGCAGAGTAGCTGCAATAAAAGCTTGAAAGGTAACTGTGTTCAGTTAAATGTGGCTGCAAGCAGCGTGCAGGTGAAGTTAGTGCTCACACAGTTTCTAACAAAGTTTCCAGTATTTGTTGCCACAGGCACAGTAGTGAAAGAGCTTTGCCATACACTATTTTGTGCATTATGCTTGAGGATTTGCCTTCTGAATAGAAGTTCTCCTTTCCTGAAATCTGTTCAAAAGCTAATATAAAAAGATTTCCTTATATTTTCATATGTCTTGTTTCTTTGGCATTGGTAGGTTTTTTCTGCAAGGAAGGAAGGGAGAGACATTACTGCAATAATCCTAATATTTTTTTTTATTTTTTATAGTTGTTTATTTTATTAGAAAAGTTGAATCACAATCACTTTGGCTTTAAATAGTTTAATGTTGGAAGAAAATACAGTCCTCTGGGGTTTTTTTCCTTAATTTTTAGGGCCTAATTCTGATTTTCCTCTAAGGGTAAGATCTGCCTCAGTGAATTTAGTTCTATTGCTATATTCACAAAAGTGATACAAATATTGAGCCTAGGGGCCACTTTATCAGAGGGAATTAGGTTTTGTGGTGTTTTTCTCAGTTGTCTGAAAATTCTGATTTAACTTTTAACAGTGTGCTTCCCTGTATCACTTTAATAAGAAAAGACTTATCACAATATAACTTTCTTTTGCAGTGAAAATATCTACAATCCATAAGAAGCAACTTTGGGTATGAATTTTTTCCTTTCAATGTTGTATGTACTTCAGCCAATATAAATTTCAAAGGGACAGCTTAAACACTGATATAATCAGAAGGATGGGATTTGGCTTAATTTGAAGATACTTTATTAACCTGCATGTAGTTGTCTGGATACATACTAAGTACTTTTTTCTGTTGCCTAAAATAAGGCTATCTCGTGACATTTGAAGTGTCCTAGAGTGTCTTAAACATTTATGCAAATTTATAGCTCTAACTCATGATCTCTAGTAGTATTTCAGCCTTCTGATGCAGTAGTTGGAGGTTGAACATACTTTAAGGTATGATACAACAGAATTACATCTAGTTGGGTAAGCTCACCATGCAGACTTTTTCATACATATTCAGTTAGCCAGATCAGTTTGGTTCACCTGAAAGTCTACTTGAAAGGCTGAAGTTATCTAAAATAAGCAATCTAGCACCATTTGAGAAACCCTGGGATATCCAATCCATCAGCACGGCAGTAGCAAGTGAGTTGTCCACCACAATAATGAACTCTGACCTCTTCCATATCTAACAAATTGGGACACATTTATAGTAATTGAGGTGCCACTGGTTTATTTACTGTACATTTATTGCCATTTAAGAATGTTATCTGAATCATGCCTCTGTCTTCTGATCTTGGTTGTATAATTCAAGGTCTTGATGGCTTATTTTTAAATTATGCATCTGATATGTGTCTTGCTGACATTACACAGAAAAGCCCTAAATTGAAATCTGAATAAATAAGAAAAATTCTGCCCCAAGTTATATCTTTCACTGAACTGCTTTTGATGCACCTGCCAAAAAATCTTTTGATTTAAGAAAGTGGCAGAAAGAATATTTTAAATTTATATAAAATTCGAGATGTCATGTTTAATAGCAATAATCAGACATATATCTTGCAGTACAGATGTCTCCATATGAATGATTTATGTCATTGCAGTCAGTAGTGATTTATAAGTCTTTGCAGACCCTTTTCTATAGTGCTTTTACATTGTTTACAGGGTTTAAAACAGTGGGGAGAAGAAAATAAGCAAATTTATCAAAGATAAACATGTCAACAGATATTAAACACAAAAATACTGTCTGGTACAGGAAGTCTCTGTCCTGCACTGGATGCTAAGGAAGTATTCTGTATGCTTCCCTGATTCTCCTACCCTTATCTATACCGCTGTTCTATACTGAGAGCTTTCAGACACAAGGGGCAGATGGACCTTGTCTGGGATGTGCCATTGCTCTTATGCAAAACAGTTCATTTCCTAATTCCTAACTTAAAATCTAAAGCTTATTAAACATACTTCATCCTAAAAGTACCTGTTCAGGGCAACACAGGCAGGTAATCAAGCTGCAGATATCTGTGTGAGAGTTGCCTAAAAGTGAACCCTCCACCTCATGTTTCAAACATGAAGAGTAAAAAACAGTGAAAATATGACTTAAAAATAATTGAATTGCACTATAGTTTAACTTGTGGCAATAAAGAGCAAAAGAGCTGCTAATGAAGAGTGAGAGTTACCTGAATAATTGGTCATTCCCATGTTCTTGCATGCATAGAGCAGGATATCTATTAATTAGGATTTTTTTTCTGTAGAAAAAATATATTGCTTAGCAAAAGTATTACACTCTATTGTAAGAAGTATATATAGAAGTCCTCAAATTATGGTCCTCATTAGTGCTATAATAACCATATTTGAGATATCAGGAATTTCTGACATGTCAAATTGCTAAATAAACCAGTCAGGATGGTTCCCAAATCAAGCAATTGTTGGGTCTTGCACCAAGGAGATAACTCTGCAACTCACCAGGGAGTCTCCTCCTGTGGAATACATCTTCCCTTTCTTCTAGAGAAAACTTTAAACTTAGTTGTGCTGAATAAGGATGCAAAGAACTTTCATTTGCTGTAGATTTGGAATTATGGAGAATGTGGAAGTAGTTTTTAATTGTCAGGTAGGTATTTTGTATCTCAAAATGAGGGAAAAATTCAAACTTGCCTAGTAGGGCTGGGAACATCAGTTTCTGCTACAAACAGGCAAATGAAAAAGGTTGAGTTGAACACAACCAGATCATGGATTATGTTAGTGACTATTGCATAGCCAGGAGCTGCCCAGCTCTGGCCCTGCAGAGAAGCAAAGCAGCTGCTGCCTTTGAAATAAGAGAGCAGGATCATTACTGATATTAAGCAGCCCCCGATTTAAGGATTTGCTAGAACAGATTTTATACATAGGCACCAGAAGACCATCTGCATACCAAATTTTAGGTAGGATCCTTTGCAGGGAAGGGGAAGGAAAAGTAGTGACTCTGTTTTGAATATCAAACAAGGAATAAATACTTTGTCTTCAGAATTGCTACATATGTTATATGTGCATCAAATGTTAGATAGTAAATGGGATTAGATGCTGATTACAACACACCATTCAGAGTGTTTTTGAAAATATGAAAATTAGACATTAATTCATGCAGAAGAGAAAATGAAGAAATCTTCTTGAAGCCATGGGAAAAGTACACCTTTCCTGTAGAAAACCCTGACGTGCTTTTTTCTCTCACTTTAGTAGAGAAATAGGGACTTCAAAACGTATATCTGAAATTTTTATTTTGTTCCATAAAAGTCAGCTTACAGGGAAGAAGGTGATTTGCATATAAATTTATGGATTTCATGGGGGGTTTTTTGAGATTTTCCTGGGAAGTTGGGCAGACAACTGAGAGATGCTGTGTCAGCAACACACACTCATTTGTGCATGTTGGAAGGAGGACTTCCATTGGAAATGGTATTTGTTAGAGCATCTATCTGCAGTGCTGATTAGGTATTTGCTACACTGCCTGGAAAAGACAGCAATTCACTGGGAATACTTTTTCAAGGTTGGTAATTGCCAGATACTACATTTTCTCCTCATCTTTTTAAGGATTTTTTTTTTTTCCATATTCAAGCAGAGGAAATGAGTTATAGTAGTTGAATTCCCATCTCATCACACTATTTTGGTTTTCTAGATATATTTTTCCAGGCATTTACTAACACACCATCCCTAAACCTTTGTTTTAAAAGTCTCATGCTGTCACCTGCATGAGTAGGAGAGAGTATTTTTGACCAGTGGCTTTTCTTTTGATCTGCCTCTAAGAAAACAAGTATGGACCACAAAATGAGTTCTAAAGAAATGTACCATCTTTTCAAAAAATCTTAACACAAAGGATGGCTTGGATGCTTGGCTCCACTAGTGCAGTAAAATTGCGCCTGACATCTGTTTAATATAACTACATAGAGCTTAAAAGTGAAGGGCAAGCCTGAGGATTCAAGCTGATGGAAACCTGCTGCCAATGCAGTGTGTGTGCTCATGTGGTTTATTAATCTTGTCAGTTGTTATTACCTTTTTATCTGGATCCTGTTAACTTAAGATTTGTATGTAACTCATGGAAAAGATACGCTTTTGTTTTCTTTGTTCGGATATGAGAAGTCTGTTGGCGTAAGTTTTCAAAGGCATTAAGTCAGTAGCATCATGGAAATTTGGCTATGTTTTGAACACTTGAGTAGCTATAAAAATTAGCCTAGGTTATTTTAACAAGCTATTGTTCCATAATCTAGCTCATCTTTCTTTCTATGTTTTTTTCTTTTTTCTTTTTATAACTTTCAAGTCATTTAAAGTTACTTTCCTCCTATTCTGAAGTTCAGTAAAACCTGTCACTTAGTCTGTGAGACTTTGTAATTTCAACATTATATATCCACTATATACTTCAACAGCACCTAGAAACACAATCCAAACAGTGAAGACCTTTGCATATGGAAGAGTACCACCCTCTAACAGAAAACTTCTCTTAGCTTTATTTTCTTAGAGCAAAATGAAAGCATTAAATATGCTTATGCAATAGAGAACAAAACAGTAGAAAAGTTTGACTTGACCCTCTATTTTATTGCTCTGATTCAGTTACATTTGATTGTTTGTTTATTTCTTGTTGGATGCTTTCTTTGCTGTGGATCCTTGGCAAGTGTTCTTCTGTCATCTAATCGTTACATTTCCTCTGTTGACCCTCCCGACAGGAATAGACAGTTATATGTCCTAGAGCAAAACTATAATGAGCACCCATCCATCATGAAGAAAGTTCTTCACTGCAGAATCTCACTATATCCATGATGAGGATCTTTACAGTATTTCCTCTGTGAGCCCTCCATTTTCATCTTGTTATTACTTAGGGGGATCAAATTCATAGCTTTATTTCTTACTATCAGAAATACTCTTTGCTCGTGCAATGTGTAAAGTCATTTTATTACCACTTGCAATACCTGAAGATAATCTCTGTTGTTTTGGGTTTTGTTGCTGTTATGCAATATTATGCAAGAAACAGCTTAGTAATAATTTACTGAATTACATTTAATGTATTCTTAAATAAGCCTCCATGTAATTCATTATTCCTGGTACTATCCAACATAACATGCTACCTTTGTTTTCTTTCAGTTTGTTTTCAAGGCTTTCTTAACAAGAACGTGGCCTAAAGACTTTTTGGGGTTTGATTTGTCAATGTTTTTAAAGTGAAAAATGAAGTTAATTTTTTCACAGCCCACACAGGGGCTCTGTAAACATAGTGCACTCCATCTCCAGCTCAGTAGCATCAAGGGTCTCTTCAGTTGGAGCTCTTCTCAGGGTGGGACTCAGGTCTGGGAAGTTAAGCCAATGGTCTCTGTTAATTACTTGGAGAGAAGCCTGCAAGATAGTAAATGAGCTGGAGAAAACATGGATTTGATGTACTGAAATAATTTGGAATTGTGATTGGTTCTTAATGTCATATCTAGGCCTGTGATACTCCACCCAAAACCATGCTGTTCCATATGTGGAACATTTTCCAGACACACTTAAGGAACTACAGTTTACCTCTTAAAGATTACTGTCTAAACTATCTTTTCCTTGATTTAAAACTGTAAAATGCCTTTTTATTTTTTTTAACAATGGGAAGATATTTTAAGCTGTACAGTTCATTTCAATCACTCTTCTTAGGGAGTGCTGTGCATTGGGTTTAACCATTATCAGTAATGTATCACTACTTTCATTGCACATTATTTACTGTGTGATACAAGTGAACATTCTTATCAAACTGTAGCTGGACCATATTATTTTTCATAATTCCACATTTGGAATCCTTCAAATGTCTTTCAGGGAAAAAAGAATAAAACTATTACCAAATTACTTGGGCTAGATTTTGAAGGAATACTGTAGAAGGCACAAAATCTGAGGAACTTCTGAAAAACCTCACTGAGTACATAATTCCATGTTTTGCAGCTAAATGCCCTTAGCAAATGTTCCCTTAGGATCTTAGCCATCACAGCAGAAAGCTGATTCTTGGTTTCAGACTTGATTCTGCATGGTTTCCATGTTCACATTCCTTTGACTTCAAGGCTTGTCTGTCATTGTTGTCCCTCATATGCAAAAATACTTATTATTTCAAACACTAGGGGTTTCTCAGAAGAGCTAGAAGCTTTACTAAGAAAGTAGTTTCTCTTCATAAACAAAGCTGATTAGTGCTAGGCTGTATTTATTACTGCCTGTGATATTATTCAAAGCACTGTAGCAGGGGTGCCAACAGAAACACGGAGATGTGGAAGTGCTGGCTGAAACGCTGTCCTAGCATCTTCCTGAGACTGAGACTCACTGAATACCAAGATGTGTCATGTATAATATTTCATTTCTTTAGGATTCATATGTATCAATAGATTTGCAAGGACCAAGCCTGATAGAGTACAAGAAGCATTTGGATGATACTCTCGGGCACATGGTATGACTCTTGGGGATGGTCCTGTGCAGGGCTAAGGGTTGGACTCGATAATCCTCGTGGGTCCCTTCTAACTCAGCATATTCTGTGATTCTATGAGAAATGTCTCCTCTGTATTTTGGTAGTCCATTGGTGTCATGTATTCTAATTGACACTCAGTATGAGCCCTGAAATTTGTTGATCATGATGTGCATTGGAATTTTCACACTTTTTAATAGCATTTATTAAAGACATTTTTCTATTTTCTTAAAACTTGTATTTCCTTAGGTCTGCAAAGGGTGTCTCTGTTTATATTAGGAGGAACTTAAACCTGCTACTCTTCTCTTAGAGATTCTTTAAGAAATTGTTTTTGTATGTGATACTGTATATTGCATTCTTACACCTTAAAAATCTCCAGTGAAGACAGCAGGAGCTTTTGTGGACACTCATGAGCTAGTTTCTATGCAGTCAACCTGCGTAATGAGAGTAGTGTAATTGTGCCAGGCTAGAGCACAAGTATTAATTACATAGCCTGTCTGGAAAGCTGGGTGAATAATGGGACTACTAGCCTGAGCTAACCTCTGTGCTTCTTTGGCTGCACTTTGTCAGAACTTGGCTAACTTGTTTAAAGCTGATCGTGGCAGGATGATGTATGCTATGGTCTTCTGTGTCTACTCACCTTTAAGTGCGGTAAAGACCTGTCTATGCTATAGCTTATTGCAGCGAATGCATTTTTCTCAAACACCAGATTTGTTAAAAAAAAAAAAAAAAAAAATAAAAAAGGCATCTGATTTCCACTCAGGAAATCTTAACCTTGTTAATGTTAACAGCAAAACTCTTGTTCTTTCTGTTAGGGATGGGATGTCAGCCTACAAATGTGTTGCTCATGTTCTTGCATCTCTTAAAAAGCGTAATGTATCAAGGAAAACTTCTCATGAACCCTCTCTGTATCACAGTGGTAGTCAAGAAGGGCTCTCTTATGTTAAGCTTCTTTCCTTACTAAACTAACGGGACTGAAAAAGTACATTCCTATGGCCTTGTGTTTGTTAAAGAAAATCACTCAGAATAGTGTGTTTTTGTCTGACAAACTAATATCTTGTAAACTGGAGTATTTTCACAGTTAAATGTTCAAGAACTTGGTACAAGCTCTGCTGTGTGTCTCTGTTACTCAAAATTGGGCAATTGCTTCAGTCAAAATGAACACATTCAGTTGTTGATTAGTCACAATACCAGAATTGATGGCTTGTTTATCCAAATGTTACAAATTCCCTGGTTTTCAGTTTTCCTTTTGCGGTAGCTGTTGCCTCTGCTGTATAAATGTGGTTACCAAAATGTGGTAACTATATAAATGAGGGAGAGAGCCTTTGGTAATGCTGATGCAAAGTATGCAAACAACTTCAGCTAAACATAGCTTTACCATGGTTTTGTTATATAAATGTCAACTTGAAATTAAATGTTATGGAAACATTTCTTTTATCTTTATGGACTCTACCAGCTGCACAGTTTTCTCAAGTACAGTTTACATTTATGATGTTGTTTAAATCTATCACATACATTCACCATGCAGAGAAGAATTTTTTAAAAGCAAGCTGTTTGCATTTGTGCAGTAGCTCCCTACAGTCCAGCTTCAGGCTTCTTGTACGCAAGACAATTTTATGCTGACTCCAGAGGGACCAGGAGTCACTGAAGCTGTGAGTAGAAGTTATATTTTTTCAGAGACTAATGAACTAAAGACTATTTTTACGTGTGTATTGCAGGACTATGGTATCCTGGGGTGCATTAGGAAATGCATTGCCAGCAGGTTGAGTGATGTTATCCTGCCCCTCTATTCAGCCCTGGTGAGGCAAATCTGGAGTTCTGTCTCCAGTTCTGGGGTCCTCAGTGCAAGAGAGACATAGAGTTCCTGGAACAGGTCCAGCAAAGGGCAACAAAGATTATTAAGGAACTGGAGCATCTCTCTCATGAGGAAAGGTGAGAGAGCTGACCCTGTTCAGCCTTGAGAAGAGGTGACTGAGGTGACTTCATCAATGCCTATACATATCTGAAGGGAATGTGTAAAGAGGATGGAGCCAGGCTCTGCTAGGTGGTTCCAAGCAATGGGACGAGAGGCAACAGGCAGAAACTGATGCACAGGAAGTTCCACCTGAACATGAGGAAGAATTTCTTTACCATGAGGGTGACTGTGCACTGGAACAGATTGCCCAGAGAGGTTCTAGAGTCTCCCTCACTGGAGATATTCGAGAACTGCATGGATGAAATCCTGTGCCATGTGGTCTGGAATGACCCTGCTTAAGCAAGGAGGTTGGACCAGATGACCCACTGTTGTCTCTTCTAAACTTACCGGTTCTGTGATTTTGTTACTTACACTGTATCATTATTTTACAAATCATGGACAAATTTAGCAGTATATTTGCTTATTAGATAATTTTTTTCCACTTGGATATTTTGTAATGCCATTGCAAATATTCCATTTTAGTCCCCTTTTTCCCCCCCATGCATCTGATTTGAGTCTTACTTAGGGACTGGAATAATACAGAAAAAGGCAGTTTTAAAATAGAGTTGTACTGTCCTAGCCAGCTCCTCTTTATCAGGTAGGTTGCAACTATATTTTGAAATAGTGATGTCCCTTTATGTAACAAGAATATGTTGTTGTCCCTGTGGTGCAAAGTGTAAGTTTTAGGTACTATACATACAGTTAAAGCATTTGACTAGCTCAGCTTCATAGCGTAAGCTGTCTCCACTGAACAGATCTGGTCATGAAGCTACAGAAGCCAGCAGATGGAGATTATTCCAGACATATCACCCCACTGTGAGTCATGAAAAATAGACACCAGCCTTCATTAATGCTGCAAACCTGCTTGGCCTGACATGGGTTAGGTTCAGTGGTCATTGAATTAGAATTTGGAAATTAGAGCTCACTTCTGTTTGTATCTTCCCTACTTTCTGAAAAAAGATTTATTCTGTACCAACACATAATAAAGATTTAAAAAGTCAAAATACAATTAGAGCAAATGAATAGAAATGGTAAAGGACTGTCTTAGAGAATGCCACACAGAGCTGGCAACAGTGCAGTTTCTAAGGAGAAGGTTCAGGCAAACAAATGAAAATATACATCTTCATAGAGCTGTTACTTAAATTGTGTAACATATGTTTATATGCATGCTAAAAGTGCACTTAGGTTCCAGAACTGTGATAGCAAGATAGCAGGCTGTGACAGCAAGGTGATAGCAGCAGTCTGTTCAGGTGCACAGCCTGAGAGGCTCAGAAAGCCCACGAGCCACAACCTGCTGGTAAGGAACCAGCTTGGCACCTCCACAGGACCTTCCTTTGGTGTCTGCTATCAGTCACTGCTGGAAGGGCTGGACAGGCTCTGGCCTGGTCCACTGTGATTGTCTAGACAATGAATGGCAAAGAACTTAATTGCAAAGTTTATTCCATGACAAAGCAGACTCATATGAACTTTAATTATCGAGTTTAGTCTTTTTTTTCCCTTTTCAGTCTGAAAAATCAAACTATTTAAAGAAACATTCAGGTGCTTCATTTGGCTGTCATCTGATGCACATTCAACCAACCACAGGCTTCCAGAGACATTTGACAACAAGTTGTAGTAAATGACCAAAACTGAAAATGCAGGAACAAATCAGAAATGTCCATTTACCTTCAGTCTCTATAAATGTTTTCTGTCTAAAGACATTCTCATTTTATTTTTCCTGCTACTGCAAAACTGAAATTTTCAGAAGAAGTTTTGATAACACTGTCATATCCTCAGCAAGATGATTAGAAATGAAACTCAAACATAAGTGCTTCAGTTGGCAGCAACTGAGTGAAACGGTTTGAATTTTTTTCTTTTTGTCCATGCAGAAAAATCAACCAAATACTTTTGGTTCCCCTCTCCCCTTTCCTCTGAAGCAAAAAGCTACATTTTACTTCTTGTTACATCCTGGAGATCAAATGGGTCAATTTGGAGTTAGGAAAGAATCTTCCTGCAGAATAAATTTTCAGGAACTCAGAAGGTATTTTGGCTTTTCTCTGCAGCCAGACAATGGTCTGTCCTTTGCAACCATAGCTCTTTTTGTATGATGCCTGCAGCCACATAGCCCTGTGGATGGACTGTGCTCTTCCCAAGTCCCAAAGACATGGAAAAGTTCAGCCTCCTGAAGTGCTGCAGTCACTGGCACTGTTCAGAAGCCTGGCTAAGTGATGTCCTGGTCACTCCAAGTCATCAGCTCTAAGAAATATGTTGAATATTAATTTCTTAAGAACTAATTCTGTTTGTCTACATTCTTACCAAAGCCTTACAGCAACTCTGGATGTGCATTCATTACAGAACGCTGGCTAAAGTAGCCTTTTCATCTTCAAACAGACCTTGTAGGTATCTCATTACAAATCTCAAAGAGCCAAAAAAAGCTAAAAAGGTGAGCATGTGTAGCATGTGACCTACTGGGCTGTGGCCACAGCTAGAGGAAACTCTTCATAGAAGGACACCACACAACCTGCAAAAAATATGATAAATACATTTTCAAATGAAAATGCTGTACTCTGGACATCTGAATCTGTGCCTGGGTATTTAAGCACCACCTTGAGCTTCAAAAGTGCTCCACAGGTAAACTAGGACGTCCTGAGTATGTCAGCTCAAAACAGTTATATGTCAGTCCTCAAAATAGCTACTCAGGGCTTCCGTATCTGAAAATACCAGCTAATTGCTGGAAAATTCTTCAGTGCTGGACAAGAGATAATAACTTATATAATAAAGATATCATTAACATACATCCTGGCTTTTTTACTTCATTGGCTCAGAATTAGTGAGATTTTTTTGCATTTTCAGTAAGATAAAATAAAACTCTCTGACAAGCTAAAAGGAGCATGAACAAATAAGTCAAAGGCAAAGTAAAACCATGCCTATCATTATAGTAAAAGCAGTGGTTTAGCTTTGTTCTTGCCTGGGTTGCAGGAAAAATAACTAGCAAAATAAAAAGAAAGAAAGTGCTAATAATAGAAATTCAGACACAGAGAACTGTGAAATGATTTTAGTTTGAGAGGCCTTGGTATTGAAATTAGATGATCTTTAAGGAGCCTTTCAACCCAAACTATTCTATGATTCTATGGTTAATGATAGGTTTACAACTGAAAGGGACAAATTCAGTGAGGTTATTGGGGTAAGGAGAAATAGCTATGAGATACTAGCCCCAGGAAGATGAGGTTGCAGACATCATCCCAGCTCATGAAGCCCACTTCTTCTTAACCTAGTAGATTGAGTGATGTGGTCTGATGAGCTGGGGGGGAAAAAAAATAATAATAAAACCCCTTGATGATTATATTTTAAGGAGTAAAGTAGTGTGATACTCAGTGCTTCTTATGTAAGAATTGCAATTAGATATTAAGGAAAAAAAATGTAACCGTGCAGGCAGTCAGGTGTTCTATCAGGCTATCCAGAGAAGCCATCGAGTCTCCTTCTCTGCAGACATTTACCACTCGACTGGAAATGACCCTGGCAAGTTGATGTAATTGAACTTGCTTTAAGCAGAGTTTAGACAGGATAACTGCTGGAGGTCCCTTCTAGCCAACACAGGACTGTGATTTTTATGAATTCCCCTTGTAAAAGAAGTCGGTGTAACTTAAGGTTTTTTTAGAGATTATTTTGCTGATTTTAACAGACAGGTTCTTGATTATTTATTTGCCTGTGATTGAGCTCAGTGATGCTCTGAGCATACTAAAAATGTATTTATTTCATACAGTTTTATAGGAAGGTTTGACTAAATGATTTTGTTAAGTTGTAAAGGGTTTCTTTTGCTTTGATATGTTGGTTCGTCAGGTTACTTTTTCATCTGTGTGCTCTCATATGAATAGATGGATACTGTTATATGATTTTTCAGTTAAATCAAAATGCCTAGTCCTACTCACATTTATTCTTTAAAGCTACATAAATAAATGTTCATAGCAGATCACAAAATATATGAAAAGAGCAGAACTTGTTTTTCACATATAAATATATACAACATTTTTGGCTCACCATGAATCCACTCTTTCACTTGTCAGGCTTCCTGAGGAATTAGGAGACAGGCAGACATGCATCTCTGCTGGAAGGACAAAAACAGCGCTCTCACTACAAGAAGCTGCAGTCAGCTGGTGTATCTCAACTAAGAACAATTCCTGGCTGTGTGAGTGCTCTGTTTGGGTCCTGTACATAGCTTAAATCACTGCTAGCCTAAGAAGGACCAACTCTCACAACTCTCACGTACACTTGAGTTAATATTTTAAGGATAATTAAGAATGCAGACTTTCAGCGGCTCAGAATTTTGCAAAAGCTGCTCTGTGCCTACCCTGTACTGATCTTTAATGTGAACCTTTATGAGTTCTAGGAGGCAAAATTGTAACGTATCTCAGCTTCACATGGGAAGGGAAGCAGCAAGGGAAGCAACACTACTGTTACACCAACTAAATGTACCTCCTTGTAGTGAGAGGTTTTTCATTCCTTCTAGCAGGGATCCATGTCTGCCTGTCCTCTAGTTGTGAGAAATTGCAATCCTGTTTACTAATATGTTCCATGGAAATACTGAAGGCTAGTAATTTGTATATTGAAGCTCCAGAAAACTGACTTTAACTGTGTGGTTAACAAAAGATATCCAGGGCTTCTTCTCCAGCCTCGGAATTATGCAGTGTTTGGCAGTATGTACTCACAATCATCTTGGATTAAACTGTGCACATAGAATCATAGAATGGGTTGGGTTGGAAGGGACCTTTAAAGACCACCTAGCCCAACCCAACTGCTATGGGCAGAGACATATTCAACTAGATCAAATTGCTCAAAGCCTCATCCAGCCTGGCCTTGAACACTTGAGTAAGTGCTTGCAAGATCAGCATGTGTGAAAGGAAACTGATCTGCTAAAGTAAAATTCATATAAGGCTATCTGTGTGCCTGAAACATGTCATAAAAATGCAATCTTGTTTCACGCTAATTTCTGAGCAGAATAATTTTGGCACAGAGTGAAAGCCACTGCAAGATAAAATGTTGGAAAGTAAAAGCACCCTTGTGTTGTTTCAAACGGGCAAGCATTTAATGTGTTTAAGATCAAAGGGCAAGTTTTTCCTCATATGGAAAATAAGCGATCACTTTGTGTATTTAACGTTCTACATAAGCATAATAGTTGTTCCAGAACCTCTGCAACTCCAAATTTAATAAAATAAGTCATTATTGAAACAGAAATGTTATTGTTGCCAAAGCAATGCACAAGCATAGCTTTGGCACGTGGAAGCCAGACGTGTAAACAACAGCCGTCTTCCTCACAGACATCCCAGGAGAGGCAGGTCCTGCTGCTGGCACTCTAAATGCTGCCCTTGCACACTGCTGCATGCAACTACTGCTGGTGTGCTCTGCTTATAGGGGACTTCAGAATATCTTGTTTGATGCACAGAGGAAATTATGTAGTGCTCTTTCCAGCTGGAGTGATTATGAGATAAAAGATCCTGAAAAATAGAAGAAAATGAATCACATCATTGGGCTTTGACTAGAGAGACTCAGGGGGGATAAAGGCTTATTGTTGAAACTGTTACATCTCACTTTAGGTCTGAAGAACTAAATACCTGTATTCTGTTCTCAAAGCAGTATGTGGTACAAAGCCACAAGCTGAAGCTGTTTGTTGCATTCTCCTCGGCAAGGCTTGGTACTTGACAAAGTGCTTATCTGCTCTTTGCTTTTAAACACAAAGAAAAATTAAGGCATATGAGGAAATAGGTGAACACCCCACTGCCTCCCACTTTTCAGGCTTTGTGCTGCTTTCCTGTCAGTATTGTATGGATGAGTATAGAGAGGAGATAAGTGTTCTGTAACTACATGAAACTCAAGAAATTTTCATTGTCATTCAAAGCCCCAAGAAGGGACTCTTCTTTTGCAATCTCACATGCTTCTGCCTTCAGGTTCTGGTCTGTTAGTACTGCTGCCTAACAACAAGAAAGGGCACTTCAGATTCCAGAAAGTGCAGGACTTATTTAGATTAAGTGAGACAAGACTAATGGTGTGGTATAAAATTGAACACCCTGGAGCTAAAGTGCGGTGATTGATTCTTAGAAGTAAGATTAATACTAACAGTGCATTATGTTGGAAAAATATTCTGTGTTCCATTTATATCCTGGTTTACTACTGAGAGAAAACTATAGGAAATTAATAGGATTTTCTTTGCCCTGGTGATAGTTATGAGTCAGCTCACAACTCCCGACACAAGTCATTCTTCCACTGAAGTCAACTGTAACGTTTCAGTAAAGACCAAAATCCAGCCATTAGTTATTAGAAGTAAATAAAATTAGAGAAGGAAGACCTAGATTTGGTATGTTGAAGGAATATTCAGAAGTATTTATGCTTGATGACATAATGACATTCTACTAATTTTAGTGAGCCCTGGCATTTCAGCTGCTTGGATTTCCATTGTAGCTGTGAGGGGCATTGGGACTATAAGGTAGCCTGGACTTTTAAATACTATGTTATGCTCACTACTTTTTTTGTTTGTGTATATGTGGTTTTTTCAAGATAGACTTGATCTTTCATTCTTGTTCTGCTTTTTAACACTCCACAATGGAGTGTTCAAAAATATTCATCTGAACATCAGTATATTGAAAAGGTGATCATTCCTGTCTTCATCAACCTGCTGAATGAAAGCATCATAAAATGGACGGACTGACTGGTATCGATGATTTTTAATCATTTTGTACCATTCCTCTCACAACAATCACAGGCTGATACAACCATCAAAACTCTGATGTTTCCACTTAAAATATCTTTAGGTTTTTTAAGAAAAATATTTTTTTTAAGTGTACTTGATTGTCTTACCTAGTATTCTGGCTAACATGTGAAATAATCATATTTAATGACAACAAATACTTTGGAATCCCTATACAAAGCCAAGTGTCCCATAGACAATGGTTTAGACCTTCAGCAGCCATCAGGAGTGCCATTTCCTATCATGTTACTCGGGGATCCACCTGAGTCACACTGAATGGGATTAAATCCAGAGGCTAAGTTAGATGTTTGGTTTTTTTCTCAACAGTATGGTTCCTTCTTAGTTTTAGCTCCCAAAGCCGTGGCACTGTCGGTCACTGATGGTCGATTAGGCAATGAAGGTGAATGATGTCTGTCCCCATTACAACCAACCATGCCTTGGCTTCACCAGAGCCAGACCTGCACTCTCAGCATGAAGCAAAGAGAACATTTATTTGTGGCATAAAAAATACAGAGCAGTCCTACAAGTTTTCTGTTCTTTTAAGTTCTCTTACTTAAAAAAACCCCACCAAATATGAGGTAGTAGCAATATTTCTGTCTTAAAACCTGAAGACCTGAAAAGCTGATTTTGAAGTGGATTATGCTGGTGATTACTGGAACACATTTCTTTCTTGCACATCGATACATTTTTTATATGAAGGATTATTTTTCTGGTTAGCAAAAGATCTGAGTACAGTATGTTAGCAAATATTTTTACAGAAACATGTTATTTTAGTACTTCCCTTTGCCCTAGATTGTGAAAAATATCAGAATAAATAGACTGCATTGGACAAACTTTTAAGAAGAGGTTATATAGTGGGTTTTATTTGTCCAGCTTCATATTGTCATTCTTTTAATTTTTTCTGTGTCATTATAATAAAGTTTTTATTATCATTTTGTGTATGTTCTGAAAAAATATATAAATTCTGCAACCTGTGCTCAGTGGTAAAGACAACATAGTTTCTATTCATATTCTAAATTAATTTTCATGTAAAGTATCTGTGGTCAAGCAGATATTGCTAGGTGAGCTACTAGACTTGTCAATGGGAGTTGAAGCTATTAGATGCAAGAGAAAAAACCCTAATTTTATTTACTAAATTAAGCAATCATATTTGAAAATTTTGGTCTACAAAAAGACCTACTCTTTGGGAGTGATAAAAGGACCATTTTGTCATTTTCTACTGATTTGAGGCACCTGTAAGTGCAAAGAAAGGTCTTGGAATGCAAATCAGTATCACGCTTCCCAATCATTAAAATAGTTAAAATCTAGAAAAACAAATGCTTCATTCTTATTGTTCTGTTAAAAATGTCTCCTGTTGAAGCCAATGAAAACCTTTTAGAAAATATCTAGGTCAAAAATATCTCTGAGCATTAAACCCATCAGAATAAACATTTCTTCTTTTGTTTTCTTTTAAGCTACTGTGCTTGCTCAAGGAAGAATTATGACTTCTTTTTAGAACCTTTTAGAACCCCAGAGAAATTTACCTTGATGATTTGTTTTTTCTGTATGATGGAATAGATTATCAAATGTGGATTATTTAATTAAATGGCTTATTTAATGACACTTTGATTTGTGCCTTATAGATATCTGAACTACTTAATTTGTTTTGTTTTGTTTACATCTTCTGTTATAGCCTCTTCATTGCTTTGTCAATATAAGCCAAACGCAATCACTTAGCAGACACTAAAAATATGAATCCTTAAAAATATGATAGAAAAGATCAATTTAGGGTGACAACACTTTTTTGACCCTCAAACTTAAACTCTTTCATACTTGATAAACTATTCTAATTTTCAGAATGAGTAAATATCCCATAGGGGAAGGAAATACTCTTTGAATAAAATTTATTCATCACAGTCTGACAAAACTCTCCTTTCTAAAAGAGTTGTTTCAGCAGCATGTTCAGTTCTTTAAAACTTTCAGGCATGAAATTCAGATCAAATTTCTATATTTCTGCAAAAGGTAACCCGTAGAAAGCAAGGTTTGCTGCAAACTTTTTTTCTATCTCAAAAATTATTTATGAAGTTTCCTATCCAGTTTTTTTTCCCCTTTTCAGACAATGAAGTCTTCACACTCCACCTCTCCACAGACAGGGTTGTACTATACCTGAGTAGAAGGCAGTGCAGTATCAAGCCCTGAACATGCTACGCTCTTCCACTAGAAGAAAATGTCGAAGTGCAAGTCATTTGAAAGAAAGTCTACAGGAGAAATTTATGAACTTTTTCTATAGGAGAGCGCTTATTCTCCATGCAGCTTTTGTCAAACATTTTTAACAAATTGTAATAACTTTTGTCATATCTCATTTTCTTGCATAAACAAATCACATTGAAACTATAAATGATGGAAAATTTAATCCACATGGCTTGCACTATCAAAACTGTTAAACTGCATTCTTTTCCACCATGTCAGCAGTGCATTATCTGTTTTATAGGAATGTTGAAAAGATTACTTTTTAAGGGAGATACCACAGGACCTTCTTATGTCTGCACTAGCTGACATTTTCACTTTCAGTTCTTCCTGTAGCTAGGAAAATGCTTCAGCATTTCTCTTTCTATATCCTATAAGAGGGAATAGTTCCACCCACTTCCGAGAACTGCCTGCTCAGAGACACCAGGAACTACTCAGACCCAGTTGAGTGCTGTCAGGTTTCTGCTGCCTTCCTGTCTTCAGCATGCATGTCTGCTCTGGGATGCAAAGGCAGCGCATCAGCTCTCAGTTCAATACATATTCTTTCTCCTCTGTAGGAACTTGGAGCCTTGCAAATTGTGTGCATATCTAACAGTAATTCTTAGTCCAGGAGATGCTGTTTTTTCTTCTGTCCCCAGCAGCTGCATGGGATACTGAAGCCGTAAAGTCTCCCTTTGTTACACATCAGGAGGAGTGAAAGTACTGACAGTATCTAGCCAAGTCAGAGATCTCACGCAGGGCAACTCCCTAATCAAAGATCTGTCTTTGTGCTTTTTGTGAGAACTGTTCATCAAAACTAATAGTCCCAATGAAAGTGCAACAGTGCTATGAAAGACTGCCTTTTCCTTCTGTCCTCCCTTTCTTTATGAGGTTTTTACTGGGTATTGTATCTACTTATCTAAAACTGTAATGTATCTATTGGTGCTATCCATCCAGTATAATCTTCAGCACATATATTTATCTAATGCCTCACACAGGTGTTACACAATCGAGGATTCAAAAATCATGTAAAGGTGGCACTTGGGTACCACAAGATCCTCATCACTGTCAAGAAAGCATGAGCACTGCCCTGGCTCTGGGAAGGAATTACAAAGGAAGGGGCTCTAATAGCTTCTTTGTAGATTCAGACCTTATGAATGCAAACAACTTGCTGTAAAGTTGCAAGCAACTGCATTAGTTCTAACCTTGTATCAGTGGGAAAAGTAAGAGACACTTTTTGGTTGTAGTTTAAGTTAGCAAAAGCTTTCCAACATTTTCTACCTTCCGTACAAAATCTGGGATGATGGCACTGCCAGTGGTTTGCAAATAGTTTTGGTCATAATCCTGAATCTCCTTGCATTTATGGGGATTAAATCAGACCTCAAATAATACTGGAACATAACTCTGGTGGTCTAATCGTTTAATTATGCCACTTCGACAGTGATGCATTTTTATTATTTACAGAACTGGCCACAAAACTGTTTGCAGATGTTTAACTTTTGATTATTTTAATTCTACCATTAAATAATGCAGCAAAATAGCTCTTAAAGATCCTCCCTGGTTGTATTTTCTGTCCTTATGATATTCTCTGAGTAATGTTTTAACAATTGCTTTAAGCTGAACATACTCTTCCGTGTGAACAGCCTTTAAATCACAAACGGTAGTAAAATTCTTCTGAAAATTAAATAAATGGAGAATTGGTAGGTCCTAATTAACCAATAACAAAAATTTATGAGAGGTGGATTGATTAAATATCAAAGCTTCTGAGTTATATTATCTTTCATAAACTGGCTTTTCTCCAATTAGTGTATGCTTTCAGGAGCAGGGAAATAAGATGAAAGGATCCACACAAAACTGATTACTGCTGAAACAAAATGGAAGTTGCTGCTTTTGATAAAATACAAGGCTATAGCAGTACTTGAATAATTTTGTGGGAAGTTGCTGCCTAAGGCATATGTTTTACTGTCTGATACTGAATGCATGAGGAAAGACCATCTGTTTTTTTCAGCCTGAACAATTACACGATCCAGATTGAACCACTAGAGGCCAAATATAATTGCTCTGTGTTTTGCCTTGTACTACTTTCTACCTACAGCAGCATCCTCTTGTACAGCATGTATCATAGCACACAGCTCAAAAGATGGCACACGAAAATACTTTTTCTTCTATTGAGGTTTATAAAATTACTATCCAGGGCTTCCTGCAATCCTCCACGCTCCATCTGTCACTGGAGAAATAGTTCACAGTAGGAAGGAACATCTGATAAACTTTGACCTGAGATGTTTGAACCTTAGGAATTTATTTTTGCTGGACAGGTCCTAGTTTAACATCCAGCCAGGTGAAAGGTGTTACTGCATCCTTCATGCCTTCAGTTCCGGGCAAAAGGAGAGGTGTTTTTGTCATGTGGCCTGAGTAAACAGATTGCATTAAAAAAAATAGATAGTGAATTCTGACTATTAGTTTACTTTGAAGGAAAGCACTTCAGTGTTATACAAACTACTGAAAATATTCCAGATCTGTTACTACTGTTGTGTTTTACAGTACCTAAAAGTATGCTTTTAGTTTTCCCAGGGTAATAGGATTGAGTTTCTCCCCTCCCCAAAAGTTCTTACAGGCTAACTTTAGACATAATGTGCTGAGTGGCAGTAAAAAAATTGTTCAGTGTTGGAGGGAAGAATGAGGGACAGAGGGCCAAGATTTGAATGTGTGGGTGGATAAATGCAAATATTTTTTCTTTGTTCTTTAATAATAGTAATTAATAACAATGCTCCATTCCTTTTAGTGTTTCTGGAAAAACTGAGAGCTAAGGTTACAGAAGTCTGGAAAATTTTCTTTTCAAGACTATTCTTATGTATTACTATGAGGGTTGTTTCTGCTTTTCATGGATAACCTGCAGAACTGTGTCTACCAGGTGCTGATCTACACTGCACCTTGCTTTCCTGAATATTTGCTTTTATTTTGATTAATACACTGCTTAACCGTATCCATTCCTGAATAACTTTTTCTGTATATCATGAATTAACACTCTGCCCACAGTGATGTTCTAAATCACAGTCCTGGTGGACTATGTCAAAGCAAGTGGTGGGTGAATGGAGGATGGTTTTGTGACTGCAGGACTGGGCTGCAACTTAAAAGTTTCAGGTTTATTCCACATATAAAGACTTTCTGCCTCAGGCAAGTCCCTTACCTTCACTGTGCCATGCTCTCCACCTGTCATATGGGAACAAGAAACTTTCTTTTTTCCTACGGTGTCTGTTTTCTATAATTATGCTATAAGTGATCTCTTCCAAGTGAAAGCTTTTGTGTTT
This sequence comes from Xenops minutus, assembly GCA_035221455.1. Taxonomy (NCBI): domain Eukaryota; kingdom Metazoa; phylum Chordata; class Aves; order Passeriformes; family Furnariidae; genus Xenops; species Xenops minutus. The sequence continues at coordinate 86,055,159 of JAWWEE010000105.1, read as the reverse complement.
GGATAAGATCCAGTACAACTGGGCCTCCAATTTAGTTGGTATTACAGGAATAGAACCAAACAAGAGTGATTTTTTAATACCTAGACACAAAGGAAGTAAGAAAATATAATTTTAATTGATTATGGTCTAAAGAAATTCAGCAAAAGGAAATCACGTTCTTTTACCATAAATTCTTAGTCACTTCTTAATTTTATTTTGTCCTCTGTGCAAGCCTTAATGAGGAGAAACCACATTTATGCCTATGTGAGTTAGATGTAGTTATAGGGGAATTGCATCTGAAGGATATAGCAGCTGAAACTACCAGTATTGTTCTGTGAGTTTCTCCTTTTTTATTAAGTGAGGGGAATAGGAGCACAAGATGGATTTTTTCACTTATCATAGAATCACAGAATCATAGAATAATAGAATCACAGGATGGTTTGGGTTGGAAGGGATTTTAAAGACCATCTAGTTCCAACCCTCCTGCCATGGGCAGGGAATCTTCCACTAGACAAAGTTACTCAGTCCCCCATCTATCCTGGCCTTGAACACCTCCAGGGATGGGGGTCTACAGCCTCTCTGGGCAACCCTGTTCCAGTGCCTCACCAGCATCATAGAAAAGAATTTCTTTCTGATATCTAACCTAAATCTTCCCTCCTTCAGCTCAAGGCCTTCCCCCATGTCCTATCACTACATGCCCATGTAAAAAGTCCCTCTCCAGCTCTCTTGTATGTCCCCTTTAGATACTGAAAGGATGCTACAATGTCTTCCCAGACCCTTCTCTTCTGAGGGGCAGGCTGAACAACCCCAACTCTCTCAGCCTCTCTTCAGAGGAGACGTGGTCCATCCCTGTGATCAACTTAGGGGGTCTCCTCTAGGAGGGGAGACATTCCAACAGACCCACATCTTTCTTATGATGGGGACCTCAGAGCTGTACAAAGTACTCCAGGTGGGGTCTCACAAGAGCAGAAGAGGGAGAATCACCTCCTTCGACCTCTGGCCATGCTTCTTTTGACGCAGTCCAGGATGTGGTTGACTTTCTGGGCTATGAACATAAACTATCGAGTCATGTTGAGTTTTTTGACCACAAACACTCCCAAGTCTTTCTCCCCAAGGCTGTTCTTGATCCATTCCCTGCCCAGCCTGTGTTTGGGATTGGGACTGCAATTGCATGAGTCTTGAACAAGTCTTTTATGAAACCTTGAAGCATGTGCTGCTCTTCATCTCTCTTTAGTCCAGAAGATAAGAGTGGCCAATGGTGTATGCCAGATATGCACTTTACCCTCCTGGATACTCATTTATTTACAGTCCTTAATAGAATTTACATGCAAGCTTCTACCATATTTGATTTTCAGAATAGAATTTCTTTCCAGCAGTTAAGTGATATGTTACAAAATGTGCCTCCAATGTCTTATTGCAATCTCTATTACATGGACATTTTCTACTAGAAATTCTGAAGAATGGACTTACATTTTTACCTAATGTATTTGATATATTACAGCACTACTATATTACAGCACTATGGAAAGTCCATATGTTATATGGGAAAAATTAATTATAGCCCCTGAAGCACAAGTGAGAGCAGATGCAATAATATATTAATGTTTATATCCAGTAGTTAGAAACACAGAAGTATTTAGGCTGAAAAAGGCCTCTTTGAGTCATTCAGTTGAACCTCCTCCTCAAATCAGAGCTTACTTCAAAGTCAGACCATGCCTTTTTCATCCAAGTTCAGCAATCTTCAGGGACAGAGGTTTCACAGCATGATGTGTTGATCCTGGTAGGAAACTCAGTGCACACTGCTATTTCCCTTCCTAAGCTGGACAGGGGAGGGAAAGTATAACAAAAGGCTCATGGTTCAGGATAAGGGCAGGGAGGTATATGTATCTGCAGTAATTACAATACCTATTTGTGTTGGGTTACAGCGTCTGCTAATGAGTCCCAACAATTCAGACAAAAGTCAAAGACCTGCCGTTTGTTGGTTGACTCATCACCCAGCATGACTGGCAAGTGTTTTAAGAAGTAAATTAGCAAAACATTGGTAGAATCAATTATTACTGGCTGTTGATTAGTTAGGTCCTAAAATTGTGGGTGAAATGAACCTCTTATCTCTTCCAGTTCATAGAAGGTTTCACTAGCACAGTGGTATTGTTCGTGAAGCAGTCCAAGAGGAAAGGATAATCCTTACCATCAATAGTATAGTCCTCAGAGCAATGCCAGTTCTGTATGTCTGAAAACATTACATGTACTGTGTGCTGTAATGATTGGACATGGGATATAGAAGATTTTCTGCAGTAATACCATTTGTTTGCATTTTCCTCACAAAAAGATTTAGCAGCATGTTGATGCTTTGTTATGCCTGTGTGTATTCACCAGTTTCATGAAACATACAGGCTCATGCAGACTCAATATTGTTGTCATGTTTTCCTGATTGTAATTGCACAGTTTGTGTAAGACTTTCTTAATTAACTTCTTCAATGGATTGTATGATATTAAGTCTGTTCTCAGAATGGAGCCTGTTCATTTAGGGCAATGATGCCATAGCTCTTCCTGTCAGCTTGTGTAGTTTGTACATGAAGTCTTGCTCAGAAGGAAGTGGTTCCAGATGGACAGATAGGTGCAATATGTAACTTAGCTCTTTGGTAACCTTACGCAGCAGATATTTGCGGTCAGTTGTAGGAGAAATTATGTTTCAGACCAGGAAGACAACTCTCCCATTTAAGATCTTTCTTTAAAGACACTAAGAGTATCCGAACTGCATAAAGATACAGGATTATGATATCAAAAGTAACGTCTGTATATATCGGGTCATTTCTCCAAGAAAATCATGTGTTTGTTTTCCTAATTCTAGCAGTGCTGCTCAGAAGCATGTAGATTTAGTAACAGGTTATTCTAAAGTCTTTAATGAACTAAACTGAGTAGTGGTTGAATCTCTCTCTATTAATGAAGAGTATTCATAGAGTTCATAGAGTCTTCTATGAATGTTGATGAAGTAAGATCAATATTGATAATGGGTCAGGGTTCTGAAAAATATTAACAATTTTTAATATTCTTTCTTTTTCAGTTTTCTCCTTGTGTTTGGTTGCTTGATTTTGTCCGTGTTTTCTACTATTCCTGAACACACAAAACTTGCCTCTGGTTGTCTCTTCATTTTGGTAAGTGAAAATTCTAAGTACAAGCCATTTTTGCAGATACTTTTATATATATTCAAATTCTCTCCTTCACCATGGAAGAAGTAATATTATATCTGAACACTTTAAAAAAAATCAAATTTTTCATCAGAATAATGAAAAAAGGATAAAATAGAGAATTCCACCACTTTTTTTTTTAATTTAAAAACAGATCAGATTGTATTACAGTGCTAAAAAAAATACTGTATTACATCCCTTTCTTTGAGAATTGCTGTGCTTTATAACTGATAGTTTTCCTACAGCATTTAGGTAGTGAGTGAGCATAAAAGATCTTTGATATTGCTGCTGCCATTTACAAAGTCAGTATGTAGTAAGAGGCACTTAAAATAGGAAATAATTCTGGTATCTTAGATACCAATTTGTGCTTGCTGTTGGTAGATACTGACGTTTTAGTGGCGGTTGCTGCAGTAGGATGTGGTAGTTTCATTATTTCCTCATAATACATGCTTTTTTATTATGTTTCTCTCTCCTTTTTCCCTTCTGAGGTAGATATAAATGGCTTTAATCTATAAAAGTGCTTAACATTTTTCATGCATTGTATGAATGGCACTTTATTCATCTGCTTCTTGATGGGCCATTTAGTTCTGCAAGTGATGGCCTAAGGATAGGCAGTAGTGATCATTAAAATGTCACTATATACCCAGAGCTACCATGGTTACTTCAGTTCTACATATGCAGCAGACCGTGGCTTGTTAGGTACTGCCTGAGGTGAAGTTACTGTTGACAAATCCCAACATTTTAATTGTCATCACTATATATATCCAAAAGCCCTGGCCTTCAGAACACCTTCCTAATTAATTGTGGTGCGAGCAGGCTGGCAAGCATCATTATGTCTCTACAGCACAATGGGTCCCTGCATCAGGATACTTGAACTAAATGTCCAGAGCTGGCTAGGTGTAGATAAGTGGTTTCATTCATCAGATGGTTTCTTAGCAGGGCTAACTAGGGACAGCCATGCTAAATGCTGCAATTTTCTTCCTAGCCATATTCGCACTTTTCGTTTCTCTGAAGAAAAAAACAGGTGGCATCAAACCAGCTAAAAATGATCAGATTTAATACTACACTAATACCTAGGCCCCTTATTTACAGATCTGAACAACACTTGACAAATGGAAGTTGTTCTGCACCTAGTTATACTATTGTAAAAAAGAGGACGATTTGATTAGTCTGAAAATGCCATATTTGTAGTAGCAGGTGCTTTTGTGACAAGTAATCCATTTTCCTGTATACTTATGCAAATTGCTTGAAGAAATGCCATTTGTTCTGACATAAAATATGCATTTCCTATGAGCCACATATTTGTTGATTGTGTTGGTACATTTACCACTGCTAATTTCTCAGCTGACTGATAAACAGATTCCCTGTGCTTTGCACAACTCTCACAGGAAACAGAATGTGGCAGAGCTCTGTGAAGTCCTGGGTTTGCTCCCAAGCTGGGGAGAGGTGTGGTGAGCTCTGCTAGCTGATACACCACTCCTTGTAGAGGTGTGCATCAGCAGAGTGGAGCTGTTCAGTGCCACCTGTGGGAAACTGTGGTGCTTTTTGCTGCTATGGCTTCAAAGATAAACTTTGTCCATCTTAGCAGTTCTGACTGTACATCTCGAGGTATCCTCTGAATACAGAACTGACCTTAAGGAGGAAGAGGATATGTGGTGAATCCTTAAAGCATTGATACTAGCCTGGTCCAAAATTTCAATGCTATAGCCTAGTGTGTTCAGCAAACCCTTGGCAGGAGCAACCCAGTGATGACAAATTCCATATCTCCTGCTGTGGGTCTCTAATGGAGAAAAATATAAACACAGCAAAGTATGAAGTTCCAGAAGCAGGCTGAAGCTGACCGGTTTATTGCAGTTTGTTGCTACATGATTTGTTCCTTCTCTGCATACTAAATCATTTACTGATATTAGCAATGTTATCAAAACAGGCTTTCTCAAGTGCAGACTAAGAGGAAAATACATTTCTAGATTAACTCACGAGCAGTTGTTTTGGCTGTACCAACACCCGAGTTTTCACAACCATTTCCTTGCAGTGATTCTCACAACTCTTACAAATGTGTCATTTAGTAAAATGGCTGTATTAACTATCAGATCTGCTTTAGTACTGGTTTTGGTTTGTGCTTGAGATGGAAGATATATATTTTAATGAAGTACCATAAAAATACAACAAACTGTAGAACTGCCTGCTGGGTTTCTCTGAACTGTTTGCTTTGCAGATTTACTCCAGATGGTCTCCCCTACAGACATGTTAATTGGCTAAAAAGCTAATGTTATATTCCTTCACCTTAATACCTGAGCTACTGTCTGTGCTGTCACCTGTGGCTTTTGACATATTACAGCTACTCACAATTACATGGGGAGGTTAAAGAGGGAAGTGTAGATGAGGTGAGGAAACTTAACCCTCCTCAGAAATGCCAGAGGAGCTGAGAAGATTATTCTTCTGCATTCAGTCAGTTCTATGTATCTGCCCCAGCCTTGCCTCACAAGGGAGCAGAAAACATATCTCCTAATCAAAGCATCCTAAATTCTCTTGCAGAAGCATTTGTTGTTCAGAAACAGCAATGTGTTGTATGTTAGCTCAAAGTAAATCATTGTTTAGGAAAGCAGTAATATCTGAGGGCTTCTGAGAAGTGCCTGAGCTCTGCTTCCAGAGCCGAGGCAAACCCGCCCCACTGCTTTGTGTCGGACCCAGCCAGGGCTTCAGCTCTGGCATCCGCACAAGTACTACTGTGTTCCAAGGCATCTTATCACGGGGTCTGTCAAGGAAAACGCCTTTAATATTTGAATTTTATGCTTGAAATGAAAGTCCTGTAGATAAGTTAGGTGCATGTTACATACACTAATGTTAGATTGTTGCATCAGTAATTAATTTGGTTAGATTTGTGTCCAGAAAGAATAAGACTAAGTGGGAGCATCAGATAAAATTCCCTATACCTACAATGATAATTATGATTTAGCCTTGTCTGTGCATACAACTTTTGGGACTCGAGTTGTAGTAGTGATATATCCCAGGCAGGCAGTAAAATAAAATCTACTTCAGCATCAAAATAAACCACAAGCAGCTTAAGAATCCAACTAACACAGCAAGAAAATAATCTTTGGTGTATTGCTGATCTACAAGTACGTTTGCTGGCACTTTATCAAATAATAAACACAAGAGAAGTAAAATTGAGGCTGGGAAGGCAAAATCAAAACTTTTGGAGAAGATAGCCAAGAAGGAATATTAGGTAGAACTGGAGGTCATTCACTCTCTTGAGCAAACTCTCTATATCTTAAGTTTGTTTTCAACTAAAGCTGAAATTTATGTGAAGTTCTGGTTACCTTCTGTTTGTTTGCTGTCAGTTCAAGAAAATAAATAAAATCATTTTAGCTGACCAATGAAGTTTTGACAAATTGAGAAGTGGAAAAAAAAAAAAGGTCTTGAATCAGTTTAAATGCTTCATTTGACCTGGCATAAAATATTATTTGTATATTTGATTATTTGAGAACTTCTGAATAAAAGACTTAGGCTGTAGAAAACAAAACGTCATTTTTATTTGAAGTGACAAAGCATCCCTTTTTTCATAATTTGCATTTTTGATCAAGATGGAGAGATTGACAAACTCATAAATTTCTGCAAGGATGATTTTATCACATCTGTTTTGTGTTTTTCTCTAAAAATGGCTGAAATAGAAAGCTGTACCAAATTTTACAGCATAAAAGCCTCTGAAAATGTACTCTAGGAACACACTCTTTAGGCAGAAATAGCTCCTAAAATATAAAAGCAGACAGAACACACAGGATGAGTCTAGTTTCTACATGTACTGTGGTAATTTACGTGAATCCAAAAGCAGAGTCTACTAAGTGCTCCTGGCAATTAATATCTTTGTAGTAGTTTTTGCTTCTAACATTTTTGCATAAAAGTAGAAAAAGGATGCATGTTGATTAAACAACATAAGATATAGCTGCCCCATAGCAGACAAGCACATATTCAGTTTGTCTCTGCTCTAGGAGAATAAATCCATCCACAGGAATGGAATCATACAAATGTGCTACAAAATTTTAAAGCTGGGAAGAGTTTATTTAAAAAAGGGAGATGGATAGTGCTCAATTAAAAAAAAAAAAAAGTAGCATTTTTAAGTTTAGATTGTACTGAACCTTGAATCCTCTCGGCATGCTTGGATAAAAGACCACCAGACCTGACACAGGACTCAATGGACAACTGTAGGACAAGCTATCAAGGCGTAACAAGAAAAACTGGCTGATCTTGAGAGATTTCAATTATAGATACATTTCTAAAAAAGATGTGATATAGACCATGTTATTACAGTTTTGTTGAGTCTGAGAGACTTCTGAGAGAAACAGATTAACTGATCCCTAAGCTAAAAAACAGTGTTTGTCAAAACTCAAATCAGTATTTCTCATGAAAGACTAATTTCCAGGGTTTTTTTTCCCAAATTGGAGCAAAGCTTTGAAATTTCAAAATTCTTCATAGAAATCTATGAAAAATTACTTTAGACATACAACATGTTGTCAAAGATGTTATCAAAGACAGAATAAGAGAGAGAAATTCAATGTTAAGGTTAAAGTCTTCATGTTTTCAGTCTTGTTTGGATTCATGTACACTAATATTATAGTAAGGTGATAACATGACCTTTCATATTATGACAATTCAACCATGTCATAATAAACTACCTGTTAGCTTTGAAAATATTCTTACCTTACATTATATATTATAAAATATTATAAATGTTATATCATAATAATGTTTATATATTATAATAGTGTAATATGTTATATTTTCATTTATTTGCTGATTAAATTGAAACTCTCCTTTTATGTATACTGATTTCACCAAATCAGAGCTGACGTTGTTATAAAAATTTGGAGTAGGTTATATCCCAACTGCTTGTGAATCTGTGTGCAAAGAGAACAGACTTCCTATGGGAAATTTAAATGCCGGTTGCAGTTTGCTGAAATTCAAAGTTATTAGGAGGAAGTCTGACAGACAGCAAAAACTGAAATGAAAAGGCAGAGTTATTTAAAAACAGTGGATGTCCTCAAGCTGTAATTCTTCTGTCAGAAGGCAGTGTTGGCACTCCCAACCAACCAGCAAATCTCTGTAACAAACAAATACACACTGTAGCTATGGAGAGAGATGAAAGCAACCATAAAAATTATTTCATAACAATGGAACACAGTACTGCATATAAAGCTCTGAATGTATCTATATGTTGTCAACAGAAGGGATCTCTAAATTGTCAACAGAAGGTATCTATATATTGTCGACAATGTTGAGAATGATAAATACAGTTCACCCTAACAGAGAATAAAGATGTCTTAATACTGGCATAAGCCTATTGTTGATATGGTTCTGGGATTCATTATATTGTCAGTAATGTTTTTTCCGTTCCTTTTTTTTATTCTGTATTAAGCAGAAACAACCTTTGTAAAGAAAAAATTGAAAAATCACATATTGAACAGAATAGGTTTTCTATTGTAATTAAAAATGCAATATATTGTAATTCTACTGGGAAAACTTAAATGGGTTTGATGACTAATGATGACTAAAACCACATTATTATATGCGATCTGCAATCAAGAGAAAGAAAAATCTTGTAACTGAATCACTTGTAGAAGGTTTAAGTAGGAACAGTTACCTCAAGTGCTACAGCAAATGCAGTAGAAGGCAAGAGAGATTTTCAGTCACTGCCAAAGCAATTCCCAGGCAGGCAGAAGTACCAAACAGTTACACTCCAACAAGAAATCTGCATTTACGGTGCAATGTTAAAATGACTGGAGTTGCCACAAGTCAACGGATGCTAGAGGAAATACCATCCATGCAAGGGTTTTACATTCCTCTAAATGAACAGGGCATGCATAGAGAAATGGGTGGTACTGTGCAGTGAAGTAAGATGGGTGGAAATAGCAAAACCATAAGCATTGTTAGATGCAACAAATTCATGACTTTTAACATTAAAATAACTAACCTGTAGTAAGAAAGCCAGTGTTGATTTTCTAAATAGGTACATTATACTCTTTTTTACATTTTTGTTGCCTGTTCCTATATGAGCTGTCACTCAGCTTATCTTGTCCATGACATTATATGGCAATATGCAGAAAGTCAGGAGAGAAGATACTAGTACTGTGAACCATTAGATTCTGATTTTCTTTGTTTCCCAAAACAAGGAGGATTAGTATTTGAAGATGGAGAATGTATTCTTGAGAGGGAAAGGACTGCTCACATTATCTGGAAAAGAGCCTTTCAGCCAGCCATTCAAGGGGCCACTTTGTCTAGGAGAACACAAAATCTCTAGGAGGATTTTGATATTAAGAGTGGAAAATGGGGAGGATTAGATGTTAGAGATGGGGTGTCAGGATTCAGATTAATAGGGGTATAATTCTTTTAGGAGGGAAAAGTATGTCTCCTTTTAGGTTAATTAACACATTATGCTAAAGAACCAAACCATCTGTCCTTGACCTCTCCTAAGGACAAGTGAGCAACACTCCTTGCACAACTGCTTTTTCATTATGAGTCCTCCTTTTTTATCAGCTTAAGTGATAACAAGGTAGCATAGGAAATCACTTCCAAGTTATAAGTGTAACATTTTCCATAGATGTAGATTTGTAATAGTTTATGCTCGACCCTGCAGTGTTGAATTTTGGCTTCATGCCAGGGTTTGATAAGCATCCAAAGCTGTTTTTGTATGGAGATCAAGAGCTACCTCCTTAAAACAGGCAACAAACAGTTTAGATCACAACAGTAAAAATGGATAGATATCAAACTCTCTATCAGAAATTCAGACATGACCCTTGTCAGGAAAGTATTGATTTGCCAAGTGGAAATATATCCCCTGAGGAAAGTCAAATTACATGGCTATAAATAATATGTAAGGAAAAGAATCTACAAACCATTAAATGTCAAACAGAAAAGAATGCTGAAGAAGGCTGCACAGCAGTGATATGAAAGCTGGTTGGAAATCTAGGAAACATCTACCATCTGAGTAACATATGGAAACTGCAATCCACTCAGTCATTTTGCACAGGTTTCACAAAGCATATGAAGACACATCTTGCTGCAGTCAAAATGTGAACTTTCCTCAAGTGAGAAATTTGTTCACAAGATTCAATTTAAAAACTTCAAAATCAAGTAAATAAGTACTGAAATACTGGCATATATATATATATATATAAAGTCTGTAAGGATCCAGAGCAGACATACCTATAATACAAAAATCCACACAGAGTTTAAAGTTAAGGTAATGGTTAATGCACAGACACACACTGGAACTAAGTTCAATCCTGAGGACCATGAACAGTGGGTGAGATACAAAGATGAATTAGCAAAATAAGCACGAGCCATTTTAAACTTTTAGACTTCCATGAAGTGCCTAAGGAAAGGGTGTATGCCATGGACAGGATAATAACTTTGGTATCAAATCTGAACCAGACAGGAATTGGCTGATTGTACCATATGAAGATATGATCACAGGAAATATATGTCTCACAAAGATATATGTATGTTTTTCAGAGGATGTGAAAGGGGCTTGTTCTTTTCTTTTTCCAAGAGACCAAAATTCCATATGCCTAGAAAAAAGTTAATAGGAAAAGCTACAGAACAGTCAGCAAATGACATGATGTGTAAAGTACTAGACTTGGTATACTGAGTCTCTAAGTCTGGTTATTAGACTATTGGAAAAAAGGAGGGGATCAAGTCAATTTTTCACTGAACCTAAGAAACTGAATAAAAATATGGTAACCAAAGGCCTGTTAAAGTAGCAGAAATGTTTGCTGAGGTGATATCTTTGAGAAACTAAATACATGAGCAAGATTTTGGCAGACTGGGTTCAGTGCCTAGCAAGTCCAGTTTGTCAAAAGTTAAAAATTGTGAGAAAACACTTTCTTAAAGTTGCTTTCTGGAAAAGGTTTGGTACTGGTAATGTTTCAGTGTATATCAACCAAGATGCACATAAGTCTCTCAGTGGTCAAAACATGCACAGAGAGATACCTAAGGAAGCTCTCTTAATGAGTTTTGAGAGCTAGGACATTGCAAGAAGTAACTTAAAAAAGAATTCTGCAAGTATCATTTTCAAAGTCTCCAGGACTTAACAACTCCAAACAGGCAAAGACCAAAGAATAAAAGAATGAATACAATGTCCTGCTCTGCTGTACTGCATGTCAAATATTATCATTTAATTCACATACATGTGATCAGCCATAACAATTCACATAAACCTCTTTCACCCATAAAAAATCAACATGGATGCCAGAGAATAAAAGGATGCAGAGTTAATATGCCCATTCCACATTTCTTTTGGACAGAGAAAAGATCCAAAATTCTTCACGAACTTTTCAAAAGGAAAATCTGGAAGCTGTGTTGCTACACAGTCATGTGCTTGAATGTCTGCCTCTGACATGTGACATCAGAAATGTGATCACAGCAGAAAAAAATGCGTGAATAAATCACAAAGGGAATGCAAGGCCTGAGTACAGCTGTACAGAGCTTCATAGTTTGCAGTATGAGGATAATTTTAAAACCAATACAAGACCACATACTGCTGATACTTCATGACAGAGAAATAAAATGTAAACAAGCAGAAAGAAGGGTATAACATATTTGGAAAATAGAAGGTTATTCTAAAGTGTGAGTTTTATGACTATCATGTCCTTTAAAGAGTTCTCTCAGAAGCATAGTTGTATCTGATACATAAGCAAATGGGATGGCACAAAGCAGTGACTGCAAATGGCTGGAAAGCACTATATTTAAAGGTAATACAGTATCTGAGGAAGAGCGGGATAGATGTGGAGAAGTTTCCCATTGCCATTCTCCCAGTTAGAAAAAGGAGTTTCAGTAATCACCATGGTGTTCCTAGAAGAACCATGTCTGCCAAAAGCCAAAAGGAGTTTTGGGATCTGCTTGCCCGCATGTGCATTGACTGGCATGGTAATCATGATAACCATGATGGCCAGTGTGCCACTGTTGACACTCATTTCTCTGGCACAGGCAGGTCCTCAGCCCTTGGTCTGTGATGGTGCTGTGAAGTGGGTCTGCTGCTCTGGGGGGCAGTGGATGCTGAGGAAGGTTGGCACAGTTTCAGTGGTGGGAATCGTGCACTGTTCCTGATATGGCAAATACTTGCATTTACTCTATAAAAGATTATAAAAAACATAATTAAACGATATCCATGTCATTTTGAGGCTGAGTTGTACTATCTGATTTAAAACTGGTTTTACTTGACATAAAAATTCTCTGCTTTTTCTTTTGCAAGGGAATAAAGAAGCATAACTGATGGGTGTCATTTCAGGTATAAACACAGCAATGTAAAAGAGTTGGATAGAAGTCCTATATAACGTGTGGACTAAGCACATAAGTGGAATTTTAATATATCAATAGCCTTGTAGCTGTCTATTAGATTAAAAGGCACAGAACTGATTTCTCAATAGTCCTCTATTAATGTAGAATCTACATGGAAAATTTGAGTCATAATCTGGAAAAGCAAGTGCAGTAAAAGTATCACACTCATTATAAAACTGATAAATGATAAAAAGGTGTATAAATTTTACTTTGTGCTTATTGTGTATTGCACTGGGAGCTGAACTGAAGTCCATGGCTGTGATTTATATGCCACTAATAGGGTCTATTCTGGGTTATGTTTTCGGAATTACGGCTGTCTCTCCCTCTGTTAAACTGCAGTTGGAAAGAAGTAAAACAGCTTCTTAAGTGTATGTATGCACATGTAGATATACTTTTTAGAGGTTTGGATAAAAGATTTCCCTTTTTAAGTCTGAACCAGGCATAACACAAGTGTTCAAATTGTACTATTATTTTAAAGTATAAAGCATGCACATATTCTTGTCTTTGTTTTATCTGGAAAATGGCCAGTATAAGAGAATTGTCTGTAGCCCTACACCAGCTTCTGCATCGTAACTATTTAAAGCTCAAACCTTCCTCAAGTTTCACTGAGTCAGAGTAGTGCTGTGCTACCCCTCACATGCCAATGGCATCTCTTTAAAGTATATAGGCCAGTTTTGGTGCTCAGTACCTGGAATCAGCAGGGTTGGGGTTTTTTTTTTGCTTGAGAGAGGGTTGTTGTTAAGAAGCTGAGTTGTTCTGTTCTTGCTTTAATTGAATGATAAAACAGTCTCATCCTCTTTGACTATGACTAATAAAGCATTGTTATATGGATAGTATCAACTATTCGTGTGTCACCATAAAGATATTTTAGTAGCTGGTGATGTCCTTAAACCAGTCAGCCATAAATTAAAGTATGAGAACATGTTTATTCTCCCTCCTTTCAAACTGATGTGGAAACAGTGGACTTGCTTGTTTATGAGTTTTTAGGAAAGAGAGGATATATCCCCAGCTGTATCAGATGACATTGCTCCTCCTGTTCCTGCTGTTGTGTTAGTGTAGTGAGGCTGATTTACACCAGATAAGGATCTGCAGTGCTACTACACTGCAGATGTGTTGTCTTCAGAAAGGAAACACTCGTGGCCCTATTAAAGCTTTTTTCAGAAGATTAATTTGATCTGTTCTTGTCCATTTCTTGGGCCTCTGACAGTGTCTTTTACAGACTCAGTCCTCCTGTGAGCTCAAGACATGCAGCTCCTTGCATCAGTCTGCAGTACTGTTGCCTACTTCATTAGCTTTTAGAATAATTAATATCACAATTTCCATACAAGAAATATAATTAAAATAACAGCAGAGGTATTTTTGTGTGGATGGATTTCTTATATCCAAACCTCAGCTCATTTACATGTTGCAAAATAACAGGGAGCATCCTAGAACAGCACAGAGTGCTCAACTTTGGTCATTTTCTTATCGGGAAAATTATTCTAATTCCCAGAAATTACAGTCCGCAGTGAAAGCACCTGGATTCATCATCAGCAAATTGTTTAAAGTTTTAATAAGCAATTATGCTAAAGAGTAAGAAAACTATGATATAAGCACTTTTTTTGCTGTCATAATGTTATGCTTAGGGAAATCCTTATCATTAAAAACTATATGAGAAGCATATTAATGTAAACAATTTTAACAAATCATCTCTTGTATCCTAATTAGATAGGGGGAAAGAAAGGGAGAAAATGTGCTTATCATAGCTGGATTGTACAAAGTATGCTTGATTTGGCTAATTATCAACTCTGTTGATTAGAGTCCTCCAGGACCTTTTGTTAAAAGTAATATTGGTCTGGATGACCTTTTAATTTTTTTCCTGCTATTTACATGACCCTCGTTGTTCCAGTGGTGTAACAACCCAGGCACACACAGATGTAAAAAGCTTCAGGAGCACACTGATACCTGTGTTCCTTATGCCAGAAGCAACTGAACCTTTTAAGTTCATGTGTTTCAGCCTTGCTACTCTTGCATATGCATGGTTCCCTTTGACAACTGGAGCTGCATATGCAGAAACACTTCAGAACTAAGAGTTCATCAAGTTTGGATGAACTCTGCTTTGAGAAAGAACTTTCCACTGTCTGAACCACCATAGCCACTACTGGGGGGTGGGAACTGTGAGTTTTAATAGCCAAAAAAAGTGACAGATTGTGGTAACTCTGATGCAAGGCCAGAGGCAGCTGTGATTGGAAAAGGATGACAAGATAGGGAAAAAGCAAGAAATGACAAAGGACAACAAACCTCTGCTCTACATAGGACGGGAGGTGTTTTCCAGTAAATCTCAACTAAATCAATTCAAATACAGCCTTGCTGAATTTTGAAGATGGCCAGGTTTATCAAGAGCACAAGATTTTCCCACTCTGATGTAAATGTTGTTACTCATATCACATAAGGAATTCAAAATTAATGCGGCCCCTTCATGTTATATGTAGGACAGAGATACCTGGAATGCATCATTTCCACAGCTAGTTTACAAATCACATGAGATCTAATGAGTTATTCTGTCACATGCCTTTCCAATTATGCTCTGATCTTCTGTTCCAATTGCTAAGGAACTAAACCCAAATAATTTAAAAGCCTAGATTTATGTTTAAGTTTGCAAGAAGCCTTCCAAATTAAATTAAAAAAAATAAATAAAAAGAGAAATCTTGATCTTCTTTGGGATGAATCCTTCCAATTTTCATCCATGGAAAACCAAGAATCTTGTGACTGTACAGCTGCCGTGGGAAAAAATAATGTAATTCCTTGGCCTGCATTAACCTTGACAGAGATTTGCCTTTACATTATAACTGAGTGCCCTGATTACTTAAACATTGTTTTTTTACACAGTGGTGTGGGATTCTTTGTCTCTCTGTTTTTTACTTGGACCAATCTAAAATACAACAAAGCTGCCATATATACTACTGTGAAGAGTTCTGTTTCAATGCATTCACATTTTTTAGGAAAATGGTTTTCCCTTAGACTGTATTATTATATGTATTCCCTTCAAAGTCAGTTTTTCTTCGAGGAAGTAAGAGTCACCAGCTTATAAGGATCAGTTTGAAACACCACTATTTCAGAAAGTGCAAAAACGTGTGAAACCTCTTTTACACTTTGTTCAATGTCTTTTCTATCATAAAAGGTTATACTGTACTTTAAAACCTCCAGAAACTTGGTATGGGTATAAGAAAATCATATATAGTATTTTTTAAATCAGCAGTTCTTTTAGTATCCCAGTGCAAAGAGCCATATTTACTGAATTTTACCTCATTTTAGCTCATTTTAGCTTATTTTACTATAATTACAGTGTCTGTTTTTAAAATTTACTTAAGTAGCAGAAACTTTAGTTAGTATTGAGGGAATATCACTATGCATAAATTTTAATGGTGCTAGAAATAGTAACTATTTTTCTCAAGAAATGAGCAGAGATATTTCACATTGTGTCTTCAAGAAAAATCTTATACTCTTACCCCACCCACACAAAAAAAATGTTGAGAAAAATATCCTTTTTACCTTTTTCTCTCCCAAAATAGATGTTTCTCTTTGCAGTATATGTGTTTGTGTGTGAGAGACAAATAGGATTTCTGTCTCTGACAGAAAAGAGCATCATGTAGTACACAGACACTCAAACATGTGCTTGCAGCAGGCAATGACTTTTTTCATTTTTGTATAACTGAGGAAGCATAGCGCATGGTAATTGCTAACAATAGCACAGGTGATGAATACAAAAGTGCATAGCACTGGTGGGAACCAGAAGAGTAAACTTCAAAAAAAATTGTCTCTTTTCAACTTCTACCAGCAGTTTTATGATATTAATTTAAATTAATTGTAGCTATGGACTAGTTCTTCCAGGATCATTAAGTTCTTTCTGTTCTTGCCAGTTTTCCACCAGAGGCCCTGCTGGGGTCTGGAGTGTGGTGGAGGACACACTCCCGCCCGCGTGGATCAGCTTCTGTAAGGCGCCTGTGACAAGTTCAGTGCACTTACAAAGCATATCACCCATCTGTACACACAATATGTTTTCCAGGGAAAAAACAAACTTTAGTCAAATTAAATGTGATTAAATTTTAACAAGGAAAGATTCTATTGGGAGTGAAGAAATTTTCATGCTTTGCAGACCTCTTCCCCTTCAGTATCTCTTACCCCTGCCCCAAAGAAGAAAGTCCATTAGGAGAATCAGATGTGGGATGGCCTGGGTGCCTGCCATCAAACTCCCATAAGTTCAGAGATACCATCTACCAATGTGCAAAACAGATTTTACAATTCATTATTTCACTGCCCCTGTAAAAATGGTAGTTAAATAACTAAAATACGTATTCTTCCTTTTTTCCAGTTGACTTCTTGTTCATTATATTCTTGGCCTACACAGAATTTCCTACGAGGAAATGTACCACACGGTAGCCAACTATTAAGATTATTGTTACTATATGGAAAACTTTTTCAATTTTGTACGTAATCCTTTCTGAGGTTGTGCAGTAACACTGTCCATGGAATTAAGTTGAAGCTGCTTGTTGTGGAATAAAAAGAAAACCTTAAACAAAAACTTACACTCACTTTTCCATGTGTTCTTTCATAATAAATGTTTGCCATTTTCTTCAGCCATGTTTTAATAGAGAAATATTATTCTGCTTTTGGGATTTAGGCATTCAACTTGGGATTTACAAAACTGGAAATGAAGACACTGAAGAAGGCTCTAATAGAGCTTTCAGTGTAATGTAGTTAAACAAGTTGACATGTTTTCAGAAGGAATATTGTGTTTTCAAACTGTTATATGATGGCAAAAGCAATTAAATTCACAATGTTTCAATGTGCTGCCACTAATCATAATCTCATAAAGCACCATTACATGGCACAACATGAATAATGCCACTTGTTCAAGTAAATTAATGCCCAGTTTGACAGATATGCTATTTACAGCCTTATTGACTTGTATAGTTGTAGGGTCTCACTGTCTAAAAGCATGCAAAGTGCTTATTGGGGAAACCTTTCCCCTGGACAAGGAAATATATTCAACTGCCAACTAAAGCACAACTTCCATCCTGTTCTTTTTGATGAGTTGCTGAAGAAACTCCATCAAGTACTTTTCTCATTTTAGTGAACACACACATTTTTATTTGTCATCCCAAAACTCATAACTTTATGATGGTATTTCAGAAGAGTACCTAAGTTTATAATTCCATACCAGTGTATATGTACTGTGTCACTGCAGAGTATATACATTTAGATTTCCTTAGGGTATGGAGATGAATTGTGCTTCAAGCTCTGTTATTGCAACTCTGTTGACCTCACTGTTGTAATGAAAACTTTCTTAGGAAAAAAGAAAAACATAAATACAGGTTGATGTTATTAAAATAGACAGTCTTAAAGTAGGTTCCAATGTGAAAGAAAAGCAAGCCAAACAAGCAAGGCAAGATTTACAAATGCTTTCATTCACAAGTGGTCCAGGAAAAGTTGTGCCCTGTGGGCACATTCATTTAGAAACAATTACATACCCATTGTATGTAATTACACTTTCATGTATCTTAACCTACTTCTGAGAACAAATTGATTCCCTAAATGCTTCTGCATCATCTCAGTCACTTTACATGTGTTTTGCAGCAATGAGAACATATGTCCCAAACATATAGCCTTTAAATTAAGAACTAATTTTATGAAAGCAAATATAGAACATATTCTTCTGTCTAAATTACCTATGGTCTGATCCTCAATATCCAAAGTCTCTGAGTATTTTGCTCTGATATTTTTCGTATATGATTCACTTATTCAGTGTTTCATATTTAGTAGCCAATCTTAGATGACATTTAATGTTACTCAGGTTAGACTCAGACCATTCACTAGGAAGCTCTGGGGACTGTGCTTTTTGTAGATGTGTAAATGCTTCTGGCGAGCAGGTTCCCAAGTTTGGCTTGGGACCTTCAGATGCTCAAGGCGGATTGTTAGATACAACCAATGGTCATTAGTTTCCTGATGCTTTAGCATTGTTTATCTGTAACAAGCATTTTTATTTGTCATTTCTAGGAATTTGTCATGATTGTTGTCTTTGGTTTGGAATTTATTATTCGTATCTGGTCTGCTGGATGCTGTTGTCGATACCGAGGATGGCAAGGGAGACTGCGCTTTGCAAGGAAACCATTCTGTGTAATAGGTGAGTGTCCCAGCTCTTGTTTATTTTAAGATTAAAAGAAGACACCTTCCCCCTCCTTGTTTTGCTTCTGAATGAAAACTACTGGAATCAGACTCTTTGTACAGTAACCTGCTGTAAATCCAGAATAACTGTGTGTCAGCAGTCATCTGCTCAAGGTTTCTCTAGATATAAAATCACAGTGCCCCTAAATACCAGTCAGTCCATGTTTCTCACGTTCTCCAAAAGACATTTTCCCATGCATGTCATACACCTAGCCTGTATATTGGACAAATGAGGAGTTGAGAGCTGATCTGACTGAAAATCACAGGAGCTGTATGCATTTAATGGGCATGTTACATGTCTTTTACATACACAAATAGCATACACATGTGTGTACACATTGTGTTCTCCTTATTTAACCTCTGTAGTCAGACATATGTACACTGCAATAAGTTTGAAAACCTACATAGAAACTTCTTCTGACAATATTGCTTCCTCCTGTGTTGCTGTTCTTTGCATGACAGTCCAGGTACTGCTCTCCAGTGACACTAGCATAGGATATAGCATACTTCTTCTACAGGTATTTCAAGAGAGTATTCCCTGCCTTCTTTGCTCTAGAATTTGTCTGTGAGAACAGAGAAGAGGCTCACCACCAGTCAAAACCCTATTTTGAAAAGGAATCTGCAGGAAAACAGTTTCCCAATAAAGGCAGAAGTCAAGGATGGCTAAACAAGTTCATCTAATAATGTCTTATTTTTCTGATCGCTCGGAGAAAATCCTTTTTACAGATTATCTGTGAAACTTCAGGATATCGATGTCCCAACTTCTCTCTAAACTTCCTTCCTTTCTCTTTAATTTCATTTGCCTATACTTAAAATAACTTATGGATCGACTGGGACAGGAAACATGTTCTTCCATGCATCTCTATGGCAGCTAATACACAGAGTCACATGCTTACAGCCATTAAGCATGTGGGTCTCAGTGTAAATTGTGAATAACAAATTGCCATGCAGATGAATGCCATCCTGGTCAAAAAAGAGTTACAGAGTGTTCCATGACATAGCAGACCAGTACACTTGTTAGGGCTAGTGTGTAAAGCAGTTTTATCCTTCTGCCTCATTCCCTGATAAATCCACACCTTTCCCCATTGAATAAGTCCCCCAGTGGAAAAGCTTGCATGAGTAGGTGGAAAGGAATCATAGGCTGTATCCCCCTTGGAAATCAATATCCCATCTATGTTCTTTTATTACACTGTGGGAGAGGAGCAAGTATCATGATTGGCATTCATTTTGTTCAGGAAGCAGGGGGGTGGGTAGATGCCTTACCAGTTTGCACACTTGCCCATTTCCATGCCTAGCTGAAAGCAGAAATCATCAAACATGGCTTTCCTCCTTAACCAGACTTATCATTATTCCAGGATTTTACAGTGCACTTGAAACTTTGCAGTATTCACACAACTACTTCAGTTTTGTCAGCAGACAATCATAAGAAATCACTACTGTTAATTTGGTAAAATAACTTACTTCAGCAATTTAGAACTTATTAGAAACACCTTTAAAGAGTTTGAAGTTACTAGAAGCACTTGACTTCTCAAAGTGTTTTGCTGCTCTCCCAAATGCCATTGTTTGGTTCAGCTTTTGTTTCTCCTCCCTTTTGTGACTCCACTCAGCTGGCGAGTTTTATAGTAGTGATTAACTTCAGTCTGAGCTGTTAATTCCCAGCAAACCTGAATGGAGGTCCTTGTCCAAAACTCTGCATATTTAAAAGACACGTAGATTTGGTTCTTAAGGACATGGTTGAGTAGCAGACTTGGAAGTACTGACTTAATGGTTTGACTCAGTGATCTTAAAGGACCTTTCCAAACTAAACAATTCTATGATTCATGGGGTGACTGGTATAGATTTCCACCCTTTCCTTTAAACAACTTGTATGTACCGTCCTGCTGTTGGTGAAATTGTTCAGACAGGTCTCCTGGCACAGACCTCCCTGAGTGCCAAGGTTTACTTCACTCCTTTCTCTGGAGTTCACCTGCTCTTCCTGTCTCACCTATGTTTATGTAGGTAATACCTGGGCTTAAAAGCATCTTTTATGTCCCACTTGCCACTCCACCCCTTGCTAGCTGAATTAATTAGTAAATAACAGTATATTGCTTGTGAATGTCTTCCTATGTGGGTTCACTGGATAGAAAGGAAACTTTGTTCTGAAGCTTCTGGAAACTAAACCAATAGCTTGAATTTCTTGCCATTGGCTGTTCTGTGTCTCTCTTCTGCTGATTGATTTTGGTTCATTTCTGTACTTTAGTGTCCCAGAATTAGTTTCTGATGTTCAAAATCTCTCCAGATTTGATCTTTCGAGGGAAAAACAAGTCATCCTGTAACTCTTGCTACATAAAGTAATTATTTACTGGACACCTTGGGTTTGCAGTCATGGCAAAGTGCTGCAGCAGCAAAGGTCAGCAAGCTGTGTTAGCCAGAACACAATGAGTAGGTGAAGACCCATGACTATCTCTTTTTACTCATCACTCATTAGATCACATCCAAGATACTGGACCCTATTTTCCCCATTCAACACCATACCCGAAAGACCTTAATAAACTGCAGTGAGTTCAGTGAAGCTACCAAGATGATCAGTGCTGGAGCAGTTGCCCTAGGAGGAGAGTGTGAAGAATCTGGGCATGTTCAGCCTGGGTAAAGGATGGCTTCAGGGGGAATTCAGTGAAATCAGTGCTAAACTCTCCTTAAGAGCACATGGCCACTTTGGGCTTATTACTTTTAATTATTTACTTAGTCATCCATTCAATTATACTTTCCATTTATTATTACAGTGGAACAATAATATTTTAGAAAGTTTAGTCTGTTTACTATTAATTAAATTTGCTATATATCTCCAACAGATCTGTACTCTGATTATTTTTGTGATTAAACACAAATCACATAGGGGAATGGCCTAAGAGCTAGAAATAATAAATTTGAGGATTTCCTCAAGGATCACTTTCAGACAGCTTTTATTTTTTTCCATTTATAACCTAATAACCAGAGAACTTTTATTCAGGGCCAAAGCTCTGTGCTTATGTTAGTGTGCCTACAATGTCACTATTCTGGCAAATCAGTTCATCAGCATTGCTGTGTGGTACCGGGTTAGTAATTACATCTATCAAATTATTTGACAGTTTTGTACCCGTATTTATTTCTGTAATAATGGAAATAATAGTGTAGTGTTAAACCTTGATTTGTATTTTGTCCCATGTCAGAAGTGACTTGCCATCCCTCATTTTCTCTGACTGTATATGAGCTTGTGTACATAAGGGGCATAGCCACACATCTTTCCAGGCAGGTAAGATACTTAAATGCGTACACACCTCTGCAAATTCTAAATTTCCCAGGTTTATAATTCTGAAGCTTAGCTGTTAGCACTGCAGAGCAATGTTGCTGTGTTGTATTGTTCAGAAGAGCAGAAATCCAAGCACTGCATATTCTAACTGCTGCCTCTGGAGCCCAGGGATGCTGACACCCAGGAAGGACATTATGCCTGTGCCTTAGCTCCCTGAAGATCCCTGAAATAAAAGAGGACAAGTATAACTGAAAAGAAGTTTGGCATCCCCTCCCCATCAAGCCATTTGCAGACACTGAAATAAATGAAGAATCCATTGTCCTTCCTCTAGCAATGGGGCTCTTAGATGGTGATTTTCCTGGCCACTCTCCTATATGCATTAGAGGTTTTGTCACCACGATGAAATCTCAGTCAGTGAGGGCAGCTTCCACACAGCACATGATAAAAACAATTAGGAATAATAAATAAGCTGAGGGTCAGAGGAGTAAGATCCTACTGATCTCACCTGCCTGTGTGAAGTCTACTAGGCTTTCAGAGGAACTTTTTTCTCTCCACTAACTTTGTAAGAAACTTTGGAAACTCCTAGGTGAGGAAGCCTGGCAAGGGCAAATGACTTTTAGTCACAGAATCATAGAATAACCTGAGTTGGAAGGAACCCACAAACATCACTGAAATCCATCTCCTGGGCCTGCACAGGGCAGCCCCGAGAATCACACCATGTGCCTGAGAGCATTGTCCAAACACTTCTTGAAGCCTGGCAGGCTTGGTGCTGTGACGACTTCCTTGGGGAGCCTGTTCCAGTACCCAACCACCCTCTGGGTGCCTGCTGCTCCTCTTCCCCTCATGAGGAAGTTGTAGACTGCAGTAAGATCTCTCTTCAACCTCCTCTTTTCCAGGATGAACAGACCAAGTTACCTGAGCTGTACCTCATACAGCTTCCCCTCAGGGCCCTTCACTAACTTTGTAGCCTTGTCTCTCATAGCTTTATATCCTTTTATATTGTGTTGCCCCAAACTGCACATTATATTCAAGGTGAGGCTGCCCCAGTGCAGAGCAGAGTGGGACAATCCCCTCCCTCACCTGGCTGGTGATGCTTTGTCTGATGCCCCCCAGGACATGATTGGCCTTCCTGGTTGCCAGGACACTGCTGACTCTAGTGTCTAAGTTTCGTGCAATTTAAATTTGGGGGTTGAAATGCCTATTTCATAATTTTTTTA
The DNA here is from genome assembly GCA_035221455.1 of Xenops minutus. Classification (NCBI taxonomy): domain Eukaryota; kingdom Metazoa; phylum Chordata; class Aves; order Passeriformes; family Furnariidae; genus Xenops; species Xenops minutus. The sequence continues at coordinate 86,031,970 of JAWWEE010000105.1, read as the reverse complement.
CCTTAAATTTGAGCCTACTTCTAGTAATAAAACATTTCTCCAGGGCAATTAGACTTCCCGGTGGTCCAGCTGAGTGAAAGATTTCATGTATTTCAGTTAGTCCATTAGCAGTTTCACCACAGCTGCTTCTATTTTACCTCTAGTCAAGCTACAGCATGATGGAAATGTCAAAAGTTCAAATTCTGTTGAGGCTGCAGAATGAACAAATTCCCAACAGGATGCTTACGTCCATTATCTGTAATCAGGCTCTTGAACTTCATGGCTGGCAAACCTCGTTTCAGAGCAGAAAGTGATAGCAGAGAATGTTGCTTATTACTGGATCTATTTTTCATTAATTAGAGTGGTAATGAACCTTCATGTAGCACTTTTGTCAAACCTTTATAAACAAATACATATATACTGTTTTACAAGATCTTCTGAATGTCTAATCTGAATTATTTCAATATATTTATGTAATACACATTATGTGTCTGTCCCCTTGTAGACACATTATATATTTTAAATACAGACAGATAGTAAAGTTGCTGCTCATGATAAACTATATAAACAGCCGGTATAATTTGAACTCTAAATAACCCAGAGATGGTCTGTAATTAAGTATATCCATGACCAAGACATATCTCACATCACATCTTATTATAAATTCCAGTAAAACCAAGTTCCAACAAATGTCACATTTGAGGATCTCTTGCCAACCCAGAAAATACTCCAGAAAATACTTTGATAGTAGTAGTAGCAGTAGTAGTAGCGGCAGCAGTAGTAGTAATATTTAGGCTTCAAATTGAAAATTCCCCGGATAATTTTGGCAGCCACAGTTCTGTGCAATGAACAGAGGTGCTTTCTTAGGCTAAACTGGTCCCAAATTGTGTAGATTTTTAAAACTAGTACTTAGTGGCATATCTTTGTGTTTGACAGTCCTGACAGTACAGTTTTTAGGAATGTGTAGGAAAAATAATGTCTGTTTAATATAATCCATGAGCCTTATTCTTTCAAATTTATTTTTGCTAGCTACTGCCCTCCTTGCTGAGTAAGGAAACATTTTCTGTGATTAAAGACATCAGGCTCTGGTCTTCCCTTTCTAGAAGTTTTATGTATACTGTTCAAAAGAAATCTGCCAGTTTGGTATGTTGCATTGAAATGTTGTTCTGGTACGTGGCAGAGAATTCAGCAGCCTCTGTGTTTTGATCTTACACTGGTATCACTACCATGTTATTTTGAGTAGAGGAGGACCTATGATGAATTGGGCAATCTGAATGAAGTGTGTGTAGTGACTTCTTCTTTTCCCAATAAGGAACTATGGGCAGTGTGGAATTTCATCTTCAAGAGGCTTGGAGTTTGAGGTTTTATTGCATCAGTTTTGTAGGCTAGTGTAAGATTGCTGATGAAATTATTTTTCATTGAAAAAGACTAATTGAAATCAAAGTAATTCGTGGGAAAAAAAACCAAGTCCTTTTTTCTGAGTGACTTTATATTCATCTAGGTATTTTTATCATAAAAATTAGCCACACTTCTTCTCCCAAACATGTCAAATAGCTGACAATACAATTTCTGGCTAAAGTTTGGTTGAATTCTTTCTCTGGGAGATTTGGAGCAGGAAATTACAGTATCTTAGCCCCACTGAAATTATCCAAACTTCAATAAATAATTCTTAATTGGACCAGAGAGATGTGCTGATTTACCCTTAATTGTTAATTGTTGTCATCTGCTGAGAAATTTTGATTTTTGTTACCCAAACAGTCATTCCTAAATAGACAATTCCAGTAATACAAATGAGAAGGAATCTACACTGGAATAGATCAAATAGGTTAGAGCACTGCAATGTGAATAATAAAGACAGATTTGTGATAGAAAAGCTATTAAAAGCCAGAGACTTTTTATTAAAAAGAACTTATTTTTAATACTGGAATTCCTGTATTAGACAGCTATTAAAGCTATTTTCCCAAGCATGAGGTAGTTATATCCACTTCAAACCAGACTGATGTAACTCAGTATCTGAACTGTGTTTGCTAATTCAGTTCACTTTGTGAGGGAAGTGTCCTAAATTCAAATTATTTAGAAATAATGAGGTTCCCTGTCCATTCTTAGCCAGATTCTGTAAATTATTTATGCAGTCTTTCAAATGATTATTGATCTCTCATATTTGAGTCTCAGAAAATACATTGTACTATAATAATAACAGCAACAATAACAATAGCAACAATAATGTACTCAATAATATCTATTATAAAATATTATGTAATATGAATGTGTAAATAGAACTTCCAGTGCTGTTTATGAGCTGTGTCTTGGAAAAGTAAGGAGGGAAGCAACTGACAGACCAAGGAGCACTAAACATTTTCAGATTTTAGTCTTGGTATGTTCAGTTTTGCTCACATTTTTTAGGGACTGGCTTTAAGTTTTTTGATACTAGAAGTGCATACAACATAAAGATGCTTACAGAAATACATTTGTTTTCATTGTCTGTCTATTTGATGTGAGATGTTCATATCCTGTCTTACTATGCTGAATTCCTACCATATTCATAGACAGGATAGCTGCTTAGATTTCCATAAATATGTGTAAATTCGGCAATTCAAAAAAAAGTAGCTGTTAATATAAACACTGGTGTGAAAGTTAGAGGTAGACAGGATTGTGCCAAATCCACCTATCTGCCTACCCTAGTTTATGGAGTGTCAAAAGTGGTTTGTTTTTCAAATTTTTTCATTCTGAGCATCTAAAATAATTCTCTTTTTAATGACGTGAATAACACATCAGAACCTAATTAATATGCAAAGAAATACTCATCTTTCTTGGCTTCTTTCCAGATGTTGTGCTGCAGATCAGCTGCTTCAATGTATGACATCCTTTGTAACTCCCATCTCAGGTCATTGTCAGCTCTTTGCTATAGCTCCACTGTGAGAAGAATTGCTGCTTTGGAGGCTATATAAGTTTTGGGTTTGCAGCAGTGAATTACACTCTCTTCATTTAGGAACATTGTTATAGTGGTCCAAAACAGCAACCTATAAGACTAGGTGTTTGTTATTTTGGGCTTTTGCAACTGCCCTTGGCATACATGCAGCCTCTCACAGAGTTGTGATATCTCTAGCTTGTAGTACTGCTTTATTTCAAAAGCCACTTTCAGTATGTCCTATGTCTTACTAACACGCCTATAATTACTCAGGGGTGCTTTGTCAGCGTGTTAACATAAATGTCAATGTTAACGCCTCAGTGTGGTACATTAGACAAGTGTCAATCTGATTATTTGAACCATGATTAACTACTCTTGCAGGTGTTAGTAAATGCTTTCTCTCATGGTACCCCAGCTTCACTCTTGTCAGCCCAAATGAAGGCATTTGAAGAGGTCTAAGTGGAGTTACTGCCTTGGCATATATTGTAGAAGTCTTTCAAGAATGATTGGAAAGCTCTATGCAACTAGGGGAAACAGTGAGAAATGACAGAGTAGAATAAAATAGCTAGGACGAGAAAAGGAAAGGCAAAGGGGAAGGGAAGGGGAAGGGCAAGGGGAGGGAGAAGGGGAAGGATATTTAAGTTGGAAGTGACCTACAATGATCATCTAGTCCACATGTCTGACCAACTCAAGCCTGACCAAAAGTCAGAGCATATTGTTAAGGACAATGTCCAAACGCCTCTTAAAACACTGTCATGTGGTATCCCCACCTCTCTAGAAAGCCTGTTCCCGTGTTTGACCACCCTCTCTGTAAATAAATGCTTCCTAATGTCCAGTCTCTAGATATCTCTAGATATTGTATTGTGGACAACTACCTCATTCAAGTTTTTCTGCAATAATTACAGTTTTACTAATTCTTGTGCCTAGATCATTTTGGTTCAGTTTCATTCACCATGCAGTGAGTAGGCAACATGCTATTTTTTTATTTGCAGTACACCTTTCCATCTCACTGCTTCTTTTAGTTTATAATTATTACTCCCTTGAGTGTTGTGACTTTAATGATCTTGTATGCTGGCAACTGGTTTATTTCTGTTCAAGTCACCTCTGTGTGAGCAAGGTCTCCAGGAAAAGGGTCATAGGTGCAGTTTGTTAAAAACAGTAGTTTCATTTTGCTTGCCTGTATTGTCATTTAGAAACACAGACATTTTCAGTTGCTTTAGAGATAGTGTATGTTTCTTCACATGCAGTTTTCTATCTGCTCAGTTATAATTTGTTACCTGGCAATTCTGATAGTTTCAAACACAAGCTTTGCCCACTGTTGCATTCAATATAATCAAATTGATTGCCAGGTGTTTTCATCCAGCCTTGCAACTCTCTTATTAGTGAACACAAAGCTTGAAGAAATGCAGTTTCCATAGATGTTTCCATTCTTTTACATCCTTTCAGAGAAATGCATGTTGCCACCAGCACTGCTAAAATGACTGATAGGCAGAGTAATCCAGTGCAAATTGCAGGAAATCTCTATAATCATGCCCCAAATGGTTGCAGTTCATACACTCCAAGTGCTGTATTAGAAAAAGACTTGTGTACAAGGCTGAAAATATATTTTTTTAATTCCTCCTTTTTACAGCTGCTATGTTAAATACAGCAGTTAGGAAGGATTTGACAATGTAACAAAGTAACAGAGTTACAGTATTTATATCTCAAGTTTAACACGGCTAAGTAGAAATATTTGCATGTTTCTACCTGGCTAATTGGGCAGGTTCTGCACATTTTAATTTCATTCTTCCCATTTCTAGCACTTAAGCACTGGCCTCCCATAACCTGTTGTGTCCTAGGGAAAAAAAAAAATTATGTGTTTTACCTTTAAGCTTATGCTGATAGCTCTCAAAATTGAGGCTTTGTCCCTTCCACAGATAGATTATATTACTGTCAATAACAGATCTAAGGAAAGTGACCACCAGATCCATTTCATATCGACCTATGTAACCTCCTAAATGGTGTAAATGCCTATTAAAGTCTGGCCTAAGCCATCCCTGATGCAGAAAGAGGAGCTGCAGTTGTTTGCTTCCAAACTCATGCCATCTGGTCCTGGTGCCCCAATCCATGTATGTGACCGCCTGGAGAGCAGCCAAAGCAAAGGCTGAGTTCCTGCAGTTCTGGGGCTCCCCTTTGCCAGCCCAACCTACCTGTGAGACCCCCATGCTGGAGACTGCTTCATTTCAGATGAAAATGTCATGAGGCAGAGTGGAGAGGTTGTCATACAGAATATCATCTACTGTATTTAAATCTCATTTTACAATTGCTTCTGTTGGGTTTGTGACAGTGCTACCAGATTATGGTTTTTTTGCCTCTCTGGCAAGTGCTGAACAGAGCTTCTATTTCTTTCTTCACATCCACACCAGGAAGTCTCAAGGGTGGCTGCAAGATGCCCCATGCTAGTATTCTCCAGATCATATAAATCTTCTTGCTGGCACAGTAGTCCCTCTTTGGCTACTCACCCAAAAACTACTGGTGCGATAACAGCCAAGGATAAAGACTGGCTGGAAATCTCTGGTTCCGTATATCTGATATACAGAATACTCTGTATTTACAGAAAGAGAAGAGTCCCAGGAGGCACTCACGCTGACTATGAAGACATCCAAAATAGCTGTGTAGGTTAGGAATGCAAGTTCTGGTTTTAGGCAGTAGGGAGATATATATGCCTCTGGAAAGTCACTCAGAAAACAAGGTAGGAACTCTTCTCTTTCAGCCAACACTGAGGCATCCATATTCCTGCCCTCAACATCTGCATTAGATAACTCAGTTAGATACTGGGTATCTCCTATTTTCCCTCCACCCCATGAATCTGAGAGCAGATTATTAATACTGTCTCTTCCCTCTCCACCTACAAGCAGGCTTTTCTTCCCCCTCAGAGACGTGTTTTTCTCTCCCTGCTCATTTCACCATCTTTATTTCTCAGTTTCCACCCATCCTCTTTCACCCTCACACTATGGATTTTTCTGTTCCCACATTTTTTTGGCCTTTCCACTCCCATACAACTGCACTGTCTTCACTTTTTGTACAATCTGGAAATATGTTAGACAGATTTTTCCAGACAGCCTGCCTGCCTGCCTGCGTCTCCCTGAGATTTCAGAGTATAGCTGAAAAGGCCATGAAAGGGCAGGATCCCACCTAGCAATTCCTCCCTTTGTGGCTGCAAGGAACCAACACACTGTTTCCCTGATGAGCTGGATCATGTAGGCGTCCTGTTTGATAGCTTTCTACATGCTGACTAGTGCCAGACACCGCTAATAAGGGTGTTAGTACCTGTAGCCCAAATAACCAATCAGACAATATTTTTGTTTGGACATTAGGTAAGCCATGGCTGATTCACACAGGAATTTGGATCCCCCTCAAAAATCTAATTCCAGCAATTCAGGGAAAAACATACATACTTGTCTTTAATTTTCCCTGGTTGTTCCTTTATATCCTGTAGCAATGAATTTTACAAGTCAATTGCATCTTGTATTTCTTTTTATCAGATTTAAATTCTCTTTTGATCTCACATTTATAAGGAAGGGTAAATAGGAGGCATCCAACAGACCTTGTTATCTTCCATTAGTTTGCATACCTCTATCTGCCATCTCATATTTGTCTTCTGACTAACCACTTCTAAATTATTCAGCCCTTTCTCCATACACAAGTCTTGCCATGCTGTAGTTATTTGGTTTCTTGCTGATAACTTTGTGGTTTTCTTACAGCCTGATCTAATGAGCCTCTTTACTCATCAGGTGTGTGTGTCTGGCTATCAATCCTGCTACCTTTCCCTCCAGAAAACTTCAGATGTTTTTCTCTCCACCACAATAGCCTTTATCACAGCTTCATCCAGGAAAAAGCCTTAGACATAGTAAAGTGACCAGCAAAGCTTGTTTTCCCAGAGTTTTCAAGGCACAAAACAGTTACAGAGCAGAATAAGTGAAGATTTACGGGAAGGATCTGCATGTGTTACTTGTGGTTTGTTCCTCTGGTTGGACACAAATTAGGCTGGTGAACACTGGGTCAAAGATACAGTTTTAAATGTTTCTGTCAGCCTGTCTTAAAGCGAAATAAAACTCCTACTGAATAAACAGTGCTTTATTCCTTCTGGTGGGTACATATTAAAAATGTTAAAGATCAGTTATTGGAAAAGCCTAATGAAGTATAAATCCATGAAAGGCTTGCTATTGAACTTAATCTTAGCTTGCAGGAGGCTCTTAGATTTTTAAGATTTATTGAGCCAGCTGTTAATAACATAAAGATGTTTGCTGAGGACTTATTCAGTCTGTAGAAAGACTGTGTACTCGACAGGGCCATGAACTATAATTGCTAACAGTACAAAGACAGGTGAAATGTTCCCATTAATGTTGTTATTCTTATCCAGACTAAATAAAAATTGGTAACCATAGCTACAATTTAAAATTCAGTATTTGTTGAGCTATTGTGATTCTCAGCCTATAGATACATATTTTTGTCTATTTACAACAGCAAGTAAAATTTTCTTATGTTTGCCATCTTGCCTGAAAGTATGATACTTTTACACAGGAATAGGGTACATATACTTTTAGTACATTGATATAGTAGTGAGTAACATTGGTTGAAACATTCTTGGGGATGGAATTAGGATCTAATTATAAAACCTGATTAAAAAATAACAAAACAAAAAATCTGACTCATCTTCCTTGATCCACAATTTAATAAGGAAATATTTGGTTTCCACATCTAAAAAACATCCAGTATTGACATTTTTAAAATACTCCTTGTCTTTCTGTTTCTTTCTCTTGGTTGGCATACTAAGTTAAATTTTGTTGGATTTAATTAACTTTTGTAATAAGTATCTTTGACTTGTGTTAGAGTTTTTCTTTGAGCTTTACATGAGCTGCTTTTCTAAGTAGGCCCATTTTGGTTATATAAAGCTAACATTTATCCTAGAAGGAAGTTGTCTGTATTTCCAGGAGGATACTTTCATTTCACACTAAAATAGTTTGTTTACTCAAATGATTCCAATACATTTCAAATGAAAACTCTAAAGGGAGAGAAGGGTTCAAGGTGATTCATCTCTTGATCTCTTCACTGGGGTATTACTTAGCTAATGATAAGAGAAATCCAAGTTTCTATGTACAGATCAGTTTTACTGGACCCCTTAGAATGGAAAGCAGTGACTAACATAGCCATTTTTCATTGATAAAGGAAAAAAAATTCAAGTGAGTAGAAGTAATAACCTCTGGATTTTTTTTAATTCCTCTTCAGTGCCTAGTCAGTATTACATATTTTTGTAGAACTTCTTTTCTTCTGTGTGACATTTCCATACGTTACTATCTTCCTGTTTTTCAACAGCAATTAAAGTCAATTTTCACACTCATCTGTGTTTATCTCTGTGAATTATCTTGATACGCAAAACTAGCTCCCTTTCCCACTTCTAAAAATACCAGGTTGTTTTGCATCTTGAAAAAAAGATTAAAAAAGGAAGTGAAATCACTAACTTGTTTTGTCTGTAATGACAATTAAGATGATTTCCATCCAGATGGTGCTATATATTTGAAAACAAAAAAGACCTTTTGGCTGGAGTGACAACAACATCTGCAAAAATCAAACAGTATCATCCATCCCAAGAATTTCCTGAAGATATCCTGCCAATTACTTTTACTAGTAGGTGACAATTCATCATAACCTGTCTGGCATCTGAGCTAATCCCTGACCAGAAAGAAAAGCTATATTCAGACATAGCTGAAAGCAACCTTTGCTGAGATCCTGAGCACCATTATTTTTAGAATATACGAAACTCAGATTATCTCATATTGCTCTGAGTATCTGTTGTTGATGGTGGTGTTTAGACTTTTTTTCTCCGTAAAATTGAGGCCTTACTGCTGTCTGTTCCTCTCCTTGTGGGAGGTGCAGAACTCAGCCTACTGCCTCTTCCACATTACGCTAGAGATTTTCAGGTGATATAGTTCAATGGGTGCTATTAAAGTGGGTTTTGATTGGTTTTGTTTTGTGCTTTTTTATAGTTACAGAATAATGCTTGAGCATATCATATTTCAGAGGGTGATTTCAGGTGACCTAGCGAAAGGCTGTGTCTCCAGAGTAGTCACTAACAATCCAGTTTACAGATTTTGGCAATCTTGCACATACTAAACTTTATTTTGTTGATAAATAGTTCTGCCTCTTCCAATGGGATAATTTACAAAACATGATAACATGCATCATCTTTCTAAATATGGTAATATCATCCACCTCTCTTTTCAGAGATGTAATTAGGGGTAAGATATTGAAAATTCTTGGTTTCTGGGGTAAATACTTATGCAAGGTCACTGGAAGTTCAGCCCGTATTTGGCCAAATTTTTCTGCCATATCTATGTGAAATATCCCACTGATTTCATAGCAAGGGGACTATTAACAGAGAAAAGGAACTACCACCTGGTAAAAACATTACATTTGTCTCGTTTCAAATTAACTGTTCCAGCATATTCTAATCACATTTTTTATTGTTTGCCCTCCTGAACCGGTAGAGAGAATTAGTTAATCTCTTGTTTGAAGCTGAAAGCAGGTTTTCAGCCAGTTATGATGAAATGACCTTTTCTGTTCTATGACCTTTCTTCTCAAGGAACAAGTGCTTAAGGAATAATGACACAATTATTTCCTTCTCTAAATATCCCTCTACTAGGGTATTAAGAAGCCTTAAAACTCTATGAATGTTTTCTTATTTTCTTCTTATTTGTTTCGGATAGCCCACAGGAACATAATAATGCCCAATATATTCCTAGACTGTGCAAAAAGGCTGCTGTTCCTATAGTCAAGTTTGTATAAACAGACCATTTCTTTTAGTAATCCTAAGAAGAACAACCTTATTTTCATACTGATATATGATCAAAGTCAGGTGTCAGTCATGAGGCTTTATCTTAAACTGCTTTAAATTTCCAATTTATATCAGTTTAGGACAGACCCCATTGAATATATTTTTGTTATGTTTCTGTAGTGTGATGTGTTCCAATAGAGTGATTGTGTCTTGTGTTACCTTTGTCCTGTAGTGTCTGATTAAAATTCAAAGTACATTTCTACATTGATTAGATGAAACCCTTCAGTCCCAGTCAGCTAGCTGGAGATTATTGTAGACAAATTGAAGAGAGTTCTGAGAATAGCAATAAACATGATGAAGCTACTGGAAGGACTGATATACAGAGAGATATTAGAAAAACTAAAATGCTGATCATAACTCCCACCACTCACACCTCTTAGCAACACAAATAGGAATTTGTTGATTGTTTCTATGTAGTGGTTGTTATAAACCTCAATTAAAACTTATTTAAACTCCTCAGTGCTGCCACATACATGACCTGCGCCATGGTAAGCAGAAGGAGACAATATCAAAGCAGGCTTGGTGTTCTGAGTTGATTATGGAGCCCAGTGTCTCTGTAACACCACAGAACCGTAGTGCTGGGGGTTTTTAGGAGTAACTTTGAAATTATGGGTATTGAACTGTCCTGAGAACTATTCATAAGAAATGACCACTACAAGCTGTGTCTTTTCTCTGGGTCATAGATAATAACTATATCCCAAAATTAGATTTTGGACAGCCTAGGGATAGCTTAAATTTGGTCATACAACTGCCGGTGAATTTCCTTTGTGAGTTAATACAGCTACAGGCTAGATAACACAAGCTCTTGAGATTTTCTGCTTATTTCTGCGGTTTTGGGAGCAGATGTGCCCTAATCATGTCCTAGTTTGTTGCCCCTCTCTACTGCTCTGTAGCCAGAGCAGACACAGTAATTGAGAGCCATTGCAGTTTCCTGCCTATTCCACTATTCTTAACAATAGTGTCTGAACTCTGAGCATTTTCTGTGAAATTATAGCAAACACTATTTTGATGATATAGTGATGATACAAAAATGATTAAATATTGTTCATTTTTCTATTTAAATAAAATCAAAGAACAAAATTCACAAGATTCATTTAACCTGTGCTGTCTCAAAGTATCACTTGTATTTAGAAGGAAAGGATCTCCCAACCCATTAGCATTAAATGCAGACAACAGGAAATGCTCCTACTAACTTGCTTACTTGGAAGAATATAAAAAAGGGAAAGATAATGCAGGTTTGTGTATTAGTTTGAGCAGGTACATGAGCTTTGCACAGGTGAGAGATTGTCATCAATTACATTTCCTAATATCATAAGATCATAGCATGGCTTGGGTTGGAAGAGGCATTAAAGATCATCTTGTTTCAATGCCCCTGCTATGGGCAGGGACACATCCCACTAGACCAGGTTGCTCAGAAACCCATCCAACCTGTCCTTTAGGACTTCTGGGGGTAGGATATCCACAACTTCTGTGGGCAAGCTGTGTCAGTGCCTCACCACCCCGAGTCAAGAATTTCTTCCTAATATCTAGTGTAAACAAATTAGAGGACTGCGGAATCACCAACCTTATAAAGTTCAACAGGGAGAAAGTGCTGGATTCTGCACTTGGGATGGGGAAATGCTGGATGTTCGTACAGACGGGAATGAGATGCTGGGAAGCAGAGCCGTGAAAAGGGACCTGAAGATCCTGGTGGATGGCAAGCTAAATATGAGTCAGCAGTGCCCTGGCAGCCAGGAGGGCCAACCCTGTCCTGGGGGGCATCAGGTAAAGCATTGCCAGCCGGTCGAGGGAGGGGATTGTCCCACTCTGCTCTGCACTGGGGAGGCCTCACCTTGGATATTGTGGGCAGTTTTGGATACCACAATAAAAGAAAAATATTAAGCTCCTAGAGAGTGTCCAAAGGAGGGCACTGAAGATGGTGAAGGGCCTTGAGGGGAAGCCATATGAAGAGTGGCTGAGGGCACTCGGTCTGTTCAGCCTGGAGAAGAGGAGACTGAGGGGAGACCTCATTGCAGTTACAGCTTCCTTGTGAGGGGAAGAGGAGGGGCAGGCACT
>JAWWEE010000105.1:85997704-86020054 GCA_035221455.1 Xenops minutus | reverse complement strand
GTGAGGGGAAGAGGAGGGGCAGGCACTGATCTCTTCTCTGTGGTGACCAGTGACAGGACCTGAGGGAATAGCCTGAAGTTGTGTCAGGAGAGATTTATCTTGGGGATGGTCCTGTGCAGGGCTAAGGGTTGGGCTTGATGATCCTTGTGGGTCCCTTCCAACTCTCTGATTCTGTGATTCTGTAAACTGACACTCTTTCAGTTTAAGGCCATTCCCCCTTGTTCTATTATTACATGCCCTTGTAAAAAGCCATTCTGACATTCTTTCTGTAATTTTAGAGGTTGTTCTGATGGCACATCAAAGTTTTGCTATGTTTCGCAATATCGAAGTAAAGCTTTTGTGTTCCAGGTCCCTTCGCATGATACCTTTGAATACTGACTGTAAAATCTCACAACATTCAAAAAGTTCATAGTAGGAAAGTTGTATCGGAAAAGCAATTAGTAGTAAAACCATTCCTTGTGAGGCTTTGTGATGCCTCCTCTTCTACCATTCTTAATCTCTTAGTCACACAGTTGCCAATGGAAATGCTTATAGCTTAGAAATGCCAACTGCACCTCCACTGGTAACCCAAGTGATCCAAAGTTTCTGATGGCGCTTGAGCAGACTAGGGCAGCCCAACACTGGCCTTCCTCTGTGAAGTGGAGAACTCAGGCTGACAAATCTTGCATAAATTACTCAAGTTCGAGGTAGTTTCATTGCTGGGCTTCAGTCACTTTACTTCCATGTGCTATTTTAGTGAGATCAGACAATAAATAAGTTACACACTTGAGTCCTGAGTTCATCTTTTAAATTTTTCCTGAGGTGGCCTTGTTGTTGACATGGTGGCTGTCAACTAAAAAAGACTTTGTAAGTTACTAGTCACAAAACTTTCATGTAATCTCAGGGGTGTCAGGAGTGGTACTAGGTGAAATGTCTAAAGTGGAAGAATTAATTTTTTTAAATTTAAGTTGAAATGAAGTGCTCAAAAGTGAACAATACAAAAACTTCTGAGAGGATTTGAAATCTCAGACTGGAGTTAACAAGAGAGGATGTTATCTGCAGGGAGAAAATATGAGAGATATTTCTAAAGAGTAAATAAAATCATCAGCATGGCTGAAGAGATATTTAACATTTTGGAAAATCATACACAAGATATTAACTTGGGGGAAAAAAAAGAAGAAGGGGTAAATGTACATCTCTGTCTTATAAAAAGTCATCACAGAGAATTTTGAAATTGTATTGCCCATTATTCACTCTCACATCCTAAAGTTTTCTGGTGCTTTGCAGCAAGATACAGAGTGAAACTTGAGGCTCCATTAAATTAATTGAAATGTTACCAGTTAATTCCACCTGTTTTCCTACTTTTGCCCCTAATAGGTAAAGAGAGAAATATTGATACAAGTCTGGTAAAGCCTTCTTAAAATACAGAAATACCATGGAGATTTTTGCTAAATTCATATGGTATATGAAAGAAAATTCAGAATAATATTTTACTCTCTTGGTTTAAAAGAGGGCAAATGCCACCTGAGGCATACTGTATAAAAATGCGGCAGGGAGAAAATCATAAAGTGCTTAACTTTTCATTTTATCCAGGGTATGTTTAGATAAGAAAATCAAGCAAGTTTAACATACTCAGAAGTGACTTTCAGCTGTTACAAACTTTTCTTTGAACTCTGATTTCATTCCAAGAAGAGTTTATTTTGATTAATCTTACACCTGTTCCTAACAAGTTAAACTCCACTGAAATAATGTCCCTGCCTGCCTTCCCTGCTTCCTAGTGAAACACAGCCAGGGAGGACTGACTTAGGCAATGGACACATTCTTTCCTTCCCTATTCCCACTCTGAGGAGTTAGGGATGGGATGCTGATGGAGGTTGGGGGTGTGAAGGGTTGAAGGAGAGGACAAGGTGTGGAAAAAACCACCAGCAGTCAGGGGAGGCTCTCTATCCTTCAGCTGTTTTTCAAACAGGTCCCAGTGCATTTTCTTCTCCCTTTTTTCCTCAGCCTTTCATCCCTTTGGGCAAAGCCCTATCCCCACCCTCCAGACAGAAGGGTATACACAAGTAGGTAAGTCCTTTGGACCAGTGCTTTTAAAAAGGGGAAAGAGAGCTATGCTGCTGTTGGCTTCTTTGTCTCTCATGGTCAGAGGAGACCAGAGACCCTTAGTGAGGCAAAAACTCCCAGCAGTGCAAGGTTGACCCTATGTGCTGCTGGCAAAACTGAATTCATTTGGAGTTTTTGCAGTGGGGAGCCTCCATAAAACTCCATTTTTTAAAGAAAACTGTCAAAGCTCCTGGAAGAAGTAGGAGGAATGGCACATGCAAATTACTGCCTTTTTTTTTTTTTTTTTATGTCCTATTGGAAGTGGTTGAGGGTAACCAACACCTCCAGTAAGCACTTTAGTAATTTCTAGACCAAATGAATAATTTATAATATTTGGATGACCTTATTCTTTTTTAAGTTCTAAGAATGATATGCAGGAGTGCATGCTGCTTTTCTAATGATCTCTGATTTGCTGCTAGCCAGTCACCACTAAGTAAAAATGAATGTTACATTGCTGCTCCACTCAGAGCTTCATGGGACTAGATCACCCTGCCATCATGTTAGTCACCAGGGACACTGCTTCTTCTGCACAGTCTGTACAGCTCAAGGCATTCCAGCACGCACTGTGTGAGCCTTGGATCCAAATAAACACAACTAAATATAGAAGTTTGCTTTTAGGTGGGTACATGTGGGCTAAGTGTCTATTATTCCAGTATAGTCGATTGAGATCTAGGGCTTAGTTCAACAGAGTACATAGAGATGTCCCCTGTTATATGATATTCCCCGCTCTTCAGCCACTTCTGAAGAGTACAGCTTTCCCAGGTCCAAGAGCATAGCTGCCAGATCTAGGACATGTCTCAGATACCTTAAGGCATCTCAAATGGCACTGGACAAATAAATTTGGGCAGCTGAATCAAGCCTTTTTTGTACCAAGTCCAAAGCATGAGGCAGCTGAGGAGCCAGCGAGAGCCTTCCTGAGGATTAGCTGCACCTCTCTCAGTTGACATGATTACCCTGTGCTGCATGTTTAGACACCTGCTTCACATATAGACACCTAAACTTAAATATCTTCACATGGAGTTCAATCCCATTCCATCTATTTTACTGATCTCAATCAGAATTTGTGATGTCTTTAACTTTTCCCAGTCAGTTTTCCTGTTTCTGAATTCTCACTAAGACATTCTGCATCTGGTTGTTGTACTCTTGAGACTTGTACTGTGCAGAGACACGCCAGGATACTTTATCCATTTCTGGCTCTTCTTGATCTCTGAACTTGTTAGATTTACATCTAGAAGCAAATCTAGCAATTTTTATAGCCAATTTTATAGTAGCCACCTGGGATGCACCTATGTAGTAGCCAAAGGCATTTTAAAATGGCAGAGTTTAAGACAGGCAGAAGGTCAGCCCAGCCCAACACAGTATGTGCAACAGTGACACCAGACAGCAGTGAACAGTCAGGGAAGATTACACAAGCCAGGCAAACATACAGTGATATTTCCCTGCAAGAGTCTCCCACCTTCCAACAGTCTGCTACTCGGAGGTGTCCTGAACCAGAAGTAATTAGCCAAGGATTAAATCTTCTTCCATGAGATCATCCAGCTGGCTTTAAACCTCTGTAAATTTCTAGCCCCTTGTGACAAAGACTTCCACAATTTAACAGGACAATCCTTAAACCGCAGGTACAAGTTGTCTATACCCTTGGCATTGTAATAAGAGGAGAAAGCCATCCACAGGCTTTGTCAGAGAAAAACTGACAAAGGTTAGAGAAACTCAGTGTGTTTGCAGGCAAGGAAGCGTATTTGGACCTCAACTTTCACTACGCGTCTCTGGAGGTGGAAATTTCACTTACTGGATCATTCCTGACTTGTAGGAGCTATACTTGCAACAAGTGTTTATATCCAACACAAAAGAAGCAAAACTCACATTGACAAGAGCTTGCTTTCAGTTCTTCACTGGCAAACATGGGTTTATCCTTGCATAGAAACATACACCACAAAACCCAAATATTAAAATCAGGTATTTCTTACAAAGGCTCTTTAAGCTTTTAAAGATGGTTAGGAAATTAATCATGAGGTGATGAAGTAACACAGAACTTGCTCCGTGTTTTTCCACTCCGTGCACAGCAGTGCGTCCACTCCAATCATTGTAAAAGAACATTATGCCTTTTCACAGAATCCATGTTTCATCACTCTGCTGCTTCTCCTTATCTCCCCTTAAATACTGTTCTGGCTCTAAGGGCAGCTGGCGGATTAGTTCATGCACACTAAAGCTGCTTTTACAGTCTGAATCCAAGACCCAAAGAAATAAATTCTAACACTTGCTGAGCTTCAACAAACTTTCCAGACTGCCAGCTAAAAGAATGCTTTTGAGTACCCAGAGCAGTATTTCCTCCCTTCCAGGAAATGGTACATCAGGGGATTTGAGTCCAGAAACTACATGCCTCAACCACACAGTGTTCTCATAGGAAATTAGTACTGTGCTTGTAAGTCTGATTCCACTGGACCCACACCTCTGGGGTTGCTCTATTTTTTTATTACCTTACTTTTGTTTTTTGCCTTTTTATAGGAAAGTTGCTATGGGAAGACTTATAAGCGAGAAAAGTTCTAATCCATCTACTGATTTGTACAGTTTGCTACATCAGGTTTCAAAACAAATACATGAGGCTTCTTCAACACTGTTCCTCTTATCCATATGTTTTGAAAATTACTACCCTCAGTTTTCACCCTGGAGGCTCACAAGTTAGTTTTTGCCACCAGCCCTGACCTCACACCCCTACCTCAAACAGGAAACTCAGGGCTTTGGATTTCTACCTACCACAGGAGTCTCTCTTTTGTCTTCCTCGTTCAGCTCATGTACATGTATGTGCTATTTATTGATATTTGGACATTAATGTTTTCTGTAATGTATTTCTTTCAGACATCATTGTTCTCATCGCTTCAATAGCAGTTGTTTCTGCAAAAACTCAGGGTAACATTTTTGCAACATCCGCACTGAGAAGTCTTCGTTTCCTACAGATCCTTCGTATGGTGCGCATGGACCGAAGAGGAGGCACTTGGAAATTGCTAGGTTCAGTAGTTTATGCACATAGCAAGGTACGTAAGCCCAAATACTAATTTTGCTGCTTGACATCTTCACTTGATGTGGTTCAACAAGAGGCCAAGGAAATAAATATTTATCAGTTTTGAGCAGAATACCCAAAATTTTCTGAAGTAACATCACTTTTAATGTGAAATAGCACAAATATATTAAGACATGTTTAATGCTAACAGTTTTTAGGCTATCTTGAAAATGTTGTTCTTGATATGCAGTTGTAATTTGTTATATATTGGTGAAGTTGCTTAAACATCAAACCATAGGAGTAGATCCAGTCCACTTTCAGAGAAAATTTGCAGCCACAGAGAACCACTTGACTTTTAACTGCACAAATGCAAATATATTTTTATATACAGATCTTTTAATTATGTCTTCCTTAAGATGCCATTTTGTTCAGTCTTTAAAGTGGATATTGATCCCTGTTTTCTTTTATCCAGGAATTAATCACAGCCTGGTACATAGGATTTTTAGTACTCATATTTTCATCTTTCCTGGTTTATCTGGTGGAAAAAGATGCAAATAACCAGTTCTCCACATATGCAGATGCTCTCTGGTGGGGCACAGTAAGTATAGAAAAATAACAATAACTCTTTAACCAGTATGCTAAAGTGCTTTGAATGTCACCTCCTGAGGGTTTTAACTTAGTGTGCTGTTCAGTGAATGTGTTCACTGGCAAAAAAAAGCTGGTCTGAGAAGTTCCCTCCTCCAGCTATTCATTTGTACATCAACAGATCTCAGCCCATCTTGCAGAACAGCTGTTTATGTGTTTTTGCTGCAAACCAGACCACTCAACCTTCAAGAGAATAAAGCATTGTACTTTTTAACCCCAGCCTTTCACTAATACAGTTTGTAATAACGGCCTCACAAAGAGCTGCTTTGATACAAACCAGAGGATTGTAAACTGCAGTGCAGGGAGAAGAACAAGTGTCAGGAAAGAAAGAGGGGGAAAAAATCTTATATCAGCTTTGCGGTGAAAGGGTGAGTATCATCAGTACCCCCTAAAAAGATGTTGCTTCTCCTTCCTCTGTACCTTGAGTACAGAAAGCAAGAATAAATATGCCCATTCTCATTTAGCAGTGTTATTTTTTAGAGGTATAAAAGCCCTGATTTACTTGACATCACATTTCACGTTTAACTATCAAATCATTTGGTTTTACTTTGTTGAAATCTGTGGGATCTAAGTGTATGCCTGACGGCTTTTCTGAAAGAGAAAGAATTATATGAATACTTATATGGTTAAATAAGCTAGGCTTTAAATGAATGACAAAAGCCTGGATCTGAAGTTTGATTTTTATTCTTTTTAAATTGCACAGTGTGTAGGGTTTTTTGCTCCAAAATGCCCTGCAGTGATCTAGACTCCTGCACTGTGTGAGTTACTTAGGCAGCTTAAGAAATTTGCCCCAACAAAGTCTAAAGCAGAGTTATTGTCAGACAGTATAAAATGGCTTTTCTTTTCCTTCTAATGCAGTAGAACAAACACGGTGTGCTCTGACAGTATCTGTGTAGTGAAATGATACCTATAATATCATTAATGCCTAACCTAGAGCACTCCGTTTTCCTGGAATAAGTGCAAGACCTGAATCAGTCTCTGCTGCCTTTCCTCATCAGAGGAATGCAGAAATGGAGCTTTCTCACCTTAGACCTTCTGCAGGCAAGATTTCATGTAGACTTAGGAGTATCCACAGACTTCATAGCATGTACGCATGGACTGTGAAAAAGGCCTCTCCAAAATACTTTAAATTATTGGGAAATGTCTACATTTTGAGCTAAGGTCAAGGTCGCTTACTACTAGTAGGGGTAGTTTGTTTTTGAAATTTGTTCATCTAAGGACTAGTCATTTGTTGCTTGTCTTACCCAGAGACTATATTTCTGTGTTATCAGTGCACAAAATCGGGAGCTTGCCAGACCTAGTAAGGTCTGGCAAGCTTACCAGACCTAGCTTACCAGACATAGTAAGTCTTACTTGTGCATTTACAAATATACAAAAGTATTTTTTCCTGAAACTTTTTGCTTTAGAGCACCAAGGAAGATCTCTGATAAAGGACGCGTTTTATCTCATAGTCTGAACACATGTGAAATTCATCTTGGCTAAGGTCGTGAGAGAAGGTTTTGCCTTCAGTTGCATCATGGTAGTTTATTTCGGTTTATTTTTCTTCAAAAGCTGAGGTCTAGGTTTGCCTTAAAGCTTTCTAACCTTTCTGTATTGACACAGTTGTGAAGCATCTGGCTTGGGATGCTCATGTCCTCACTGATGGATACCCTGGCTCTGGCAGTCTGAAAACAGCCTTGCCCTTTTGTTGGTGGTAGTAGGGATGTGGTCCTGCAAGAGACCCCCCTGTGGCAGTGCACAGGTTTGGGAAAGGTTGTTTTCAGACATTTGATTCTCCAGGAAACACCCTCTACCTCTCTGCAAGCCGATGTGTGACTTAGCACAGCATTGGCTGAAAGTTTGGACTTAGTAGAGGATTGTACCCACCTGCCAACAGGGAATGGTCGGGGAAAACATATGTACAAGGAATGAGGAATTGCCAGCAAACTCGGACCTCTACTCTGACATCTGACTGAGGCTCATGTTAGACCCAGATCTTTCTCTCTGAGCAGCTCTCGCAGCAGGAATAAGATCTTCATTTTAGAATTTCCTTCTGCACTACCTGCTGACTGCTATTTTTTAAGGAAAAACCCTGCTAGGAAATAAACATTGTATAAAGTGGTGCTTGAAATATTTTGTACACTATGAAGTGAAAATGTATGATTCATAGCTTATGTAAGTAATGCAACTGAGAAAATAGGAATCTTGTCTTGACTTCAGCAGGAAAAACAACAAATTGTAATAAAACCCCTGAAAACAATATATATTTTATATTTCTATATCGTTTCTTCTTTCCCCAATGATGGGGGATACATGGATACATTTAAATTTTTAATGCAAGTGCACAAAGTTACTGAGAATCAATGTTCTCCCTTACCTGTTATCTTTGCCATTTTAATAATAGTATTTTTTGTATAATATGTAAAACAGTATGTGGGAAATGCATAATGTGCTTCTTAGTCATGGTTGTTTTTACTGCCAGAGTAACCCACATGAAGATTTTTGAAAAGGTCAGATTGTGTGGCATTCTAGGGGAAGTCAATGCTTAGTCTCATTGGTTTGTTTATTTGCAAAAGTTTTTCTAACTTAAACCACAGATTATCTACCAAAACCTGGAACTGAATTCTGTCATGGCAGAGGAACAAGAAAGAAAAGGCAGCAGTGAAGTGAGGCACAAATAGTGGCCTTAAATTTCAAGCTTTTAGAGCCACCATGCCCCTGCTGACAGGATCAGCCCTAGCATGCTGCAATGAACCCACTCACTAATTCAGATTATTTGAGGGCCATACCAAGCTACGGTCATTTCACTGACTCCAATTCTGAAGCCTGTATTTTTACATTGAAATGAAAGGCAGGATATGGCATCCAAATTTATATAGGGATACTGCACTGTATTTGCAATTGCATGCTGTACTGTGCAACCTGAAATTTAAACATCATGCTATCAATATTACTAGTGTGAATATTCTTATGGTTGGGGTGCCCACAGCATTGCCTAACACAGCATTACCCAACAGCGAGTGCTATATGAAGAGCTCAAGTTCAAAGTTTGATTTGGCAGAGAAGGTATATTCATTTAACAGAAGAAAATAACCAGACTATATGGGAATAAAAGGTCAGTTAAAAAAAATTAAGTGTTTCAAAACCAAATCATGCATGGTTTTCTGAGTAATACTAGAGCTAACTAAAACTATGTGTGCTTATAGTGACATTTATTTTGTACATTAATTAGTTTTAGCTGCAAATGCCGTACAATTAAGATTTCTGTCTCTCTTACACGTTTGACAGCATTTGTCTTAATAAACAATTATTTTCTAGTAGTATCCAGCAGTTACAGTTGGATACAGAATGGCTCTGGCACTGCATAGTGACCTGTTGATGAATAAAGCATATTATAATGAATAATATTGTCACAATGACTAACTCAAATGAGTTAATATGATATTTTCCCTATTTAATGTAATGATAGCATGAGCAAACTACATTTTGTTCAGTTAAGTGATGCCAGGTAAATATTCAAAAGGTAAGTACTTCTAGGAGAACATAAAATGATATCAGATAGAAATATTAGCATAGAAGATGGCCTCCTGGGTCTTAACTAATTGAAGTCATCTAAGTTATATAATCACATTCATTATTATAGTACCTCACTTATATTAACATATTTATTAGCTCCAGCAATGAGATAACAGAAATTCTGTCATCGTTGTGAGTTTTGAGCCTCACTAGGTGATAGTGCCTGTCTTGGCTGGTCTGTTCAGACACCTCATTTATAGAAGTAACTAAAATGGAGTGGTTTGCATCTGGTATAAAAGACAGGACTAACCTAGCTCACTTAGCCATGCAAGAGTGAGATTCAGATGCTTCAACATAAGCATACAGTACCATCAAAGATCTGTTGGAGAATCTGATGCCTCTCCTGTGGGTGGTCCCTCTTCAGATGCCCTAGGGCATTTCAGGCAGTAGTGGACATCTGTTTTCAGGTGAGCCCAAGTCCTACATTTTAGGGTAGGATGAGTTACCTTCTGGAGGAGTCTCTCTTTCCTTTGAGCACGTCACAGTGATCAGATCATGCTAAACACTTCAGCATTTTATTTTTCATATTGAGTGAAATGAATCCTATACATCCTACACATCTAAAAGGTTTGGTTTATTTTCCTGGTTTAGGCTGTGGTGATCAGATGCAGAGCTGCTCAGCAGGTATCTCCAGAAAGACATGATTTACATACATTGTTGTTTCTTTTACCGTATAGTTTTTCGGTTTTTCGTTTTTGTTCTGCTTCCCTTGATCAAGTCTCCTCTCAAATAAACAACCGATCTCTACCTTCACAGGTTTGCTACAGATTTAGTGGTTCTGTTCCCTTGGCTGTATATGGTATCTCTGATGCAGTCACCCAGGTGCTATTGTTCTTGCAAGACTGTAATCCCTGAAAAGTTCCAAATAATTTCTTCCAGTCACCTTTGAACTTTGGTCACTTCTCTCTTACCCACCTGTAGGATCCATCTTTCCATCACAGTGCTAGCTGTAATTTTTGTCTACTTCTCACATTATTACCAGTGATATCTGGAAATTTTTCATGTTGTCATGGTTTCACATTCAGTAGTTTTCCACACCCTGTTCAATTAATTTAATTTCAGGATTATGCCAGTCAGTGGTTTAGTCATTGACTTCCAACACTTACAAAGATGTGGAGGATTATACCTGAACTTGACCCTGAAGTTATCCAGAAAAACATTTTCTTTATTGTGTGATGAGAGGGGTATAAAATGAAGATCAACCCCATTTGGTTAGTGTTGAATAAGGCAGTACAGCATGGTGGTGACACCTATACACCCATGTAAAGACAGTTCTGAGATAAAACAGCTCAAAGTGAGCAAGAAGCCACTGATATTCTTAATCACAGACTGATACCATTAAGTCCTTAGGACCTAGAAGATTTTGGGGAAAGGCTTTAATATGGTCTTGTTATTTACTTTGGAAAAATTCCACACATACAGTCTGACTGCTTCTGGTTTTGGATCTCTCTGATGTCAGGTCCCAAAGGTTCAAGTTTATCTCTGACTTCTTTGGAATACAGTTCGATGACAATATCATTAATATGCAGATGGCACTTGGTTCTGTTTCCTTCTCATTAGCCCAGGCAGGAGATATCTCTGTACTTTCCAGTGTCTGGCAGAGATAGGGAGTTGGACAGAAGCCAAGAAAGTGGGCTCATTCCAGAGCTCCAAACTGCTTCACAATGACTGGGCTGGAAACAGATTTTGAGGAACTTTTATTCAGGGATTCATTTTTTCAAGTGCTTCACTCCTCTAGGGCTCTTAATAGCCTCAAACTGTTTTGCAATTGTCCTCTGATATGAAGAGCTGTGATTATCTTCTTCAGCAAACAATGGAAAACCAAATCAAGCCCCTCTGCCAAACCAAGGGGATGGCTGCATCAGTTTATCTCTGCCAGAAAAGAGGGAGATGCATTCTCATATCCCTTTCTCCTTATTGCTCCATCTCAGTCACTCACTGCCTTGTGCAGACTCTGGAGCTTGTTAGGCACATCCATGAGCTGACACAACTCACCAAAGCAGCAGAAACAAACCACACAGAACTGTGGATCATTCTCTCCCCCTTCCTGGGTGACACTGGCTTGCCAGAGTCCAGCAAAAGCCAGGAAGAGCCAGGAAGCAGAATGAGACCTGATACTCATGGAAGGTGGTGTGTTTGTGACCAGCCTATCGTTACAAAACTCAAGACTTGATAACCACTTGAAATTTCAGCTGCTGCAGCCTGAATTAATCTCTCTCTTAGTTTCTATGGCTTTCTCAGGGTAAATTACACTCGCAGTTTGTTCCCAACAATGGGAGCAATTAAAAGCACTGTTTACTATCTACAGAGTCCTAAATAGTTGAAATCTAATTACTTCCAAAAGACTTTCCTTCTTTTGTCCTGTGGTGACCTCAACATTAAATAGAATTGTTTTGGCCATCTTGCCTAGGAATGAACTTTGAGGAAGCTGGAAGCAAAATAATGTCTCTAGAAGGCAATTTCCTGAAGAATTTGTTGCTGCCAGAATATTTGCTAAGCCTGAACTTGCCCACATTTGGTACACGATGTGAAATAATTCTTCATGCACATGTTCTCCCTAATAACAGGCCCTGGAGTCCTTGGCATTCAGCCTACTGTTGTCTATCTTTGTCCTTTAACATCATGTGCCATGGCCTGAGCACGCATCCTCCAGCCTCCCACCCGACCTTTGGAAATCCTCTGCTCTGCCCACACCTCCTCCAGCTGCCCACATCAGGCAGCCTTGTGGGCCCAAACTCCCCAAGATGGAAACACAGACACACAACTTTCTTCTGCCAGTCCAGTCCCCATGTTTGGGACTAGTGTGCTTCCCAGGCTGAGAATAACCAAAAGGACAATTCCTCGGGTCAGGGAAGACTCTCAGACACACCCACACACCCACCCACGCATGAAGCCCTAATCTTTTGCCTCTGAGACACAGTCAGCAACCCACACCTACGCACCATTATCTCAGTGGCATTTGCACCTGGACCACAGTGCTGGTGGACTGTGGTCAATGGGTCACATACAGTAAGCCCTCCCACCTGTGCTAAAATCTGCCACGGACTGCAGTGGTGCTGCACAGCATGGGTGTTCACCTCCACAGAACACCTTTTGAAATATCTGTAAGCTGACACTCTGGTTATACTCACCACATAAAGGGATTAGAGGTGCACTCCCCTTTCTCCTTGACCTCTGCCCAGGCAGGTCTGAGCTAACATGGTCCAGCAGTGCGAGGCTCCTCTGCATCAGCTGTTGTGTAGTAACCTTTGGACCTTAATGTCAGGAGTGATATAGGTATATCTAAGCCTGTCAGAAGGAAGGGGAAAGGATCAGAAACTTCTTAAAGTTCTTCCAGATTTTGATCAGTGTTTTTTTGTGTTTCAAAAGATAATTCACTTCAAATTGTACTAAGGGACTTGCAGAAAATGCAGCTGCTTCTTGCAGTTCCTTTGACTTTGTATCATCTGCAAGTATCAACTTCCTCCCTGCTATATATTTCCAATATTATCTCTCTGTCATTTATATGTGTGTAGTTGTGCAAATACATAGTTATATTTTCCTGCAGAAAACAGATGAAATTCCTTTACATCCATGGAAAAGGACACTTTTTTTCTGCCCAACTTAGATGATTTCCCAACATTTCCCTCAAATTTGGGATCAAGACCTTCTTTTTTATTATTTTCAAATTTATTTATTGCTTATTTAGGTGTTTTTCATCATATTTATTATTAATCCCAGCTTTATTCAACCATAAAAAGTTTTACGTTTTCATAGAAAAATTTCTCAATGTTAATTTACGTATGTCTGGGTTTTTTAGAAACAACTACATATTTCATATGTCTTGGATTATTTAGTGGAAATGCTGCTTCATGCAATGTAAATAATCTGCAACTAATCTGTGAGTGACTTCTGGTAAGCCACAATGTCCATTATTTTCTTTTTAGATCACATTGACAACCATTGGCTACGGAGACAAAACTCCTCTTACTTGGCTTGGAAGGTTGCTTTCCGCAGGATTTGCTCTACTTGGCATTTCTTTCTTTGCACTACCTGCTGTGAGTATGCCTATAAAATTTGTAAAAAGATAATAGAAACTCCTGTAGCTCCTGTCACTGTTATGATACAAAAAGCTGAAGGAAGCTGTCTACAAGAAGAGCAACTGTTCAAGGCTCTTTGCTTTGTGACAACACTAGTGAATTGCTATCCAGGATGCAAAGAAAAGGTTCAGTGCAGTTGTTTTCATTTTGGGGAGTTTGTCTGTCATGGACAAAACTGGGAAATATGCTAAATTCGTTTGCATACTATTGTGTAAGGTTGAAAATAATTTCTTTTGTTACAAATTGTGGTGCTTATATTGATGTTTATGTTTCAAATTTTTCCAAACAAAACCAAAATAAAAGCAGATTATGTTTTTCTGACTTAGGCTATGTTGAGGGGGAAAAGAAGAGAGAGATTTCTTATAGCTCATCTTGTATGACCATGTTCAGGCTACCAACAGAAAGTAGAAGAAGGCTTTAAATCAACCAAAAGTTAATGTTATTGAATGTAAAAAAATGCAACTATCATTTTCTGTGAATTATTGTAAATAAACATTACAGCTTGTATATGCTGATTTTATCAATGTTCAAGAGAGTTTAATGAAAATGGGAATCATCTAATGGCTGAAATATAGTGTAGCTTCAGAAATAATTTCTAATTTTTGTGAGTGAATTTCTTTTTCAAATTTGTATTGAATAGGCATGAATTGAGAAGTGACATGCATATTTTTTGTATTGTCTCCGGTGCAACACATTTTAATATTTTAATACTCAGATCCATTAGCTATAGATTACTATAAAACATGTATGTTGTAATACTTCATTTTGTTTTCAACCATATAGACAAACCAAGATTAAAAGTCAGCATTTGCCAACAGCATTAAATCATGTGGTGCACTGCATTTATTTCTTACTCTAGGTACAGCAAGTATTTCAGTATCCTTGGCATAATACAATGCATTATAATTTATAATACATTGCCTGTTTGTGAAAATTTGACATTTATTAGCACCTGCTGTAATTAATTCCTTTTGTCACCTAGTCATCACTCACAAGAAAGTTAGTCTTAGCAACACTACAATGAAAGGATGAATAACCCATATTAGGGATGCCAGAACTTTTGTTCCTCATGTCATATCTATGTACAGATAATAATTTTCCTCATAAACACTTCTGTGCTGCATCTGTCTATAAAACGATATGCATGTGTGAAACTTGTTCATTTCTAATATTTTGTTCTGACTAAGAATCAAGTGGAAATATTCTTCCTTATAATGCAGACATATTCAGCAGAAATACTACACTCCTTGCAAGTCAAGGAGGAAAACATTCTCAGTCTTTGGATCTGTTCAGCAGGAGTCAAATTTATCATACTCAAAGATAAAAAGGCTAAAAGGAGAAGGTTCCATAATCAGCTTTCTTTTCATAGCCTATAGAATGAACAACGGGAATTATTTAGATGTGAAAGAGTGAGAAGAAATGGTCTAATGTGTTAAGAAAAGCATCTTCTAACTTTTCTAAAATCAAAGATTATAATAAGTACTGCAAATATGGACTCTGAGGTCCAAAGATATCTGGCCTATCTGTCACCTGGTCATCATTCCTGACTTAAGTTTCCTCTGAATATTCCTGCTTGATTTTAGAGATCTATATCTATGTCAATCTCCATATCCTTTATAGTTGCAGGAACACAGTGTAGCACAAACCCAGGCAATGGTCAGGATGGGTGGTCATTGGTAGCACCACGGAGGTTATGTAAGGGGTTTTCTGCTTCATCGTGAAAGCGGCACTGGTGCTATGCCTTATACTGTCATATATGTGTTACCTGAAGCAGTGATATGGTGTAACATCTTCATAAAATCTTTATAATCAATGATGTATATTTGTTGAAAAATTACCTACACGTTGATAAATGACATACTGTGTTGCAGGGCATTCTTGGCTCAGGATTTGCATTGAAAGTGCAGGAACAACACCGTCAGAAACACTTTGAGAAAAGAAGGAATCCAGCTGCAAGTCTAATTCAGGTAAATATGGAACCACAAAAAAGATAATAGCATGTGATTTAAAGTACAGATTGAAACAAGTCTTATTATTTCAATTTAGGAAGTTTTGTGGAAATAATGTTTAACATGTTGGTTAGTTTCATGAAATAACTGTGTTTGATGCTGCTGCATTCTGTATAGAATCATAGAATCATTTAGGTTGGAAAAAAACCTTCAAGATCATCAAGTCCAACTGTATGTAGCATTTTTATGTGTAGTTTTTGAGTTCTTCTAGCCATGAAGAAACCAAAGCAAGGATGTCAAATGCAAGTCTGCAGTTAGAAAATTATTTTGAAAAAGAGAATTGATCCCTAGACAACCCAACAGACAGTGCAACACTTGCCTATATTAAGCTACTTTTCATCTACTACAGGATTTAGAGTGTTCCAGTGCATGGAAGTGGGGAAGACAAAAAGTGTCCTGCACAGAGAATTGCTTTCACTATTAGGCAATTCAAAAGCTGGAAATGCAGGCCCTAACAATTCCAAAATGTCTCAAATTGTCTGAAGTTGTTTCCAGTACGGACATGATAGTGCAGGTCAATAAAAAGTGCCATGTAATTTTTTAAGCAGCTGTTTTGCATAGTTTTTTTGTCCTTAACTTACGGTCCTAGTTAAAAATTAGAAAATCCTCTAAAGAACGATTTTACACCAAACTTTACTTGATGCACTGAAAAAAAAAAGCGGGGGGAAACAATCTTCTAGTGTCCAAGTTCATTTTCTTGGGTTGCCAAGTGTATGCCGCTTATGGTGCTTTTTAATTTTGAAATAATAAATCCAAATAAAGCAGCTGAGCATTAATATGCTAAGAGTTCCACGTTAAGTACAGAATAGATGCCAGACTGTCTTTGAAGCATTCTTAAAATAAATAAAAGTTTTCCACTATTATTGTTCAATTATTATTAAATACTAAATATTTAAGTACTCTTACAATAATCAATAAAAATAATTGCACTCCTTTTGTGTCTATTTTAATTTAGAATTACTGTTTAATATATTTTCTAATACATATATTCTAATCTACTTCTTCCTAGTTTGATTGCCAGAGGAAGCACATAATAGATTAAGGTTTTGAATGTAGCTCTTCTTATTATTTTATCTATATATTAGTAAGATCATATTAGTAAGAAAGCATGGTATATTATATATTTGTAAGACAGCATGATAAATAGATTAACAGTAGCTAGCTGACTGATTTCAGAGAGGGACTCCCAACAGGTAAAATCATTGTGAAAGGAAGACCTTTGTTGTGGAATCCCACGATGAAGGCTGTTCAGCATTTACACGTTCATTTAGATGTTCAACGCTTTCAGTGATTCAAAAATTAATATGAAACTGTTGATAGAGGTACTTGCCAATGGCACAAGACCTGACAGAATAAGAAATATGAGGGCAGGCACACATAAATAAAACCAAGGATGATCTGAAATGTTTCCTGCCAAATGTCTTAATACAACAAACACAAAACTTGACCTAGGAACAGTTAATTCAGATTATTACAAGATGCTTCTATCCCAGTATTAGTGACACTGGAAATGATTTGATGAAGGACAAGAAACACAGGGGAGAAAGAGTAGGAAAGGAGGATCAAGAGCTTCATATGTTCCCAGTATGTTACTCCACCTGGTTTTATTACAGTCTTTAGATGCAGAACCATAAACACAACAAGAGGAAAGCTGTTTTTACCACTGTAGCATTCGATGATTCTCATCCTAATACACTACATATCAACTCAGCATCTAAAGTTTGTTAAGTGAGACCAAAATATTGGAGAAAGCAAATAAAATGTTGGAAGAAAATGAGTCAAAGTCTGGAGAAAATTTCATCTTCATAAATGTAGGATGAGTCTGAACTGCATATCACTGTGTACTGTGAAAGTATCCCATATTTTTTTTTTAATTTTCTCTTCTAGATATTGATAATGAACTACCATGGAAATCAGTGTGTTCTAGCTTATCAGGATAATGCCTATTTACTAATCAGTTACTCTGTAGAATTAGTTTGTGCTAACTCTTCTGTTGCCACAGATAGACTGTTTGCTACAGCCTTTACCTGTCCTAGAGATAGCTGTAGAAAACTGAAATGTTTTGTTTGGACATACTTCTCTCAATTTCTTTAGCTTACAGGAAATACTCAGTGTGAGAATTGTTTAAACATAATTCCAGAGAGGAAGTCTTGGAACCTTCAGGTCATTTAATGAAGCAGACAGAAACATAATGAGTAACTCTGATATAAGCAAAAACCAAAGAGTTTCAAATGAAAAGTAATGCAGAAATTTTTGACAATGAAAATGATCAATGAATGAAGCAAGTTACAAAGTGAGTGACAAATTCTCCACCTGTAGATGAAGATTAGATATGTTTCTGGGAGCTACACAGTAGGAAAATGCAGGGTATTAGATTCCATACAAGAATACCTAGATGACATATAATGGTTGACAATATTCAGGAAGCACAGATACTCAGCTAGTACAAATTAATATAGTTTGCTGACATCAGGGAAGTTGTTCCAGCTTGTAGAAATGAGGGTCTGTCTTACTATCTACATGCAGATACAAATCTAAACAGTGGATATATTTTCAATGCTTTTCTTTGGTTTCTTGTCTTTGAAATTATTAATTCTGTGTTTCTAAATGTTCAACAGTGTTTCAAACCACAGAAAATACTTCTCTTTTCTTCTAAATGTTTTTTGCCTGGTTTTCATTGTAATTTGCAGAATGTATTATGACACTTTCTTTACCTCAGACTGCAAGTTTGTGTGGGTGTCCCCTAGGGACTTGTCACAAATAAATCGCTGCAATGCTTTCCAGAATACCTTTATGTGCTGAATATCTTCTGGTGCTTTCACAGAGCCAGAAACTCCATGTAAAGTGTACTGTGATTCACAAAACTTTTGGTAGGTTTTTCTAGTACTTTCTGAATCAACCTCACAGAGCACATCCCAATCTGAGCAAAATCTCCCCCGCTCCCTAGTGCGGTGGCATTGTCACTTCATTTTCTTGGTTCCTTTGTGCTTTTCTATTGTTTCCCCATACCAGGCTTCCTGGCGGTTTTATTCTACCGATGCCAGCCGAACAAACCTGACAGCCACCTGGCGATATTATGAAAGTATTCTTCCTCCCCTCAGGCATGTATCAGTGCTATGAATGATACAAGAAAGACATGACTTGTATGGGTTACTAATCTGCTTTTCAATTTTTTGTTTCATCCCCTGCTCCCTCTCGCCTTGTTTTTTCTTTTTTTACCATATATCCTGCACGTAGTGTGTATGGCGTAGTTATGCTGCTGATGAGAAATCGGTTTCCATTGCTACCTGGAAGCCTCATTTGAAGGCCTTGCATACCTGCAGCCCTACAAAGTAGGTACAAATATGGCAGCTGGTGCTGTTCTTGATGTCTGTTCAAGTTTATAGAGAACTAGTATTTGTCTGTTTCGTCTTGGCTTGTTTTCTTAAGTCCTTTTAAGTCCTCTCATTAAAAATTTCAACTAACAAATGAAATCAATATTATCTAGGAGTCTAGGACAGTGGGACAAATACACATCATTGCCATTTATCTAAGAAATGCACAAGCATGAGAAACATTTTCCCAAAAACCCACTTGTGCATCATGGTTAATGTTTCACCCAGTTCCGAATTATCTTTAAGAAGGAAAATATTAATTTTAATGCAGATCTTGTTCCTTGGTTCAATGGTATGTTTATGCCTGTGCCTCTGTATAAGGCTATAGCTAGTGATCTACCTTTCCAAAGGAAGAGTACCTTGTGGTATTCTGGAGTGAATGCACTGGGAATTTGCTCCTTGTTGTCATAACTTCAGATATATTGAGTATTTTCCTAAGGCAAAATATATATTCAGTAACACACACAGCCAGCAGAAAATTACCAAAAAGACCTGATGTCACAGTTTGGCAGACAGGAAATATTTGGTATCCTAGTCTGGGTGAGAATCTACAGAGCACTAGCAGCCCAAGACTTTTCAATAATTTAGTAAAAGATTTAGCAGAAGGCAGCAAGTTGACTGATTCAATATGGGGCACAGATCAGGAAGTAAAATATACTTGATAAAGATCAAAAAGGAGAGCACTAAGAGCCTTATGGGAAAGCTCTGATAAGCTTCCTAACTGTTGTTATTGCAGACAGTGCAAGAGAATTAGTGGTTTCTCTCAAAGCTGGGTGATGAACATCCACATGACAGTTAAAAGGTAAATGTGTGCCAAAAAGCTCAGCCAAAAAGAAGTTTGGCTGGGTATCCAAAGCTGATCTTTGAATTTCAAAGAGTTGACAAGAACAGAGCCGTAAGTAATCCATTACTATAACAGTAATTCCAAAATGCTCCAAACTAAAAGGATCTTTTTTGATTAAAAGTTACATGGAATATTGATCTTTTTTTACATGTACAAACAGGTTGAAGGCAACATTGGTATAAATGGATGGATAAAAAAATTACATAAATAATGAAGCTGTATCCCACATAAAATATTCAAAAATATGACTGTCCCTCAAAACTGCATCTACTTGCTATTTTAAATAAGCGTATTGCTGTGCTATCCTAAAATTAAGCCTTTTTATTTAGCAGAAATAACTTTGTCTAATAAGAACCTACAGCTTTCTTTTATATATGTGTCAGCAATGCATTTTGCCTAAGTGCTTTGCCAACTCAGTCTGCAGTGGTATGTACTAAGCATGTTATGCATGTGTTAAAACAACTGAAAAGGGTTTTTTCCAGAAGCATTGTAGTTATGAGTCTTGCTTGAATGTTTTTGTGGTTGCAATGTAATGTGTGTGTTGTACACCAATTAACATACCCATTTACGTTAATCATGTATCTAACATCATCTGTAACTAAGTAATGTGATTACTATCTGCATAACAATTATGTTTTTCCCTCCCACTCCCTGACCTGAAGAAAAGAACAAGGGGAATCTTCTAGCAGGTTAGTAGTTTCTTTTCTTTCTTTTATCTCTGAAATTGCTGTTTCCTAATGGCTTTCAGATGTCTCAGGTTCCATACCGTAGGTTCAGTGAACTGTAACTTTCAACAGATAATAATCACAAACTAGATTTTTTTAAACTCATGATAATAGATAATGCTGCTGAAATTTGCTTCTTTGTCCCAGTTTTTGTGTGGAAATAAATAGGCGGGGTTTTTTTACATTTCTAGTCACATGTTTTACCTTTGAGGGGCTCAGGTTGAACCGTGGCAGAGCAGTCAGTGGAGCAGCCTCCCTAGACCCTTCCTGGGCAAGGAAACAGCCCTTCTTCTGCATAAAACCAATGCTTGTTGTTTCCAGGAATCACAATGGAGTTACAGGCACATAGTTTAATTTGGCTTTGTGAACAAGTCCACCAGCCCTCCATTGCAAGGGAAGGACCCTTCAAAAAAGTTGGTTCGATGTCACCTTAGCAAGGGTCTGTGCTGCCCTGTAGGAGTATCCTCAATGCTTCCTCAGTACCATGACTCCATGTTTCCACTGTCATCTCCTCCTAAGGAGTGTTTTGGGACACAGCAGGTGGGGGGAAAGCAGCGCTGCAGTGGCTCACCTGCCCCCAGCTGCACGGTTTGCACTCACACAGCCCAGTTCAGGCAGAGGCAGCCTGGTATCTCTCCTGAAGTAGGCACCACTGCTGATGGCTGGGAGGTCAGGTGGGTTTCTACCCAGCTTAGACACCGGCTGAGGACCAGCTTCCTACAGCAGGCACGGGCAAGCCTTGACAGAGCTATCCTTTCTGGGTAAATAAAGCTCTGGAAATGCGCATCCTAAGGCAGTGGAAGAAAATGCTGGTCTTTGCTGTACTGATAGCCCAAATTCTTAGGGACAGCAAAGGACTCAATGGTTATAAGAGAAATTACTCTATCTCAGAAACTGATTAGGGATGGGAATCAGCAGGTATTTGGCAGCCAGCACTGTGGTATCAGCACGCTCAGAGAATAGCGGAGTTTACCTGCCAGCAGAAAACGCTGAAAAGCCAAGGAAAAAAGTGGTGGTGACACATCAACCTCTGAACTACATGCACACCAAAGTTGTACTGTGGTTCACAAACACTTCAGGGTTATTCAGTCAGGGATGAAAATCTTCACATCAATTACCCATGTCCATTCCACTTTTGAGATTGCTCCTCTGGCACCTGACTCCATCCTTTTCCTCACAGTGCGTGTAACTGCTGTTAGTGTCACAGTAACTCAAGGGGACAGGATTTGCTTGTCAGTTCTGTGATTTTTCATATACATTACCTCCATAGGCTTGCTAGCAACATATTGATCTCATTAAATTATTACAGCCTGATCCAAACTTTTTGCACTCACTGGCTGTATTCCCCACTCTATCAACAGCAACATTTAAAATTGGCTTTTATAAAGGTGAGACTGAAGTTGTCAGTAAATGAGTGCATTCCTCTAAAACTGTGATTTTTGCAGAGGGACGAGGCTATTCCCAATTGTACCTGTGAGCACATAAGGAGACAAATTTACTTACAATAACTGGATGGTAGATCAAAAAAAAAAAAAAAAAAAAACCAAAACACAAACCAAACACCCAGCTGTCAAAACTATAATTCATACTCCATATTAGTGGTAACTGTTATGGCTTTAAAAGAAGTCAGTGATTTAGACAGATTTTTTCACTTTATTTTCACATAAGGGAAGATCAGAGAATCACAGAATATGCTGAGTCGGAAGAGACCAACAGTGGTCATTAAGTCCACCTCCTGGCCCTGCACAGGACCATCCCCAAGAATCACAACATGTGCCTGAGAATATCATCCAAATGCTTCTTGAACTCTGTCATACTTGGTCTGTGACCACTTCCCTGGGGAGCCTGTGCCAGTGCCCAACCACCCTCTGGGTGAAGAACCTTTTTCTAATATCCAACCTAAACCTCTCCTCACACAACTTCAGGCTTTCCCGCAAGTCCTGTCACTGGTCATTACAGAGAAGAGATCAGTGCCTGCCCCTCCTCTTCCCCTCTCAAGGAAGTTGTAACTGCAGTGAGGTCTCCCCTCAGTCTCCTCT
>JAWWEE010000105.1:85960557-85997604 GCA_035221455.1 Xenops minutus | reverse complement strand
TGCCCCTCCTCTTCCCCTCACAAGGAAGTTGTAACTGCAGTGAGGTCTCCCCTCAATCTCCTCTTCTCCAGGCTGAACAGGCCAAGTGCCCTCAGCCACTCTTCATATGGCTTCCCCTCAAGGCCCTTCACCATCTTCATTGCCCTCGTTTGGACACTCTCCAAGAGCTTAATATTTTTCTTTTATTGTGGTATCTAAAACTGCCCACAATATTTAAGGCGAGGCCACCCCAGTGCAGAGCAGAGCGGGACAATCCCCTCCCATGACCGGCTGGCGATGCTCTGCCTGATGCCCCCCAGGACAGGGTTGGCCCTCCTGGCTGCCAGGGCACTGCTGACTCATATTCAGCTTCATCCACCAGGACCCCCAGGTCCCTTTCCCAGCACCATTCTCCAACATCTCATTCCCCAGTCTGTACATACATGCAGATTTGCCCTGTCTCAGGGACAGAACCTGGCACTTGCCAAGATGTTTGTCCCTTTAGAAACATCTAGCTAATATGTGTGCTGCTACAAATTAGCATATGTGTAAAAATGAACTAGTTAACTCCTGAGATCCTGGTCTATGGTAAAACCCCTACAGACCACTCTGTGCCTATTAAAAAAATTGGGGTTTGTCAGTGGCTGTTTATCATTCTTATGCTTACATATTACTGTATTTTTGTATCACTGAAAATACATGTGGTGTGTGTGGTCTTTTGTGGCAAAAATGTAAATGCAAACTGCTGCAATGTACTTTGAGATAACTGTCCTCAACTACTTAACTCATTTCTTACTACAATGCTAAGTGACTTGCACGGGATGCTATGTGAACTAAGTAAGATGTTTGTTTCGTTCTTTAAATGAAGATATGCACAAGTAGTCCATTGGATTGCTTTCTGATTATTCTCTTTGCTCTATACTTCATTCTATTAACAGTGGAGAAAAACTTGTATTGCTTTAAGTAAAAGTTAATTATTTTGTTTCCTACGAAATTTACTTATATTTACAGAAACTAATTCTTGCATTTTTTCATGTATAGTCCTATAGCCTTTTATTAGGCAACTAAATGTTGCTGTGCATTTGAGTTGACAGAGTTGTGCTTATGAGGCTGTAGCTTCACATTGATTTTAATAAAAATATGTATGTTGTATTTCCCAAAATTTTACACACACAACTATTCTAATTAATCCTTTATCAAAGTATTGGTAGGCAACCTCTCTGATGTATCCATGCTGTAAATGAGATATTTCTGTAATCAATTTGAGAATTCTGCAAATTATATAAAAAGCCTATATGTTAAATTCTCAATACCTACAAATCCACGCACTGAATACAAATAATATTTATTTACATTCAATGAAACAACACAGCTAAAATTGTTCCTGTGCAGGAACCTAGATAAAGACTGATCAATCTTGTGACATCCTGAGAGCATAAGTGGTCTTAAGCTGTGTGTAGAACATGCATAGAATGTCTGCAGAGGATGAATGTCACCCATCTAACGCTGTAACTCATTAGCCTGAATATGAATTCCCTATTCAGACAGCTCTCTCTGGTGCAATAAGGAGCAGTTCTGCCAATACACGAGTTTGGGGAGAAAACTCATCCCTGTTCTGTGGGGAACAAATTATACTCTGGAATTCTCTCCACCTCCTATACCATATCTGTTTCTAAAATTAGATTTGACGTAAACACTCTGCATGCACCATACAAAAAAGAAACTGACAGTGATGTATAGTCTAACTTGAGGTGGAAAGCCTAACCCCTTACTTAGCATTGGAATGCTTAGTAACATGGTCCTCTATCTCCCCTCACTCCTAGTAAGCTTTGTAGTAATAAACAGAAGCTCTTCAGGATGTACACCCCTCGGAAACATAGGTATTCAGCATCCTGCCTATTCATATGATGTTTGAGAATGCCAACTAACATCAGGTGCATGATTCATTTATTTCCCCTTCTTAGTACTTTAAAGTTTCTTACTTATCCAAACAATGTTTCTCTAATTTAATTGCTTGTAAATCCCTTGTTGCTTGTTGCCTGCAATGCCATTAACACAATGGCAGTAATATGAGTTCTTTGAAACTCATCCAGTCGGACAATTGCAGTGCACAGCACGCTGTGGTTTGACAAAGCCCTCTTCCTCTTCTCTGCCCGAGACTTCAACTTTTGGAATGCATTACCCTGTGGAGATCTAAAAGTGGGACTGAATATTTGTGTAAAGAAATTTCCCCAAGTCCAAGAGGATTTTTATAAGCATGGCAGTTGAGTTCTGCATCTAATCATTAGTGGGGAATATTAAGCTATAACATGGTAGGCAATTACAACAGTCAAAATGTGGAATTGTTGTTGAGAAGGATCCCCTTGGACACAGCCTGTGGAAGTTGTGCCTGCATTCTGTACTGGAAGGTAGAGGAATGCATGTGAAATCAACCATCTGCTTCAGCTGAATTCTGTGGAAATTGTGTCTCTTACCAAAAATGGTAATTCCTAGATGTATGGATCTTATGGGAAGAAACTTATGATTTATATATCAAGCTGATTGCATTTTTTTCTTATTTTTTAAAAGTAATATAAAAGACAATAGAAGTACAAGCAGATTAAATGCACAAAACCCCATAACATTTTTTTTTTTCTGTTTGACAATTGAACTGTAAGACATTATGACCCAAAATTCTTGTTATTACTCATTGAAGGTATAAGATATAACACTACACTTCTTGAGTTCGTGGTCCCAGCATGAGACTGGTGGCAAAGTCTTGAACGTTTGAGTATCACTGTACTATCCAGTGCATTTGTTCAATTTAGCTTAATTTCAGTAAGACTTTAGATAAGAATCAACCCTGAATTTATTGGAAGTTAACTGGTGAAAATTTGCATGTACATCTGCTTGCTGTTTTTTTAAAATAGGTGATAATTTTTGTCAGTTTTAGCTTCTGTCTCAAGACACCCTCGGGCTCCCCAGTTACTTCTGATTCATTTCAATTTCTTCCTATTCCCGCTCCCACCAGCCGGCTTAGTATGAAAAGCTGAAAAACAAGGTGTAAAACTGTGGCTAGTAGCAAGCAGTAGTGCTGCAGGTTTGAAGCTGAAGTAGAGCAGAAGTTAAACTTGACCAGAAATGCAGGAAGCTGATCAGGAAAATGGGAGAATGGAATTGTGAGGGAAAGAGATGCTCAGTTAACAAAAAAAAAAAAAAAGGTATGATCCATGGAAGACAAAGCAAGCAAAGGTTTGTAGGCATTTGTCAGTTAAATCTTACACAGTCTAGTCATTCGGACCAGCAGCAGACAAGTGTTCCTTCCCCCTGCAGTGAAGCTACAGTGACCTCTAGTGTCCCTAAAAACCTATTCCTTCACAAATCAAAGGTGGGAAAGGCAGAAAAAAAAAAAGAACTAGCAAGTCGTTTGCTATCCCAGGGAAGTTAACGGCTCGGGCACGCAAAAGGAGGAATAAGTTGTAAGATCCTACAACTGACCTTTCAGAAGGCAAACAAATAGAGAAAAGTAGTTTGCTTTTCTTTCGCACAGCTGATAGTTGTCATTGATCTCCATTAAAAGAAGTTTCAAAGCTCCAGTGTTATCAGTATGAATGCGTTCCACTACTTGCAACCTGCAATAAAGGAATGATAGGTCCAAAGAGCTTACCATTGCCAGGGAAGATTGCAAGAGGAAGTAAATATGTATTTCAACCAACTGGGCTAAACTACCAGTCATGTAAAGTACAAGAAATGATAGACAGACACGCATCTAGAGGACTGCAGACGTGATTGAGACAGCCATGGATCTCTCAGATCCTTGTCATTTATGTTTGATTTGGGAACTTGTGCAATTTCATTTTCCTGATTCTTTCTCAAGATTTTTGCTTTTTCGACAAACATTCAACTTGAAGTTTGGGATAACTTACAGGGATATGTGAATTTCCAGTGACCATTAACAGGTTTTACATTAAATCAAGGTATTTCCTTTGGATACCATGTAACATGAGAGGAGAAAAGGTGAGAGAGAAAAATATAATAGGCTAGGTCCTGCAAGAAAGAGGTGAAGGATTTTTAGCATGCACTGGACAGTGTTAAGTCAGAATAAAGGGCCCTAAAGACTTCAGTGGCTACTGATTCAAATGCAAAATGTCTAAAGATGCTTGAAAGAGGCATAAGATTACCTCCACTCCGTATTGTTAATGCCATCCTTACCCCCATTGCATCAAAGAATCTAGAGCCAGGAACTAGCCTATAGCCCATAAAGAAAGGGACTTTCACTCCAGGGAAAAGCCTGGTCAGAATCCCCCCAAAATGCTCTGATACAGTTCCTCCTTCATGATTGTTATTTATCATATATAGGAGAGCCCCACAGCAGTGTGGTCCCAAGGACATCAGCTTTCTTCTCCCAAGCACAAATTCCTCACTGCTGCTGGTCATACAATTTATGCCGTGTTGAGTAGGTCTCAGTGACTTCAGGAAAATTTCCCACCAGTGTCAAAATAGGAACAGGGATCCAAGAAGTGAAGAACTGCTATAACCAGTCTCTTTGGAGATGCATTTCAAGATGCAAAACAGAGTTTCCAAACCATGCTTCCTTCAAGGGCCGTGTTTCTCTTCAGGATGCAGCCTCCTCCACCTGGACCCTTGGCATGCCAGTACATTGCCATTGGTACAAAGCAGACTTTGTTTTACTTATAAGTATGAGCTCTGCATTTTAAATTAATATTTTCATTCTCAGTGTTCCACTTTTGAAAAATGTCTATAGCACAGATGAAGTTCCTACTCATCCTTTCACCATTGCCTCATTGCTTTGATTTGGAGAAATAAAGATATTCAGGTTAAGTAGCCAATGTGCAACATTCGGCTTTTATAAATGAAATAACCATGTCCACCAATCATTTAAAGCCAGCCATTGCTTTCATTAGTACAAATTACTTGACAAAACAGCATTTGTGCTTTTTTTTAAATTTTGGGTTTAAATTTTCATTTTTATTTTGGTGTTAATGGGGTTATAAAAAAATTGGTTTAAATGGATAGTTTTTATGGCCATTTTATCAATTTTCCTTTCATTTTTATTAGTGCAACAGGAAGAGAGCTGTCCAGAAAGTTTTTAACTCTAAGATTTGTGGGGGAAAAAAAAATATAATTTGATTTCATCCTTCAATAACAATTTGATATTCAGATACAATTTGAACCATAAGAGGAGTTAAAAAAAAAAAAAACAACAAAACAAAACAAAACCAAAAAACAAACCAAAACACAGGGGGACACATGTAGGAATAATATCTATAATAAGAAGTCCATTTTGTTCTCTTGTTCATGCTGTATGACAATGCAATAATGTGGTTAATAAATATTTTACAGCTTATATTTTCACTAAGTTGTACAATGCAAAAGATTCCTGAGCTGGAATGTAACTCAGTCTTTAAATGTAATTTGTATTGAAAATTAAATTTCAGAACTCATTTTTCTTTCAAATGGTAGATTCTTGGGTCTTTTGTATTGCATACACCACAGTACATGGTACTGCAGACCAGGGTAACAATTTGCAATGGAAATAGACAACATTTCCTGCACCTTGATGTGCTTATTTTAACAACTGCTTACTTTGGGCATGGGAAGAAGGGGGTTATATTCAGAAATTATAGTAAAGATATCTTTTAAGTGATCCAACATGCCATATAGAAATATATTTATTAAATGATCTTTTTATTAATATGCTCTTTTTTTAACATTCTTGAAAATTATCTCACAATATATTTCTCAGCATGTGCTTTGCCTGTGAGAAACTGCATCCTTTCTGTTCTCAGTGATGTTTGTATTCAGACTGAAATGCTATGCTCTGTTGTGCATGGACAAAGACACCTGTTTATCTCAACATTTCACAGCCACAGAAACATAATAGATACTTTTCCTTTCATATAATTACATATTAACACTGTATTTTCAGAGTGCAGTGAGTTAAACATCTAAGAACCACATAATCCATGTCAGCATTAGTCAACTATCTGCACAATTCCTTTCTGTTGAAAACCTGGGCATGCTAAAGTTAAATGCAAAGACTCTGAGAATATTAGAAAGTGTCATAACTTCAAGAACAACTATAACTTGCAGGTAGACGGTCTTTGCTCTAGGTGTTTTAAAAGTCCTCGAAAAGCCTACACCAGAGCAGTAGGACTTCAAGACCAGTAAGGTCATACCATGAACAGCTACTGCATTGCCCCTGTCATCATTCTCCCTGAAAGAACAGGACCACTGATCGAGACGGCCATTCTCTTGCTCAACCAATTGAACTTAACCTTGTAGGTAAAACAAGGTTTCTAGACCTTTGTATTAGACTCCTTTTCTGTTTTACCTTTGTGTCTTCTGCTGCAGAAAAGAACAAACAAAGGTAAAAATATCAAATAATGAAAAAGTGTAGGGAGATAGTCATAGACCACAGGATGTTCATCAGATATTTTTGAACATGAACAAAGGTAACTTAAGCACTGGGAAATAGAAAATTTACATATCCCACGTTTAGCTGTCTGGAGGGGAGGGTTGTAAGGACAGCAGGAGTAAAAAGGAGTTTACAAATGGCCAACCATAAGACCACAGGAACAGCATTGATTCAGCAGACACAATCATGAGCTTGGCTGGGCTCTTGTACCTGTCCTAAAGCACCTGTCCAATACCACCTGCATGTAGTCAGCTCCCAGCTTAATCTCCAGCAATGACTTTAGGGAGCACACATCATATCATTACATTTTCATTAACTGGTCA
Source organism: Xenops minutus (assembly GCA_035221455.1). Taxonomy (NCBI): domain Eukaryota; kingdom Metazoa; phylum Chordata; class Aves; order Passeriformes; family Furnariidae; genus Xenops; species Xenops minutus. The sequence goes on along the minus strand of JAWWEE010000105.1, from coordinate 85,990,884 downwards.
TCAGGCTGTTCCTTGGGTGTTTTGTTAATTTTCTTTTTGTCTTGTTCAAGTGCTGTAACAAGGAATTCTGGATATGAGTGAACACTAATCATGCATATGAAATGTTGGAAGTGCCACATCCTGAGAAAGCATGAATACACTAACAGTATTTTTGCCTGCTTAAAGAAAACTCCAGACAATACTACATGGCATGCAGTAAAAATAGAATACACTTCAGTTTTGTTTATCTGAAGACATGGCCAGAAATGCACTGAACTAGGCTAAGATGGAAATAATCCTATTTAAAATTCAAGATATAGGAAAAAAATCATTAAGATTAATGTATAATACTTGGGTGAAATTTGTTTCTATTTGTTCATTTTAGTTTCCTTTACAAGGTTATTCTGTACTGTATGATAGACTGCCAATGATAATGCTTCTATCAAAAAACAATTAAATCAGTTTCATTCACAAATTAAATATATTCAATCAAAATAAAAGTGTGTAAGATTCATATCAGTGAGAATTTTAGAAATTATTTTCAATTATCATACAATAGAAAAAGAAATGGAGTGAAGGAACTATGAAATAAAATATATTTCTCTCCCTCACAGTCAAAAGCTAAGTTTTAAGGAGCGGGTCCGGATGGCCAGCCCACGAGGTCAAAGTATAAAAAACAGGCAATCTTCAGTTGGAGATCGCCGGTCACCAAGTGCCGACATTGCCACCGAGGGCAGCCCAACCAAAGTCCAGAAGAGCTGGAGCTTCAATGACCGAACCCGCTTCAGACCCTCACTGCGGCTGAAGAGCTCACAGCCCAAACCCATGGTCGACGGTAGGAGTTTCTCACACTTCATTTGCCATTGTGTGCTGCTCCCAGCCTGCTCACACTCTTGCACACTCGCTCTGTGAGATGTTTTAGGAAAGCAGAAAAAATTGTTATTTGGAGGCAGAAACACAAGCTGGCTATAATCTGCCAAAAACATGTCAATGAACAAAGAACATGTCAATGTGTTTTTTATTAAAAACATTTAACAAGAAATTTTTTAAGATTTTTAACAAGAAATCTTGAGTCAGTGGTGCACAGGGAACAATTTTCAGGGAACAGTAGTCACTATGAAAAGTTGCAGGTGGGCTAAGTGCATCCAAGGGATTTGGTTGCAGCAGCTCCTCCATCACGGCCCTTCACCCACCGCTGGGCTGAGCTGCTGCACAAAACCTGCTGCCTCTCACTTGTGGTCCACACAGCATGGCCAGCGCTGCACTGTCTGTACCTTTGCCAGCCAAGAGCATGGCTTGTGCAGAACTGGCTCCCTCGGGCAGAGGAGCCCTAGTACCTCCCTTGGAGATGCAATCACCTGTCACCCAGCGATGTACTACTGGGCGCTTTAAGTTTTATCTGGCTTGATAAGCCAGGTGGTTTTAGCAAACAAAACCAGCATTATTGCTTTTATGTATTGCTTTCTAAACTGTATTTTAGATGTAGGAAGCACTCCTAACATGTGAAAAAGTTGATCTTTGTGAAAATGGCTTGATGAACCCACAGCAGGCAGCCTAGCCTTTCCCTCAAGCTGCCTCCCCCTCTGCTCTCCATACTCTAGCTAGAATTCTATCTGGCATTACAGTAGCCAGTATTCAGGCAAGGACTTTCTTCTGCCAAAGCTTGCCAAAACAAAGACTGTGACTCCCCTAACCAGGGAGCACTGAAATGGGTGAGAGCAGCCTCCTGGCAGGCAGGAGCTGAGAGCACCAGGTGAGTCTGACCCCTATATGGGACGAATCCAGCAGCGAAAGATGCATTTACACAGGTCTGTGCGTACTGCTGCCCCCAGCGGATTTGCGTTTGGATTTCTCCATTCACATTTTCCCCAGTATATGAACATTTAGTTCTTTCTTGTGGTGCCTCCCAAGTAATAAGTAAGGGAGACAAACTGGCTGGCTACCACAGAAGGCAGTGAGTCTGACTGTACAGGAAAGGTACAGTATAGGTCATTTGATCCAAGTAAAGAGGTAACTTCAAACTCTACAATGGCAATCATGCATGCTATATCTATCAATTGTGCTAAAACTAATTAGGCAGAAGTGTGATTTTGATGTCTGCTTCCTTTTTAAGAGCACACATTATCACAGACATGTAGGTTGCAAAATACCCATTGAACTGCAATGCCCTATCCCTCAGCTGAGGATGTTCTATGCAACACACCTCTTCAGGAAAAGCCTGGGTAAATAAACATTTCCTGGAGGGCAAACAAGACAAACCAACAGTGTTTGGTAAGGTGGTCATTCCAGGCTAGTCCTCCCCCATGGAGACCTTTCAGTTGCACAGACTCCAAATTTCCATGTTGTTCAGTGAGCTAATGGGGTGTACCACCTGCCAGGCTGCTATCCAGGTTGGTCACTGCTCTTCTCTGCATCTTGTGGAACAGGTCCTGGCTCATGTCCTACAGCAGCTCCAGCACTGGGGCTATGTGACACTGGCCTGAGTCTCATGCTGACGTGAAACTCAGACAAGGCCATGTGCTCCTCAGTGGGAAGTGAGAAATGCTCTAGGTAGCACAGTGGTTGAAGATACCCTAAATTCAGGCTTCTTACATAATCATTTCTATAGCACAAGTATCTCCTCAGAACCACACCAGAAGTAATTCCATAGGTTAAACCCATATAACTCACACTTTGCCTGGAAGTTACCTAAGGGAGTAATTTGTTGAGCACTGTCCCAGGGTATCAGTGGCTCGCTTCTGCCCCAGCCCTGCAGTCTGCACCTCTCTCAAGCACCTGTTTCATTTTTCTTCACCCCATTTTTCATAGAAGCATTTCCTCAGCATGCCCCCTATTTTACCCTGTACTTATTGTCATCAATAACAATGACTTGCATGAGAAGATCGTGCTCCATCTGATTGTTTCCCTCTCATGGAAAAGGTGGCATAAACAGCACCTTGGTTATATCTGTAGATAAAAGACAGTAACAACAACAGAGCACTCACTGCTGTCCGTAAACCCTTAAGGATCTTCCTGCTCCTCAGGGTGAGCACAGCCTGTTTCCTGGTCAGTGATTTCCAGCTACCAGTCCACCCTTATGAACTGGGGCCAACAGATACACCACTTTCTCATTCATGGCAGAAGGAACAGCTTCCATTGTCTCCAGATTTTAGGCAAATGCCAAGTTTCCATTCTGGGATCTCATCCAACTACTTCTAGGACCAGTATGACCAGATAGATGTGCAGTGTGCTCACTGCTGAGACGCAGCTCCCTGCTGCCTTACCCAGACCTTTGCAGGAAAATTCAGGCACTACCAACCTTGATTGTTTTTTTTGTTTTGTTTTATTTTGGGGGTTTTTTTGTGTGTGTTACCAATTTCATAGTTTGATATGCCTTCAGCATTTGACAGCTCAGTGAGAGGGATATCGAGATGATATATTTAGTTTAGAACAGCTTTAGAACATTTTTCCCTGGACAAAAAAAAAAAAAAGGCATTTGAAACATTTTATTCTTATCTCTAGCTTGCCAGATCCACCAGTTTCCTCCTTGAGGTATTCTCTAGCCAAATGATTAATTATTTTTGTGGCCAATCTTCAAGCCAAAATTAGAAGTGACCACTTTCTGGGTGAAATTTTGGGCACAAACCAATACGCTTGAACAGGTGGTCTTTCTGGTGATTCTTACATCTCTCTAAGCATGTTTGGGGTACAAGAAATTACATTTACAATAGACCTTTGAGGCAGTGACAACATAGTACTGGGTACCCAGTTCAGTGCCAAGACTTCATATCAGTGATCCAATGAAAAAATAATAGTCTTATTTATTAACTTCTCCTTCTAAAAGAGAAGACAGAGGAGACACGTATATTTTCTTTATTTTTCTTTCACTGTACGGGATTTGGGTTTCTAAATGCTCTTCCATTAGCAGAGTCAGAGGAGGAACTACCTCTCTATCAAGTTGAGGTGCATTGAATTCTATGTGAAAATAAAGAAAAGAAGCAAATATATAAGGAGAGGGTTCAGAAAGGAAGGGAAACGGTTAGCATGTGAGGATGATTTAAAGCAGATAAATAGTCAACACAATGACTTTGCAGGGCTGACTGAATTCTGGTAAGGACATGGCTTGAATCTGGGCCAAAACCATCAGAAAGAGACTGCTGGAGAAACTAAGCATTACCAATTAGAGACTGTCCTGTAAAGGGAGCTTCCTAGTCCAGACAGGAGCTTATGGGAGCTAAAAAGCTAACCTGATTGAAAACATAGTAGCCTTCCTCTTAGGCTACCCAGTAACAAAACACTCTAACACTGCTCCACTTTATATTAAAAGCACAGGAGAATTTCTTGGGCAGCAAGCAAAACACTTAAGCTGGCCACAGGTATCTCCCAAAGGGATTTTGGCGTAACAGCCTTAGAACAGCATGACTAAAACTGTTGCACAAATGGCCTTATTTATGGGTAGTAACAGTCCACTGAAACTGCCTATAAACCATGTATTGTTATTGCCAAAGTGGGTCTGACAATGGCAGCAATTATTTCAGCATCATATGTGCATTTGCAAAATGGAATATAAACCTGAAAGAGCTTTGATGGCTAGAGAGGTCTTTCAGCTGCAGATACTTTCTAGGGCATTTACAACAGCACAGGAGAGTGAAATTGAAAATCAAGACATATAATCTGATTTTAAATACAAGTGAAGCCTCTGGTGATGTGTGGTTCACAACAGCCAGAAGCCTTGTTGAAGAGGGGACTCTGCACAAATTAATAAAGGTACCAGGATGCTGTATTTTCAATCCCTGTTATCAGTCTTAAAGGGAACTATCAGGACCAAGCAGATCAAAGGGAAATTTTCCCTAATCAAGAATGGTAAATAGTGAAGTTTTACAAATCACACACGTAAAATTATACATAAATTGTATAGGGTCATGGAAGAACCTTTCCCAAAGAGATGCTATGTCACAGGTGCCAAGGTGCTGCCTGACCTTGGAGCCACACCCAGCTACCCCTGTGCCTATACACAAAGTGAGCCAGGAGCCACCTCTGGCCCAAAGGCAGCATGGCTTGTGTCCCTGCTAAACCAAAACAGGGAAACCACAGCCAAAGTGCCCATGGGGAATGGTCCCCAGAACATGAGACTACCCACTGGCAGAGGTCAACCCCATGACAGTCTGTGCCAGCGATTAAATAGTACAAGTGATCTCATACCATTGCTCAAGGCATTGTGCCCATGCCTCATAGTATGTTGTGCAGATCCATCCGCAGAGACCCACCTCACAAAATCTCTTCTTTATAGGCAATGGTGTTCCTGCCCAGGGCTTTTTTTTTTTCCCTTCTTGCCTTGTTTTCTGAGAAACAGAACTTTTTCTGCTTAAATCATGCTCCAGTATTGTACCATACCACCACAGCTGAATTAATGAACAAATATTATGTTGTGGATGTAGTTTTCTGTGAGGGACAAAAATACTCTATTATATTTATTTTCTACCATCTCATGCTTCTAAGCCTCTGCATGAGTTATTGTGTCTTTACTGTAACCTAGAGACATTGTGTAGCTTTTTGAATAAAACATCAAAAGTGTTCAGCACTGGAGATATTACAAACATATTTCACTTGATTAATTAAAAAGAACTCTCTGGGGAACGACCTCCAGCCTTTCATTCCCTACCGAGTATTTGCACAAAATCCTTGGGGTAGAGTATATTAAAAGAGTCATGGAAAGAATGCAACTGTACATTTCAGCCTCCATGTCCTCAGTTACTACCATGTAATTTATGTATTGCAAAAATGACAAGTTTTCCTTTCAGTAGTATGAACATCTTGACCTTGGATAAAGTTCACTTGATGTGGTAAAAGTCCTTAGTTTGATTGCTTCTACATCTCAGTTAGCTTAAATTTGCTAGTTCAAAATGAAGATGCATAATGTCAAAATAAAGCTTGAATGAAATTTTATTAGCAATATATCAATTTGTGCTAGACGCACAATTTATTTTCTTATGACTGCTTAACTGAATGATAGAGCTCTCATTTATTAGCATTGTCTCTGTAATTAACTGGGAAGATCAGTCATTCTGACCTAAGCTCCAAGTCATTTTTTTCATTTTGTATAAATAAGTACAGGCCATTGGTTTTGAGGCATTATTTTAGGTTATTGCAACCAAAGTTCTGGCCATATGAGTCCACAATTTAGTCACTTTCTTTATGATACTTCTCAAGGAACTTGCTGTGCGCCATTACTCACTGGACTGAGCGCTTACTCAGTGGTCACAGGTGAATGATTATTAAGCTCAGCTCCGTGAAGGACAGCAGCAGACCACCTCACCAGAAGTATGATTTACATGGATTTTGGATAACCACATCTGCAGTGAAGACTATACAAATGAGATAAGAACTAATTTTGAGAGGACACTCATACAACTTTCCAACCACCACTTGCACCAAATCTGAAATATTTAAGGAATGTTTTCACTTTTATGAAATGTTACTGGGGAAATCCTTCGTGGTTTTTTTTAAAATACAGGACTCTTCTGTAGATACCTGACTCTAAAGCTGCCATCCTCTTCTTTGCCTTTGCCCCCATCTACAATGTCCCTCAACAACAGGACCTGGAAGTCTCCCAGGGCACAGGACCCCTGAGGACCTTTCAGAATATTAGACATAGATCAACTCATGAGTGCTACAAGGTCTTGCAGGGACACATTCAATTAGGTGTGACATTTAGCTCATTAGTCCACAGTTCCAGATATTATCATAAATATCTGCAATTTATTTTACAGTTTTAATTTCTTGTATATGTTGTATATAGACTAACAGAAATGTGTATCTAAAAATAAACTAAAATCATACATTTAGAGTTACCTAATATTTTTCTTCCTTAATCTTATCACATGGCCATCTAAACTTATTGGCTAATTTGCCACTCTTTATAATAAGAGCCGCCTTTTTAACTGCACAATTATTTTGCATATAATAAATTGTTTTTAGAAAGTGTCCTGGTCCTCCATATCATCATTCAAAATTAAAAGGATTCCTTTTTAATTAAGAAGTGGGAGCTGTTCCATGAAATATTGCCAGTGCATAAATTTTTGAAAAGTTAAATAATAACTAAAGATAATTGAGAGTTATTAGAAGGGAATGCTAGAATTTTAGAGATTTGGAACTTGCCTGCATTATATGACAACTTATATAAATTAGGTTTCTGACCTTAAAAAAATTGCACTTACAAAGAAAGGAGACCATAAAATTATACCCAGAATATGTAAAAAAATTCCACCAATCCTATATTCCATTTTGGCAAAATCAGAGGTTTTTCAGAAACGCTTTAACATATGAAATGTTATTATGGATATTCTTTATGCTATTCTGCATCATATAGCACTGTAGCTACAAAATTCCAGTTCTGATATGCTCTTCTCATCCCCATCTGGAAAGTTTTGTCTGTTTCAGAAGAAGACAAGGAATGGGCTATGTATACAGCACTACTGCACTCCCCATCAGTACTGCCTGCAGAGTAGAGGCTCAGGTCAGGCAGAAGGGAAAGGGAGCTCCTACAAGTTCGTGCAGAAATGCTCCTCTTTACAGGAAGCACCAGTTTCCTTCCTTTCCGGAGAAATTGCTTTCCAGCATGGAAATGGCAACCATTTCATAAAAGATCCCTGCAAACAATGTTTTCAAATGCTTGTCATCCTTATCCCCTCTTTCTTAATTTTTCCACTTGGACAGTATTGTGTACTACTAGGGATTTTGGTGTCATTTTCTAGGCAAATATCAAGCATCTAACGTGAAGAGCATGTCACGGAAGTACTTGTCCTGCCTTCTTCCTTCTTTCATGATTAGAAGAAACCCTTTCCTTTGGTTTTATTTTTTTCCAGAGATCAAGGAAATAAATACATGATTCACTCCCTTGGGCCCCCTTTTTCTGGCCTCTGCTCTGGAAAGCATGTAAACATGGGCTGCTGCCTTTCCCACTTTGGAGGAGCTTTGGGCGTTCATACTAAGTATGTGATTAAGTTCCATCGCAATTAGTGTTGCTTTTTTCAGTTGATTTTTCCTATGGGACTCAGCAAGCAATCACAGTATAACAAATTAGATGAACTATGTACTGAGAGTCGGCTTGTCAATGTTTTAAAAGAAAGGCAAATTGAAAAGTAAATCAGTTCTAGGGGTAGTGAAGGGATATTGTATTCATGGTTCAACAAACAGGAAAATAATGAGAGCGTTTGAAGAAATGAGAACTTTCATGAAACATTTAAACAAAGACACTAGGCTGAGACACATTTAATTTTGATAAAGGGAAATTGCACAAATCGTATGAACAAAGACCATGAAGATGTTTGTACCTAGAATAATTTTTGAGGGGGAAAAAGTGTGATTTTGTGAAACATTCTATGGATAACATCTGTGCTAATACTATAAAATATGTACAGAATATCTCCATTTTTTACAGAACATAGGCTAAATCCCTAACTTGCCACAGTAAATGCTCAGGGTGAAGAAAGGTACTTCAAGAGCAGGGTAGTGTTGAGTGAAATACACCTGCCTTGTAGGCATCCTAGGCATTACATAGAGCAGCACAGCAGAGGCTCTATTTGCTTGCAAAGGGGGCTGAAAGAGCAGAATAATGAAAATATTAAGCTGCCAGCATTGCTTCTTGAAGAAGAGGGGTCATCTGAGCTCAGTAGCCATGTAAGAGTAAGGCAGTTTGGAGTCTAATGCTAAAGTAGCTGCCTGGGCACTCCTTCAGCAGACCTATGCATTGACACTTCCCATGGGAACAACCTGTTCTCCCAAAGCTTTGAATTTATGACTAACTTTACTTGCCCAGAAGTTAGATGCACTGAACTATCCACTCATTTTCTTTCTGACTACTCATGCAGAAAATGAGTGTTGAGTATGTCACATTGGAGTGCCCTACACTACCACCCTGGGCAGCCAGAGCAGCTCTGCATCCACATGAGGCTGCTGAACAGGGTGGAGAACAGGCTATGAAGCTGCATTATGAATTGCTTGGACATTCATTCCCAAGTCAAACTCTGGATTTTGAATTATAAAGATTATGGCTGGATGTAACTCAGAACCTGTGAAAACTAGGCCACAATCCACTTTTCACTTTGAGTCACACGGTACAATGAAAATGAGACTTTTTTTCCAAATCGATGTGTGTTTTAACCAAGTCAATACAACACTGTGCTGTAATATGAATAAATGGGAGTTATATGCAGGCTGTTAACTTCAGGCACCTATTTAGGTTTTACCATATCGAAAATGTGCGTTCTCAGCCTCAGCCAAATTATTTAGATCACATATTTGAAGGTCCCAAACTAAGTCGTACATAGTTAGAGTAAAATCTAAGTGCTTCCAAAGGCTTCCAAAAAACAAGTCAAAAGATCCATGGTGGGATCACCATACTGGTCACTATGTCAAAAGTGCTTCCATAGAACAACCCGTGATCTCGGCACACACACTTACCAGTGCTGGATTGTTGTTGCTAGCATACAGTTTTGCCCAGAAAACAAAGACTACAAAATCTTTTTGATTCTGTTAAACAGGCAGATAATTACTTGAATGTTACTGACAGTGAAAGGAAGGAGCTATGACAGTGATCAGAGCAGTGTCACAGTTTTCCCAATGCCAAAGCATTTTATTAAACAACAGAAAACACTTCTAAGAAAGGACACACAATGTTTACAGAATTAATAAACTAAGCCTTGTGCATAACTTTTGCACAGATCCATATGAAATGCAGCTACAAACTTCTAAATGTTTTTGTTAGTTTTAAAACAGTGTAATTCTTTTGCCCATTCATTTGGGGTGATCATAAATGACTAGAGTTTGCATGAAGAATGAATAAATACCGTGACAAACAGGGAAATACCAAGACAATTTTACTGCCTTGTGCACACCTCTTCTGTTTCTTGGTAATTGCTGCTTTGCTGTGTGAGTAAATCAGACTGGTCTTCAGGAAGAAAGAAAAAGAAATTAAAAAGCAGCAAAAGCCAGACTGTAGCCCAAAATAAATCATGTCAAAGATTGTAAGACAACGACAGATGCCTCACCAGTTGTGAAATAAACACTTTGCTTAGGATCAAAACACATACTGAATTGTAAATATGCTGGTATTAGGAAAGGGGAATTGTTTCTGGATTGTCAAATGAGCTGGCAGTGTGTCTTAGAGCAACTTGCAGGGGGTTTGTCTAAATGTGTATTAAGAGACACTTTGGCCATCGTTGAGACCATATTCATGAGCTGCCTGAGCAACAGACTTGAAAGCTGTGCTTAGGTAGTGGTAGAGGTTCCTGGAGAGAAAGACAGAGCAGGGTAACCCTTGGAAGGCTGGGAAGAGCAGCCAGGCACATGCAGAGCAGCTGCTGCCCAAAGTTCCTTGTTGAACTCACTTGGATCATGCACAGTCACCCCAGTGGAGAGCAGGAGACATGGACAAGGGGTATGGGGAAGGATAAAGAAGTAGATGCGTGAAGGGCTAGACATGAGCTGGTACTGGGGGCTCTACCTGGCCTGTTAATGTTTGGGGAGGGCTCTCTCTGGGAACAGACAGCAGCTTGGAGGATGCAGTTTAGCCCCAACTGGGAACTGGCAGGGATTCGAACAGCTGGAGCTACTAAAGCAGCCAAATTGACCCCAGCTCAACCCCGACCTCTAGGATGAACTCGAGGGGGACAGAAGGGATACAAGTAGATCTCACCTCATAACTATGTGGTACACAACATGAGCTTCCACTGGAAAAATTCATCAGAATGTGAACTTTGATTTCAGTGGTGTTTTAAGATGGAATTTTTTTCTCCAAATTGCTACTGTGCATTTCCCAAACTTTTTCCCAGGTCTGCTCAGTGTTCTAAAGAAACATGAATGGTTCCCATATGAATCAAACAAGGTTTATAGCTTCTCACAAGCTTTATTGACATGTGGTATTGAGTGTCTGCCATAATGAAGGAAATTCATATCAGTGGAGCATTAAAAAGAAAAAAGGTGATTTATTAGAAGTGGCATCTCTTCTTAAAGCTGGCTTAAATTTATAAGACTTTTACAGCATCTGTCTAAAAATTGTGCTGAATTTTGCAGATTTTTGTATCCACAAGGGAGCAATATGGAACACTATAATTGCACCGCACTTCTCAAAACTATTCTTCTAAGTTATACTGTGTTAAGAAAGCCCTATTATTAATGACACCGTACTTGGCAAAGGACCCAGGAACCGTATCAGTGAGACAACCATTCAGAAACATGTTTATTTTAAACTGCCAAGTTGGAGTCTCCTGTTTCACTGGGTTTACATGGTTATAGCTCTTGTGTTCTTAGCAGAATTTTTCATAACTTATACTGGCATAACAGAATAGATTCAAACCTTAGAGAGTCACTGGAAAGACCAGTAGCATAAAAAGGTCTGATTTTAATATGGCACTTAAAAATGAGCTGGGAGATTTCTGCACTGGGAGAAGTAACTGGAGAGGCTGATCAGATGTGACTCCTGGAAAGTTAGTGTTGTGGAATACTTAACACATTCTGAGAGGAGAGTTTAGGTAGTGTGTATACCTATCAAGCTAATTACATAGTTTATTTTATCTAGTCACATTTCTGGGCAGGGATCTAAATGTTATTGAGGCAGGATAGGTGGAGAGACATATACTTTATCAATACAATAAGCTGAGTCAGGACGCAGGCTCACAAAAGAGTGCAAGAAAAAAGCACTCCTGGCATAATTGTAGGCATGACTTGCAGTAATAGCACGGAAGGGGAGATTTCAAAATTTTGTATGAAAATATTTTACTTTTACTATTACACTTTTAGAAATTAAAAATTATTTTTATAGTTGCATTTGATTTTTTCATGTGGGCTTAAACATATTATTTACTTGGCTATAAGCCATCTTTATTAAACTGATTATCTGCCAGTGACAAAATCACCTGTTCTTCAAAACTACAGATGTTCCTTATAAATGTACTAGTTCCCAAGAGTAATGAACTACCCAGAGTCATAAAAAAATTAATCTGCCTGAGCATTAAATCTGTGAAAAAAAGCAACACAGCAGTACCAGTTCCTGAAAATGCTGTGCAATGCTGTTTATGCCAAGATAGCATTCCTATTAGATTTAGAAGGTACCATGAAATTTTCAGGCACTTCTGACTGACAAATAATATTTTTCAACTTTAATTTGCAGTCTCCCCGAAAAAGGGACTTGAAAAAATGTCCTGTAATAATTTGTGTCTGACTGCTTATAATAGAAGCCCCTGAAATGGTTTACTTGAAGTCCTGTTATTTAAAACATGGGATTAAGATCCTATGGCAGAGGAAGGCTGCAATATATGGCTCTAAGGTTTAAGGTGGCGATTGATTCATGATGGATGTCATTCTCTATTCATTTTTAGTAAAAAGGTGCTCTGCTTATTTTCACCTATAATGAAGTGTTGGATCATTCCACAGCCTCCTTATTAAATTAAATGAATCTTCTTTGTCCTCAAGGTCAGGTTCATCTATAGTGGTAAAATAGTAACAACATAACTTCAGCATCTTTTGATTCTGCAATTACATCTGTTACCTTACCACTTTCCCATAAGACAGAATATGATGAAAAACCATGGGGCATCAGGAATGCTGATAGTGGCACCAGGAATACTGGTACTCAACTATTATTTGTTTAAAAAAATAACAGGGCATTCTTCCTTTCTAATTTTCACTATTTGCACTGGGACTACCCAGGTGTTTATGACACAAACATAGGCACACGCAGGTGCATCATATAGTTTGTAAACTGAAGAAGTTCTGCCATACTTGATTTGTAGTCTTTATTTTACCTGAACAACTGTGCAACCTGTTACAAAACACTAAGGAACAGATTTTTAAATGCCTCTTGTTTAGTCTGCTCTTACATTTTGCAGCTGACACCAGTCTTGGGACAGATGATGTTTATGATGACAAAGGGTGCCAGTGTGATGTGTCAGTAGAAGATCTCACCCCTGCTCTTAAGACTGTCATCAGAGCAATCAGGTGAGTAAAAAATACTGAATGAATAAATATTTGAGATTTCTTTAGTTATGATACTAATAAACTGCATGTCAGTTCATAAAATGATAATTGAACTCATTACATGCCTATATTCATATAGCTAATGCTAACATATTATGCTTTCTTTTTATCAGTATTTTAGTTAAATTGAAATATTTTATAGGTTCTGTTATCAGCTTTTCAATATCTTAAAATGTTATATGATTTTACACAGGCAAGAAAGAGAGTAATTGATATAATTTCCATTATATTTCCTTTAATCCAAAATACAGTTTGATGTAATTTTATTGACTATGTATCACCTTGCCTGGAAAAGTTATTTCCTTTAAAAGTCTAGAGTTTTACTGCATTTGCATATTCTTGAAACTGTTATAAGCCTTTTATTGCAAATTTCTTCTGATGACAGCAGAATAATTACATTAATTCAGTTGTGCAAAGCCTTACCTACCACTATTCACTGAACTAAATATGACCCAAATATTTTATAACTGATAGTCTCCTTCTTTTCCAAGAAAGCAGCAAATTGCATTGAACTTATAAAATTGCCTGTATTAAAAGTTTAAACTTAGCATTCACACTCTTGCGACTGCCAAAGCTCTTCATATTCCAGAATATTTTGAAGTGCAAATCCTGACAGGTAAAATCACCACCATAAAGTGCACATCAAGAAGCAAGCAAGGTGAGCTCAAGCATTCCCTCTCTGCTAGCACAAAACCCAAGGTTATTGCTGGAGGTCACCCCACTGGCTCTGCATCACAGCTACATTAGTGTCCAGCACCCTTCTTGCAGGCAGGAAGGCAGACAGGCAGCAGCCAAAAGGAATTTCTGCAAAAGCCTACGGAAAGATGATGTTTTCCTGCAGGGCAACTCTTCCCTGAGTTTTCTCAGTTCTATAGGTAGAAAAAACTCTAGTTTTTTTATCAATTAACTTCATACAGTGATAACCTACAGGATACTTGTATTTCCTTCCCCTTCTTCCACTGATTAAAATGAAGACAGATATTGAGTAAGGATGTCCCTACTAGTACAGAGGGCTTGACAGATCAATTGCAGACCATTTTTCCAACCATCTTTCCAATCTTCCTGGAAATTACCTCAAAGGACGTGTCAAATACCAGCTCTGTGTCCCCAGCCACTGCAACTGCCAGAAATGCTTCAGCAGGTGACAGAAATCCTTTAACACAGTGGACACCTACCTACAAGACAAGCCTTTTCCCTCAAATGGAAAAATTAGGAACAATCAGCATAGTCCATTGACTTTAGTGCCAAAGATCCTTGTCTGTGATACCGCATTTTAAACAGACTGATTGTTGGCTCCAGGTGCACCTTGACATTTGTACTGGCAAGCAATACCAGAGATCATCTCATTCTTAATACTGTCCAAATTCCTTAAGATCAACTTGATGTTTTAATACTTAATTCATGGAGTTGTCTGAGGTGCCGTTGGATTCTTCAATGCATCATCTGCATTTTTGCTTGGTTCTCTTGGTCATTATCAGTTCAAATGGAATATAACCAAACATGAAGGACACAGTTGGCAAATTTTCTCCACAATGCCATCCACAGAAATGTCCCAATAAGAAAAACAAAGATGCAACTGTTTGGTTGTTACATTCGTGCACTACTTAAGTGATGAGAATTAAATTTTTAGATTATGTCCAACTTTTTCTCTGCATGATTGACTTACCAGAAAAACAATTCATTTTACCACTGACATTGAGAATAAGAATCTCCACTTGCCATCCATTAGCCATGAATTTCTCCCATCTTCCTGCAAATGGTAGTGTTTCACTAGATTACAAGCAGCACATGCATCTTGCTTCAGAAACATATCATTGTTTGACATCTGTAAAGCACTAATATGCCATGATCTTCAGACTTCTGTTAAATGGTGCACTTTAATCTCTCAAAATCAAGAGGCTGATAATTCAGTTCATCGGGTAGCTGATACACCTCTTTCTGATTATTCAGAGTGCCTGTTACCTGACTACACTGGGATCTATGCAAGCATCTGAAGAAGGATCTGAGACTCTATATAGTAACTGTAGAATTTCAAGATGATAACATCTGCCTATATGGAAACTTTGTGCCTCATTTTGAAGTTTGTTTTTAGAAACAGCTTAGAATTGCAAAGGCAATGGGGGAGGGTGAAGGCTTTTTTTTCCCCTCATGCTGCTATACAGAAGCAGGTGAAGACAAGGTACTTGCACAGCTTCATAAAACACTATGAAAAGACCCCAAATATAAACACAGACAATTGAATCCATTCTTGATACAGCAACTTGAAAAATTGCAGTAAGGGAGAATAATTACTTTTTTCTGCTTAGAGCTATGTACAAATTGTTTTACAATTACACAAATGGCCCTTTTATTTTGGGGAGAAAATTAAATTAGGAAAATTAATTCATGCCTGTGGATTTACAGAGGTAGGTCCTCTCTCAGTTTTGGAATCAAATCATTTGAGGTTGGGTTTTTTTACTGTGAAGGGAGCCTAAAATATGCTGGTTACTCTCAGGTTGGACAGCCTCAAAATATCAAAAGACAAAAGCTGATTTTTATATAGTGTTTTATTTTTGTTATTTCAAAGTGTACTGCTACAGTTTTGACCTTGTTTCCAAGTTTGTTTCCAGTTTGTCATTTTTTCCAGGACTACTTTATTGTTCAAAACAAATTTTTTTATTTTAAACAAACAACCCTCCAAACGTTCATTTTGCAATGGTAAAAAGAGACTATGGGGAAAATAATCCCTTCCTGAAAAAGTTTGTAACATTTTGGCCTTTTCCAAAAAAGATAGGAGTCTCAACCAGTCCTACTGAAGACCCACCAGGCAGACCTGTCTGGTAACATGTTAAACTGTTAACCTGCTCTCAAAGCCTCATAAACAGAGTCTTTCATTTCGGATGCTGCCTCCTCCATCCCCACTTATTACAAGCTCTCTGTCAGCCAAGATCAGCTGAGGGGGTAGAGAGAGTAAGGAAAAGCTGCTTGATGCATTTGAGTAAGTAGGAAACAGGTAGTGTGGTGAAAGATGGTGTGCTCCACAGCACGCCTTGGTCCAGGGCAGGATCAATCCTGCTCCTCTGCAGCCTCTGGCTGGGATGAGAGCAGTGCACAAAGCAGTCGTTGCTAGCAGTACACTGAGCCTTTGTGTCAGCAGGTTTTGTAACACTACTCAACTGTCCCCAGTCATGTCATGAACAAAAAGCCACTAATATCCTGGAGCTTAACAAAAACCATTGCATTTTCCAACTCTGTTAGTTCAGAATGAATGTGTATAAAAGAGACTAAAAGGAAGATGAGGATACCTTGTTTGCATATATTGTGATATCTCTGATCATTTTCCATAGCAAGAGACTCTCTGTTCCATAATACTCTCCACAGTGGAAATGATGGAATTACTTTACAATTTATGAATTATAAAATATTCGAGAAGTATAAATAAATATGCAATAGAAAATAACTGCAATGTCAGGAAGATGAAAGTACTGACCTAATAGGTCTTTTCTCTCTTTAGTGATTGCAAAGATATGTTTCATTTGTTGTTAATAAAAAAAAAATAAATGCAACTAAACATAATGAAACTTGAGAATTCTTGAGCTGATAAGCTGTATAGTTGAATAGTCATACATATTTAATAGACAAAGATGGAAAACTTAATTTACCATTTATGTTCAGTTTTTGCAGTGTTTCTCTAGCACCTATAAAACGTATTTTTTGCAGCCATTATGAATTTGTTCAGTTTGATGTTTCAGAACCCCCTTTTTCTTTTAAATCCAAACACACTGTGTATTTTCTGCTCAGATGCTCTTCAGAACCTAGAAAAGGCTCTTAGCTAGGACAGCACAGTGCTTGGGAGAAAACAATATCTCTGCTCCTAGGGAACGGATTAGTCTAAGTCAAGACCCGAAAGAGGAGGCAGTTTTGACTCATTCACCCCACAAGTAGTAGAACTGTGTCTCAAGCACCTTTGTCTGTTGGCATCTCTGTGTTGGATCCTGATCTCTTCTGCACATTGCAGTTTTACCAGGACAAAGGGTTATTTGGAAAGGTAAGGACGAGAGACAGAGGAACCAGCACAGTTATACCTCTTTGCACCTGCTTTCCTGATGTAGTAGGTGAGCAAACAACCTGTGGTCACCTCATCTGGCTATGGCTAAAACAACCTACCTGCTTTTTAGTATTCAGAGCAGTAACCATGTATGATTTTACCTGAGTCTCAGTAGAATGAAACTATTTATTCCTGAGACAGTGACAAGACTGACAAGACAGGTTTAAAAGTAATAACATGAGTATGACAGGGCTGCACAGAGGATTAGGGAAGTTCTAACTTGGTGCCAGTCTCAGCAAAGTGCATTAAATGACAAACAGAAGAGCTTTTCATAATGGAGAGGTCAACAAAAATGGAAACTTAAATGCAATGAATGGCAGGGAAGATATGCAATCTGCATGTACAGAAAACACTGTAATTTTAGAGCAGTGCTGATCGTTCATTTGAGAACAGATAAATGAAATGGGTGCTGCTTTGGGCTGCTAGGGGTCAATAAGACAAAAGTGGGTATTGGACCTGTAACTTTCCACAAATTGTCAGGGAACATGATAAAATTAGCAGGACCTGTGGTTTAGACATTAATTCTAGACAAAGTGCTTTTATGTACTGGTCTGCTTCTACACAGGACTTTTTTCTGCCCTCCTCTGGATGCATCACTGAAATAAGCTACTTTTTTTGGCTAATTCTTACCGGAAAATTGTCATCCTTGTGACTTGGGTGGGTTTACAATACTGTATCTCTACTGCATTAGATTTGAGTTATAAAATACCACCTCGCTACATGTCATACAGTGATTTAGACATGCAAACAATGTTTTAAAAAGTCATGGGGACTACACGGCTTTGTCGTTTGGGATTGATTCCTACTTTCAGTCACTGCTGCTAGACCAGTACCAGCAGTTCAGTGCAGCCAGTGGCGACTCGGATCAATCTATGATGAGTCTTGTTTGCCCTCTGATGGTACAGCTGGAAATTACAACCCAGGCTCGTTTGCCATGTTCCTCCTTGTCCGAATTAATGGCTGGTGCTCCAAATAAGTATAGAAGTTATAGACTAACTTTGTTCTCATTTCCCCCTCTTTGTAGGGGTAGCTTACCCGCCTGTGCCCACAAAATTCGGTTTTATCCCACAGGAACATACAGTTTATATAGTTGTAGTAATCTACTGGCAGAGGTGTTCAAGCATATAGACTCATACAATCATACAATCATAGAGTGGTTTGGGTTGGTTGGAAGAGGTCTTAAAGATCATCTATTTCCAATCCCCCTGCCAAAGGCAGGGACATGTCCTGCTAGACCAAGCTGCTCAAACCCCATCCAACCTGGCCTTGAACACTCTCAGGGATGGGGCATCCACAGCTTCTGTGGGCAACCTGTTCCAGAGTCTCACCAGCCCCACAGGAGAGACTACAGTTACAGTCAATCACATAGTTATTTCAAGATATAGGAAGCCAATTGAGTTTTTAAAACTAGCAGTAAATAACTATGGAAATTCAACCAAATTTAATAACTGCAAAGCAGTTGCTAGGCTCCATCACTGAAAGAATTCAGCTTTTCTTTTTCTTAATTAACTGCTGAAGGCTTCTAAAATGCCAGTCTTTTATAACACTTCAGGGGTTTTTGCACAGTTTATGTAAAGTTTTGTATATCTGAAGAAAAAGAAGTAAGCAATATGGGGTTGTTCCGAACCCTGCTGAATTTAATTAAGATGGAATCACATGAGCTAATACCTAAACCAGAAATAGTATAGTCACACCTCACTGATATAGCTATGAAGCTTTCAATTTGGTGTTTCACTTCTGTAAACTGTGAACAAACTGCCTTGATAAGCAAAAAAAAAAAGGCTTATAAAGCTGCAAAGCAGTAATGAAGACTTTCATGCACGCTGATTAAGAAACTTCCATGGCTGGTAATAAAAATTAGTCTTTGTCTCCTCTCTTGTAAAATCACCCAGTTGTGGTAAATTCAGTTGCCTTCATTTATGCCATTAGTACTCTGACTCTGCTTTTTTATAGAGTTTTATAGTTTTACTTTATCAAGAGCATGAGGTAAAAAATTGTGACCACGAAAACATAATAACAGCAAAATTATTATACCATCTTGTATGTCAGTTACATCATTTTTAGTTTGTAACCTGAAAAAAGTAATAAATTCCAGAAGATTTGGTTGCCAGGGTCTTATAAACCGAACATCTTGGCATCACTTGACAGCTAAAAGAAAATAAAATCTGAATCCCAGCTTCATGCCAGCTTCAGAGGCCTTCAGATTATAAAAGATGCCATGGGTCTGCAGAACCAGCTGGCAACGCAAAAGAGAAAAGTGCATCATCTCATATATTTAAAACTGCATAGAGATCAGTCCTGAGCTGTCAGGCTGATGAACTGTTCCTAACAGAGCATTTCCATTTTTAATTCCTATAATCAGAATCATAGTTCAAGCTCTATACCAGTGACAAATAATCTCATTTTTAACTGAAAGTTAACAGAATGGGAAATATCAACAATCTAAGCACTGTGAGAAAAGGCTGACATTGTTTGAAAGAATATTTACATATGATACAAAAATCAGTAGAGGATCACTCATTACTATCAATCTAACACTACATACCTATTATAATAATGTCTGTCCTAACTATATGAATCATGGTTTTTCTAAATTCCACTAAAACATTACTAATCTATTTTTATTAGAGAGTAAAAGCCATGTTTTGGTTTTTATTATAATTCATGGTCTTAGAACTGCTAAAGACATATTATAATAAATGCAGAAGGAATAGATTAACATGAAATATTGGCATTTGGAATAGGATACTAATTTATTGTATCTGCTTTTTCAATTGCAATAGATAGCAAATATCAGCAGTTTGGCCCTAATGGGAATTTGTAAGCTCTGTTGCACAGATCAGAATAGCTAACACACTTGATCCCTTGGCTTCTCTCCTAGTTCTTGAATGGAACTTTTCTCTCTTCTGGAGTTCTTACGAAACCAAGGAAAACTTCAGATTTTGCCAGCTGACCTGGAAAATCATCTATCTCTTATTTACTTTCTGAATTTTTCCTTTAGATTATTTAAAATTTTCAATTTAATATCAAGCTTTTCATTCTAAGGAGAGCTATTCAGTGGACATCACATGATCACATATCACAGAAACTTGTGCAAGTCTCACATTAAAAAACATATGCCATTCATCAGTTTTGGATATTTACTGATATCTGAAATTTACAGTTCTGCAGTAAAATTCACCAAAAAAAATCATGAATGCTAATTAAGCAATCATTTCTGTAGATTCCAGGAAAGGAAAAACGAGAAAATTTCTCTTTAGCCTGCAAAATTTGATCTTAAGTCAGGTAAATAAATTAAAAATTAATACTTAGGCCTGAGTGTTAGTTAAAAAAATAAAAGCTGATGAAAAATCAAATGGGTGCTTTTTTTTTTTTTAATCAAAGTAGACAGCAAGGAACTTAAAACACTGGTAAAAGGATACTACTATTTATGTTTTTGTAATCCATTCATTTGAGGAATCTTTTCTCTATAAAGAACAGAAGTAGCTTAAGCACAAATGTAACTTACAGGATATCCCACTCAAGTTGGTGGAACTAATCCCAGGTTTAAGTTAGGCATGTACTTCAGTACCTTTCATATCAGTCCCCTAACATAAAAAAGCCAAACAACTATATAGTGATATACTAAACATGCTCTATAGTGTTGAAAATAACATTACCTGATCTCTCTTAAACAACAATTCAAAGGGATAGCTATAGTGCATTTGTACTTGCACATTTGTACTTACACAAACAATTATGTAAAAGTTTACTTGCACAAGCTGTATTGAAAATACCTTTCATTTAAAAATTAGCTATCAAATTCTGTCACTAAAATGTATCGTATTGTTTCACAACTGTTGAAAATTAACCTGTGAAATGCTTTTTCCCCACAGAATTATGAAATTCCATGTTGCAAAGAGAAAGTTTAAGGAAACACTTCGCCCATATGATGTCAAAGATGTCATTGAACAGTATTCAGCAGGTCATCTAGACATGTTATGCAGGATTAAGAGTCTTCAGTCACGGTAAGGAAAGAATTAGTTCCACTCTGCATAAGCATCTAATGTCATTCACTGCATAACGTATATTGGCAAAGTTTAACATTTCTGTGTTACACAGCATTTCTTTCTGTGAACACAGCTGAGCCAGAAATTGAACTGTAGGCAAAACAAAAAAATATATATATATCTAAACTCTCCTCAGAAAATGGAATTCTGAACAATAGAAAATGTAATCCTTTATCTATAAAGTCCATTTGTAAAGAAGGAATTCAATCAGGAGGTTGACAAAAGGATGAGGAAGACATTGAGAACTGCCTTTCTCCCATTTGAGACTTTCTCTTTTCACATAAAAGAAATTGGGAACTACTGGTAATGTAGTACTTATGTAGGTTTTGTTTTATAGATTCCCAGCAATAGTAATTAAGGGTGGGGGGTGGGGATTTGCATCATATTTATCATTATCAGCATAGGGCTGAGATTCCTGCTTCAGACTGACAATTCCTCCAGGGCTGGATACTGTTGTTAGGAAGGAAGAGCTGGAGGTGGCACTGCTACGTCTGTTCCTCCACAACATCAGGCTGCTGGAGAGGCCACCACCTTTCTCCCTCTTTCAGCAGGTCTAGCCCTGGCTCTCCCAGAATATGGCTAAGTTCTGGCCCCTGGTTAGTGGCAACAAAAAAGAAAAGCAGTCTCAAATGCTCAAAAATCACTCCTTTTTTTTTTTTTTTTCTTTAATTCATAAAATTATGTTTGTCTTCTTTTTCAAGTGCTTTTCTGAAGTACTGTGATTTTAATGTATGGATATAGCAAACACTTCCATATCATCACCGGTTTCAGGAATCACAGTAGCTTTTGATTTCTCTTACAGCGTTGACCAAATTCTTGGGAAAGGACAAATCACAGCAGATAAAAGAAGCAGAGAAAAGAATCCTGCAGAGAATGAGACAACAGATGACCTCAGCATGTTAGGACGGGTAGTTAAAGTGGAGAAACAGGTAGAGTGATTATCTGTGTTGCTTGGTCTTGCTTTATTGCTCATGCCTATTCTGTATTTCATTGCCAGTTTCAAAAGCTGAACAGGTAAATTTTTTTTTTAAATATCTGCTTCATTTTTATGTTGAAATAAAATTTATATGAATTGTATTACCTTAACCCTTTTTTGCCCTTTAATCAGCTTGCTTATGAAAAATGTACATGATTCTTGACATTCTTTTTCAAGGGTCAATAGCATACACCAAGCTCCCTTTGTTTTTCTCTTCAGCAGACACATTTTCCCCTTGCTTGGTTTCCAAATATTTTAAATTAGTATTTGGTACTAATGTTGACCTTTTCTTCTCTTCCTGTAGGTACAATCCATTGAGTCAAAACTGGACTGTCTATTAGATATTTATCAACAAGTTTTGCGAAAAGGATCTGCATCTGCACTCACTTTGGCTTCATTTCAAATGCCAGGTTTTGAGTGTGAGCAGACTTCTGATTATCAGAGTCCATCAGACAGCAAAGATTTGTCGAATTCTGCACAAATTAGTGGATGTGTATCCAGATCAGCTAGTGCCAATCTGCCTCGTGGCCTACAGCTTATACTGACACCAAATGAATTTAGCACTCAGGCTTACTATGCTTTTAGTCCAGCTATTCACAGTCAAGCAACACAAGTGCCAAATGATGGACCTGCAACAGTTAATAATACATCAAACCAAATAAACCAGGCAACTAAGCCAGTAACTCCGACAACATTACAAATACCACCTTTCTCATCAACAAAGCATATCAATAGGCCTGAGCCCGTTCATATTATTCCTGTAACCACACAGGAAAATATTTCCAATGTCACCGCTTGCCTTGTTGCATCGAAGGATAATGGACAAGTGACGCAGCCCAGTGCAACAAAGGATCTCACATGGAGAAAAAGCCTGGATACAGAAGGGGAACCTTTACTCTCAGTTAAACCTGTGGTGCAAATGGACTTAGGAAAATCTTTATCTGTACAAAACCTTATACAGTCAACAGAAGAACTGAATATACAGATTGCTGGCAGTGACTCCAGTGGTTCCAGAGGTAGTCAAGACATATACTCCAAATGGAGGGAGTCAAAATTATTTATAACTGATGAAGAGTTGGAGACAGAGGCAGGAACAGAGACTACTGAAGCCATCTCGCGCCCATTAGTGGAAACAACTCTCTCTTCTGACTCTCTAAGGACTGGAATATCAAGATCATCTCAAAGCATCTGCAAGACAGGGGATGGTACAGAAGCACTCAATCTGCTCCATGTTAAACTTAAATAACATCTTGTTGGCTTTCTTCATTGGCTGGATCATTCCTCTAGTCATACATATCATAGCATGAACTGTTTTGAAAGCCTTTTTAATCAGAAAAAATCAGGATGAATCTGCAAAAGCAGTTGAATGAGCCCATATTTCCTAGTTGCATGAAAATGCATGTTTAAATGATGGTTAACATCCAAATTTACACCTACAGTATGGCAGCCTTTGATGTAGTACAGTAGGTTTAAATAATGAGTTGCCTACAAAGCTAATGCTGCAGGATGTATCAAACAAAACAAAACCAAACCCAAAAATTTGAGCATTTAGACCTAGTGCCGTTTCTACAGGGCAGAAGTAAAATTTGTAAAGTTTAAAGCACTTTGCTTCTGAACTAACTATATATATATATATATAATGTCCTGATTTAGATGATAGTTTATGTTTACAACAAAAAAAAAATATCTACAGCTGCTAGCAAGGTACCAAGGAAACCAGTAATATGGTTAGAAATGGGGTTTAGAAATGGCTGACAGTTGCAAGATACACACATTTGTTCATCAATAATCAGCTATTTTTAGCTCTGAAAAACAGTAGGTTAACATCCATCCAAGTTTGGATGATTTAGTGCTGTGGCAGAAGTACCTGACACACCACTATCACATTGTTCTTCATAAAAAGAACACTATTTTGCTACAAAAAGTTTGTATTTTAAGGATTGGGGCTGACCACAGAAGGGGATAATGTGGGTGGCTACATTGAAAATTCAGGGGAATCTCTCCTTCCAACTGTCTTGTGAATCTGAACCATATTGGCAGCAGTAGGTGAGGGAAGGAAGCAGGCATCGCCTTTATTGTAGAAGCTATATTTCCTTCTGTGGAAATTTTGGCAATTTTCCTTGCAGTCCCAACCTAATACTATGACAGCACTTCATAAGGCTGGGAAAGGAGGAAAACAAAGAACTGAAATACAGAGTAAAACTAAAGAGGACAGAACAGGGGAGACAGAAAGACAATACAATCAGTAGGAAGACAAATAAATAACAATACAGATTTAGATGGGCAGGAAGTGAAATGATCCCAGAAAATAAAACAAGAAAGGTAGAGTGGGAAAAAGTTACTTTTTTCCCTGGCTAAGGTAATAAATGTTATTTCAAAAGAAAAAAAAAAAAAAAAAAAGCCGTGTAGGCAATCAGAAATGGAAATGGAAGTAGATAAGACCACCTTAACTGAAAAAAAAAAAATAATAAGGGTTTGTTGCATTTTTAAGAAATGGTGAGGAAGAGAGAGAGGGAAAGTGGTAACACTCTTAGAGCTCAACACTGTCCCAACTGCAGTCATTTCTTGTGAACTTTCCAAGACAGGACTTTTAGACTCCTTCTTCGGAAAACCTGAGTTTTCAAATTCAAAGCCTACATCACACTGAGCATTGCTGCCTGATACATCCTCTTTTTTTCTTACCCTAACCTACACTTCACTTCAGCTGAAATGCAGAAGCAGTGTTAGTGCCTCTCTGCACACCCCCAGCACAGCTTTGCCACTGGGAGAACTCTTGCAGAGCCTAATCAGGCTTTCGCTCTTCCCAGCTGAATGAGGTTTCTGTGTGTTGCCTCCCCCGAGATTTACACCCCACCTGCACCACAGGCTTGTAGACAACCCAGCTTGGGCTCAACTTCCCTCTAGCACCAGGAATACCAAATGTATGGGGGTGCCAATGCCAGTTCACTCAGGGCAGTGTTTTCTCAAGGCCCAGACCCACTGGGAACTTACTATGTCCATCAAAAACATCACTTCAGTCTTAACCATGGCTAAATGCTGTAGATTGTATTGTGAAGGACCTGATCTGTTTACTATGAAACCATTGTAACTTCTGCTTCCATATTTCCTTTACAGAAGTATTCCTGGATGTTACATGACAACTTTATTATGTGAAAGTACATGCAAACTGTAAAGTGTATATATTGTGTCATTATACGGGGTCCACAGATGGTCCACTGTGTCCCATGGCTTATGCCAGAGCAAACTTCAGTTGTTCAATCTGAAAGACATCTTGAAGCACAATTTCCTCACTGCTGATTTGCCATATAATTTACTAAGTTTAGCCTTTCCTTTTTTCTTTTATGTGCAATCTGGTCATACTAAAGCCTGTTACAACAGTAATTTTGTGAGGATAAATAAGGGTTTTTTTCACATCTCAGTTCACTTAACTATTAACTTATTTGAATGTCTGCAGTTTATCCAGACAGATCTGTAAGTTTAAAGTATTGAAAATTTAAAAACTTGCAATCTTTTTGTTGTTGTTTGTTTGCTGTTTTTTTTCCTTTTCCCTAGCTGTTTATGGTGCCTTTCATGCCTTCACATGAAGCCTACTGCTGACCTAAGCATAAATGTGCAGTTAGGTTCAGTTAAGGAGAAAGAGATTGGGCACATGGCAACTGTGTCTGTAATGAAACTCCCTTCCCCTCCTCGAGGAGATGGAAAAACCAAGGCATCATGAATTGGACACCACTCTTCCACCTTCATCTGTGTGAGCAGATGATTGCACCCCATTGCACCTAGAAGGCATCAATAGGAGAACTGAGCATTGGCCCTGTCTGTACCGATTCCACACAGAAACAGGGCCTTGGGTTTTGCTCATAATTTATCTTACGGAAACTTGGTATTTTTGCCTTAAATTACATGCTTGAGTTCTTCTAACTTTAAGTTAATTTATTTAATACAATTTTGTGCACAAAAGAATGAGTTCTATAAATTATGTATGAAAATGTTAATATCTTTACAAAGTACTAATAAATCCAGAAGATCGTATCTTTTCAAATTATGGGTAAAAATCCTAATTTTTTTTTTTATGCTCACCATTATTATTTTTGCAGCTGCAAGTCTTATCCTGTAGGGGTTTTTTTAACTTAATATTGATAGGAAGTAGAAAGAATAGTGAATATATGAAATCTTAAAGAGGAAGAATTGTTTGTTTGGATTTTTATAAGTTTTGCTCATATTTCCTCATGAGGAGTTTCCTGTTTCTATGCTCTCTCTTTAAAAGACAGTGTCATGACTGACAGTCATTCATTGCTTTCACAAAAGAAGAGCCTGTCTGGCTTTTCAAGTCTTGTCCTGAGCTGCTTATTAAAGTCCAGTTCATGACAACTAATAAGACTTGTTCATGAGTCAGACAAAGGGCAATTTTTTTTCTGATTTACAATCCACTTGAGGATTGTCTGAAAAGAGATTTTGAACTTAAATAAGAGCTTCAGGAATTAAGCATTATCCAAATAACTGGTTTCAATCAGCATGTTCTTCTATCTGAATGAAGAGAGAAATTAATAGTTTTGATGACAATTATTTGTTTAAAAATTTATATTTGCTCCTGGCTTATATGATCTATACTTTTTATTTAAATATAAATATGATGTTTTAGCCTAGGGTTCAAGATTGCAAAGATCATACACTTTTATTCACAGTGCCCACAGTTATTCCATATGTTTTGAGATAATCCTATTAGAGTGACTGCTCTCATTATAGTATGGTGATGAGTAATTCACCTGCTTTTCTGTGATAAGTCAAATCATGCTGAATGGCTGATGTATAGTAGAACATCTGATGTACAGTAGTATTTCTGGATTGGGACCTGCAATCCTTACTCAAGCAAAAATTCTATGGAATTCATTAATTCTATGAAATTCAAGAATTTTCCTTGAATTGGGAACTCAGATTCAAATCCTGATTTTGTTGGGCATCTGTTTAAAGTGAAAATGGTAATATTCCAGTTATTTCCTGAGGAAACTAATACTTAGCTGAATTTACCCATGTCACATTGACTATATAAAAAATAACGCACAAAGTACTGATGTAAAAAGGGAAGAAGTGAAGGGACAATTTCAAAAAGCACAGAGAAAATGAAAATAACCAGAAAATTGGAGTAAGCAGGAAAATATTACAGCAAAGGAATGAAAAAGTGTTTAAACACCTGAGGGTAAATTCATCCTTGGATGGCTTCACTGACCTCAATGAATTCACTGCCCAACTGGGTGAAGCTCAATCTCTGTTGGGACAACCAGGCTCAGTTCCACTGACCTTAAAGGAACTGAACCCACCTATACCAGAAATGAACTTGCCTCTCTGGGCCAACTTTTATTCTGACTCATATGTCATGCAATCCTTTTGGATTCACTAGGTTTGAATGAAATACAGGTCGGAGAAGAATTTGTCCCAGATATGTCTGCTTCACATTTTTTTTTCCAAGTGTGTTAATTGACTTAATTCAAATGGATTACAACATCACACAAAGTGCTCTCACTGTCTAAAAAAGGCTAATTACTTTTTGAAATAAGACTTGTCCCCTGCAACGTCAGTGGAAGCATGCAATATTTTCCTGTCCATTCACCTGGATGCAAATGTGGCCACTCCTTCAGCTGTGGCCAGACACAGGACAATTTCAGACATACCCAATATCATCTGCTATTGGAAGCATTTTTGACTTCTTTGAAAGACAAAAAGACAGTTTTGTAGCAGGCTTAGAAGGCACAATGACTGCTTCCACTGACACTGCAACAACATTAGCCAGTACATTACAATGTTAATTGTAAATTCTTGACAAAGTTGAATCCATATTGTTGTTAATAAAAATTATTTGAAAAGTACCATGCTTACTGTTTTTTTCCCTTACATAAAAGATTGTATGTTGTGACCACATATCAGGCAAGAAAAAGAAAAATTGCCCATTGTTTTCCTTTTGAAGTTTTGTAATTTTTAATTAAATGGACAAAAACACCACAAAGGCAGTTTATTAGAATAAACTGCAGAGAAACCAGTCTGACATCTTCAGCTTCTAGTAACTGTCCATGGCAGAGTTTACTTAATGTTGCAGCACCTCTATGAAAATGAGCGTGGAAGTTATTATTGCCTTCCTTGTTAGATAAATGGCAATTGATTCAGGATTAGCAATGAGGCCTGTGCAGAGAGCAGGATTCCTCATGGAAGGCACTTCAGTTTAACCTGAAGCCTATGAAGCCCTTTTATCTGTGTTCAACCATGAAAGTTGCTCCAGAATGCTACTGCACCAAATCTGAAACACTCATTCATGACACACCTTTCCCCACTGTGCTCTTCCCACAGCCCTGCTGAAGACAACCCTCAGTAACTAAGTGTAAAACACTAAACATAAAGAGCCTGTGCTGTGGTGCCTCTATGCTGTCTTCAAAATAAGAGCTGGATATCTCCATGTAGAGGTGATCTGCCTCTCTGATGAATGTACTCTTAGATACTGAAATTTAAAGATCCATTTGCCAGAAAGGCAGATTTTCCATATCAGCCATGTCAGTTCACATTATGTGAACACTCCCAAGTTCTTCCTAAGAATAAACACAGGTCAGCGAAAAAGGCAAACGTATGCATACTCTTCTTGTGCTAAACCAGGCAGCCTTGCTTCACGTGTGGGCAGAGGTAGTAGGAAAGGGTCAGAAGACTGCACTGAGAAGTTTTTCCTGTTGGGTTACCCGGCACATGGCCATGCCAGGCACAGGCACAGGCAGCAACGTGCATCCTTAAAGACACGTATCTAAATGTTCAGCTCTGTACAATAGGAGTACAGGACCCTGGCAAAAAGGAAATTTAAACCCCCATTTAGTACTTTTCTGGTGTAATTGAAGGGGGGTAGGGCGTGTTAGCTCTCTTGTGGTTTGGTTTGGTTTTGTCTATTCTTTTCACTGTGATGGTGACGGAGCAGTGGCACAGTTTACCAAGGGAGGTTGTGGAATCTCCATCCTTGGTGAACATCACAAGCCACCATGGCAGAGGCGTAGGGCTGGATGACCTCCAGAGGCCCCTTCAAGCTCGCCATTCTGTGATTCTGTTTCCAATATCATATCAGCATTTCAGTCATACTGAGCACAAAAGCTCCGTTAAAGTATAATTAAGGCTTCATTTGAGATTAAATGTTATGAATTCCCTTTAAAAAATCAGACTGAGATGTATCAGCATGACACCAGCCTGGACACCTGGCAAAATTATTCAGTGCCACCCTCACTCCCGTGCCTCCCCTGAGGGTCCCTGCCTTCCCCTCTCCACCCTATAGATTTCCAGGGCTTCCCGCAAGTTCAGGACCTCATTCTTGCTCCCTCCATCCTAAAACAGCACTGCCACCTCCTCCGCAGCAGAGTGCACCCAGGGCCAGCCCAGGAGCAGGGAGGGAGGAAAACCAGAAAACACCAGAAACAGCATGTCCAGCAGGACCAGGGCAGGGATTCTCCCCCTGTACTGACACTGGTGAGGCTGCACCTCAAGAACTGTGTCCAGTTCTGGGCCCCTCACTGCGAGAAGGACTTTGAGGCGCTGGAGCAGGTCCAGAAAAGGGCAGTGAAGCTGGGGAAGGGAGCAAGAGTCTTATGAGGAGCGGCAGAGGGAACTCAGGGTTGTTCAGCCTGGAGAAAAGGAGGCTCAGGGTTACTCCCTACAACTACCCAAAAGGAGGGTGCAGCAAGGTGGGGGGCAGCCTCTTCTCCCAGGCAACTAGCAACAGGATAAGAGGACACAGTCTCAGGCTGCACTGGGAGACGTTTATGTTGGACACTTAGGAAGAACCTCTTCACTGAAAGGGCGATTATACACTGCAATGTGCTGCCCAGGGCGGTGGTGGCATCAGCGTCCCTGCAGGTGTTTAAGGCTGGACACCACACTTAGTGCCGCGGCGCTGCACGCTCACAGGCTGCTCTCAGCCATCCCAGCGCTCCCACTGCTGTTCCCACCCCGATCCCAGCGCTGTTCCCACCCCGATCCCAGCGCTGTTCCCACCCCGATTCCAGCGCTGTTCCCACCCCGCTCCCACTCCTGTTCCTACCCCGATCCCAGCGCTGTTCCCACCCCGCTTCCAGCGCTGTTCCCATCCCGATCCCAGCGCTGTTCCCACCCACCCCGATCCGAGCGCTCTTCCCACCCCGATCCCAGCGCTCTTCCCACCCCGATCCCAGCGTTGTTCCCACCCCGCTCCCGCCATCCCGTCGCTC
>JAWWEE010000105.1:85934588-85960533 GCA_035221455.1 Xenops minutus | reverse complement strand
GGGGCGGCTCCGGGCGCGGGGCGCGGCTGCGGCGGGGCGCTGGGGCCGCCCGCCGGACAGCCCTGCGCGGAGGGGCAGCGGGCCGTGGGGGAAGGGCGCGGCCGGCCCCGCAGGGGAGGAGTGGGAGCCGCGAGGCGCCGGGGGTGCCGGCGGCCGGGCCGGGACCGCTGAGGCGCCGCTGTGCTTCCACCTCGACAGCGCGCTGGTCGGGGCTCTCATAGGTAACGAGGGGCGCGGCCCCCCCCGGGCTTGGCCCGCCGAGGTCCCTGAGCACCCCTGGGCCCTCCGTGTCCCCAGGGATGTGTCTCCAGGAAGCGCATCCCCGCCTTCGCCGCTCTGGCCCCGTCCCCTGGCGATTCCCTCTCGCCTGGGCACGGCAGGGTGCTCTTGCAGGGTTTCTCCCAGTCGCCAGGGAAACCTCCTCCCGAAAGCGACTGGGTTGGCGTCTGTTTCTCGTGACTAGCAGTCTGCAAGGGGGCTGGAGCCCCTCGAAGGGTGGCAGTCTCTAGAGCTGCTTTTACTGCTCCATCTCTGCAACTGAGGGGCCTTCCCAAACACACACACATTGCGTTTGGTTAATTGACAAAACAGTTACCTACATTTTCCATCAGTTTGTTGTCGAAAGTCCGTGTCTTTGTACATAAATGCACATATGAAGGTCTTGGGGTTTGGTCACAACCAAAATACTTAGAATTAACATATAGCTTTTCGCAGTTTGTCCTTAATCTGTGTAATACGTGCTGTGTATCTTTATAACAGGTAAGGGTGGAGCTAAAATTAAGGAACTTGAGGATTCTTCGGGTTCCAGGATAAAGGTACCATGTGCTATGTGTCATCAAGACCTAGGCTCTGTTTGGAATCGACTTGGTTTTGTTTCCATGTAAACCAGTTATTGCAGGAAGCTGAAGGGTGTTGCAGTAGCTTAATAATTCCACTGTTTTACAAGAATGGGTGAAAAGGAAGTGGAATTGAGGGTGCAACTTGAATCACACGTGGAATATATGGGAAACAGTTACTGATTTGTTTTCTTAAGTACGCATTTATACTTATTTTCTTTTAGAAAAAAAGTATTAAGGGGCATTTTCCTGAGAGGAGAAGTTAAATTTCCAGAAAAAAAGAATCATATATGGGTTTCAGTATGAGTTCTTGGATAATGTTTGTCTTTGCAGTATTAAAAAACACTCAGTAACGTTTTGTGGACATAGGTTACAAGAGGAACCTATGAAGCTGAAGTAAAGATTTTTGGCAGCGCTGATGTACAAAACAAAGCCAAGATGTTGATTGACAATGCTGTTGCAAGTTCTGGACAAAACAACAACAGGGGTTGGACTGAGACAGGTAAGTTTGCTGGCGTGTTCTTATATTAGTATTTTACAAAGTAAATTACTTTTTTCTTGGACAGTGGTATACTTCCTTAAAACAGAAATACCTAGACATCCTCCTTTCTCAGCTATGGACAGTTTTCCCCTTCCCCCTCCCCCAAATACCAGGCTTCAAATCTGTTCCTGTATGTTTTCAGCAATTTTAATGGATGCAGAATGTTATAGCGCTTGGTTTCTTGCATTATCAGTCTGATTCCTTCAAAATACCAGTATTGGTTCTAGTGTAAGCGTTAATGTATTATCTGTGGAATCTTAAAATTCAGTAAGCTTTTGTAATGGAAGCCTATAAAATCCTGATCATAGCATGGGCAGTACTGACATCTTACTACTTTAATGGGATTTAATTGATTTAAGATTTGATGTTGCACTTCATGCCTGGCTTTACTAGGCTTTTGTGTGTTAACTTTTTCTGTTATGTGGATATATAATTAATTACTGTGTGTTGAGATGCTGCTTATATTATTGGTATGTCTCGTCTGTACTCCCAGCAGTTTTTTTGCACAGGCAAACACCATCCATAGTTGTTGCTCTGAGGAACTGATGACAGAGAAGGTATCTAAGAGCTGTGTTCCAGCATTAGAATAAGGAATGGGGTAGTTCTGCTTTTTGTTTTTAGAAGAGTCTCAGAAGGTGCATGAGTATCAAGAGACTAGAAATAGTTAACACTTCCCTAGTATGTGTGACAGTGTTTTCCCTGTGTTTCCTGCTTTTCCACTATTTTCCGCATAGTTGTGTTGCCATTTATATCTTGTGTAAAACCTTACTTTCTTACTTGCCTCGTCAAAAAAGAAGTATAGAATGTAACTAGACTGACTTTATTGTGATGTTGTTGAATGCTTTAGAAGTAAACTTTGCTCTTGTAGCTGTTAAAACTTTCTGCCTACATGTCATCTACTGGATTCACAAGTTTTTGTAAAGCCTGCTGCACAAAAAGCTGGAGAAGCAGCATTTCAGAACCTGTCATTACTTTCTTTTAAGTAGTAAAGAGTTTGAAATGCTTTCCTTTTTTAATCAGAACTGAATTTATACAGGTTTCAGTAATACTTCAGAGTAAAGACCTAGGGAAGAATTTTATAGTTACATGTTTCATGTGTATTCCAAATATATAAGAGGCCTTACTTACTATAGATAAAGAAAGTAAAGTGTTTGTTTTGAGGGGAGATTTCTCCCATACTCTGCAACAGATTCCATCAAACAGCAACATTGGTACTAACTCTGCAGGAAAAATCTTGGACACTATCAAGCCTGCAAATAACACAAGGAAATCACTGATTGACTGGGACTCTCTTCGAGAAAACAGAGCCAAATATGAAGCTATGAAGTGGGCAGGTTAGTTTTAAAATTTTGATTGTGTAATACTTGTCTTTACGTGGTAAATCTTTTGAATGCTTACATGTTTTTAATTTTTGCTTTGAGATGACTGAATCTTTCACTGTCCAAACCAGTTAAGTATTTGCAGTGAAATTACCATGTTAACATTTCTCAGTGTGGTCATGGTTCACACTGTAATTGTTGTGTGAAGACTTAAACCTGTTACTCAATTGGTATTTTGACTTCACCCTTTGAAAATAATGTTGTTTTATATCTGGCCACAGAAAAAGAAATCTGATAATTCTTAAATAATGTACTATACATGTTAGTAGAAATTATTTTAGAACTTGAAATGTGGGGAGGTGACTCTTTTGCAGATACCAAAGTGTTAGTCTCAGCCTTCATCTTTGGCGTGAGTAACAATAGTCTTTGTCACTTAACTAGTCTCCTGGCTCAATACACTATCTGGGTTTTAGAATTTCCATCTTAAGCTTTAGCAGGCTTACACTGAATCTGTAGTTCTTGCTGATTCAAGTTCACCTTTTCTGATTGTTTAAGACTTGCCTCCAATTGAGAAAAACTTCTATAAAGAATCATCAAGGACTGCATCGATGTCACAAGAAGAAGTGGAACTGTGGCGGTAAGATCACTTCCTTAAGGAGTCATCTGCTTGGCAAAAATTGCTTTTAGGGTATAAAGCCTAGAAAGTAAGAGATGAAATACTGAGAAAGCAGCATTAATGTTGAGATCTTGTAATAACTTAGAACTTCTTAGGATCTCTTTCTTGGGAATGAAACACTAACTACCAGATGAGATACTGTTAGTTGCTTGGAAAATTAACTTTAGGGATTATCTGCTTCTCTAAGTGTGTTTGATCTGGTTGAATTTCAGAACAGAAAAAAACTCAAGACAGTTCACTTGGCTTTGGTCTGTTTCTTGCCTCTCATGAGACAGCATGTTCACATTTTCTAGGTCTTTTCAAATAGGATTATTCACATGTTGAGTACCTCTTGACTGCCATTTTCCCACCATATATTTTAGTCAAATACAATCTTCAGAATAATTTTCAAATTCTGTTGCTGTTACCTTTCTTTCTGTCTGTCTTGTCTTTACAAGTACATCCTAGTTAGTACATGCTTCAGTTAACTACCCATTCATTTTGGTCCAACAATCTACATCAGTACTTCACAAGGAGAACAGATCATATGTTTCAAGTGATTCATTTCAGGCCTCGGTAACCCTTTTTAGTAGTTCTAATGAAGTTGGTGAACATCACTGAAGTGTAAATTTTTTCTGCTTTTCTCTTTGCAAGGTGTCTTTTTTCTTGCATGCCAGAGAAACTTTGCCACAGTGAGCAAAGCATAGGACTGACAACTGTTTCCTTAAAGTATATGTATGTGTTATTGTTGGAGCTAGTCAGAATTACAGAACATTGTTCTATAGGTTTAGAACATATATTGAGGAATAGCACTACTGTGATAAAGGAATGTTTTTTCTACTTCATCTAACCTGTTTGTTTTAATGGAAAGAAGACAATAATTGAAAAAAAATTCTGTAAGCATGAGGGAAAGTTGAATTGTCTATTCTTTTCCTAGCTTACACCCTACTTGAGAAAAAACTTCTTACTGAATGGAATCTTCAGAAGAGTATAGGACTGAAATTAATACGCTTATACCTATTAATATCTCTTAAATGAGGGGAGGTTTGGAACATCAGTTTTAATGTTTTTTATTTGTGTTGTGGTTTGGGTTTTGTCTGGAGTTGGGGGGTGGTTGTTTTGGAGTTTTTTTGGAGCTTGTCTTACTGATCACTTTTTTTAAAATTTTTCTGTTTGCATTTTGTAGAGCATCCAGGGAGCTGTTCTGAAAGTATTTGGGGAAGGTTTCTGTCAGAATATTGGATTCTGACTGAGAAGTCCAATCCATTCCTCTGAGTTCTGGGTTATCTTTAGATTTAAAAACTTGCCACGATTACTTAATTTGTAATAGAGTATAATCATAATCTGATATGACAGGAATACAGTTCATGTTGATAACCATATATAACTTCAAATTAGTCATTCTTAAGAACGAATTGTAATTGATGCCTCCAGAAGAAGTGTTTCTATAGGAAGACTTTCTTAAAACTTATAAGAACGATTCATTTGCATGCAAGAGCCTGAGCTTGTTTTTTGTTATCCTATGAATTTAAAAAAAGTTAAGAAAGGCAGTCTTTTGTGTTAGCTCTACTTTTTTCAGATAATGAAAACTTCAGAATCTTCAAAGCAATTGTACTGCTTTAATTTTGTACAGGAAAGAAAATAACAATATAACTTGTGATGACTTAAAAGAAGGTGAAAAGCGCTGCATTCCCAATCCTGTTTGTAGATTTGAAGATGTGTTTGAGCATTATCCTGATATTATGGCCAATATAAGAAAAGTTGGTTTTCAAAAGCCTACACCAATTCAGGTATGTCTTCAGTTTTGATGACTTTTCAACTGAAGCTGAAGAGAAAAGTAAAAAAATACATATTGGTATTTGTTGTTTTATGTTAGTCCCAGGCATGGCCGATCATACTCCAAGGAATTGATCTCATTGGTATAGCACAGACTGGTACTGGGAAGACATTAGCATACCTAATGCCTGGATTCATTCACTTGACTTCACAACCAATGTAAGGACTGACTTGTTTAGCTGTCCATACTTCTGCCCACACCCATCCCCCATGTGATAAAAATCATACATTGGAAAAAAATTTTAAAACTGGTGGAATAAGAACCAAATTTGTTACTCTAGATTCCGCTAGCAGCAGTGTACTAAGGAAGTTTAGAACAGTATAAAAATGTTTGATGTCAGATGTGATGGACTTTGTCTGTCCTTATATACACACATTCTAAATGTACTTTGTTGTAGATCCAAAGATCAGCGTGAGGGGCCAGGAATGTTAGTCCTTGCTCCCACCCGAGAACTGGCACTTCAAGTGGAAGCAGAGTGTTTGAAGTATGCATACAAAGGAATTAAAAGGTAACCTTGTTTCTCACTTGCTTGTTAAGTAATATTTTTTTTGTCCTACCACTTCTGAGTTAATTCACCATGTAGAATAACTGTGTTTGTTAAGAGAGGAGGGGAGGGTAATAAATCCAGAGTTTATATTTTCCCAGTTTTCAGAATGCATGATTTGACTAATCTCATGGTCAAAATCTTTTTCTTCTATGGTTAGAGTTCTGTGTATTGTAGCTTTGTTGCTTCTTATCCCTCTGTAGACAGCTGAGAAGAGAGTCTGGCTGTGTCTTCTTGACACCTCGCTATTAGGTAGTTGTAGACAGCAATAAGATCTTCCTGATCCTCCTCTTCAGAATAAATGAGCCTGCTTACCAGCTCCTCATGTCATGCACTCCATCTTCTTGACTGTCTTTGTAGCTGCCTACTGGAATTGCTCCAGTATGAATATGCCTGTCTTGTAATAGAGGCCAGTGGTACAAAAACTGGATATTGTGCTTGAAGTGTATTGTCACAAGTACTGGATAAAGGAGAATGATGAGTTCTAGCCTTGAGCTCTGTTGGCTACCTTCTCCATGGCATACAACTGGCTTTCTTTCCTGTGGGGCT
Organism: Xenops minutus; assembly: GCA_035221455.1. Classification (NCBI taxonomy): domain Eukaryota; kingdom Metazoa; phylum Chordata; class Aves; order Passeriformes; family Furnariidae; genus Xenops; species Xenops minutus. The sequence continues at coordinate 85,954,252 of JAWWEE010000105.1, read as the reverse complement.
ACACTGCTGAATAATGTTCCATTTCTTGCCCACTCAGGTCTTTTCTGCAAAGCCATCTTCTAGCATGTTCACCCTCAGTCATGTGGTAATTCCATCCCTGTCTTTGCTCTTGTTCTTCCTTCATTTCATGATTACTTTCACTGCAGTTTCAGCAGAAAACTATTGCTGACCTATTGAGGGAGTGTAATTCAGTGTCAATGTCATTAATTATTGTGAAATTGTCAGTCACACTGTATTCCTTTCTCTTGTTAAAACCAGGTGATACTTTTTAAAATGAAGCAACAAGGTGACATTTATTTTAAAAGGATTGACTTTAGTTTTAAACTTAATACACTACTTCTAAAACATTTTATTTTACAGTATTTGCATATACGGCGGTGGGGACCGAAAAGGACAGATAGACGTGGTTACCAAAGGTGTGGATATTGTTATTGCTACTCCGGGCAGACTAAATGATCTTCAAATGAACAACTTCATAAATTTGAAGAGCATTACATACTTGGCAAGTAGCTAATAAGGAATGAGTAATGCACCAGTTGGAAAATGGTTGACTTATTTTGAATTTAAGCTTTAATGGAGTTTTACTTAAACTTTTAAAGTCTTAATTACAATACAATGCAATTACAATTACAATACAATTAACACTGAGATTGGTGTTGGAGGGATGATTTAAACTTAACATAACTGCATTGTAGATATGAAATATTTCCTAGGAAAAAAATAGCCTTCTAGTACAGTAAGCATTTTAAAAATGCTAAATTATTAATTCAGTATTGTTTGGTGTTCTAAAGTTTGTTTTGTCAGGATTAGTTACTAAAGGATGGAATGCCTTTCTGAAGTTGTCTTTTCTTTTTGAAGGTTAACTGTGACTCAGGTTCTTCCTAGAACTTGTGCAGTAAGCACCAGAATCACACAGATATTTAAATGTTGGGGGACTGGCTTTCTTTTGAACTAAGTGGGAAAATAGGCATGTAAACACGTATTAGTCCTTATGCCTTCATTTCATTCTTGCCTTTTGCTGTGGTGGACACATAAAACCATTGCTATTTGTAAAATACTTCAATTTATTCAAATTATTTCTAACCTTTCTGTTTAACTGGGGAGTTGTTGCCTAGTTTGACAATTTGGCCCTCGTCTCTGTCCACTCTGGCTCCCCTCTGAGAGTTAAATACTCACTACACTGTAACAGGTTAGTTCCAATTCTAGATAATACTTGTGAGCTTACTGGGAAGGCCAGTAATTAGAAATTTGTCCATCTGGAAAAAAAAGATTATTGTTAGAAGACAAGAGAGTAGCCTCTTGTGGAAGAGTAACAAGTAATTGCTAAGCAGGAGGAAAACAGGCCTGAAAACCTGATTTCTGAGACCTATAGAAACATTAATAATCTTTCTGCCAAGGTGAAGTATGGTCATGTTACAAGCACACACGGCTTTGTAAAGCAGTGTGTAATGAACCAAAATCAAACGTCTCAGTATATGCAGAATATGCTGTAATGTGACATAGCTAAAAAGAATTAACCATTAAATTGAAAAATATAATGATGTAAAGCAGGAGGAAAGACATTTGTTCTTTTACCACCAGCAGTTAAATGTTTTCAGAAGATTTGAAACCAGTGCAAGGACCCTGTTTTGTGATGTGGTTAATGTCTCATGCCTCAGACTTCATGGAAATGCTGTACTCCTTTAGGTACCATATGAAATACTCAACAGCCAAAATTCTATATTTTTTAATGTTACTATATACTTTTCCTTGTAGTTTGTTGTACTTTTTAATATATTAAGATAGTTTCATTGTCAGTTTTCAGCCAACAAATAATTTAATCTTGCAGCCTTATTTCAGAGAAAATAAAGGGGTATTATATTTCAACTTTAACTTGGATGAAGTACACTTTTTATTGAAGAGCTTTATTTACAGTTTTCATTTAAAGATATTGATGAGTCTTGTGAAGGCTCCCAAAGTACACTGAGTATTACTTGTTAATATGATACAACTGCTTCCCAAAGGTCTTCCAAGATCAGATACTGGGATACAATTTCTTGTCAAAAAAAAGCAACCAAACAAAAGAACCCCCACCAAAAAGAAAATCCCACAAAAATGAAGAACCAAACTCTGTTAGAGTTAATTATGTCTAAATAAACACTGTACACAAAGTGAACCAGGGGTAGGAATTTCTCTTCCTGCCTGACAGAACCATAAAGCTGATTGCAGGCTTGCTTCAGATTTTTAGGGAGCCATTTATTCAAGATAGAATTTCCCAGTCTTCTGCAAACATGAAAAACAGCAGCCTGTCATAAACAGCCTTTTGATTGTTTACAATACATGTAATTTGAAGATTGCTTTGTGTTTTGCTATGTTAAGTGTAAGTCAGTATTCATTCATCAGTCATCATGAGTGCATATTTCTTTGGAGCTTATTCTCATAAAGCAGAAATAATGAAATTGGAATTGTGCATGAATAATTGGGAAGCATGTAGGAGAAAGAGTATAATAAAAAATATGTGTCATGAAATAGGATATAGGAGGTAGATTGGAGTAGTCCTTTTATTCTTCACATATAAAAAAAAAATTGTGTAAAATTTACCAGTAACTTAATTGAAAACAGAGGAAAGAAGATTTTCACGTGAAGAACTGGCTTGTAAGAATTCCTTGCCAAAAAATAGAACTGAAATGAACAATGTTAACAAACAAGTAAATATGTATAGATAACAAGAAACCTAAGCTTGTTTAAGTTGGGGAACACTTAGGTTATGAACCAGAACTTGGCTGTGAGACCTTTGAAAAAAAGTAGTGCTGATATCTGCTTACATCTATTACAGCCTTTCATCTTTATTAGGCAGCTATCTGAAATTAGGAAAGTAAACTTCAGCTACTCTGATCCATCTAATAGACATACTTAGATGCTTTCTTTTCCCTTTCCAGTGAAGTACCAGTGTGCTTAATAGCACAGAAAGCTTCTGCTGCTGAACAGGGCAGAGTAGCCAACTCTGTATATAAAATTAGTGACGTTTCAGCCTTGCCATTCTATTGGAATGCACATAATGAAATCTCATGAGCCCTCTGAAAATAAATAGAATTAAATCAAGAAGTAGAATTCTTGCATTCTATCTCTCAGTTCATATTTTGTTATTATTTCAGAGATTTACATACACAATGTACTAAAAACCTTTAATATAATAAAATATCAGAAAATAATGGAACAGCAAAATCGGAAGAGTACACAGGGATTATCATCAAAGTCTTCTATTTCTACATAAGTGACTAGAAAATGTCAATACCTAAAAGCACAATTTATGTAACTTTAATTTTGAAGTATAGTTTGTATAAATCAAAGGAGATAAATGTCAGTCTTCTTTCTTTGTATGAGACTGAACTCATTCACACATGTACTTGCATATTAGAAAATAAGATCAGTTCTAAAGACTTGTAGTCACACCTCCAGCTTACTTGTTTGCTTTAGAGTGTTTTTTTTACCAGATGAAACAACCTTGAGCTCTGGGAGTTCTGAAGTTTTCTAGTTTGAGCTAGAATGTATGCTCTGGCTTTTTTCCCCGCTTCTAATGAGAAACTAAATTGATAATGGATATTTTGATCCTGTACAAGATCTCTAATGAGGTAGAAATGAGATTTCCCTTTTACATTACAGAAAATTTCTTATTGAAAGTGTGTTGTGTGGGTTGTTCCCATCGGGATTTGGTTGGTTATGATTTTATTGGGTTTTTTTGATTCCGTGCTTAGTTTTAAGCATCAACCAAATTATTGTTAAAAGAAACAGTTGGTTTTTCTTCATTGACTTTAAGTGTACTCAGAGGTGGATTTTCTTTCTCTGCCTGCAAATGTATTACGCAATGAAAAAGTGTCAAGGAAATTGAGGAGGTAAAATAGAAGTTGAACAGGTTTTGCAGTAAATTATGGGGTGGATTCTGCAATTAAAACTGTTACTATTAAAATCATCTTCTGTGTAATGTCTTGCTGAAACCCTTATCTAAGGAACTAGGCAGAATAAATCACCTTGTTTCTGAGCAGGTTTTAGATGAAGCTGACAGAATGTTGGATATGGGATTTGAACCTCAGATAATGAAGATCCTAATAGATGTGCGGCCTGACAGACAAACTGTTATGACAAGGTATCTAAATATAAGATCATTGAACAAGTTAATTCAAAAAAAAAGGTGTCAGATTATTAAAACTTCTATTAGTTTACTTTCTAGTTCTGTCTAGTCACTCCTAATGGGTCATTTCACAATTTTTTTTTTTCATTTTGTACTACCTTTTCTGATGTGTTACATCAACTGTAAAGACTATTGAGTTCTCCCAAAAACTAAGGTATCCCAGGAGTGCCAAAATTTGCCATATCAGTTTTAAAATGCCTACTTCCACTTCTCCATCTGGGACCAAATGTGTTTCCTGGCCTTCTGATCATGTCTGTGCTAATCTGTACCTGGATTAATTTTGGAATTACACAGCTTTTGAGAAGTTAACGGTAGAATATGCCATCAATATTTTTTGTTACTATATTTTGCATTGGAGTTCTTGTTTTAGAGATAGAACTGACTAGAAACTTGCTTATTAGGTATTATTTAACTACTGAACTCACCTTAGGCTTCATTAGAAAGGCTCTGTAACTGTTGCCTGTACTTTCAACCAATAAAGTTATCTTTCAAGCTTGAGTGCTGTTTAGTACTAGCTGAAGATTAGTTCTAAATATTATATAAGCTTACTACTGTAATTGCATGTGTGTTTCACTGATGTATAAGAAAGAAAATAAATTGGTGAAATTAATGAATTGGAGAAGGTGTAGCACACTATTCTCACGTGTCTGTTTTTTTCTTCACATCCTCTTTAGTGCTACTTGGCCTGATGGTGTTCGTCGCCTAGCAAAATCATACTTGAAAAATCCCATGATTGTATATGTGGGCACTCTTGACTTAGCAGTAAGTTGTCCTGTTCTTTTTTTTTTTTTTCCCCCCCTTGCTTTTGTAGAACCTACAGTTAAGCCAGGAAAATTTTTGCTTGTAAGTAAATGCACGTGACTTTTAAAATCAATCTGAACTTTCAAGAAACAGCTCCATACTCTCTGTTTTAAAGTTTAGAAACAACTGAAAAAAATGCGTAAAAAGCCTTGTTTGTTATGTAACAAAATCTTGAAGTCAGGTCTAGAGTAAAAGACATCACAAGCAATAATTAACAATCACGTTGAATGTTTGTTGTACTTGGCAGTGCCAAGTGGTTTTGCATGAACCCTTATTTTTTCAGCCTTCAGCAAGTTCTTTTACCTTACTTGATTTTTCTTCTGAAGACCTTCCTTCTAATGCATACAGATCCTTATCTGAACCTGTATTTCCTAGCTTCTTCTTTCTCAAAGGGAATGGGAGCTCTGTACCAAACTCCTGGAGGGCACTTGTCTAGAGCAGGAAGTATGTGTTAGAGTAAGAACTGTCTTCAAAATCTGAAACTTCTAGCATGTGGATGTAGTTGCATACTTGTCATTGTTGTGCAGCTATGTGTAGTTGGCTTCAGTACCAGCAGAATTTGCAGAAAGAGTATTTTTCCCAAGATCTTAGGAAATTTTCCTTTTCAGTTCCCCTTTTTTTAGTGAGAGAAAATGAGGAAACTTAGTATCCAGTACACTTTTAGGTGGAAATTATGGGAAAATGTCCCTTTCATCTGTTTTGTTCAGAACCACACTCTTATCAAAGGGCATTTCTTGTCAAAAATGAAAGACAGGAATTTGAAAGACATCAGCTGCTGTTGTAGCTCTCTTATCTAATTCATTCATCTTTTTTTACAGGAGCTTCTCTTAATTGAAGAGCTGACATCAGGGGGGAAGGGGGAGGGGGTTCCCATGTGGAGAGGGAATCTTTGTGTACTTGAGTCGTTCTTCAGCTCTTGCCACAAGGGCATGATGCTGTGCCATGAGAATGTCTAGACCTTTATATTACTTATGTGGTATACCTCAGACATTCTGTGGTAACCTTCAAATATAATGGAGTGATGTCTTTATTATTAGACAGAACTGATATTACAGAGTCTTCTTTAAAAGCTTACAGTTTCAAGTAAGTGATATTGTTCCAACTTGCTTTGGATTAACATATACTCTGAGCTTCAATCTGATTTTCACTAATACTGGAATATTTATTTCACCTCACTAGTCTGTGCCCTTTAAATCTCTGCAAATACATGGTTTGGCAAACTGCTTAAAGATGAATTTTAATATTCTCCTAAAGCAATTAGGAAATGAGAAATCTACATTGTTTGAACTCCAAATTGAGCTATATTTTGTGTTTGAAATAGTTTTTCATGGTATTGTATTACTAGTTTTATAATATTGTAATATGGGAATTCACAGAAAAAAATATTATTCTGATCTGTTTCTACTTAACATCCATTTTTGCTGTTTGACAGGCGGTAAATACAGTAGAACAAAGAGTTGTCGTTATTGACGAGGAGGAGAAGAGAGCTTTCATGCATTGCTTCATTGAGTCTATGAAGCCAGAAGATAAGGTCATCATTTTTGTAGGAAAAAAGCTTATGTATGTAACCCCTTCCCAATATCACATCTGTGGGTGTTGTGGGGTTTTTTTATAACAGAAATACTGAGGAGTTTCTTAGTTGACATAATTACCAACTGTAATAGCTCTTGTCCACAATGTGCTGGTAGTAGTAGTATTTTTATGCATTTATTCCTTTAGATTGACTGTGTCTTTTTTAATATCACTAATGGTGGTGTTAAGTCTCAGTTCCACATAGTTAAAGGTAGATGTTGAGATTCTTGGGGATACATGAATGTGATGTACTGTTTACTTGCATTTGCAGCTGATGCATGCAAGACCTGATTGGTGAGGGAGGTGGTGGTTATTGTACCATGAGTGAACAACACAGAAATAATCTAATTTATTTTTTTTTTATATAAATAAGGGTAAACATTTCTGTGGGAGACACTCTTGCTTTCATACTGTTTTGTAATATATACCGTCTGGCCTAGGTATGGTTTTGTCCTTAGTCACACATTTAGCTTTTTGTTGTCACATTATTATCTTTTTTATCTAAATCTAGATACTGCAATATTTTCTTTTTTTTAATCTTTTTAAAAACCACTACTTTATTTCATCCTAGAGCTGATGACTTAGCAAGTGATTTTGGTATCCGAGGAATTCCAGTACAGTCACTTCATGGTAACAGGGAGCAGTGCGATCGTGAGCAGGCTTTAGATGACTTCAAGAAAGGTGAGTTTGTAGTGAAGTACTGGTTTGTTTAGGCCAGGCTTCTAAAGGTTGTTGTGTTCAGATACTTGTCTATTTGTATTGCTGTGTCTCTTTAGTACCATAGAAATGAAAATGTTGAAGAGCTCTGTATTATGTTTATTAATTTGACAAACAAAAAACCAGCAAACAAATAAAATTCAATAAAATTTGGAATATCTAAGAGTTTAGTAATTTAAAATAAGGTTTATTTTACTTTTGACATTTCTGGAAAAGTCAGTATTGTGTTAATCTACAGAATGGTAAATATAAGTGTCAGATGATGGTGCTTTCAGTGAAACAGTTCTGCTGCAGATTATGTCAGTAGGGTTATACTTCGGGCTTATGTGAACACGTGCTAATAAAAGACTAGTCCTGTGACAAGAGTGTTAGTTGAGAACACAGTGGCTGAAGTTTCTGTTCTTTTCACAGTCTCTTTATATCAATGAGGCATGTTTCTTACTTCTGCACCCTGCTGTTCTGCTTCTGAAATGCAAATAATAGTAAAATGACATTCTGAGTGCTTACCGCCTTGTGGGCAAACTCAGTGTGACATGCAACAAGCATATTTTTCCTTTATGTGTTAAGAGTAAAAAGTGCATTAAAAGCTAGGAAGCCAACAGGCTGGAGTATGTTTTCTGTTTATTCCATAAATTCCCATTCTTTTTCTGTTGTACTTATTTTAGGCAAAGTTAGAATATTGGTAGCTACTGACTTAGCATCCCGTGGCCTTGATGTGCACGATATTACTCATGTTTTTAACTTCGATTTTCCTCGAAACATTGAAGAATATGTTCATAGAGTAGGTCGTACTGGAAGAGCAGGGTAAGTGGTTACCAGAAAATAGTAATATATTATCAATGTTCTCTTATGTTTTATGTGCTGCATAGGTGTTTTTCTTGTCAATTCTAGAACTAAAAGTGATGTGGGGTGGGGGAGTGCAGACCTCAGAGTCTATCAAAGTATGTTTTAGAAACACACTGCTTTATGTTTTGAAATAGTTCACTGTTAAATTGCAGGCAATCAAGTTTTACACTTTTCTGTTACTCAATGATGTTTGAAAGCTGATTTAAATGTGAGGAAGAATTACAGTTCAAAACAATGTCTGTATAGATATGCTGAAATGTTCCTTCTTTGTTTACCTCTTCATGAGCTGCTAAGTTGTTTAGTTTTCTAGACAGCATATTGGGGAAAAAACATCTATAAATTCAAAGTCTCCAGCCTACCATTGTGGTGTAGTTTGGTGTTAGCATTGCTGGATGCTGCTTTCCCAGGTTGGTACAAGTGTGATTTTTCTCATGTATGTGTTTATTTTAATCATGATACAAATGTGTGTCTCTTCATACTTAAATTAATTGTGATTATGCTATATTTATTATCTAAAAGTCTAAATTAGTTGTGCCTTTACTCCATTTTAGGTGAATGGCTGTATTCTGAGTTTTATGGAAAGTTGCTCTCTGTCATGTGCATAGTAAATACTCAAGCCATTTTTATCTACTAGCTCAGTAATATTGCCTGTAATACAGTGCATAGTTCAGTAGAGAAAGCCTGGCAACAGTTGTTTTGAAGACCAATGGTTACTTCATTCCTTGTTTAGACGCACTGGGGAGGCAATAACGCTGGTCACGAAGAATGATTGGAGGTTTGCTTCTGAGCTGATTGAAATTCTGGAAAGAACAAACCAAGTAAGAATGTGTTACTGGGTAAGGTTTATATTGGTTCTGGCTTAACACCTGAAGCAGGTCATGAGGGTCTAAGCCTATTTAGACCTTTCTTGGTGAGTGTAGTGTCTCAGGGAAAGAAAATGGGTATTTAAGTCTCTCTTGTCCCGAATAGCCTTGGGTGTATTTTACCTTACAGATGATTTCCAGAAAAGAACTGTGAACTTTAAGCAAAGCCTTCCATGCCCAAAGAAAAAGTAACTAACATAGGCACACATTGAGGTCTGCAGAAGAATTATAGAGTCTATTTTATTTGTTAGTATTTTACTCCATTTTTATTTCACTTCTGGATGCAGGTACCAACGTTCTTGTTTAACAGTGTAAATATTAACAATATTTATATCAGAAGATCAACCATCTATACACTTATTATGTCTGACAGTTGTGATACCTGCATGTACTTTTCCAAGCTGTCTTACTGATGCTTGTAAATATTATGGGAAATAGGACTGGACTGTGATTTCTTTAAAGAAATGTAATTTTTTCTTGACACCGTATCTGAGAAACCAGACACAATTGTGCTGCTGTTTCTTGCTGTAACAAGAAACAGTATTTTGCCTGATTTATAGTAAACCCCCAGTTCATGCCCTGACTTGAGTTGAAATTTTGTTTGTGTGGTCAGAGCTTTACCTGAATCTTCTTGTTTACAAGTCTTTTATGAAACATGTTATGTCACTTTATTGCAAATCTAGTAAGATGCTTTTGAGGGAGGAAGAAAAGTTGTCACCTAATAATTTCTTAAAGTTGCAGATTTGAGGTTTTTGGTTGAGGTGTATTTTTTGGTTTTGGTTTTATTTTTATTCAGAAAATATGACAGGTGAGAACAGTACTGATACTTTGAAGCTACTTAAATGGAAATTAGAGGTGCCTGGTTTTGTACTCTGAGTCAGCTCTTACCATCGAAGCCTTGTCTCCAGCTGCAGACTGTGAAGTTCCGAAACTGGTTTTTTGGGTTTTTTAATGTGTGATAGTTCAGCTGGGAATGGTCTCTGAGTTCAGAGGAGAAAAGAGGATTTCTGAATCCTTGCCTTTGAGGGTTACTTTTAGTCACAACATTATTCTCAAACTTAGTTACGTGTGATAGGGAAGTATCTATACAGACAAGGTGATTGTTTTGTTGGGTTTTTTTCTCATGACAGTGAAAATACCATTATTTCAGATTTAAAGCATCATGTAAAAGGGAAGAAGAGCAACTGAAGATTCAGAATACTTCCATTTCAAAACAAGTCAACTGCATTTGTTAGCCAGATGTTCTCTGTGATCTTGAATATACAGAATATATAAGGAAAAACAGGTTCAACAAAAAGGTATCTGTATCATGCTGCAGGGATCTTTAAAAGCTTATTAGGAAGCATGGACAGATTTATTTGGGAAACAGGTGGAAAGACAGTAATCTCTCTAATACAAAGAGAAGTGTTTTTACAAATTATGACATCTTTATCCTTTTCTGTTTTCCCTCTTGGACTACCATATTGAATTTATATGTGTAGCATATACACAGACTGTCCATGTAAAAATCTCAACAAACCACTAGATGCTGAATATTACCTCACTTTATGTTCCCATATCCTGGCTTCTTCCCACCCTTGCTTTATGCCTTCTCAAAAACTGCTCTTGCAAGAAATTGTTGCAGGTTTAGTTGGAATAAATTATGCTTCAGGCTGTAGGAGAGGATCTGATACTGTGGAAGAAAATCATTCAGTATTTCAACTGAAAACCAATTTTGTCTCATTACTTCTATCTCTGATGACAGAAGTCTGTAGTGACTTTCAGCTAGAGATCCATAATTTTTCACTTTATTTTGAAGTAATGTTTTAAAACCTAGGCAGAATAGACAGTTCTAGGGGCATCATGTTCTGTGGACTCCTGACAGCCAGGGTAGCTGTTTGCCAGTAAGAGCAATTCAGCACATTAAAATACATATTGTTGCCTAAAAGGGCTGGAAAGAACCCTCTAAAACTCCCTTTTGAGTATTAGAAAGTAAAGCATTCCTCATTGAAAGCATGCTGGGTGCATAGGAATCATTTCCAAAGTACACACACCAACTTACAGAGGTGCTGTAATTTTATACTATATCATCTAACATTACACCATCTTTTTACACCCACTTCCCAAAATGGTCTGTCCCACATTACCACCTTCGCCCCACCCCTTACATGTCTTCCAAATTTAGTCAGAAGTCTCGATGACCCTTCATAGTCTTCCTCTTTCTCATCATCTCTGTCCTTTTTGGAACAATTTCAAGGTTTCTGGGAAGTTTTGACTGTGGTACATCAAAGAATGTGCCGTTATGCTTTCTAGGTACATTCTATACAAACTAGATGTTCTTTCTAAAATCTTGCATTGAAATCCTTGATGAAGAATATTAAACAATATTTCAAGGATTTGGCACAAAGGGTGATTAGTTACCACTATAATGGGGTGTTAAAATGTACATTAAAAATCTATATACTATGGTTCTTAAGGCATCATACTAGTGGGCTGTCCCTCATGCCAGCTCAAGAAAAAGGTGCTGATAGCAAATGGCAAGCATTGCTGAATTATAAAGGCTGACAGAAGAAATGGAACTAGAGGAATATACCTTCTTGCTCCACCAGACTTTCTGTCCTGGCCACATTCTCCACCTGTTCAAGCATCACTGGGTCTAGGCATTAAAAGTACTGACATTTGTACTGTACTGTTTGCATGGTATTTGTGCCACTGGCAGGGGGACAAATCACACAGACTGAGCACTCATGCTAGTCCCACATTCACACGCTGCTCTTTACTCTGACCAGGACACTGATTCTGGGCTGTGTGAATTCCACCTGCTGCATGGCTACGTGCTGTCACAGGTGGTGGAAGCGGACTGGCTTTGCTAGGTTCGTGATCCAGGACCTCTCCTGACAGTCCAGTTGCCCATAATGTTTCTTACAGTAAACATTGCATTAATGTCAGCATTGTGCCTGACCTGGTTTAAGAAGACTTGATGGACACTGCCTTTGTTCTGTGAGCAAAGGAATGGTCTGCAAGTTTTTTCATTTGGTGGTCATTGTTGCTCAGCCTAATGAGTCTCTAATTCTTCACATCTGGCTTCAGTCCTTATGAATGTGAGTAACTGAGATGACAGCGTGTTGATGATACCATTCACCTTCTTTTCCACGTGATTAAAAGCATGCCAAAAAGTGCTGCAGATCTTACTAAGATGCTCTTGTGCTGTCCCAGTGGTGGGAGAACTGACCATTTTCTCTTGCTTTTCTTTTTCTTCTCGTTTAGCTTTGTTATGTGCGCATGAGAACTGTTGCTATGGCAACACTCAAGTCCCAAAGTTTCTAATCAGAGTCTCTTAAAAATTCCATAAAGAATTTAATATGAACCAGCATTCAAATACATGTATCAGTGGCACTGGATGTTATATGTTATCATCAGATATGGTGATACAAGCATGGATAGGTCATTGAAAATCCAGAGACACTATGATTTTTCAGTATATTTCAGTACAGTTTTATGTGAAAAGATTTCTCTATGCATCTCTACAGAAAAGAATGTGCAGAGTGACAGGACCCAGATAAATAATCAATAGCATTTTTGTAAAGCAGAGTCTAAAATTTTAGATTTATTTAAAACTGACTTTGTTTTTCTGATGCTTTCTTATTAGGTAGTTCCTGATGAGCTTATTGCAATGGCAGAAAGATACAAAAAATTTCAAACCAGAAAAGAAATTGAAAAGGATATACAAAGACCTTGGAGAAAGCTCTCAAAATAACTGTAATCCCTTGAAGTTACTGAAACTAAGTGATTATAGTTAGTGTTAGCATCTATGGGCTTGAATTTTTAAGTTTCATTTCTCACTTGATTGTTTTCTCTACCTGTGCTATTTAAATAAACTGCTCTAAAAAGTGCTTTTCTGCTTAGAAAAGAAAACTGGATTAGCTTTATGTAGAAATAAATCAAGTTTTGCACTTGGACACTATTTTCACATAATTTTTTTTTTCTTGTGCGATGTAGATAACTTCTAAAGCCATTGCCTACTGCTTAAAAATAAATAAGGAGTTTGTTGTTTTTACAGGGGTGGTTAGTTAAATGCAGTATTAATATGTAAAAATATACAAGATAATTTTTCCTTTTATTTTCAGAGAACTGGATTAGTCACTATAAGCAATGTTTGCCAATGTAGTTTCAAACTACTGTACCTTCGCCTTGATATGCCACATGTGCCACTGGCACAAAGAAGTATTTCTAAGGATAACTTAGTTATTTAATAGCTGCTCATTTTGTAGTAACATGTTTGCTGAAGCAAGTTTTCTTTAAAACTTAACACTGGAAGTCATTTGTTTGAAGACTTGTCAAGTTTTTCTGAGAGAGGTCTGCATTTTCTTCTAATGGAGGAGAGCATGACAAGAAGTATGTGATTAACTGGGAAAAAACGCAACTTCTGCTGTTGTTTTCATGGATGTAGTATTCTAGCTTAAGGAAAAAAGAGTTTACTAGAGCAATGTTAACAAAGTCACGGAGAAGCAAATATACTTGAAGGTCAGTTTTTATTTCCTTCAGATAAAGTTGATTCACATTTTACATTTGGATGTCAGGTTCTGTCACACAGACTCCTACTGATAATGAGGCACATTTTCTCTCTTTGGCATTTATATGGAAAGAGTTATTCCTTTATTTGATGCTTGGTCTGAACTTGTGTTTATTTGTGTGTTATATGAGTAAATTAAAAACTAATAAACTGAATTTAGTGAAACAATATTTTAGTAAAATTATTCTATAAATATTCTCTTGTCTTCCCTCTTTATTTACTGATAATTGAGGTGAAATCTGGGCATTATGTAAGACAGTAGGTTATTTTGCCTTCAAAAAGTAGGCTAATAATATGGACATCCCATGGCTTCTTTAAGAAGAAACAAAACAGAGCAGCACAGCAGTTTCCAAATGCTGCATATTTCTCACGTGCACGATTTTAGTAGTAGGAAATACTTTTTTCTTTTTTTTTTGATAACACACATTTTTTCAATGTGAGAAAACTAGAGCTGAATTGCAATTTTGAGAGTGTCAGATTCATGCTGCATTTTGGGTTTGATAACCTTTCATATCAAGAGTCCTCCTCTTTGATAGGGGCTGAAAGATGCATTTCTTTCTACAAGATTCAAAGAAATGCTTCTTGGCACAGTAACTTTTACTCTGTTGTAGCATATTAGTGATTGCTTCTCATCCAAAGTCCAATGAAAAGACTAATTGCCCAAGCAATTCTGAAGACTCAGAAAGCAAAAGTTACTTCAGGAACTTTGTATTATTTTGATACAATATTCTTTCCCTGCTCACTGTTGCCTGATGCTTGTCCTCTGCAACAGGTCTCTATCCACCCAGGCGATCTGGAGTTGTTCTGGTTAATATCAAGAGTAACTCCAGTGACTTTTATTTTTTTTCTTTTGAAAGCAAGAGTGTATTTTGAACATTCTGCAATGAATCTTCATTTTAAGTAATTGTCATTTTTCCCTTTATGAACTTGTTGATGCCTTTGTATTTGGAAATGCAGAAATTAGATGTGGGAAATTCACTACTGCAGACTCTTGTATATGTGCTTACTATACCTTGAAGGAATTTTGCAGGTGACATCTACATTTGGATAGGGAAGGTAAATATTACTTAAAACATCCCATTTCTTTTAAGGGTTATGGCTAAGCAGTGTGACTGAAGTATGCAATTTTCTCTTGGTGTTCTTGATTTTATTTTCATTTGGGTTTTTTTGTAGTACCAAACTACTGAAGAGTAATTTATTGTACAGAACTTCTTGGTTTAAATATGCAAATCTGCATGATTAGATAGCTACTGTAAACAGTTATTTTAATAGCTCTCCTGAAATAATGGGAATCTGTTGTTCAATTGATGGTTTAACTGTCTTGAAAGGAAATGATTGCTCGCTTTATCTTCCAGGCTGAGCAAGTTGTATTTAGGAATAAAAAAGTGAGGCAGATGAGACTTTTGAAGGCACTCCACAAAATATCCCAGACATTTCTGAAAGCAATGATCCAGGTCTCCCAAATGCCAGTCTGTGTCATTTGGCCACATGACACAGGAGTGGAAAACAGCAGTTTTGACATGATATGAACAGAATTTTTCCAGCTCTTTTGGATATTTCATTTTAAGTTGTTCTAGAAGATACTTCAGCAGCTTAAGACAACCTTTCCTGTTAAATGAATAAGAATTTATTAGGTACCTTCTACATAGTTCTAAATACGTATTTTAGATACTTAAAGAATTAGGTATTAGCTCTCTTGTGACCCTCTTGATTCAGTACAAGATGTAGTTGGCAAACCAACTTCTTAGTTTACTTATTACGGAGGTTTTGTACCTCATGTGGGCTTTGCCTTTCCTCTTTGAAGAAATCTTGAAAACAGTTTTTATAGAAGTGAAAAATCATTTATTCATCCTCATCTCATTCAGCGGTTATTTTCCCACCATCATCTTAGAAGTTGCCTTGATATGAAATGTAATGTTGCTTGGAAAGTTGAGTCGTCAGACTCTTCTAAGCTGTTTTTTTCTGGACAGGACTTTAATTTGGGAAAGTTTTTTTAAAGAGTCACACCTTTTGCATTCTAAGGCAAGTCCAGAGTGTAAACCAGCAAATATGATTGTTTCCACCTTTCATTAAGTAAATGCAAGTCAGACATTCAATGAGTGCATACAGCGTTGTACTGCTGGAGAACTCTTATGCCTAAAAGCCTTATTCTTGCTTTCTATTATGAGTAATTACTCTTAGATCAAATTCTTAAATGCTAAACTGAAATAGTGCTAGACAGCGCTAGCTGAGCTCACACAGGCTTAAAATAAAATTCATATGAAATACCAACCTACAGCACTTTGGTCCATCAGATTCACAACACGTCTTTGAGTTGCCATGGTTGTTCATCATGGCCTTCTCAATATGTGAGAAGGAGAGTCGCCATGTGTTTCCTAGAGTTGAGCATAAGACTGTTAAATTGTTACACAGGACTAAGTAACAGCATTTGTACCTACAAAAAACTCCCATACTTTGCAATTGCCTTAATTTTGAATATCGGCAATTTCTTTGCCCCCATAAAAAAATCTTAAATTGAGTGACTGCAGTTAGTTAGTTCTTCCTTAATTCCCCAGCTGCTGCACACAAAGGCAATTAGAATGTAATTAATATAGAACATAGTTTTTTGTTTGGGGGCTTTAAATCCCTAAGAATATTTGTTTTTACTTCAAAGTTAAGCTTAATTCTGAATTTTCCTGAATTTGCTGAACATGATATGCAGAAATTCACCACTCCTAGAACTCTACTTCTTTTGTATTTCTCTACACTTACTGTGTTTTCTGGTTTTTTCTTTGTGAAAGTAATAGGTTTGTGAGTTTATGTCAAGTACAGTGACTGTTATAAGGCATTTATTTTTGTTCTTTTGGTCATGCTTCTGAAAATGACTGCTAACATAGCTCAGTGCCCTGTTTTCAAATGACCAGCAGTCATTTCTGTCTTCGTTTCACGAGTTAGACTGTTTGCCTTGTCTGTTTGGCTCAGTTACTCTGCATTTAATTTGCACAGGAAGAGATAGCCCAGTACAGCAGTAATGATTTGGCATTGATAACATGGGCATGCTAATCAAAAAAATACAATTGCCTGAAATCATCAGTTCTCATAATGCAATGGCAAGTCAGGGTGTTCTGCAGACTAATTGTAGGCTTGGTGTTAACAGTGGTCTGCAGGGGAAAAAAAAAATGCTGTAGCCATAATGAGAAATAAGGTATCTTGATAAAAAAGTACACAGTTTGCTTCCTGCAGAAGTATCTGATTTTTGTATGAAGTCCCATATACGGGATGTTCCCAGCATTTTCAGAAGTCTTTTATTTTTTCTCCTTACAAAACAAAGGAGTGCCTGCTGCTGCTAAGTACAGTGCAAGCATAGGGAAGGTTCATATTCATGTGTCTGACTGGAGTAGATTTAATATATTGCTCTTAGGAATGGTTAGTGTACAGCCTGGCAGAGCAATTTTGTATTTATATTTCAGTACAAGCGATGTCACAAATCTGATGTTTTAAAGAGGGATTTCAGTTGTCTTTGATCTGGATAGATCCAGGATGAGATAAAAAGCTGTACTTTAAAGGCAGAATGCTGAACACAATCTGAATACCCCTTCTATATCACTTGTAACTGATCAAGTTGTAGAGAAGATATTTCATAACTTAGTATTGTCCATATTTAAGGTACCTCTTAGAACCTTTTCTCTTTTGTTTTGCTTGGCTACTAAATAAAGTGATTTATATTTTAACTCTCTCCTGACTTTTGTTCCCAGCCACTGTTCAATTTTGAGGCCATCCTGTGTGCTGGCTGGCCAGCTCTGCTGAACTTCCAAAGTCAAGATGATGTCCACTGATATTTCTGATGGAGGATTTTTGATCTGAAGAGTTATTGCAGGGCTTCCAGCCTTTTTCCTTGTCACAGTTACATCCACATCTAGTAACAAAGAAATGTGATTTTTCATGTTAGATATATATATATAAAGAAACCTTTTTTTGAAGAATGTTAAAAGTTTTTCCTAATGAGGAATTCATAATCAGAAGACATACCTGGGTTCAGTCACTGGTTCTTTATCCTACAGTATGTGAATGTTAAAACATCGTGAGGGCCTGTTGATGAGCTCTATGAAATAGGGAACACTACTTTTGAACTGCTGTGTTTGCTTGATTTACTGTCCAAGAATCAGAAAAACAGTAATGTTTTCCAGTGATCTACTTCACTGTTGAAAACGCACACTGAAAGGATTTGGCCACAATGTTTCTGAAGCCTTTG
Organism: Xenops minutus; assembly: GCA_035221455.1. NCBI lineage: Eukaryota > Metazoa > Chordata > Aves > Passeriformes > Furnariidae > Xenops > Xenops minutus. The sequence goes on along the minus strand of JAWWEE010000105.1, from coordinate 85,936,502 downwards.
GAGAAAAATAACCCTAAAAGGGGATACATTTTCTGTATCAATTGATATAAAAATATTAGGTAATATAGAAAACTTTGCTTTGCTACCAGTTCAGCAAATGGTTCTTTGTACACAACAGATCAGTGCAAAATACACAGGTCATATAGGAAGTACCAAGCACACAATAGTACCCTTAATATATTTTCACATGGAAAGAGGACTGCATAATGGAGTTAATCACATATGATTAGCTCTGATATATTTGTGATTCTTAACACAAGAGCAAACTTGAGATATCAGGGACAGGAGGAATTGCAGCTCCATTGCCACAAAAGGCAGTTCACTAGGAGGAAAACAGATTTTATTAACAGGGCAATGTGTATGCACAAGGCAAGTGAATTTTTAGCACTCCTAGGTCAAGCTTGTTCTCTCAGTACTTACTTTTAATGTTTTTTACTTCTTGTTTAATAATTTCTCTCAGAGCTTGAAGCATTTTAAAGGCTGATAATTTTCCATCTTCATCTAAAAACTTCAACAAATACTTTTCTTTTGGATTTCTTTTGAATGTGAGATAATAATAGGCTCCAGTGTCATCAGACTCCTCCAGCTGAAGCCTTTCAACAGGCATTACAAGCATGATGTCAAACTCATTTGGTTCAGATATCTGCAAAGTAGCAGAATACAACAGTCAATGTGTGCAACCTCAGTTTTATTCTCTTTAGACCTTTATACCAATTGTGGTTTTATCAACCACTGCCTTGATGTACTTTTCACGTCTGGTATGAATTATGAGCTTATTCCTGTGGATATGTTCATTTGAGTGGAGAAGAGCAATTTCCTGATAGCAGTTCAATTCCCAGCTTTCCAACTTATTAATTTTTAAAAGAGCTTTAAGATTCTTAAGAGGTTCCGAGTAATGTGTAAATGCTGAACTTAGTCAGCATTTTGCACATAGGAATCAACTGCGAGGGAAAAAAAACTTCATTGCTATGTCTGAAGCCAGTTTTACACAAAAAAAAGTGTCCACGTTTGACTTTGTTTCAAGGGGTGCTGGAACCAGGAAAAAAAGGGTACCGTTTAATCAGAGAATGTTAAGGGGCTGAAATGGGCCTGAAAGATCGTTTAGTCCCAACCCGCCCTGCCGTGGGCAGGGACACCTCCCACTCGATCAGGTTGCTAAAGAATTTATCCAGCCCGCCTTGGAACACTGCCAGGGTTGGGGAATCCTCAACCTCTCTGGGCAACCGGTTCCTCACAGCACAAAACTTCTTCCTAATACCTAGCCTAGATTTTCCCGCTTTCAATTGGTACTCGTTAAGTTTTGCTTTTTGCAAAAACAAAAGCATAGACCAAAGCCTGGCGCCGGGCCCTTGGCGCAGTGCTGCGGGGGCCGCACGGGGCTCACCTGCGCGCTCCGCACCAGCGGGGCTTCCGCGGCGGCACCGCCCGTCCCGCACGGAGCGCGCCCCTCAGCAGGGCACTTACCATTCCAGAAACCACTGTGCTTAGTTACCGGAGCCGCCCTCGAGAGCGTCAGCTCGTGGGGACGGCCCGGCTGGGAGCTGCTGTCGAGGGCAGCGCAGCGGGGGGACCCGCACCCGCACCCGCACCCGCACCCACCTTGACGCGCTCGTAGTAGCTGCCGGCGCTCTGCCGCTCGATGGAGCCGAAGGCGCCGTCCTTGCTCCGGATGGCCTGGACCAGGTGCGAGACCACCTGGTTCACCAGCGCCGACGCCCCGGACACGTCGTCACGGCCGAGGCTGAGCCGGGACAGCACCTCGCGGAGCCGCAGCGTGTCCGCCGGCGGCCGGGGGGCAGCGCCCGCCCCGTCGGGCAGCGCCGCCACCCTGCGCGGGGCCGCGGGGGCTCTGCCGGGCCGCGCCCTGCTCCGCGGGCCGGGCTGCGCCTCTGCCTCTCCCGCCGGCACGCCCGG
>JAWWEE010000105.1:85913667-85933993 GCA_035221455.1 Xenops minutus | reverse complement strand
CCCGCCCACTCGCTTCGCCCCGCCCCGCCCGCGCGCCCCGCCCCGCCCACTCGCCCCGCCCCACCCGCGCGCCCCGCCCCGCCCACTCGCCCCCGCCCACACGCCGCCATGTTGCTGCGGGTAGGCCGCGGCCTAGCAACGCGGGCAGGGCCCCGCCGGGCGAGCAGCGCTGCGGGTGCAGGGCCGCGGTACGAGGTGCTGGTGGTCGGCGGGGGCCATGCGGGCACGGAGGCGGCGGCGGCGGCGGCGCGCGGCGGGGCCCGCACCCTGCTGCTCACGCACAGCGTCGGCACCATCGGTATGGCCTGGCCTGGCCCGGCCCTGGGTGGGCGGGCGGGGATGGCGGGGTGTGGGAGGGTTTGTGCGGTGGCGATGAGTGTGTGTGTGCTCCGCAGGGGAGATGTCCTGCAACCCGTCGTTCGGCGGCATCGGGAAGGGGCACCTGGTGCGGGAGGTGGACGCTCTGGACGGGCTGTGCGGCCGCGTGTGCGACCGCTCCGGAGTGCACTACAAGGTGCTGAACCGCTGCAAGGGCCCCGCCGTGTGGGGCCTCCGAGCACAGATCGACCGCCGGCGCTACAAGGACAACATGCAGGTGAGAGCGGGACCCCGGGATAGGCTGGAGAGGATGATGAGGCAGGGGGACGTGTTTTGCTTTTCGTTATTTACCTGTGGAACCTACGCACCTTTCCGGTTGGTGCTGTAATGCACTGAGCTCAGCATAGTTAAAAGAGCCCTTCAGCTTTTTAGATACATAATATTTTTTTTTTTTTCATAACCAAGTAATTTCTTTTGAGCTTAAACTCGTGCCTGAATGAAAATTTCTACTTGATCAATCAGAATAGTACCATAACTGACTGTCCCCCAAAAGATGTGGTAGGAAAGGAAGAAGGTGATAGATGTTCTGGAAATCAGCAGGATTTGGGATTGCCCATGTGTCTCATAACTTCCTAGATTTTTGCAGTAACTCCTTTCATGACAGAAGGAAATCCTTAACACACCACTGTTGACAGTTCGTGAGGCATCTGTGGAGGATCTTATCTTGGCAGAGCCAGAACCAGACCGTCCTGGGAAATGCCAAGTCACGGGCGTCGTTCTGGGTATGTGTTAGCAACTCAGTAAGTGCCTCCAGTTACTCCATACTAAGAACATTTCTGATTTGTCAGTTAGAAAGATGAATTAGCCAAGAGAGCTGGTTCAGGCAGAGTGTGAACTAAATTACGTTAATATGTGTAATGCAAAATAATGCAATGACAAAAATACCTGGATTGATAGGATACTGGGAAGTTCCCTCAGCTGATTGTCTTCAGGCTGGTGATACTGAATCCCATGCTGCATTTTGAGATGTTATTTAGTAAATGGCATATGCTGTCAACAATACGATGGGAACATGGGGCCCTATTACTAACAGACTCTTACTTTATTACCTTTTTCTATTCTAATAAACAAGCTTTCTGAAGTGAATGTTTGACTATGAATGTTTTCCCAGGAGTGGGTTTTCTATGTTAGGGGTAACTTTTTTAGGAATAATAAAAATGTAGGAATAACTACATTCTGCTTATTGCAGTTCTGCTTTTAGTGCTTTCCTTATTGAAATGCTGCTTTTGTTGTATAACAGAAAATGGATAAACCTTCAGTGAACACTGTTGGTCCAGTTTTAGACCAGAAGCACCAGAATACCAGGGCCTTGTTGATACTAATATATGTACATCTCTGAAAATTTGCTGTTTCAGGGGATGGGAGCACAGTACATGCTGGGAGCGTTGTCCTGACCACCGGTACGTTTCTGAGGGGTATGATCCACATTGGACTAGAGATGCACCCGGCTGGGCGGCTAGGGGACCAGCCAGCCATCGGGCTAGCTCAGACTCTGGAGAAACTGGGATTTGCTGTGGGCAGGCTGAAGACTGGGACACCACCCCGACTTGCCAAAGATACAATTGACTTCAGTGGTCTGGAGAAACATGCAGCTGACAATCCCCCAGTGCCATTCAGCTTCCTCAGCGATGCCGTGTGGATCAAGGTGGGATAGCACTCATCAAATGTACTTAGAGCCAAGTGGGGAGTGGTTCGGGGAATGCTGTGCTCATAATCAGCCAGGGAACTGGTGGCTGGGAAAGGGAGCTGGGATGTATTCCTACTGGAGGTATTAGGTTTCTGAGGACTCTAAATGCAAAGGGAGAAGATGCATGTGTACTTTTGAAAGCAAGTACCTCCTTACTCTCATTTCTCAACTTGAGAACTAAATTTTCTTTACTTCTGGAGTCAGAGTTGTGTGAAATGGGATACTGCTACCAATATTCTTCATGTGCTGGTTACATGGGTAGTTTGCAAAATACTTTCATTATTATATTTGTATTGTAGAGATTGATAACGTCTTGCTTCTTACCTTAGCTTTAAAAAAGGTTAAAATGTTGAAATTAGAGATCATTAATAGTATTCACTAGGAATGAGGAAGGATAGAGTTACCCACAAACTCAGAAGTGGCATATCAACAGTAACTTAAAAGCAGAAAAAGCTCAATTTTCCAAAGAAATTTTCATTCCAAAGAAAATTCTTACATAATGTAGTTGAATAACACAGAGTTAAGTATGAGGAGTTAATTTGCCCCACAGCATATAGGAATTCCAGTAGTGTATTATAAATAATCAGGATTCAGGCAAAAATAATATCACTGGAAATCTTGATATGTGTAAGAAAGGTTTTAAGGAGTTACGGTGAAACTATTCTGAATGTGAGTCTATTGACTCTTTTTCAGAAAAATCAATTAAATACTTTACATTGTGATTTTTTTCCTAAACTTTGAATTTGTCATGTTAATTGCAGAGTTTTGAGATTTTTATTTTTTTTCTTCAGCACAGCAAGAGATTTTTTTTATCTTTTACTGGTTTTACCTGTAGGATCAGCACTACTTCTTCTTAACTCCAGAGTAACTAAATTTTTTGGTCAGTTTGAATGCTGTGATATAGCATGTTGCTTTAATAGGAGTATCCATCCTGTCATTAGGACTGTAGTGTATAAAATAAAACTTGATTTCTGGACTCCCAAATTCTGTTTTCGCTCTGCTTTTGGGCATATTGCTCAAGATCTTTGATTGCTCATGTTCTGTCTGTAGAGTAGGTATGACAGCACTACTTAGCTCTCCAAGAAGTGAGAGCCAGCTGTCATGGAAAAGGTATTGGAGATGTTCAGAGTTGTTCAGTAACAGTAGAGTGTAATGACTGGATTAACTTAAAGCAAGCTTTGGCCTCTTTCAGCCAGAAGATCAGTTGCTATGTTACCTGACACGCACTACCCTGAAAGCCCAGGAAATTATCTGTGATAACCTCCACCTGAATAACCATGTAAGGGAGACAACAAGGGGCCCAAGGTAAGTGTGTGGCATCACACAAGGCTCTCAAGGGGACAAGCTGTTAATCTGTTTGAAACTCAGGGTGGTCTCCTGCTTCACTTCTGGGCGGTTACTTTTTCTCCATGTCAGGTGGTGCTCATGGCTGTTTACTGTTGCAGGTACTGTCCCTCTCTTGAATCAAAGGTTCTGCGCTTTCCAAACCGACGACATCAAGTGTGGCTGGAGCCTGAAGGCTTGGAGTCTAATGTCATTTACCCCCAAGGCATGTCCATGACTCTGCCACCTGAGCTTCAGGAGCAGGTGATCAAATCTGTCCCAGGCTTGGAAAAAGCCAAGATGATACAGCCAGGTGAGTGGGATGAATAGTTTTAAATCTATTTGTTATATTGTTTACCAGTTAATAAAAACCACATTTTGTTTAGAGCATAGAATAACAAAGGAAATGTGAAAAAAAGCTAATTCTTGGATCTTTCCTTGGTTGTTTTGAAATTGTAAACTAAAGTTGAAAAGCTAAGTCATCCTACTCCACTGATTGCTTTTGCTGACCTTCAAAATCCCTCCTGTAACATCTCTCCTGTTTTGTGTCATAGGCTATGGGGTGCAGTATGATTTTTTAGATCCCCGTCAGCTGACTGCTTCCCTCGAGTCACGCCTTGTTCAGCGCCTCTTCTTTGCAGGCCAGATAAATGGCACGACAGGCTATGAAGAAGCTGCAGCTCAGGTGGGTGAAACTGACCACATATACTCAGCAGTCGGAAAAGGGATATTGCATTGGCACTTATCTGTGATACAGAGTCTTGCTAGGCACATTTTGTGCTCATGAGATGTTCTTACTTTGGTTGCTCACCCTGATTCCAGACTTGCCCAAGATATTTTCACTTTTAGTATCTGCAGTGACTATCACTAAGACTGCAGTAACAAAAGCAATTGGAAGCACTGTTGAGTGTTTCAGCATGGAGGCTGTGCAGTGGGTGTAATTGAAAGCATGTGCGAATTGTCTCCAGATGCATCAGCAGTGGTCAAGAATCCCTTCAGATGCTGAAACAGATGCTCATAGTGTCGCAAGAAAGAAACTGCCTGCATTACCTGCTCAGAATACTGCATTGAGTTTTTGGAGGCAGGTGTGCTGATATTTTCACTAAGGAAAGACCAGTAAATGTTTTTGGTTTGTTTTCTGTCTGCCTAGGGTGTGATTGCTGGGATCAATGCCTGTCTGCGGGTTCATGGCAAGCCCCCTTTCATTGTCAGTCGCACTGAAGGCTACGTTGGTGTCCTGATCGATGACCTCACCACTCTGGGCACCAGTGAGCCATACCGGATGTTCACCAGCCGTGTGGAGTTCCGCATGTCCCTCCGGCCTGACAATGCTGATGCCAGGCTCACTCACAGAGGTATTTCATTGTGGGGGCTCTTGGAGTGAGCAGGCCTGCCTGGTTGTAGACCTTTGTCTCATACACCATCTGTCTCTGCAGGTTTTGAAGAGGCTGGGTGTGTGTCACAGCAGCGATATGAACAAGCAGTTAAGATGAGAGCTGCTTTAGAGGATGGGATTGCAACACTAAAATCACTTCAGTTCAGCATATCCACATGGTCACAGTTACTGCCAGAAGTTCCCATCAGTAGCAGTCGCAGGTCGCCTGTCAGGTAAAGGTTACAGCTGGAGTTTTCTGGTCTGACCTATGCTTGCATTAGTACATCTAGCTAGAAGTTTCACAGCTTTTTTCCATGTTTTCTGAAGCTATCAGTACTCCAAGATTCCAGCTTAAGCACCTTCAGGGAACACACATCTGATGTTTGCCTGTAGAATAAGTGTGACTGGTATTTTTACTGTGCCATGTTTCTTGGTCCTAACACGTATTCCCAAAGTAAGGGGGTGCTCTACTGGCCCAGTCACTCCTTGGTGTCCTTACAGAGAGTGTCACCAAATGGTGACAGTTTAACAGTGGGTTGCTGCTTTGCTAAAAGCTTATTAAAGCAGGAAGTGATTCCAGGCTGGTATCAGATGGTAGCTTATATACAAAGGCCCTTTCTTTCCTTACCCATCCTTTACCTCACCTTATCTTTTCTGGCTGATTCAGTATGTATGAAAGGTTCCCCTTGGTGCCTTTACCTTGTCCCTTCTGTCTTGCTCTCATTTTTCATAAAGAGCCCCTCTTCAAGAGTTTTAACAGCTTTTCTGTGTACTGAGAGGAAGTAATCAGGAATTGAGCTTGATTCTGCAGTTGTTCTGGTTTATGCTGAAAACTGTGTAAGTTTGAGCTGGGAGCAATTGTAAATCTGCCTTATGAAAGTGACTCTACTGCAAAATTTATTCTTGTTCTGGACAGTGCTTTTGACATCCTTCAGTATCAAGACATCAACATGGAGATTCTGGCAAAGGCTATCCCAGAGCACCTGAACAAGCTCGCTCAATGGAGACAGCTGGCTGAAAGATTGAAAATAGAAGGTAGAGCACAAGAGTTACAATTTTGTGTGCTGAGCTGTGTGTGTTTTGTTCACTAAGAGGAGAGAAAATCCTTTTGTCCTCATGTCTTTCATGTTACTGCTTAGAGAAATCAAACACTGCGATCAGAATGTGTACCTTTTACCTTAGGCCACAGCCTTTTGCATGCACCTGTGTTTCACTCTGGGGCATGAGATCAGTTATTCATGTTCACTCCTGGCATTTTTTTCCTCCTTACTTCCCTGTCAATAGACCATCCTTTGCTGAAATGAGAATAAAAAACAACTTGAGTAGCAAGATTCCTGTAACAAATAAAAGAGTGTGACTTCTTCCAAAGTAGTAATATAGTTCTATAGTCTGTGAAGCTGGAAACTTCCTTAGGAGCTTTTGACTGTCACAGTGGAATTGCTCATTCTGCTTCCAAGAATTCTTGCAAGTGACGTGTTTCACATGAACATCTATATCTGGTTTTCTTGTTTTCCTGATCATCACAGCTGCTTACGAGTGGTGTGTGACCAATCAGCAGCAGGAAATAGAAGAAGTGCGTCGTGATGAAGCGCTCCAGCTCCCAGAGGACCTGGATTACTTTGCCATTGATGTATCGCTCTCAGCAGAGGTGCGGGAGAAACTGGACTCCAACCGCCCTCAGACGGTAAGATATTTGGCCACAGCAAGGCTGAGGCGCATTGAAATACCTTCCATCTTCCCAAGGGGTATGGGGAGGTGAAAAGAATTATGGAAAGGAATACCCACAGGTTTTGATCTCATTTCTCACTAGCTCCAGTGTGTAGGTTTGTTTCTAGTTAATCTATTCCTGTTTCCATGTGCAGATTGGTGCAGTCAGCCGTATCCCTGGAATTACACCAGCTGCTATTGTTAATCTGCTAAGGTTTGTGAAAACCAGTCGCTGGAAGACAGAGAAGCTAAAAGCTTTACCTCAGTCTGGGAAGTGCTTACCAGGGAAAATGGACTCAGACAAAACTACTTCACAGAGACAGATTTCAGCCGAATTTTCTGAAGAGGAGACACAAAGTGCCTTTGTTAAAACACCTGTGTAGAGAATGGCACCAATCCTGCCAGACACTGTGGCAAGATCACCTGTGCTTGTGACCCTCTTGACAAATAACACTCATGCTGGCCGGATCCAAAGCAGTACTAGTTGAGTTTTGTGGCAGCGTCATTGAGTAGAGCAAGGATGATGAATGCATGAAGTAAATGCTCAGAACCTGAATACAGCCTGTGGTTTTGCTGATGCAAGTGAAGAGACAGCAGAACTGCTTTTAAAATTCCACTCATTTGGAAGATGTCGGATAGTCAAAATCTGTTCTAAAGCATCTTGTAAAGGACAGTGTTTTGCTTTTATAAAAGGAGTAACAAATGTTACCATGCTGAACTTGTGGCAGCACAAGGACATCTGAGTTGAAAAATGCGTTCCATTGACCTCAGTAATTGTGTTCAGAGCTGTACAGTGACTACACACAGTCTGGTGTCTTGGTGTGGTGTCAGCCAAGAGGAAACAACTGGCTATGAAAATACGTGTCACGTGAATGTATAAGCTTACGTTGGAGACTGAATGTAAACAGCATATCCTGCAGGTGTTTTTCGTCTTTAAAATAAAAAAGGCTTATCTTCAAACTCACTGAAGAACTTGGTTGTCACTTGGCTTTCAGCAGGGCCTTGACAGTTCAGTGGATCAGAGTTCACACACGTAAGGTGGGGCAAGATTTGCTACAGAGCTGGTGGAGGCAGCTGGATAAGACAGGCTGCTGCAGGCCGGGTGCTGAGGAAGGTGGGAACCTGCCCTAGGAACCACAACTTGGGTGGTGTGAAGCTCAGTCTGATGTGCTGTGGGCCCAGGGGAGCAGGACCCAAGGGTTTCTCATTGGCACTGGTCCTGCAACTGACAGTAATATAAATTGGTTCTGAGCGAGATCCAAGTCAATTGGATCAATTGGGCAGTCAGTTTGTCACTTGACAGCAAGAAACACTGAATTCAAGTTGCTGCTCACCTACCAAATCCTTGCCTGACTTAGGCAGCAGTCTCTGGTGCTAGTCTTGTTTCTGAACATCTTCTGAATTGACTGGGCAAACAGGCTTGAGAACACATTTTGTTATAGTTAAGTCATATAGTCTTGCAGATTAGAAAAGACCCTTAAGATCACTGAGTCCAACTATAAACCATATATGTATCTAATCTTGAAATTATGATTCTGAACTTTTCTCTGGCTTGTTTGCTCTGGGCGAGTGGTTTCTTTCCGGGCCAGAGAAAGGAATCAGAGCAAATTCTTTTTGTTGACAGAGACCTGTCATGCAGCAGGAGGCTGGGCAGAGTTTATAGCTTTGGGGGAACATCTGCCTGCCTGAAAGCATCTCCCCATCACCAGCCATCAGCCTGTGCAGAAGAGCTTTAGACATGTGATCTGTAGGTCGGTTGATGTCAGGATGGCTCATAAAAGCTAATGTATATCTGCCCCTTTATGTCTGTGGCCTATTTTCCTTCTGGCCTTGTTGGCTCAAAGGTTTACTTCAACCTTGTAAGTCTAAAGTTCAGCTTAAGGAAGGCAGCTATGCTTTCTGTAGTCTAACTAGGAGGACTCCAGGTATGGTACTGGTGAAATTTCAGCTAAGTGAACCCAAAGAAACCTGGAATCCTGTGCATGTCTGTCTATTCAAAGCAGTGGAACTTCCGATCCAGAAAGTTCTATGCTTTCTTCATGGCATTATCTTTGTATTATGTTTGGTTTTGATGTACCTATATCTGTAAAAACTTAGATCTAGGAAGGAAGCCCTATTGACACCTTCATCTTCTCCCTTTTAAGACAATTGTGCAGTCTCAAGACTTTCCTGGTTCTTGTCAGCATTTGACAGGAAAACCTTGCTTTTAATAGTGCATATCTTTAAAAGGCACCTTGCACCCTACTACAAAAGCAAACTCCTTTTTCTCAGCTTTCTGTGCTAAATTTATTTCTGTGCTTCTGGTTTCACAAGTGCCAGCATAAATCAAAGGGGGATTCCACTGAGCTGGGCTGCACCAATGTCAAAGAAAGAGCCAAAGGAGTGGACTTTTAACAGTTTAATAATGCACAGCTGTGGGCTAAGAAGGGGGAGAGAGTTAACTTCAGGGAAATTGAAGTGAGAAGAGTACAGATGCATTGCTTTGCAGTAGATCTTCTGTAACAACTGCTGTATTTCAGCATGAAGTGTGTCTTTGGCAACTGGTGAGATCCCTTGTTAATACAGGGTGCCCCTCTGTTCGCATAAGTGGGTTAATGATGTCCATATTTGCTGAAATGGAAAAGCTGGTGTATGCACAAGCTTGAGGGCTGGCTGTCCCTCAGGTATTGGCTTCATATATACAGGGTTTGCCAAAACATCTTGTGCTTGCTGAACAGTTCTTGTCTGAGAAGACCTTTAGCATGAAAAGAAATTATAGCTACAAGTAGTTCTATTCATTTTGTTAAGAAAACCAAGCACAGAAAGGGTAAATAATCTGCTGTAAATAGCATGGGCAGATAGGATGTGCCATGTCCTTTGTAGCCACCAAGGACTTGTTATAAGGCCCAGGGTTTGTTTTTTTACCTGAAAACAAAGTGAGCTTAGACCCTCATAGGTCCTGTGGTTTTTCTAAAGCCAACAGGATGGGAAGGGCAGAACTGGAGGAGCCTGCTTTTAACATGGGTGCCTGCTTACTTTTCCTTGTCTGCATGGTAATGAATTGCACTTTGTCCTCCTACAATCCTTGCTGTAACCAGGCAAGCAGAGAGAGAGGATGCATGACAAGGTTGGCCTAACTCACATACCAAGGGTCTTTGTTTTCCCTGTTTCAATGTGTGTGTCTCTTTTCCCTCCTGCAGAACATAGGCTTGGTGATCAGCACTTTTTCCTCAGTTCTCTACCATTCTATCTTGTACCAGATTTTTAAGGTAACTGTTATCTTCCATTCCTATTTTAGTTTCTATTTCATATCGTACTTGGACTGACCAGCTTATTCACGTTTTCTTTATGTCTGCCCGGAAGATGAAAGTGAGGGAAAAATGGAAAGATACGTTATGGTAGGAGAAACTAAAAGCTACCACCATTGGAGCCTTTGATGGTCTTAATGATGCTGGGATGTTTAGAATGGTGCAGCAGTAGCTGAGCTATATGGATTGCCTTAATCCCTCACTTGGCTGGCCCCTACAAGCACAGATGTGCCTCATAGTCCTGCATTGCCTTTGCATTTTCGTAAGTAACAATTTTCACATGCAGTGATTTTAGATGCTCAGGTGTTACCAGCTCTGATGCCTTACACCTCCCAGGACGTGCTTCTCCACCCAGTGACATGTATCTGATGATGGCATTTAGTGGATGCAGGGAGGAATCTGCTGTCCCCTCAGGGATGCTGTTTCCACCAAGGAGGTGCTCTCTGTGCTTCCCACAGCCTGTGCTGCTCAGAGTCCTTTCAGGGTGTTATTTCTGTCTTTTGCCATGATGGTATGGGGCTACTGAAAAATAAAAGGTGTGCTTCTCCTATCATGGCTAAAATAAGTGGTGCCCAGAGCATTGAGCTGGGAGATGGGAGACTTGCTATGCAATTGCTTTTACGTGAAGGGTAAGAAAAAAAAGGATTGATTCTTGATCTGTTGTTTAACAACAGTGATGCTTTAAGGAAACAAAATTTGCTTTTTTCTCTTTTGTTTCTAAACTGCTCTGCAGGTTTAAGCCTGCATATGTAACTCTGAGTGAGGGGACCTATGTGGATCCCCATCAGAGGCTCTCTGACTCCATAATCACCATCGTGTGGTCACCGTGCACAGTGCTGGGGCCCTGACCTCTGTGCCAAGGGGTGCAATAGCGACAAATCTTGTAGCCTGAAAGCTGGAGGCTGCACCTTGTTCACCTCTTTGCAGGCTTGAGGCTAGATACCTTGACATCCTGTTATGTCTCCTTGGGGTGCTCAGCTATGAACAGGCTCGAACATGTCCTTGTCCTCAGCTTCTCTGTGTCCCTATAGAGTCAGTGCCTCCTCACTGTGGGAGAGGGTCAACAGAGCTGCTCTGAGGGGGCTGCAAAGGGCTCCCCGGGAGGAGCATGGTTCACAAAAAGGCCGATGCTGTGGTAGAGACAGGAGGCAGAAGAAGTGAAGGGTGAAGGCATTCCTGCCTAGCATCAGCTGCAGCTCCCAGCACAAGCCCCAGGAGGCACATTTTCAGGCACCGCTAGGGACCGATAAGCACATGCTGTTCTTGTTCCAAGTGACTTAGCACTTGATGTGGTTAACTGAAGAGCAGGGGGGAAATGAGCTCACTCTGCCTTACAGGGCAGCAAGGAGAGGAGATGACAGCAGCCTGGGCACTAGTTTCCTCGGTTGCAATTTACTGTGGCTTTACTTGATAATTGCACTGTATGACCGGGTGGTGGCCCATGTCACAACCATACGGGACTTTCGGAGTCACAAGTGGAAGGGCTGCTGTGGCTGGCACTGCTGAGCTGGCGCTTCAGCGAAGTTTTGTCCTTGTCCCACTGCACCTCGGTAGACTTTGCCCGGGTGACATTGCCCCAGAGCAGGGCCAGCTGACAGAGGGGGAGCAGGCACAAGCTGGAAGGGGCCGAGCCAGAGGCAGAGCGGTCACGTCACAGGCTGTGATCTCAGTTCTCCTCAGCTGTGCCACGTGTGTAGAAGTCCTGCAGATGCTGCCCAGAAATGAGTCGCAGGAATTACCATCACAAGGAAGTGACGGCAGCAGAGCAGAGCTCTTGTTCAGGTTTGCTTTCCTTCTCCCGATTCATGTGCACACATGTACATGCCCTTCTTCTCCAAAGAATTAGGGTTCTATCACCCATAAAAGTGCATTAGCAGCAAGCTAGGTAATATTAGTTATTATTACTAGTAATAACAGTCAAGTAGGAGCAAACAATTAGATTTATTCTCTTTTTTTTTTTTTCCTCTAGGAGAGGATATTTAAGGGCTTATTTTACATAGAGACAACTCAACGCCAACAATCCTACATCTTTCTTCAAAATACCTGTGTCCAGTAAGCAGAACCACATCCCAGCTTATAAAACAAAATATTTATCAAATATCTATAAATAATATATATCTATAAATAGTAACAAACATGCAATAATACTAAATAATTGTAATTATATGGTATATAAATAATAACTATCAATAACTAAATATTCATTTCGGAGGGTTTCATTTTGTTTACTAAGGAATGAGCTTAGAATTCAGCTTCAAAATAGGAAAAACATTTTTAAGAAGTCTGGCAACTGCAATAATTAAAAAACAGATTAGGTAGGCATTTTACTAATTTATATAGATGTATAGATGTGTGTATATATGTATGTATATATATATGTACATACATACATGCATATATCAAAGAAAAAAATGAGTATTTGCTTAAGATGTGCCCAGGTGGCTGCAGATAAGAACCTGAAACTTTCCTCTAAATTTCAGGCCCACCTGCAATCAAAGCCCCCCCAGGAGGGAACATTTGTCTTGCCTTTGGGTCTCTGTGCAGGTTTGGAGTCAGCTGCTTCGGCAGCTGGCAGGCTGTGCTGAGCCCTGCAGAATGGGGACCTGGGCTGGGGAAATGGGCTCTGCTGTGGCTCTTCCCCTTTGTGTTAAATAATCTAGATTTTACTGGATTGAAAGGGAAAAAAAGACTGTGACTGCTGCTAGCAGAGTGGGCAGGGCCCCAAGGTAGGGGTAAGCTGGCTCTGCTTATTTCCACTGACTATGTAACACAAAAAAAATAGCATATTAACTCATGGATCTCTGTTTGTGCTAGACCTGAGCCTGCAGATGCTTTTGCAGAAGGATGACCAGGTTCCTGGATTGCTTTGCTGAGCCAGGAGAAAGCCCTAGCAAAGCACCTCAGCACACCAAGGGCAAACCTGCTGGTCCCACATCCTTAAAACCATGCACTTAGTCTATGGGAATGTTTCACCAAAGAAAGGTACCTTCAAATTTTGAATTTTTAAAGGAAAAAATAAGCAAAACCTACACAAATTCAGAGTACAGCTCCTTGACAGCCACCCCTTGTGCATCCTGCTGCTGCCCCACTGTCCCCCCACTCCCAGGCCAGAGACAGTCAGGTTAGCTCTGATTTACCTCCACGTTTCCACAGTATTTCACTCAGAATCTTTCAAGGAAAATACATGTTTAGCTGTCACCTTATCAGTGTAGAGAAGCTAGCAGATTTGAATTATGTTGTGTAAATATTTGAAACATAAAAGGATTAAAGAATTATTGGTAGGCAGCCAGGGAAAGTAACCTGATTTTTTTAAAAATAGGCAATTGTGTAATTGACTTACAATGCAGAAATAATCTGAAGGGACTAAAGAGGATTCAGAAAAGGCTAAAACCCCACAGCTTCTGCTTTGGAAACCAATAGTTTTGCCATCTAGCAGGTTTCCTTAAGCTCTTTCGCACCACAGGTGCCTTAGAACTACATAGAGTTAGAACCAGGTGGGTTGCATTTTTGATCCAAACTGAATTTATGTTGTTCCTTAAACAGATATTGAGTCATTTAGCACCAATGAGGAAAAATATATCCCCATACAGTACAAAGATTTTTGTCTACATGGTTTATCTTGATCAAATCTAAAATATAAATATGCATCTAGACACGCAATTTTTCAAAGTTTGTCAACACCATTCAAAATATATTGAGACAGCTATAGGCAGAATGTGAAATAGTCTTTCATCTGCAAGTTCAGTAAATAAGGTATTCCAGTTATTAGCCTTGCACAAACTGGTCTGAGATATAATTAAAACATCTCAAAGCAGTAGTCTGAGCTCAGCCCATTTTATTCCAGCCTAAACTATCTACCTAGGGAACCAACAGTGAGCAAGAAGTTATTTGGTTACAGCAGCTAGAACTGCACTGCTCCACTTCCCTACAGACCAGCCAGCCTTTGTTGTATCTGATCCTGAATACCTTGCCCACATGTATTTTAGGGACATTTATGTATCATAAAGGGGCTCCAGACCCCCAAAGCATGCATCAACTAGAAAGGAAATTGTATTAATCTTCCAGTTCCCCACCACCACCTTCAGCAACAAAACTGAAACATAATACATCAATGTAATAATCCAGCCAGTTTTCTGCCTTCATGGCTAGCTCTATCACCATAGCAGTATACTTTCACACTTCCTTCTGTATAAACACCACCAGCATTGCAGGACAGGGGGAAAGTGTTAAGGACAGCTGCAAAAGTTGCCTAAAGAAATAAGCAGTCAGAAGACAAATACAGTTCTCAACTATTAATGTTTATTAAAAGTTTGATTGAAGTCGTTTTATTCCCAAGTTTTGTTTACAAAAGACTAATAATTTCCCCGGTAGTCAAAGATTAATAAAAGAACTGAGATGGGATTACATTAGTGCATAGAAAGCAAATCTGGTCTATAAAAGTTAAAATTAAAAAAACCCCAGAATGTGTAAAATTTAGGTTTTAAATACATGAAAGCAATTGCTAGTATGTTATGCAGTGTTCACAAGTGTTTTTACTGCACACAATGTGAAGTTGTTAGATGCAACACTGTCTGTCTCTAGGCTTAAGGTTTTCTACCTCCTACAGAGGCAGAACCACTCCCTCTGCCCCCAACTACACAGCTCACTCTCACCCCCTGCTCATCATGGGCCGTTTTAACGTGAACCATCCTCCCAGCAGTTGCTCTGACCTGTGCACAGCTGACCAGAAGTGGGGGCCTCTTGCAAGAGCAGCACTGCACCATGCTGTCTCCCTTCCGCTGCTTGGGGTCTGACACCTCAAATGCCCAGTGCAGCATCACACTTGATTTTGCCAAAAGGATTTGAATCAGTTATTACAAGCAGATTTTCAAACTCTCATGGAGCAGACACCCACCCAGCTGTAGACAACACTGTGCAACGTGCAGAGGCACTGCAGACAGGGTGTTGCATATCCAGTCTGCAGCCGGCCAAACCAAACATCCTGCACCTACAAAGGAATGTGTAAGAAATCCAACGCACGCAGAGCTGTGCTGTGAAGGCAGCTTGTGCCAAAGCTGCTTTGCTTTTCATCCAAATTAGAACTTTGCTGAACCAGTTTGACCAAAGTCTCTTGGAAAAAGGTCAGCGGTTTAACTGAAAAGCATGCAAAGATTTGGCCAGATACTTTAAGGCAACAGTACATCTGCCTCCATTTTGAAGTTATGTACTTCCTGTTGCCTTGAGGACATTAACAAACTTCCAGAAGCAGCACTTAAGCAGCACAACGAGAGTCCCTTACTGAATTCCACAGCCTTGCTGTGCTATGGAAGCCCTCTAAACCATTGCTTCCACTGTATTTGGCACATCTGTACCTTCAAACACTGTGTGTAATACTCCAAGGTTTTGCTGTAGTTAAAGACACTGAAGGTGAGCAGAAAAGGAGAAAAGATCCAACCAAAGCAAACAGAACATGAATATAAGTAACAGCAGATCAGGTCTATCCAAGCAGTACAGATATGAGTTCCTGCAGAGCAAGCACACAGCCAGAGAAGGAAAGGAAAACAACCAAGAGAATACTGTCATTACAGGCAGAACAAACATACTGGTGTAATGGAACAATAGTCCCTCAAAGACTGAATTCTTTTTGACCTTATGTGGGGATGCTGTGGGGAAATCATGTGAAAGGTTAGTAAAACAGCTGTGTCATTATGCAAGTCAGGTCTGATTATCCATTAACTGCTTGTCTCCATTTACCAGTTCAAAGCAAGACTTCTATGCTGGAATCCCCAACTATTACTGCTGGTATTTCTTACAGCCATGTTTCAGTTGGGATTATTTATCTAGTGATTAATAGTAATCTTTTGGACTAGATACCCAAGTCCACTTTAACTGATGACCCAAATCTTCAATTCATTGTTACAGATAGCAGGTACATTGTTGCAGTATGTTTAGTGCAGGCTACAATGGTGGATCATTCAGAAATTATATCAAGTGTAATTCTAAACACAATTTTTAAAATTTGGCTATTGAATGTCTTACCATGTATTAGAAAACATTTATGTAAAATTGTTTAATCTTTAAAGAGTTACACAACACTTGATCAGTTTCCCAGGAAAAAAAATGTTTCTGCTTGCAATTAGAAAAATCCCTGTACAAAACTTATGGGAAACCCAACACTGGATTCTTTCTTTATGCTTTTTATGTGTTCTTGTTTACACTATTTCTTTGTCATGATATGAAGTTTTCTTGGTTTACTCAATGCATCACAGAATGCACCAAAACACTTCAAATGTTGCCTGGTATTTGTGTTATTCAATCTAAAAATTCATTTTAAAAGAAAGCACCAGAAAAGTAATTTTTTAAGGCTTAGATAAGTTAAAAACAGTAAACTTGCAGCTGAACTTTGCTCTACTCTTCAGAGATAGATAATCTGAGTATTTGCCTTTAAACTTCTGAACATACTTAAGTAACAATGATCCTTTCTGATCCCGCCAGTAGATAAAGGTTTTGCCATAAACTTAATGTTAACCCAAAGAACACAGAGACATAGCATTGAACTTCTGTTTTAATGGTCTCAAATTCTGTGACAGATTTTTGGTCTCAAGTTTCCATTTTAAAAAATTTATCAATTTTAAAGACTAATAACTTAAACTGCCACGAAACAAATGGTCCACAAACATTCCTTTCCTTCTGAAGCTTTTACGATGCATTGTAATCATTAACCAGTCTTTCACTATTAAACTTAAATGGCCAATTGAGACAAACAGTTCTGAGACCGTTCTTCCACCACTGATTAAGACTGAGGTGGCAGCTGGTGTACAGAATTTTCATTTAGCCTTCTGAGCCTTCTGGGCAGACTTTGTGACCTTGCCAGCTCCTCCAGCCTTCTTGTCAACTGCCTTGATGACACCAACAGCGACCGTCTGCCTCATGTCACGCACAGCAAAACGACCTGAAAACAAAAACATGTTTCATGACTTTTGTCTAGAGCTACAGAACTCACGGCAGAAATTGCACAGAGCAACATACAGCATTGAGTTAAGTGAGCAAATCCTCTGAGACAGACATCCTCTGCAAAGTAGCCCTGTACCACTGATGTTTTGGTTTCAAATTACAGCTTTCACCAGCATTTCACAGAATACACTATATCCCAATACTCAGAATCAAGAAGTGTCTTTTCCAGAGATCGGTTATTGAAACACTTTAGAAGATGCCTTACCAAGAGGAGGATAATCAGAGAAGCTCTCAACACACATGGGTTTGCCAGGGATCATATCAACGATAGCAGCATCTCCAGATTTCAGGAATTTGGGGCCATCCTCCAGCTTCTTGCCAGAACGACGATCGATCTTCTCTTTGAGCTCAGCAAATTTGCAGGCAATGTGAGCAGTATGGCAATCCAGCACAGGGGCATAGCCAGCACTGATTTGGCCAGGGTGGTTCAGGATAATGACCTAGAAAACCAAGGAAGCCAAGTTAGCACTGGGATGATTTTGAACACTGATGTATCTTACAAAGCCAAGGAATTAATGAGATTTGCTTCAAGCAAATACATCCCAGCACACAAGCAAGTATCACTTTATAACTTAGTCCACAAGTGAAGAAAGACTCCCATTTCAGAACACAAAGCTACATTTCAAACATCCTTAAACAGATGCAAAAAAATACCTGTGCTGTGAAGCCAGCAGCTTCCATTGGAGGATCATTCTTGCTGTCACCAGCAACATTGCCACGGCGAACATCTTTCACAGACACGTTCTTAACATTGAAGCCAACGTTATCACCAGGCAGAGCTTCACTCAGGGCCTCGTGGTGCATCTCAACAGATTTTACTTCAGTTGTAACATTGACAGGAGCAAATGTAACCACCATGCCTGGCTTCAGAACACCAGTTTCCACACGGCCAACTGGTACAGTACCAATGCCTGCAAAGGAAAAGGAACATCAGTAATTCAGGTTAATGGATAGATGCCCTTATGGGGAAAAAACACTTGAGACAAAACATACATTTTTGACTTGAAACAAAACCTCGTGGGCAAACATTTGCATTTCTGGCCCATACATCAGCTGTCGTGGCAAGTAGAAAAGCATTACAGACTACACATACCGCCGATTTTGTAGACATCCTGGAGAGGCAGACGCAGAGGTTTGTCAGTCGGACGAGTTGGTGGCAGGATGCAGTCCAAGGCTTCAAGGAGGGTGGTTCCGCTGGCACTACCATCCTTTCGGGTAATCTTCCAGCCCTTGAACCAGGGCATCTGTAATGAAAAACAAGCTCTAGAGTAAGCTGTCAAATTTAATGGCACAAGGCTGAAAAAGGCTAAGTGATGTATCTTAGCATTATCTCAGTATCTGGCTGTTGCAGAATAAGAATTTTTTGAGTCCTCTGATTCCGGACCTTATCACTTTCAACCGTAATTATTACAAAACACATTCATTTTATCATTGCGTAATTTGTCTCAATATCCTCCTAGTTTCTAATATTAATAGAAACAAATGTCAAACCTACGTTAGAGCTAGGCTCCAACATGTTGTCGCCGTTCCAACCAGAAATTGGCACAAAAGCTACAGTGTCTGGGTTGTAGCCAATTTTTTTGATGTAAGTGCTGACTTCTTTGACAATCTCTTCGTATCTCTTCTGGCTGTAAGGTGGCTCAGTGGAATCCATCTTGTTGACACCAACAATCAGCTGTTTTACACCCAGGGTGTAGGCCAGAAGGGCATGCTCACGGGTCTGCCCATTCTTGGAAATACCAGCCTCAAACTCACCAACACCAGCAGCAACGATCAGGACAGCACAATCAGCCTTTGAAAAAAGAAGGGGGAGAAAAACAAAACCAAAACTCTTATTATAATGCTTGTGCATTTGTCAGGGTATTACAGGATCCCCCCCCATACCAACTAAGGACCAACCTTCCTCAATTCCCCAAATTCTTGATTTTATTTACAAACCTGAGAAGTTCCAGTAATCATGTTCTTAATGAAGTCTCTGTGTCCAGGAGCATCAATGATGGTGACGTAGTATTTGCTTGTTTCGAATTTCCACAGGGAAATATCAATAGTAATACCACGCTCACGTTCAGCCTTCAGCTTGTCCAAGACCCAGGCATATTTGAAGGAACCTTTGCCCATCTATGATTAATAAAAAAAAAAGTTTGCTTTTTTCCCTTTTTTAATGAAAAGTAAGTTATGTATCTGCATTTACTTCAGAAAGATCACACTCTGGCTAAAGATCAGAATCTATGAATAGTAAGTGGCTCAACACTGAAGCATGTTGCTGCTCATAAAGCAAGCAACAAGATACACTTGGCACTACTAGTGAGAGATGCCAACAGTTTTCTGTTTATTGAACCTGTTGACAGTTGAGCCCCATTGACAGCTTGTTAATTGCACTAATGCATCTTAACGATAGAGCTCTTGAGCCCAGAGTTCTACTATTAAGTGTCCTCTCCAAATTTACACTCTCTCACTAATGCAATCCTTGTGGTAATCAACATTTTAACTGCCACTCTGCCCAACATTTATGTAATCTTCATTCTGGAATGTTTTAAAGACCTATGCTGTTGCTATACAGAAAAAAAAAAAAAAAAATCAGTAAAACTTACTGATTTTTAAATGAAACCTTAATAGATCAACTCATTTTAGTTCCATCCTTTACTACACATACACACAGACTGAACCGGGCAACTCTACTTAACATATAACTGCAGACATATTTATCCACGTGTAGCTTTAGACCTTTTTTTTCTGCCCTTGCTCTACACTTTAACACTTTTGAGTTTCTCCAACTAACACAATGGCGGACTGAACACTTGCGCACTTGTTCCACCTCAGGGACAACTGCAGCCCAGCTGCCGCCCCGCGGCCACGCCACACTGAGCCACTTGTTCCCCTCCCGGGGCAGCCGCGACCCAAACGCGCCTCCCCGCGGCCGCAGCGCGCCCTGCAGCGCCCCTTGGCAACCCGGGCTCTCCCTGGCCATTCCTGCACCCGCAGTGCTGCCGGCTGCCAGCCCACAGGCCCACGCACCTCAGCCGCTTCTTTCTCGAACTTCTCGATGGTTCTCTTGTCGATGCCTCCACATTTGTAGATGAGGTGGCCGGTGGTGGTGGACTTGCCAGAATCGACATGGCCGATGACGACGATGTTGATGTGGGTCTTCTCCTTTCCCATTTCGGATGGAAGTTCAGATGTTTCTTTCGGCAAAAGAGAATTGACACCTGTAAGTTCCGCAGAACAGAGAGCTGGTTATGGCTCAGTCCGGGCAGCGATGGCGGCGCCACGCGCGGGGCAGCCCTGCCCGGCCGGGATGGCGGCCCTGCCCGGCCCGGCCCCGCCGCGGAGGGGAGGGGAGAGGAGGAGCGGGGCCAGCGGGCCGGGCCCCTGGGCGCGCCGCTCGCATCGCCCCCCGCCCGGCTCGAGTTACCCCGCCGGCGGTGGCGGTGGCGGCCGTGGCGCGGGGCGGCGGCGAGCGGGCCGTGCGGAGGGCGGGGCCGGCCCGCTCCTTTGTGTGACTCACCCCGCCCGGCCCGCCGCGTCCTCCATTTTGTGGCGCTGGCGGCGGGCAGAGAAGGCGAGCGGCCATTTTTT
>JAWWEE010000105.1:85862360-85913152 GCA_035221455.1 Xenops minutus | reverse complement strand
GCTGTCCCCGGCCCGCCCGCTGTCCCCGGCCCGACGGCTGTCCCCGGCCCCACGGCTGTCCCCGGCCCGCCCGCTGTCCCCGGCCCGCCCGCTGTCCCCGGCCCGCCCGCTGTCCCCGGCCCGACGGCTGTCCCCGGCCCGGGGCAGCGCCCGCTCCGCTCCCCTCGGCCCGGCCCGGCCCGGCGGGGCTCCGGAGCGGTGCCCCTCCCGCTCGGGGATGGCGGGCGGTGTCCGGGCCGAAGCGGGGCAGCCCCGAGCGGGCCGGGCGTGAGGCCGGGCGGGACACGGCCGGCCGGCGGCGATGAGGGACGGAAGGGCCCGGGGACAGCCCTCGGTGGATTAATTGCGTGCCTCATGATGGGCACAAAGCAGCGCGATCGGCGGGGTTAGAAACGTGCAGTGGGTTGCCCAGACAGGCATGGCGCAAATGTCGGCTGAGCAGGCCGGGATGGCAGAGCGGCCCAGCGCTTTGCGTCTGAGCCTGCCAGAAACAGCGGGAAAGAACGGGGAGAAGCAGGAATTCCAGGAAGCTTACTACACCAGAATAAGAAACCATCGTTTGGCTTTAAAAAAAAAAAAAAGTGTTTTGTTTTTTTTTTCTTTTAAGAAGCTTTTTCTGTCTTTGTTGTACCATTAGAGAACAAAAGTTGACTCGGCTGAGAAAACTTAGGCACAAAAATACAAACCAAGGTGGATGCGATTCTAGCAAAGATGTGGCCGAAGTGAAAACGAATTAATCACAAAAGCATTCAGGACACGGGGCTTCTCTGCAAGAAATGCCCCTATCCTCTATTCTCTCATCAGAAAACCGGCAGCCCTAGAAAATTATTTTTAGAATCATGGCAATGAGGAGTCACAAAAGAGCTCACATCAAATGTCAAGGCTCTCGTGATTTCCAGTGGATTGTTCTCTGGTTTTCTTGCTCCTAACATATGTAAGAAAATCCATTAAATATTCAACATCTTCTATACCTATTCAAGACAAATTAAGCTGAGAAGCTGAACTATCTCAGTTATTTTTCACCTAGCTCAAAGCATACAAAGCTACGTAGTCGGTTTTCTTACTCAGCTACCTTCTATGTGTGTCAGCAATAGTTACTTACCTATAGACAACTATAATCCCATTCATTTGCTGGTATGCACTTCAGGTTGCAGTTGTAAAGCATGGAAATAGGTTCTTGTTCAAAAACAAACAAAAAAAGAACAACATCAACAAACAACAACAAAACACCTCATGCATCTACACTTTCATTTGACTGCCAAGTTTCTCTAGCTGACATAAACCTAGCATCAAATTCACTAGTGAGCTGTAAAGTTAGAACTTCATGGTGTGATATGACATTGAAGTGTCAATAATACACTGTGATATCTGGCATTTTTCCACACAAAAGGTAAAAAAGGTGCATTTAAAAGATGCTTAGTTTAGAATGCACCTTTTACACAAATAATCAGTTTCATAGTAAACTTTCCAAAAGGTTTGGGTATTATTAAACAAACACACTGACTTTTAAAAAATGAATAAAGTAATAAAGTTCTTCTCATCCCTTCCTATGTTTTCAGGCAGAGACAAGTGCGGGGGGGGAGGGGGCTGGGTGGAGGGAAGATAGAGGGGGTTCAGCTTTCCTCAGAACTAACTATTGGGGCAGTTATTAGTGAAGACATTGCATGTGAAGACAGTAACAGGGAGGGGGATCACTTTCTGGAAATGTAAATGCATTATTATGAAGTGATTCAGTGGCTCAGGTTGAAGACCAAAGGGTAGTATTTGTTAAGAAAGCTAAGCAGTACTTTTTGGGTCTCCTATAAAGAAAAGACTGTAAACACAGCTAAAAAGCTTTATTCTTCAGGATGGTTTGAAGTTAGCTTTTAAAATGTGTATTTCAGTGGGGGTTATTTTTAATGGATTCGTCTGTCTCATATAAAGGTAGTTTTAACACTTCCCAAATGTAGTCAATTACTTGTGTCCCAATAGGGAGAGAAGGAAATATGTTACTAATTTCTTACATGGCTCATACTAAACTGCACATTTCTTTTTTCAAGAGACTGTTTTTTACAAGACTTTTTAATAAATAAAGGGTTTTGAACCAGGTATTTCTTAAGAGAGCAATTTTTATGATATGTACATAGCTGAAAGCTATGAAAGCTGAATTTGTAGTACAAACTTTTAACCATAGTCCTAGTTCAAGTCTACAGCAGTTGTTTTTTTCCCTCTCCATTTCTTTAACTGAGTTTTCAAACAAATTTTATTATTTCCTCTTTAATCTCAGCAATACATGTTTTTATTCTCTCAACAACTAGGGTATCTCTTCTTCTCCATTCTATTAGCAGAACATTCCTATTATCAATCTCACAAATATTTATACAGCTGGAGACCTTCAGATATATGAGTAGCTTCACACAATTCAGTGGAAATGCATTCTGAAGAATTGTCTCAGCAAACACAGATAGGCATACACTGGACTAAATCCTGCATGCAAACAGCCTGCTAAAGTTTTAGATTTTATTCATTTGGCAAAACTCATCTCTTTGATACGTAACATTTAGATAGAAACAGAGATAAGAGATTTCAAGAAGTCATGGTCTTTCAGGCTGCGGAACAGTGCTTATTCAATCCAGACTGACTTTGCAAATAGGAGGACTTTGTGGGCAAAAATTACGCATTCTCCTTTGAGCACTGGTGAGCATATGCTACACTGAAATATCCTCTGTCCACATGTGTCTCCAGTGTAAAAGCACATAGAATCTATACAGTAGCCACTATTTTAAAAGGGGTTTGAATCTCAGATCAAATTATATTAATGTGACAGTTATGCTGTCTGTATATCTAAGCCAAATATTCTAGCTTTAAAAAATAAATGTTGCATGGATTTTGAATCACAATAGCTACTGCAGCATTACTTTCATTTTAGCATGTGGACTCAGCACATACAGAATGTGCTATAAACTTAGAACACAGTCACAGCCAGTGAAATCATGCTAGAAAATAAAAGATGTGCTCACTGAGCACCTCTGAAGAGTTTTAATGCTCTACCATATACATGTGGGAGTGACATCTTTTTTAGCCAGACTCCTGCACAAAGATGAAGGTAACTAGTGGTTATACAACTACTTTAACTGCAAATGGCCAAGGTCATTCAGTAGTGTAAGCAAACAGACTTTATAAGCACAAGACTTTAAACACAGACCTGATAAATTCAGTTAAATCAGCCTCACTATATATGGAAGAGGCATTAAGATTTCTTGAGGGCACTTTGAGAAAGTGCTATGGCAAACCAGTCCAAAGTTACCAATAAGTAAATGGTGATTAGCAAAACCAACTCTAGTACACAGCACTACTTTGTACTAGCCTCATACTTATTGTGAAATTTCTAATCCCTGCATTACAATTATCATACTGTGTACATTTGTCCAAAGTTCAACATAAAACATAGCATGAGCACACAGCTTCCAAATACATGTTCTTTAATGCATTGATTCTTAACAGAAGTAAAAAGCATTTACATCTGTTACAAAATCCGTTCCTCTACATGTTCCTAACACTACCAGATTTTACAATTGTCTATTTATTAAATAAAAAAAATAGAATAATGTTGCTATTCATATATGTAGAGAATAGACAAAAAACCTTCTTAAAATAAGTTTAACTTGATGGGGGAGGTAATTAAACTACTTGAAAAAAGCTACTTCTGAAAGTTATTTAGCTCTGTACAAGTGACTGAGGTTTTTATATAAATGAAATTGCTTGGTAAAAGAAAGAAAAAAAACAGTACATACACTTTAAGTTACTGTCTTAGTAGACAGCACAAATTAAACCCCTCCATCTTTGGAAGTTTAAGACTTGGACTCAATAAAGTCGTCAACAACCTTGTCTGATCTCATAGCTGACCTTGCTTATAGATTCATAAAAGATTTTACAGGAGGAGATATAAGAGCATGGCCTTCAAAACTGTTGAGAGTATCATAGGGATGAATAAGCAGTTAAAATTTCAGTCTTCTGAATAACTTAACATGACCCTCTCAAAAATTCACTGCTTCCCTAAGCCAAGTTTCCTCTGGGAAGAACTGCTGTTCCAGTCACAGCATTTAAAATAGGTGAAGGATTAATGCTCAGAGGATAGCCTGCTTTAAAAAAAATGCTTTGGACAATCTTTTCAAACCACGCTTATCCACAGCACAAGAGAATTCATTTATAACGAGTGTTTAGTATGAGCTCTGGTACTGAAGGTTTATCATCAGACAGAGTGTGTATACCGTGATGCAACCAGAATTAACAGTTGTATTTAAAACCGTGTTCTGTTCCGTGGAGGTCTGCATTTGTGAGCTAGAAAATGAAAGTATCTGATTTAGAGCAAAATTGTTCTAAGCAGGAAAAAAACCAACTTCACAGGTGGCTGCTTCAGTAAGAGCGTTCTGGAACTGAACAGTGAATGGGAAGATACATACAGACAGCTAGAAGACTTCAGATCCAAGAATAATTCTTCCATTTAAACAAAAAGTAACCCTTCACTACAGACATCTGAAAAAGCTTCATAAATTCATTAGTGGTAGACTAATTTATACCAACTGGTGACCTGGCTCCAGGCAAAAAGCAGAATTACTAGACACTAATGCAGAATAAAGGTGAAGGGCTGACGAAGAAACCACCATTACAGAGAAACAATATAATTTGTTAAACTGTTCTGTGGTTTTGCATGAAGTGTATTACAACAGCAAATAGGCTACAGCCTCTTCCCCAAATGGATCACATTTTTACTATATCTCACTACCTTTTGGACACCCTAAATGAATGGTAAGCCCTTCTAGGAATTAAATTCCAAGAATACCCTAAATGGGACCATTATATGCATGTATATACATCTATATATAAATAAGCATGTGCATAAAGAAAGTGTTAGTTACTGAACTGAAATCCACTGGGTGAGGACAGTTTGGCTCTTGTTGTCAATTTATCATGAACATCCAAAATTCCATTTTGAAGCTCTGGTCTCTTCTGCTAAAAATCATTTTGTCAAAAGCAACATGTTCATCTTTTTGTGCCGATAAGCCTGTGACAGAACCTTCAAATGGGACCTCAATTCCTCACCCACTGACCATGCTGAGCCCTCACAGCAATTGAGCTATGCTCTGATAACTTTCCTTAATGTTTACTCATCAGGTTAATTTTGCTGCCTCTCGCTATAGTGGGTTTGGAGCTGGCTTGTGCACTTGGCAAAAAAATGTAAATCCTTGTTCTCCCCTTGCAGACCTTTTGTATTTTCCCCCTTTCTGCCTCTCCATGTAAAGGCAAATTATCAAGGTAGGTGACATTGTATAGATATATTCCTAGGAGGTGTTTATTTGAATCAAAAAATCCTGAGCTGCAGCTTATGGCTGCAAGGGAGAGAAACATAATAAAGGTGACTTTGGTGCAGACTGCAAAAGTAGGCTACAAATTGGAGACAGTGGATGGATAGGTCAAAGGAGGAAGAAGGGCAGTACCTGAGACTTGGGCTGGTAAGTAAGGTGCAGATACATCCAGCAGTGTCATTGTTCACTCTCCCATCTTGACGTTGCTGTGGTTTTGACTCTTGGTGTCACTCACTGCAATCCACACACATCATTCTTGTTACGTGGTAACCACAGTAACCAGAAGTGGTGCAAGTCAAGTAATTTAGAAGCCTTGCTCAGATTTAGTGAATATAGCATATGCTTGACATTTATTCAGTTAATTTAGGTTGGAGACTATTAAAGTTTGGAAAAGTTTCTGAGAAGAATGATGAGAATAAATCTAGATCTGGAAAAGTACTTACATTTGATCTGTTCAGTCTATACTGAGCTTACTGAAAGACAGTTTGGCTTAGTCTTCAGGATTCCACAAGACAGAAGATACTGTAAAGGAAGAATCACAAGTCTGGGCATAAAGACACAAGAAGATTCAAGATTGTTGGTAGTTAAATTGAGGTAGAAATAGAAACCTCTTATTTGTAAATGTCAATGAAAGACATAGCAGCTTGCTTAAAGTGGTAAGCCAATACATGAAGAAATGCTCAATATTTAATTATGTCAGTAAAAAAAAAACCAAATACAATAAAGGATCAAGAACTTGGTGTGGGGGGAAGGAGAAGGAACAGGTGGGGCCATTTGCTTAAAATGATGTCTGTACTTTTAGTTAGCCAACTCTTAATACAGTCTCTGAAGTATTTGGCCGGATGAAGCTATCTCAGAACCACTGCTGATTATCATGGAAAGCCATGAAATGGGAAGGTTTCAGAAATGTAGAAAATAGAAAAAACATCAGAAAAGTAATAAATAAAGAAAAAGCATGAAGAGAGGAAAAGCACACGCATAAGCTGGGCAGTTACAGAACAGTTGGTCTAATGGCAATTCCTGGAAAAATATATTGGAACAAATGAACTATTTTTAGAAGATAATAAGTTGATAAGTAACAGAGCCAGACTTGTTAGGAGCAGATTGCATCAAACTGATCTTGTCTACTGTGACAGGTTTAGCAGGCTCAAGGATGGTGAAATGTGGATATCATTTAACTTAGGGGAAGATATGATGCTTCTTACAGGCAATTTGTGTGAGTAAGCTCAGCAAACTTTGGACAAAATAATGGATGTGCAGGAGACCAGCTGAAGATGACAAGGGCTAAAAGTGACTGCTAATATCACTATGAAAGTTTGTATCAAATCAGTTTCTGTGGGTGCAGACATTATTCCACCATACAATTATACAATTATATATATACACAAATGGTAGTTTTAAATTGCACATTTGGGGGAAAAGGGGCGGGGAACACCTCTGACAACTTCAAAGGTCAAGTTTAGAAGTCAGAATGATGTTGGCAAGTAAAGAAGAAAAGGTCTAAAATAATTAGGAAATAAATTAAGGTTAGTATTTGTCCTTTGTAAGGTACGGCTCACTGCACAAACACATGAGAAGTAGCAGCTACCCACCAGTCCAATATAAAAGGACCTGGGCTTAGAGTGGATCACAAACTGAACATGAGTCAACACTGCCATACTCTTGTGAAAAAAGCAAACATACAGAGATGTATAAACAGAAATGCTGTGAGATATATAAAACAAACCTTTCACTTTACTTAGCACTCATTAAAGCCTCGGCTGGGATACTTTGTCCATACTTTGTCTGTCTCAGGAACCATGCTTCAAGATGATATCCAGAGGCAAAAACACTGGAACAGATTCTGTGGGCAGCTGGTAAAACCTTCATCACTACCCAACTTCTTACAAGCACCTAAATACCTAGTAGGAATGGTTCATGTATAACTACTACTTACTTACCTATACATACCCAAAAGTCTCTTCAAGCCTTAATTTCAATAGAAGATCTGTGTAATCACAAATTAGTTTTTTATACCATAATTTTAACCCATGTTGTTTAGCTACAACTTTAATGTGTTTGTATCAGCTGAAGGTCAACCTTTGTAGTTATAGTAGTTACATCTGAATGGAAATTCACAAATATTTCAACCAGTCATAATGCATCTCACTGTGTAAATTCCATCTTCCACACTAGATGATCAAATACAATTTACTGAAAACAAAAAAGCTGGCCTGATATAACTAAGAGAGAGATGTGGAAGGAAATGGAGTAGTCACTCCTAAACTCTAACCAAGGAAGACTCAGGCTAAAAATGAAAAATTAGAGATGAAATTTTATACCACAAACTCATCCTGCCACTGCATATGGCTATGGTTATGTTAGAGCTGTTAGGAACTGAGCACACGCCTGGCATATTGTTATAAAGCATTCATTCTGTACTACTTTCTTATCAAAATCAAATGCTGGAAAACATGTTTGGTTTGCCCAGCAGTTTCTAAACACCATCCAGAAGAGTGCTAAAAACCAGCGCACATGACTTTCCCACAGGCAGTGATACCATGACAGGAACTATCAGCTAAGTGGTATTCTGGGGGAGTTCACTCCCTAAACGCCGCTACCTCTCAAAGTCCCTTCAGTAACAATGCTTGTGAGAAACGATAGCTGTGGTTTTGCAAGGCAATCACAGAGGAATGGCATTTCAGAGGTTAAAATCTTGTATCACACATTGTATAAAGTAGACTTCGGCCCCTTTAAACCCGGAGCAGGTGTTGAGTCAGCTCTTTGCACTTAGGCCAAATCTCAGAACGACAGGGAGCCAGGACTGACAGGACATCCTGTCTGGCCACCACGGTATGGGATACTGAGTGGAGGGCAAATGAAGCGAATATGAATAGATAAGACTGATACTTGAGCTGTGGCTACCCCCACAGCCCAGAATAAAAGATATGTAAAAAAGTCAGTATGGACTAGAAAAAGATTGCAAAATGATTCATACCAGCCAGTCATGTGTTACTGTCCTCTGCTGCCTGAAACAGGAACTCTCCTACTCTCAGCAGGGGACAGCCTGTGCTACTAAAACTGTGAATAGCACTCAGGGATCCCCTTTGTGCAAAGCAGGAAGAGCTAGAAGGTCTATCTCAGTTACCGAGCAGTCTCCATGGCACAGTCTGTGCAATTCCTAAGGCGACCTGAAGTGAACAGCACACACTCTGCGTTTTAAATACTGTGTACTGGTTTTGATTTAGCACAGAGAATATTAAATCACCCCCAGCTGTTTTATGTACATACATTGTCATTCATGATAGAAAACCCAATTGTGTGTGCACACTATGCACAGGTATGAATACTGTAATAATACAACCTGTTGTGGTGCACATAAGCAATGGCTCTCCCACTCTCCCCCCACCTGAATGGGGACCCCACCATCTAAGGTAGGGGTGCATGTGTATGTATGAGTAAACCGGCAGTTGTAAAGAAATGCTCCTCTAAATTTAGCTCTGTGGAGTCGTTAGAGACCCAGTGCGGTATCGCTATTTATGGGAAATAGTTTATACTTGCTCTGCAAGCTAATGCAGTCCCATTTACCTCACAAAGCTGTGCAGTGAGTCATGAGACCCGGCAACACTCACACGCCCATACGCACTACGGAAGCAGAAACTCTTACTCACTTGCTTTTCCCTTTTCTTCTGGGATATTCCTGAAAAACAGTATCCATTAACAACAGCTCAGAATAATGACAGTGACTGGTGTGGATAAAAGAAAGTGTAACATAGAGAATATGAAAAGCAAAAGAAAAGTCTACTCCAAACTAAGCTTTTAATTTCCTCTGTTAAGCTTACATCCGAGTTCAGCAATTTGAAAGGTGTTATTCCTTTCAAAGCTAAACCTATGCAGCTGGGAATACCTGCCAGAAGAATTGCTTTTCTTCTCTATCAATCCAAAGATTTCCTGCACTGGATCTAGTGAATGTATAGTTGAAAGGGGAGTGGGATCAGTGAAGCTATTCACAGGAAAACTATTGTTTTGTTTTTGATTTCTATTCAATCATCCAGATGACCAAATTAATTTCATGGCCACGTGATTCCCTGATGCAACCCACAGGAAGCAGAATATATCATTTAGGTGTGAAGGCTCAGTTACATCAGCTTAGCTACAAAGTGAAATTGCACTCTCATTTATTCTCAACTAAGCCATTATAACCACCAAGTCAGATTTAGGCTGTGTCACATACCACACACATTCCTGAAAAATCCAGAGCTGCAGTTCATGCTTAAACCTTGTGAAAATACTTACCTCTTTCAGAAAGATTGTATTTTTCAATGGCATTTTCTATTTTTTCCACTGCTAATTGTAAAGTATTCATTACTCAGCAGAGAAGTCAATGGTAATGCACACAAAATAAGAATTATCATTTACAACCTTACAAGTTTACAACAGTATATTACTTTTCACTATGTGCATGACGAGGTAACACATCAGACCATCTTAATCATCTTAGTGGGACCCTAATCATATGATCTCTATAGTCTCTGAATTCTGGGTTCTGAATTCAGGAGTTGTGCGTGGTTTTGGTTTTTTGGTCTTGTTTGTTTTTTTTTCTGTTGTTGTTTGTTTGGGTCTTTTCCTTTTTTTGCTGCTAACAGGGGCCAAATACTATCTCAAAGCATACAAGCAACAACAGCCAACACTCAGGTAAGACCTGTGGATCTATTGATGGCAATAAGCAACAATTACATTCTCATCATGAATTGTTCACCTTCTACGCAAATATTTTAATATGTTAAAAAAAAAAAAGTTCACCACCACCATGTACTTACCCTGCATCTTGGTGTTAAGGAAGGCTGTCTGTCAGACCCTCCAGGAGCCACTCTGGCAGTCACACTCGCACCACCTGAGCTGGGACCAAAGCCCCGAAGCCCCTTCCAAGCTACACCCTCCACACTCCCACAGTCAGACCAGGTTTCCACAGCAGAGTCTCAGACGTCCGGATCCTTAAACTCATTTAATCGCGATGCAGTAATTAAATAACAAAATAACAGCTGGAGAGGCCACGATGGAAGGAAGCCCTGGGCTTTCACCCCCTCCCTGTCCGAGCATGGGGAAGCCTGGGCTCCTGTCCTGCCTCTCGGTGTGGGTCACCTGGCTGTCCCACAGCTCCCGGGATGCAAAGGGAAGGCAGAAATTTTGGAGGGAAATCGCAAATTAGGTGTAAGTTCCCTTCATGTTCCTAGAATTTTCATTCAATTTCCAAATTTGCTTTCATAGTTACTATGACTTTAGTTATCATAATTGAATGAAAAAAAACAGGGAGATCTGTATTAGATAGGTGGGTTGCAGAGATAGCAAAAAATTGCATTTTGCTTTCTGGAAAATGAATAAATTCTTCACTGAATAAATGTATCTAGAAACATATCAACCGAGTATATTTTCCATTTCAGTTTTACAAACCACTCCATTCTTCCCTATTCTCTCTTCCTGACAATTATCAAAATTATATTTTGATATCCGGTGACTGCCTAAAGCACAGTCTAAGGTGGGGGGTGGGTGTGGTGCTGGTGAGAAATCACTACAAGAGACAGAACAGCAACTTTCTTTTTTATTATAAGACCAACTGCTTCAGGGCCTCTTTAAAATGCAGTATGAAAACAAAATCATGGCAATAATCTGTGCCATGGCTTTGAAATTATGATTTCAGCCAAACCAGGAGTTTCTAAACTGTTGCCAATGCATGTTCAATGTGTCCCAGAATGCCAGCAGTGAAGTGTCTCATGTACTTTATCTGTGACTAGGCTCAGAGAAGAGGAATGCAGACCACGCCTGGAACACAGGCAACACCTGTATCACATGTACCAGAGGGCCTCTCCTACTGTCCACAGGATATAGGGGCATATCAAGTTACCCATTTGCAAACATGACCAGAGTATTAATTTTAAATACAGAAAGTGTAAATTAATTCAAAGCGAAACAGAAAAACCACAAACCTGTGTGAAAAAGCCCAAATCTGTTTTTCAGTACGCAGATTACCAGAGATACCCATCACAACATACAGTATATCACCCTCCTCTTACTTTACTGTAAGTATTGGATGGTTTCAGGTGGTTCTATCCAACTACTATCAACAGACCAAAAAATCACTCCTGCTGCCATCCAGGCAGCAGTGGAACTAGTTTTCAGTGGCTATTATGGTAAGTCATGGTGATTAAGCGTGATTTATAATCCTGTCATTCTTACAACATGATAGGCAAACTGCAGTCCAGAAATACCCCACAATGTTTAAAAAAAAAAAAAAAGATCTGTCATCACCATGCATGAGAGTGTTGGTATACATTTCTCAGTTACCTTCTAATAAGCACGTCAGAGGTTTCAAAATAGACACAAAATTCCCAGTAGATGAATTATAAAGCAGGTCTCATATTACTGCAGCTGGAGCTACAAATAAAACATGTAGCAGTATAATCACATTTTTTCTGGTTGATTTGAGGCATATATAGTTTCTACTGCAGTGTTACATTTGTTACAAATATAACAGAAAGGGCAGAGTAAAAAAAAATAAAAGAGTTAGCATATATACACAGTCATCATCCTGAGTCCTTATCAGACAAGAGAAAGCAAAAAAAGCAAGAGCAGAGCGCACAGCCTCGTGTACCAGGAAGTCACTGTTTGCAGTGAAAGTGAAATGAAATACAGATGTAATGTAAAACCAGCCGCGGGTGTAGTGATTTTAAGGTTTTCACATTCATGGCTTGGTGGAATAAAAAGACAGAAGGCTTGGTCACCAGAAATAAAGAAAAAATAACCAAAATAAATTAATCACTTGGTTCTAGAGGTGATAAACTTAACAAAGCTCTATAGAAAACTCATTCAGCACTAGGAATTACTATACCACTTGTAGTGTACAATACATAAACTTCTGTCGTGATTTTTTCCTCCTTGTTAAGCAAGACAGCTTAATCCAATGTACTTATGCATGCCTTTTCTCATATTTTATATGTTGTTGAATGTTATTTTATAAGTGAATAGCTGCAATGCATGGTGTTAGCTACGCATGTAGTTATGAGGAAGAATGACATGACTGATTCATGTTCTATACAAAACAGTATAAGTTTGGATACCATTTTCTTTTTCTGAAAGCAGAATTCCACTGTACTGGAAATCAGAATGATAGATGCCAGTTTGTTATTTAAGTGAAATGGGCTAGACTAGCACAGGCTAGACTTGCATCATACTGATATTCTTCAAAATCTTTTTAACTTAGCTGATGTATAAAACATGAAGCTGATTTCTTTCAGAAAACAGACTGCACAGGCCAGAAAGCTTTTGCTGGAGGAAGCATTACTCGTGGCTGGAATATCTTGCCAGTGATGCTGCTTATTATTGTGCCAGTTGCCTGTTTTTCAGATCCCTAGTTTGTGCCTTCATGAAAATTAGCCAGCCTGTAGCTTTGGTTCCCCTTCTGTGTTACCTTTTTTCTAGATATGCAAACCTTCCACAATGGAACCAACTGTATATTTAGTCTGACAAACTACAATATAAGAAATCTGCTCACTTTTGAATCTCAACTGTCCAGAACTGAAAGCACAAAAACCTGCTAAGCTAACAGTCACAAGGCAATTGCTGACTTTTCTAAAGCTCAGGGACTGCAGACCCTCATTTGCACAGTACAGAGACTTTGAAGAGCAGCAAGTTGCTCACAGTCCTGGTACCCACTCCACAACTGCCTCCCCCCACCCCTTATCTCTTCCAAGCAGCTCTCTGTTACACTATCCCATCAAACAAACAAAAGGAATAAGGCATTATAATGCAAAGATACCTGAGGAGTGTCTGAAGTCATTCAGATGGCCAATAAAGACTAGTTATTCATATTTCATTATTGTAGCATTAATATATCACTAACCAATAAATTTGACTACCTATTTAAGATAATTTTTCTCTCTGAATGAGTCAAGTAGGTCTACTCAAACCCATATAGAAGCACAACTACCACTGGGCCTCCTTCCTTCTGAGGATGATAAATAAGGGTTAGGGTTCAACTTGAAGGCATTTTCATTTAAAGCAAAGGCTCCAGGACACAATTACAGCTGGAGGCAGTGATTTCAAACTGCGTGTGGGGGTGGAGGGGCCTCAGAGAATACTTTGAGGCATGACTGAAGCCTATTTGGGAAGTTTTGGTATATTTCTTTACAGGTAGTTCTCAGATCAAAATCAAGTGCAGTAAAGGCTGTACGCAAAAGTGTAAAATATTTTACTGACACAGCTAATTGACTTGCTGATCTTGGGATTTTTGAAGGCTTAGCATTTTAGGAGAAATTATTTCCATCTCATGACTTTGAATTCTTTTAATGATTTGTCTATATCATCCTCTGTGCCTTCTTATACCTGTGTGAACTGCCTCCAGGGTGGCTGGTAGGAGAGCGGGTGCTGGCTGGGGACAGCTGTGCCGGGCAGGGGCCTGCCGTAGCTCTCCATTGTTGCAGAAGCATGCACCAGCTCAGCACTGCCCCGCTACGCACTCTAAATCCCTGCTTTTGTGTCTCCTCGCTGCCACAGAGAGCTGCTCTCAGCAGCCTCCTTGCCTGCAGCACCGACACAAAGAAATGTACAACTGCAGAGTTATACCTCATGACTCAGCTGAAAAGACACAAGTCAAACAGCAACCTCCTCAGAACAACCAGAGCTGCGTATTAATCATCCATCTGTGCACGCCGTTATGACTTTGCATCGTATTTTGTGATTCAGAAGAATTAAAACACACAGAGGAAGAGGAAACCCATAGAGAGATTTATTTTTACCTCCTGTAGGAAGACATCTGCCTTTGTAAAAGTGTGTTTGCACAGGTTGCACATGCTCTGAACAGTGAAACTTTCATCTGGGCTTCAAAGTGGCACACTTACTATTTAACTTTCATTGAGTAGAAGCAGACAGATGGATTTAGTTTGGAATTTTGTTTTGGTCTGTTGCTCTTTTTTTTTTTTTTCACTATTAGATCCTCAGTTAGAAGTGAAGCCAGCTGCTTATAATTGAATTCCTGCACTTCAAACTGACTGCTTGCATTTTGACCGCTTGTTTAATACAGTTGGTATTTCAACGGTCTAAAGTAACCTTTGAAGTTAGCACCCCGGCAGGAGGAGAGCTGGGGGGAGGAATCAGTTTCTGTGGCTTGTGACTTCAACGTGTTCCTAGACTGAACAAAAAAGACTGCTGTGGATTGATTTCCACAGCCCGTTTCAGCAAGAAGGGATAAGTTGAATCCCAAGAATGTTGATAGTTACAGATACCTATGACATCAAGTGAACACACTTTGCACACACTTTGAATGGGCTAGTGAAAACCTCAGCTGCTGCGCAGCTCCAGAGACTGTTCTGCCCACGTGTCCATTTTTAAGATTAAGGATGCTGGCTACACACAGGCAGCTACACAGGCCTTTGATATACAGCTGCTTGGTACTCCTGTTTTCTTTCTAAACCTTTCGCAGCTCCACAAACTATGCAGTCCTTGTTCTCAGCGGCTGCTGATGATAGGACTGACAAGGTGGTCTGTTCACAAAAAAAGTGGCTCAACTCCTTTTAAAGGAGTAAATGCTGATTATTTAATTCCATGCCCTCCTCCCATCTGAGATAGAAGAGGGAACAAAGCTGACTTCCACCTTACACCTGCAGGAATTCAAAGCCACTTCTCCCATGGGAGGGAGAGTTTATGCCTGCGACAGAGAACTGTGGGCTCTATTGCTGGCAACAAGTTAGGTATGACAACACAGCTTTGCCACACACCATCTCCTTTGCAGATTTGGCTTTAGATAACAGCTGCTTAAAGTACCATTGGCATCAACATGACTCTACAGAGAGGTGTTAAATTAACACCACTACCCCTGTGTGAATATTCTTGCACTATGCAATCCTTCTCTGCTGCTATGTATACCTTGTATTTGATAGTTAATTTTCAAAACCACACAGAGGTGCTTAGCAATTCTACCAGCTGTGTATTAACAATTCAAATATCTAAATTACCATTTTCTCCACAAAGGGCTTTTAAGCTTAAGGAAAAGTTATTTTCATAGCAGAAAATATTAACCTAAGTAACTGCATTGGAAGCAGATTCTAAAATATACTCAACTCTAAATACAAGAGAAAAAAAGACAGACTGCACTAACTAAACAACATTCCAGACAAGAAACTAAGCCTTTCCACAGCCATTCCAAACGAATTTATAGCTCACCTTACAGTTATGGATATCCAGTTATCCAGTTATGGATATTATAAAAAGCCCTTCAACTTCAGTCTCAGACCTTTAATAGGCCTGTTGACTGCAGGAGCAGTGATTGTCTGCATGAAATTAATGCCAGTTATGATGAAGGCAATGACAAGACTTGATGGCAAATCAGGTTGTGGAAAATAATTCCTCTAAAATTGCTATAAGCTTGATTTTCCATCCTATCTGAGCAGAGCAACACATTATTACCTCCTTTCTACTAGACAGCAAAAACTTCCTCTCCTCCCAGTTAGTATGTCCTTTACCAGATGAACAAAACAACCATGCAAGCTCCACTGACTATGCATATTATGCAAATTTGAAAGCATCGTAAGTCAGTCAAATCAAACCCAAATTTCATTTAGTGACATTTTGTACATTCATATGGTTAAATTTTAAGATCATTCAGAAGACTGACATTTTTTGGTGTTATTAAAGGAAATGTCCTCCTTCCTTTTTTTGTCTCCCCACTTTCCCCACCTGGCCCTTCATGCAAAAGGAAGTTGCAGTGTTTTTGCTTGAATAATAGCATTAGAACTACATAGTGCTCAGTGGAACTGACAGACTTAGGTCTTAGCATAGAATGCTTCTTAAGCATTGACAGGCAGTGTCAGTCATGAATTGAACTGCAAAATATACTCCATTTCAGTTAAGTTTTAAAGATGGCCACAGCAATAATTCTCTTTGTATGGTCCCATTATCACATAAATTACTTGCAATTTTTAAAATATTATTTCTTCCCTAAATTGCTTACCAATTATCAGTTTTTGCAGGACTCTTGCTTTAATTCTTTCTAATGAATACACAAAAAACTTGTTTTTCCCCTTCAGCAGAGACTGTTTAAACTTGTAGATACAGAAGGCACTTGTCACTTCTTGCTCTCCATGAAGCCCAGATGGTAAAGGAAAAAGGAGTGGGAGAAAGATGGTTGGGGTTTTTTTTTTGTTTGTTTGGTTTTGGTTTTTTTCCCCTTTCCACATTCCCCCCTCCCTTACCCCCTCAATCAAAACCAAACAAACCTTCTGGCTGCTCATCTATTGAGTCTTCCCAGCTAGTAAGATGATTTAGAAGACTAGTCATTTACTGCTAGAATACTTTAGAAGAAGAGGGAGAGAAATATCA
This sequence comes from Xenops minutus, assembly GCA_035221455.1. Classification (NCBI taxonomy): domain Eukaryota; kingdom Metazoa; phylum Chordata; class Aves; order Passeriformes; family Furnariidae; genus Xenops; species Xenops minutus. Next base: position 85,896,458 of record JAWWEE010000105.1, on the reverse strand, counting down.
ACAGAACCATGTTTTCCATCAGAAAACATGACAATATGTCTGACTGAGCTAAGCTTATTAAGTGTTTACAATGGAATTTCATTTAGGAAAAGACCAGAAAAACTAATATATTCATGTCCTACCCTGAAGCAGCCATATGGAAACTTCTGTATAGCACAAAAAAAGATTTTAAGAAATTCCTTTATTGAAATTTCCTTCCAAGAACACATTATCAAAGGCTATTACCACTTTTCACTCAGCTCTACCCTATAGTAAATGGCTACCCTTTAGAGGGAAGGCAAAGAGAATTTTGGCCTAATAAGCTACACTTTCTTTTTATTGTCATGCCTTGGGCAGCATCCAGGCACCCTCTCTTGCAGTGTGCTGCAACCTGGTACACGTTATATTGCAATAAGAGCAAAGTTACCGTTATTCTGAAGTTAATCTGCATTAATGAAAATTAGTGAAAATGTACGCCAATTCCAGAACCTTCTTTGAATACTCCACTACCTGAGTCCTCATGTTTTGTGTCTGATCCAGGCCTGAACTCTGCCAGTGTGCAACCTTATTAAGTATGCTACTGGGAAGTAAAGATCAACTCCAAATTTTAGAGCTTACATAGAATAAGGAAAATAACACATGCAACTCTTTTAGAACAGCACTGCTTAACTGATAAGGCCAAACAATTAAAATTTCACTTGGAAATAGCTTTCCTCAAAGAAATGCAATCTTCACTGGATTGAGTTATGACTTCTTTGAGAACTACATTGGCCAGATGTGTATGGGGCTTTGTTGGCAATTACCAAATGTTACATTAAGTCAAACCAATGGTTTTACATACAATGAAACACTGATGTCTTTATCAGGATGTGAATCACAGAGGTGCAGTTTTAGTCTAAAACACATGAAAACCACCATTATGGCAGCTTTATGAAGAAGAAGTAGAAAGACTGCAGTGGAGATTTAATTGGGAGGGTCTCCAGTGACTCACTTTATAACAGTGTTATTTTATCCTCTGGTATGCCTTTGTGTGTTCCTGCCCCAGCCATTTGCTACACAAGCAAGATTTAAATAATTGTTGGTGTCTTCTTGCAGTTCTTTTTCTGGCTATTTGAAACATACAAAATATTAATAACTAACATAGAGTGTAAATAAATGAAGCCTTTCTTAAGCTATATTTCAGCATTATATAGTCAATTAGATAAAGAACTGTAGAAATGTTAGTAACTGTTGTATGACTGAAGCATGAAGTAGGCAAATCAGCAAAGCTTTAAGTAGACTCTGTCACACTGTGATTAATTAAATGCATTAAAAGGCTCATTATATTCATATAAAAGAGATCAAACATGAGGCTAACCAACTTCTCCTTAGTACTTATCCCCATATCTACAGGATTATCTATGCTGCTGCTGGTGAATATGCTACTGCTTGTGTGGTGATTTCCTCCCCTTGGGCAAAATAATAGCAAAATGTGCTAATACCAAATCATTCATGTCACATTATGTCCTTTCCTTAGCTTCAAGTCAGACATAGCTTCCTCAGTATAACAACTCAGGCCAGTACCCTTGTACAAATAGAAACAGCAATCTTTACTAACAAGTGTCAGAAAAGAATTTTGCCAGCCTATAACTGAGTGAGAATTGCTTTGATTGAATTGACTTGGCTTGATTTGATTGCTCTTAAATAATGTGATTTAAGACTAGACATTCAGCTTTTTGAGATACAGGTCCACAGGAGAAATGGGAGGCACTCTTAAGATACTACACACTGTTACCTGCTTATGAAACACAATAGCAGTGTCTTAGTTGTGATGATTGAGCTCAAAATGTAAGAGTCTTCAGCTTTAAAAGCATGTCTCTCTTTCTCTGATGCTCTAGGGGATCTAACAGAAGATACTACCTTTCCATACAAACTATCTCTTACTTATCTGTGTAATGTGTAGGCTTCCTCACCCCCAGTTTTCCTTCCTGACAAATGCTAAAAATATCAGAAGACCTCTTAAACTCAAAGGTCAGTTCATGTGTCATGGAACCAAACATTCCCAGACAGCAGAAGGGGAGAAATTGGCAAATAAGTAAGTAAGTCGCTGAGAGGAGAAGCCAGGAAAAAGATACATCACAGAAACAATTCAGCTTCTAGGAAATTAACTAAGATGAGCTTTCACACAGCAAATACAGTTTTTACCAGTTACAGAGGAACATGTAGATGGCGAAGCACCATGCACAGGTGCTTATACGTTGTGAAGAGTTATATAAAACTTCACCAGTTTAGCATGGAATAAGCCTACATAAATCATATTTGTTGGTGTCAAATACTTCAGACTTCTTTAAGGTGCATAACTGACAAGTGGTACCCTTAGAACTAAGAAACAGTAAATTGAAAAACACACCCATTACTTTGTGGCAATTCATCCTTTGGAAAGCATGACAAAGGCTTTCCAGGCTGTAAAAGACCATAGTTCAGATGTCAGGCCATACCTGTATGGCTATAGGATACTGTTATATGCTATAGGATATTCTGAGAAGATATTCCATCTCCGTTACTAGTGTTGACAGAACTTTGCACTAAATGTTCAAAAAATATTTAAGAAGAACTGTGTAAGAAGGAGACATTGAGGAGAAAGCACTTAAAAATACCTGGCAACACTAAGACATGTTCCAAAAGCACTGGTTCAACTTGTGCTCTGAAATGGGTAAAATGTGTTTGTGAACTCACTCCCCTCATTCCAGGTGGACATCCTAATTAAAGGGTTCTTCATGGAATGGAGAACACAACTTCTTTCTCTGGTATGCCTGTTAAGGAAAGGCAGCAAAAAATAACAATCACAGGACTGTTTCAGAAAAAGTCAGCACAAAAAACCTGCCCAATTTCTATTAAGAACCTGTGTCACACAGGTGCACTGAGACAAGAAGTACTTAAAACCCTTGTTATTTCTGGAAATATAGAATATAAAAAATGTCTCAGACTCAGAGGACTGTGCAAACAGGAACATGGCAATGCACTAAAAACTGTATAATGATTAGCAGAAAATATGACAGCTTTTTCTAATAGGTTTTTCTTTTTGCAGCACAATAGAGAAAGGTAAAACTTTAGGGGTTTTTGGGGTTTTCTTATTTGTTATGTGTTAAAAGCCTCAATGAATTGAGAGCAAGAATCCCATCCCATATTTTGATACTTTTAAAAATAAAATTTGAAATAGCTATGTACTAACTTAACTGTAGCCTGTTGTCTGTAAATAATGTAAGGATTTATAGCAATTTTTTCAGTCCTAGTTTCCAAGCTAACTTAGAATATAGAGTATTCAAAATGAGTACTAATGGTGCATTAGGTGAAGGAAAAATAAAATGCAGTATATTAGATTCAAAAGTTTCTGGACTGCTCAATTGCTGATATGCATAAAATTTATTCAGTTTTAACTAAATCCAGTTCAGGCTCATTTCATTGATAGAGAATGTCTGCCTTCACTTCTACTGCTTCTACTCCCTTAAGTTTCTTTCTCTTTTTTTTTTTTTTAAAAAAATTTGATTTCAACTGAACTGTTTTCAAGGAAAAAGACTAAAAGTACAGGAAGCTGAAATTTCCAACTTCAGAACAGGTGAAATTGCAACTCTGTCCATATATTGCCCTATTCATGATCTCTAGAAAAGCAAAGGCATAAATTAATTTAATATATATAATTTTTAAAAAACCTTTTTTTCCCCTCCTTTTTAATCAAACCTACTCAAAAGAGTAGAAAATTGTGTAAACATAAAGTGAAATTATTCCTTTTAATGTAGTGTCAGGTCGAAGAAAGTACTTACCTGTAAAGATAGACAAAAAATTTCTGATGAAGATTATTTTCCAGGAAAATGTTAACCGCTCCTTAATTCAGTCACCAATCTTGTTCAGTATACTTTCAAAATGGTGTTTCAACTTCAGGGAGATAGTAATTTTCAACAACAGATGCACATGTAAATATTCAATTCATTTATTGTGGAAACACTGAAGACACAATATAGCTTTAACATACTCCCACTGGCTAAGTTTTAATTTAATCTGAACTCACAGTGTTTATTGTGGAAATGCTGCAGACACAAGAAGAGATTTAAACACAGTTTAAATCCAGCATTGGAGAACATGACACTTCAAGGAAGGCCAAAACAAAATGGCTCTTAAAACTAAAAAGAAGAGGCAGATGCCATTTCCTAGAAATGAAGGAAGGTAAGCTCCACTGGAGCAGCTTTAGTACTGGGCTTTTCTTTTGAATTGGTGGTAAATGAAAAACCCAGAACCCAGTGATTTTTCTTTTTTATCTAATTGCTCCAATCTAGAATCTTTGGCACAGGAATTTTCCTTTGCTTTGTGGCTACAAGATTATTCAGCCATTTGTTCTTAACAAGGCCACTGTTTTCATACACTTAATTTAATCCTACTGTGTGGCATTTAACTGCATGTCATGCAAAGAATGCTCTTAGTGTCAAATTCGGTCTTGATACGAGACTAACAGCACCAGGTTATTGCACTAGTTCTTTTTTACTCTATTTTTATCTGTCTAACAAACAAGGCTGTTAGAGAAGAGAACTGATTTTCCTCTTCATTTGCTACACTGGCCTTATTTTATTTCATTTGCCCTGACAAGCTGACAAACATATCTACATGCAAGAGGAAAGAATTTCACTGCATTTAGAGACAAAAAATGAATTGTCAAAGTTATTTTAAGATAAGCATGCCAATATTCTATTTCTAGTTCACTCTTGTACACTGCCTAGATTTAAACCACAGACTTTCAACACTTCTTCTTTGCAGAGATGAATAAAAATAAGGCCTATTTGAAAAATTTGCACTACAGAGGACAGATAGCTTACTCTGTCAGTCCCAATGGTACATTTACTTTCTAGTTGCTGTGTATTAGTTGTGAATCTGTATTCATGAAACAGGGAATGTTTATATGTTCAAAATTTGTGCGTAAAATAGAAGTAAAATGTGTGCATTTGTTAGCAATCATTAAAACACTGACAAAATACAAACATTATAAAAGACTGTAGAAAACTAGGGCTCTTCTACACTTTTAAACAGCAAAAAACTATCAATCTCATAATGGAAATCAAAATACATTTTTTGGGTACAATTCTTTGCATGCCATTCCTCCTTACAGTGCTACATAATCACTTTACTTTTTCCTCTCATTTCAGTATCAACAAACATCTGCCTAGACATTAATTCAGAAAATATTAATTAAAAACTGGAAAGTAGTGGAGCCTAGCACACTGATTTAAGAGGTCTCTGTTCATAGATTTGATATTGTGTCCTAGCAAAAAACTTTTATACTTAATCTAAGTAGTTTCTTGTTAGGAAATGGCACACATAGGCTGTCAAATTATGTTCAGTACAAAAGATACACAGATATAGTAGTTTAACTGAATAGCTCTGAAGACTCCTAGGCATCAGCAGGGAAGGCACTTTTCTGGTCACAGAATTCTAAGCACACTGGGATTCAGCACAGCTTTGGCATTTCAACATCTCCTTCAGTTTCTGTGCAAGTGATATCCACTGACTGCCCAGTCCTGGACTTCTCCACTTGCAAATAATGCAAAGAAAATTGCTCCAAATAGATTAATAGAGGCAGCAATATAGAAAACCGTCTGCCATTCTCCCACAGTGTTCTGTCAAATGGGGGAAAGAAAAAAAAAAGATGCAGTCAATTTGCAGCTCCACAAATCAAGAAAAATTAATTTTAAAATCGATGCTACATGTCTTTCCTATTTAAATGTAAATGCCATTCAGCATGATTTTATAGCAACATAAAAGCATTACAAACATAAGGGATGAAGCAACATAAAAGCATTACAAACATAAAGGATGAAATCATCAATATAGTCAGCTTCAGTTTAGTAATATAGCTCACAGACAGTGCTATCAGAATTGCATGACACTCTCTGGATCAGTTTATCATCTGAGATGCAGAACCACCCACATGAACTCAGAGAATGTTACTGTAAGGGGAAATACTGCCTTGCTTTCAGCTCAGGTGATCCAAGAGCTGAAGTGCCCTGCACTATGCAGAAAGCTGTTCTTAATGACTAAAATGGAAATATTCCAGAATCATAAGCTTTTTAGTCCAAACAATGTAGCTACCTTAACTCAGATATCAATGGGAATCCTCTAAACTGTGGCACTTAAGAAAAGCCTTAAGAAATGTGTAGTAAAGAACTGTGGTTTATTTGCCCTTTTTTTTTATTATTTGCAAATAAGGAAATAATATCTCTAAATGCCTTAAGGCCTATTTTTTTTTAAAGTTCCAGATGACAACTCTAACAAACCTGTAAATGATCTTACTACAAAAACAGAATACCAGAAGAATGCATTAGTATGGGCAGGGTAGAAATAAACCAAACAAAAATACCCCAAAACAACACACTTATTAAGATGTCTGGAAGAACTAATTTTGTTGGAATAATGTATTAATGAATATTTTCAAATTTTTTTAAGAAAATCCTAAGAATGATCTCCAACTCCAAAACTTCAACTTTCAATCAATAAACTTACTCCTCCCATTTCCCTTTCTTAACAGATTTTAGAATAATTCATACAGTTCATTAAAAAAAAAAACTCCTCACTCCCAAATGGCTCTTAGACTAAATCACCTTGGAAGTCAAATCTAATACTAGAATCTAGTTTCTCATTATCTGACAAATGCTGACATTAGAACTCAATACCTCACGAGAGCCTAATTAAAAAAAACAAGCAAGAACTTGTCTTAGTTTGGTAAAACAATGCCACAATTGTCTCATCTAGTTGGCATTTTATCAGAGTTCTACTGTGATCAAAACATATCCATTTTATTCCTAGAGAATATAAGGGGTGAGTCATAAAATTTTAAAGTCCTATACAGGTCTTCGACTTTACCATTATTTTCCTGATCCGAATGAGAACAATAAAGGCTAGGAATTAAGTAACTCACAGGAACAGAACAATATGACTTACATGTGTAACCCAGATTTAAATTAATGACTGCAGACTTGAAAAGACAGAATTTCCATTCAACTGAGATAAAAATACAACTGAAAAAATAGTAAAGAGACTTACATTATGAGTGAGGTTTTTGGCAATAACTGGCCCCACCATTCCTGGGATAGTAGCAAAAGAATTTGTGATCCCAAGAAGAATTCCAGCATACCTGCAAGAGAAGTTGTTAATGTTGCTTATTAACTTATCCTGCTTATCAATCATGGAAACAATTTTGCCTAATCTGATCACAAAGGTCTCATCCTGATCACACAGACAAATTAAAACACAAATATTCCAGTGGGAATTACTTGCTTTTATTCTAATAACAACTCACTGACACTTGGTACACACATTTTTAGGGACCTGGTTTACTGGTGGACATGGCAGTGTTAGATTAATTGTTGGGCTTTATGATCTTAAAGGTCCTTTTCTACCTAAATGATTCTATATGTCTCTATTTTCCAGAGGCTAGTTATGTAATTTAACTTAAATTACTTGTGATTTTGCTCAAGAGCCATAATCCAAACCTACAATCCCTTTGCTAAGTCACAACCAAACTGGAATGGATCCATTGGAACAGTTAGAAAAGACACACTGCATGCCTTGAGGTAGAAAGACAAGGAGTATGACAGAGTGCTATTTGGCAACAGTAAGAGTTGGTTCAGGTTTCATTGCTAAAAACTTGTCTGCCAAGAAGGCAGTATCACGAGTGTGGCTGGATATCCCCACTTGCACTACAGAACGTATATTCCAAAGACAGAAGTTTGGAGTGCTGTGGCAGTCCTTCACTTCAGCTTTCTGTGGGTCAAAGCCAAGAGGAAACGGGCCTGACTGAACAAGTTCTGCTGGTTGCCATTCCTGCAGCTCCATTCTGAGGCTTCCTGTTCCATGAACATGCTGTTCTATCACACACAAATGTATGCATAGGCACCAGCGGCCATAAAAACTTGCTGGGAAAAGCTGGTAACTTGCTTAATATCTGAGTCTCAGCACCTCATCTCTAAGCAATTAAAGATCTCTCTCACAGGCATGTTGCAATACTGAGAGTTTGAAACTACCACAAGTGTAGACTTGTGAGGTAGACTGAAGAGAATTAAGAGCCATTCTACAGCAGAGTTTGACCATCCAACCTCGACAGACTCCTGTGGTTCAGATTGTCAAGGTGGATTTGCTGGCTGAAGAATCATGCAAAATACTAATAATTGCAGATTACCACACAAGAAAGGAGTCATCTCCCAGTGATCATTTTAGGCTGTTTAGCAGAGTAAATTACATCCTCTCCACTTTTAACATATCAGAAATATAATTTCATCTCTAAAGAGAAATTTATAGTTTTGAAATTTTATTTACTGAAACAGGGGAATTCAACCATACAGCATTGTTACAAAAGGCCATGATATGTGATTCATTCCAATCATATTAGAGAAACATGTTTTTTTCCTCTGAAAAGGAATCAGTAATCTAGCCTACTAGTTGATTTTTTGCTTGAAAGTCAACACTACATATCATATTAAAGCATGGCAATGTATTTTAGACTGAGATCCAGTGCTTTAATTAAAACCATCTTTATTTCTTATAGATGTAGTGTGTAGTCTTCCTGTCTTGGAAAGTGTTTTAGAATTAATAGGCCTTTATGAAGTTGAATGTCAAAGTGTAACAGTTTCCCTTAGGAAAATAAGGACATGTAGCAAAACTCCTTTTAAAGCCTTTAAGTAGAACCAAATGCACTTTGTGTTCAATGTGCTTAATCACTACAATGCTGCTAATGCACACTTTCAAAACTAAACATAGTTTAATAGTTTCCCTAGTCACCAAAGATCTTTGACAACCATTTGTTGGCCAAATGCCTGTTTATGCCCAATGTTTCTGACATAGGTTGCATTCTTGATAATGCTCACTGTTTGATGCAGATAACCATGATGCCACTCCCTCAGCACAGTGGAGACTCCCATGTGAAAGAGGAAAGCAAAAAGTGACATGTTTGTAGGGCAAGACCAACAGTAAGCTGTTGGTCAGGTTCTCATGGCATAGTGGGGGTAACCAAATACAAATTAACTTGCAGAGCAGCCAAGTAGTAAAATCAAGAGTAAGAAAACCACGTAAGTGAAGTGTTTAGCATATAACAGAGCCACATGAATATTACAAGAGCTCATGGTAACAGTAATGCTAACATTTGTAATAATGGAAAGGTACTGATGTAGATTTAAAGAGCTAAAATAGAACACATTTTCCCCACAAGAACAATCTTGTCTTCCTCCTGTCCCCAACTCTCCCCTCAATTCAATACACTGATAGGATAAGAAATATATGTTAGAAACCAAAAAACATACAGCAAATATTGTTTTTACTTAAGTATCAGTATTTTCATTCACTTTTTTCCTCTAAATATAACGATTTCTTTGGCTTAATGCAAGTTTAATAGCAAAAAGGGACCCTTTTCTATTCTAGCCAGCATACTTTCAACCAATTAAAAAGGGCATTTATGTGCATTTTGAGACTGCTCTTAATCACTTCTGGTTATTCTAATATTGTTCTAAAGTAAATTAAGGAAAATAAATATTGAGCTCCAAGTAAACTCTTAGAAGAGGTTTTCTTCACAATTTTATGCAGACTGTTTTTAGCTTTCTACAATTATGTTCAGCATTTCCTTGAAATTGTGGATGTCCGCCTTCAGCATTTCATCCAGCAAAATTCAGACAGTTGCAAAAAGTTAAGTAAGGGAGGGAAGAGGAACACACTCTTCTTTTTCTTCTCATCTTGGATGTTTTTTGCATTTCTATAGTTGAAGAAAATTTTTTATATGACCTTTGTTAAAAGCACATGCTCTTTTCCTTCTCTGTCTCCATTTGGGCAGATTTACCCTGAATTAAAACATGCATGTGCTGAATAGAAAATTGCTGATTTCAATAAAACAGCATCCACCCTGACCACATCAACATCAGGGAAATTTTTCCCACAAATGCAGCCATTTGCCTCTAGAGGCAATGCTGGGCCAAAGTCCCTGAACTATCAGCAAGACACTTCTCTCTCTTGCACCCACAATCAATCAATTATCTGAGAGGCAAGAAGAGCTAGAGGAACTTGTCTGGTGTAAATACAAAGGGAATAAAAGCAGGACTTTATTGAGGACAGGAAGAACAGAGTGGGATTTGGTCAGAGGGATCAGCAGCAGTTCATGTGGGGAACCTAACTATGCCTGCTGACACGCATCAACAATGTATATTAATTTCTTCTTTTCAACACCTAAAATACTCTGTATACTGTCATATACAAATATACTCTTGAAATAAACACATTTGAAATGCAAAGTGAAGTATCTCAAATTAGAAAACAAACAAAACGTGCTTGCTTGGGAAACCTCAGCCATCACCTGCATACAGAAGTTCCTTGTGTGTATGCCTCACTGAGGCACACACTACAGTTGCATGATTTCCTTTTTCCTGTCACAGCTCTTGCATTCCGTGGACAGGATAAATTGCACTCACTTAACAAGTACCGCTTAATACATTTTTTGGAAACTAACTGTTGTAGTTCTGCAAAACTAAGTTTGAAACAGTTGTGTAATGGCCCAATAATACCCCAAATGCACTGCTTTAACTATAGCATCTAAATTTGTAACTCTACATGATTTAAAACAAAGTGCATCACAGAAGCTATTCTTACTTTCAAATTCAATTAATAGTACAAGCTGTTTATAGTTGGCTGCTGACACCTCCCCTCTTGCTTGCTACCTAAGCTCACCTGCCAAGATTAATTGGGTTCCCAATCCATTTAAGTCAAAACTTGTCCATCATTGTGAACACAACCACCTTTTTTTCAATTGCCAAAGTCTGGATACTATCTTCAATTAGGACCCAAGGTCTCCCATATAAGTTGTATAGATCTTCAGAATTTTTTTAGAAGTAATATTTTTATAAAAGGTTTTTTCCTTTTTTACTTACAGTTAAAGTTTTTTCATTTTACTGATTAACACAGAAGCAGTCTTCTTCGGACATTAAGTCATTTGACCCTGTTCATATCTAAGTGCTGCCACAAACAGGTAAATGAATGACAAAGCAAAGTACTTGACTTTTACCAGTGGAAAGAATGCTCGTGTGCACTTTCAAAAGCATATACATGCATTCACAGTCTTTAGGAAACTGATGGATCTGTCAGATTCTAAATTTGTAACACACTGGAGAAATTACAGCCTGAAGTATTAACTTTCCGTTCTAAAAATTTCCCAGCAATTTTATGTACCTGATTTGTCAAGGACAACAGGCTACCTACTCATAACAAGATTTTGATTCCAGTGTATAGAATGTTTCTCAAATGCAAATAATTTACCTGTATCACAGTGCTTAAATATGGTAATGGTCATGCTAAAGGTTGATATCTCTGATGAAAAAATTTAAAGGAGTGAAACACTTGACTGTATTGTGCTGTTCAGAAAACACAGTCTTATTAAGATCACGAATCAAAGAGAAAAAAAATCTAGCAAGTATAATTACAGGAACTATATAGCAGTATAAAAATCGGAGTGATTCTAAACTGTTGTTTATATCACATCCTCTGCCAAAGTTGTACTTTTTGCAAATACAGTGCTTAATACTGTAAAGCCAACTAATTATCAGTGTTTACACTCCAGGTCTGTACAGCACATGGTCCATACCTACATTTCCAAGGCACCTCGGCAATATATTAAAAAAAAAAGAAAAAGAAAGGTGTCATAAACGTTTCACATGCATTACCAATAGCTTCAGCAATACTTATGGAGCTTCAGCAATACTTACGAAGGTGCTATGTCCAGATGGTTGATGCTGTAGCCAGATGTGCAAAATCCTCCTAGTGTTGTTGATATGGTCACGAATGCAACAGCCAGCGCATAGTTGCAGCCTATGAATCCAGCTGCTACTAAGAACACGGCAGGTCCAATCATTCCTGTAAGACAGAAATTTTAGAAACAATGAGTTAGGGGCTCCAAGCTGTGTGTAGGTTTTCCATACAAGTTCCACCGCCCCCTGGCGTACAAAACCCGGCTCTGCACCGCAGGCATTACTGTGATGGTAAAGGATCAGAAAGGTTGGAAGGGACCTTAAAGACCATCTAGTTCCAACGCCTCTGCCATGGGCAGGGATACCTTTCGCTAGACCAGGTTGCTCAAAGCCCCATCCAACCTGGCCTTGAACAGTTCCAGGGACAGGGCAGCCACAGCTTCTCTGGGCAGCCTGTTCAGTGCCTCATCACTCTCACAGTAAAGAATTTCTTCCTAATATCTAATTCAAACCTACTCTCTTTCAGTTGAAAGCCATTCTCCCTTGTCCTATCACTACATATCCTGAAAAAAAGGAAGAGCAGATGGGTTGCAAACCTTTTGCTGTCTCAGGAGACAGCAGCCAGATAAGAAAAATTCCACTCTAGCTGCAAAGAACAAATTTGAACTAGATAAAAAAATTAACAAAAAATCAACAGATACTGAAAATTACTTCACGAATTAGCTTGATTTATTGTTATAAATAAACAGAAGCTACACTGACACTGGTAGCTGAACAGTGCACTGTGAAGAAATCATCTGCATTTAACTCTCTACATTTCAGGAACAAACACTGACTTCTTCAGTTCGTAATAAAGTTGAGCCGGAAGAGTTCATACACATACACACATACATATATATATATATATATATATATATGTATGTATGTATATGTATATATATGCACATATTTCTCCTTCAGGCACCTTCTATAGTTAATTTCATGTTTACAAAACCTGAACACCTCCTATACCTATACCCAGAGCACCATACAGAGACCCTACATTAGCTTGAGAGAAGCTACATCAGGTACTGGAAACAGCTTATCAGCCATCATGAGCTAATGCATGCTCCTGTCTGTCTGCAGCAACTTTGGTACCCATTTCCCAGTACCAGAGCCCATGTACATGGCCCCATTGTGACCTCTGCAAACAGCTCTAAGTACATGCTTTTGTTGATGAAGCCAACCTAAATCCCGCTTTTCCTAACAAAACAACGTTTCCTCCTGAGTTATACATACATGGGTGTGAGATGTGATGCCCTGCAATGAACTGAATCACCAAAATGGTGAGGCTTAAAACAACCAAATAACCAAAATGCTTGAGAGCTTATTATAAGAGATGCTTTAAAGAAAGCAATGGAATCAGCTGAATTGAGAAGGCAGCAAGGATGGCCATACATCCAATAGGATGCAACTTGAGTGGGTCCTGTGCTCTGGTTTTTTTTTAAATTTCTTTCCCCTGCTCCCTCTTTTATTCAGCAATCAGCTTCTCTTTCCTAAATACAGCCTTTTACATGTGTTCATTAAAAACCTGATCTTCCTGATTGGTTGGTGATTTCAGGTAATTTCTCCTCTGAATTAGTCAACACTATTTTGCATTCTATTTGGTCTTCCTACCCTCATAACAACTCTGAATTTTGCAGGTGTATTCTTATTCAGTTACTTCAGTCTTAGAAAAACAAAACACTAAACAACACAGGGTTGGGAATAGGCTCGTGAAGAATAATATCCTGTCTTGGTTTGATAAACTTTTTGGTTTGATAACAAGGTTTCATTCTGTCAAGCAATAATCTCCCATTTTATGGTGATTTTAACTCACCATTTATTTGATCAGTTTGCTTGTAGTAATGATGTATCTTGACCTAAACAAAGCTTTTGGCAATCTCTTATCATTCTCTTATCCAATAGGTCTATTTTTAATGGAAAAAGATAGGATTTAGACTTGATATGTTAATGTGCAAATAAAGTTCCTCTCAAGCCACGCACAATGCTGTCTCGTCCCTGAGCCTTTTGTTTTTCCCAGATTGATATTCGTCTATGTTTCAAGAAATGATACTTGCACCTACCTATTAGGGTAAAACATTTGCGAACACAAACAGTGGAGAAGTTCTGTTTTTCCCGTAAATAATCAGCAATTTGCCCAGAAAGAATTATACATAACCAGCAGCCAAAATAAGGTAGTGCAGACAAAAATCCATTCTGTTAAGAAGAGTAAAAAAAGACAGTTAAAACAATGAAATGGCAAATCAGCATGCTGAAAAATCCCTTGTGGTGGAACGTTAACAGAGATTGAACAGAGGTGTCAAAAACCATCCATCCACAAAATTGTTGGTATCACATAAGACAGAAACCTAGGAATAGAAAAAGCAAAGCATATTAAAGTTACCAGTGAGGAAACTCCGTTGCATAATGTAATCCATTACTACCAATGCAGACAGACTGAAAACTCAAAGGTTTAAATCAGCAACCAGGTTCAGGAAAAAGAAAACTATATATCCTGTGGACATTAAGCTGATCATGAAAGTTTCCAGAAACACCAGTATCAAGCAAGTTACTGAAGTGGAGGCTGCAAATATTATTCAGAATTTTGAAAACTACATGGAATCTCTGGGTTTTGTACTACTATAAGTCTTCCATATTACATTATTCCATATCTATCTGCTGAAACATCTGATGCTGGCTATAAACAGAGATAAGATACAGAATTAGGATTTTCATCAGATCTAGGCTGAACATCCCACAATCCCAAAGCAGAGCTATTATTCATGACCTGACACTACTTACACTGAAGTCACCAGTTAATTCCCATTACTTTAAACAAGTGCTGTACAGAGACTTCTGTGGGATTCTGCATGTTTATCTGATGAACAGAAACAAAAGGTACTACTAGACTGCATATGCTTACAGCCTTCCACACAATTCTGGATAATTATTGATGAGAGAGCTGTAATTTGACCTATTCTGTGAATAAAGAGGTATTTGAATAGAAATACTATAACCTTTGTACACTAGTATAAGATGTATATTTGGCAAGACGTGAAAGAGCCCCCAGGAATTTTAATTTGAAATGAGACCAGAAATACATCCCCACATGAAGTCTACTTTATCAGCACTCAAACATGCTGTCTGTTGGGTTTCAATGCTCAGTTTTCAAAAACAGTAAGTAAAATTTTGCAAAATAGAAGATAGTCTCAGTAACTAAAAAACTACTTTTTTGAAGCACTTTACAAAGACACAGCATAATTTTTAACCAATTCCTTTATTTTAGGAAGGAAACTGATGGACTATACAGTAGCAACTGTATAATATTTTAAACTGTAATGCAATTTCCATCTAATTGTGTGGCAACAATGCTAGTTCAAGACTATTATGCAAGCTTTTTTTAATGTTCATAACAGTCAGTACTCTAAGTCACTCCAAAAAGAACAAACATAACCCAGAGATATAGGAAACTACTTCACAGCAGAACTTGCTCCCATTTAATGCAACTGTGTTTTACAAAGCACATGCAACTGAGAGCTGTGGTAGCAAATTACTTCCACAGGTATTCTCTAAAGAGGCAAAAAAAGGAACCCAAACAGCAACTTCTGTTCATTTTTTCCAGCCACTTTTGCAGCTTGCCCTAGTGCAACCTTCTTTTCTAATGCTAGGATTCCCCATCCTATTCTCACAAGATTGCTGGGATCACCTCTTTTTTGCATGGTATGCATTTTCTGTTTGCTCTAAACCAGCCTAAGACTACACTAAACTTCTTGAGATTTTGAGCACCTTTTTACTTGAGCTATACCATTTTCTCCAGGTAAAATGCGCCATCACCAAAACCGTCTCATTAAAGACACAGCAGTACAGCCAAGTAATTGCTATAAATAAGAATGTTCTACCTGCCCCACTATGTTATTTTTCCATAATGAATAATTTAATTTTAAAAAATTTCCTTGAAAAGCACTATATCTGGACCTTAAGTCTGTTGCTTTGTTCCATCCTTTTTACCTTAGTAAGAAAAAAACATATTTTACCTCTGCTGCTCATTGAGGAAAGAAAGTGACAATTTGGAAAGTGATCCAAATCAGAATGAAGCTTCCCCCATTCCCTTCTCTCCTCCCCCACCTCCTCCAATTCTTAAAATAGTTTAAAAAAATGCCACTTGTCCAATGGTTTTCTTAGTTTTACTGGTTTTTTTTTTCCAACTGGAAATGTTCTCAGTTACGAGTGAGCAAAGAAGTAGATGGTATTTCAGAAGTCATAAAACAAGGTATAAAATCTGAAGCAATCATAGAAACCATATAACAGGGGAAAATATTTTCATAGTTACTGTTTTAAAACAGAGCAGTTAAAGATGGGTAACATGCATCTTCAACCAGAAAAATTAGATCAAAAGCTAGGACTAAGGTAAATGCCAAGTAAGTCAAAAAAGTGGAAATTATAAGGCAGGCAACATTTTTGATGTATCTACTTAACTGTGTGGGGTTGTAATTTCCCAGCTATACATTTACATTCCTAGGTTCTTAAACAGGTTCTTCTATTCTAGACAGCAGGAAGATGTCTGTTACTTAGTTTCTTTAATTCAGAAGAAAGTGATTATATTTGTATTTATCTCACCTCCTGTGCATCAAATCGCAGAATCTCCTTCATGTACGTGGGCAAGAGTGTAAGAAGAGTATAGAAAGTCCAGTTATAAGAGAAGTGTGCCACAACGATAGCCCAGAGTGGAAGGGACTCCAGCATAGGTCTCCAGGGAACAGATTTCTGTGTAGAAAGCTAGCAAGCACGAGACAAAGAGAAGAGAAAAAGCACTCAGGACACCAACGTTTACTAAATATAGTGTTTCAGTGCTTCCCAAATCTATGTTGATCATCCATTCTGAAAGGCACTGAATGAGTCTCAGTTGATAGACGCAATCTGCATTGTCATCAGCAATGAGTTAATTACTGTATTCAATTCTCAATGAAGGTATAATAATGTATGTTACTGCTCTGATGTTTATTACTGCAAAGTAAACCTACTACTATTACATTTTGCAATCAGAATTTCTAAAAGCATGCCTTTCCTTGTTGAAATTTGATGTCTTCTGCTTTTACTATAAATAATTAAATATTTAGTCACCTCTCAGGTGGTTTTTTAGCTCAACCTTTCCTACTCAATTCTAGATGTTAATTTTGGTCTCAGCCAGCTTCCGTGTTTGTAAATATATATACCCATTTTTTTCTGCAAACAGTAATTTCTTTCTTACTCTAGATGACATGTTAAAAAAAAAGTTTTAAAATATTGCATTGTGAATGTTAAAGACATCATACAGGTCTGGATATAGCATAAAGTGATAGATTTGAGCTTTTTTAAATAAAAAGCTTTTTAAGTAAAGCACCACAACAGTGTCTGTAACAAAAGACATTGTTATAAATGTTTTGTCTGATTATTGATTGCTTCTCAGTTACACAACTGCACTATTTTTTATATTTTTTGTTTGAAAAATTCTGCTTCCATCTCGGGTTAAGAATGTTATTCTATACATAACCAGAGCTAATGAAGCTAATAACAACACTTGTAGTTTATGTTTTGACTTAAGTAAGTAGGTCTATACTAAAGTGCTGTACCTGATCTTTTAGAGAAGACAGTATATATTCTCTTTCAGCATGTGAAATGCTCCTGTGAGTTTCTGGTGAATCACTAACCAAACACATCCAGAAGAACCACCATAATATGCCAAGTGCCCCTATTGTTGGGAAAAGATGGGTGAAGAGATAGAAATAAAAAAAATAAGCAATTATATTGAGTGAATAACACTCTCAGATGATGTAGTCAGAAGTGTTTCCTCAATACTCTAATGTAATTTTAACAAACATTATTTTTCTATCTACTTACAAACACTAGTTCCCCAAAGTGACTTAACAATGAGCATTTAGAGATAATAAACAATGAACGTGACTAAGCAGAATTTGTTTTCTTTGGGGTTTTCTTCCCTCTTTTTTTTTTCTCCTCTACTTGAAGTGCTGCATACAGCAAGAAAGTTGCACACACATACGTAATTGTATTTTTATCAGTCACATGGAACAAAAAGGATATGGCTTACCCAGAGGAAATAAAATTCACATTCAGTTTAATCACAAAAAATACTTTGTGCACACACAGAGAATATCATTACATACAGTTTAACTGATGTACCAATCTTCCTTTTCTTTCTTAAGCCAAGCCCAGAATTGTCATTTAAAAAAAGGTAACTTTTCAACAGTCAATCCAAATTAACTGCAATTTTCTGTAACTGTGACAGTTTAACTTATTTCATTTTGTCCAATTACTTAGTTTGAATCCTTTCAATTTATAAAAAAATCGAGGTGGTTTTGTTGATGGAAATGTAACCCTTGTCTTTTATTATAATTCTTCCTTCTCCATGCAGAATATGAAGTGACTCAGACATGTAAATAGACCTATAAAAAGCATCTGTTAGTTCTATGACATGCTGTTAAAAAATATTTTTTGTTTAAGCTTCTTCTAGATCATAAGTCACAGTAAACATGCTATGCCTTCATTTTGGGCATTCCTTCAGGGCTCTTGTGACTGCTAGAGAGACTTTCCACAGCTTCCATTTTAAGCAGCAGTAATTTTCACATGCTCTTTCATTCACAGAAGTTTATTCCTAGGATTAAAGTTATTAACTCAATTTCACACTTCAGATAAGAAATTTCAGCCTGTTGTTTCCAAGTGATGTGAGAGTTAAGAACATTTGACTTGTACCAGCTTTTGTCCAACTCAGAGACAGCTTTGCTCATTGGAAGCAAGGCTTATATAGCCACTCACTGGAATCTACTTAGCTTTAAATATCTCTAATTGCCCAGAGAGAATAAAACAGCAACCCAACATGTCAAACATGCTTTTGAAACTTTAAGTTTTATAATAAATAATGCTTTTCAAAACAAATATGGAATTTACTTTCAATAATTAAGAAAAGCAAAACACAGACTCACCAAATATATAGAACACATAAACCCAATCCATATAGTAGCAAATTAAACCAGATAGTGGCAGAGATACAACAGTTCCCAGCTGTGCACCTACCGGAAGAAAGCAAAACAAAGTGGAAAAATAATTAGGTCCTCTTAAGTATAAGTGACACTTCCCAGTTATTTTATTTTTCTATAATAAATCATGCATAAAGATTTGTCATTACCACTAGAGGGCTGCACTTTGCTTAAAGAAACACAGGCACAATAGGCCGCTTTGGCTGCTCCAAGCAAATGGAGCCAAAAAAACCCTAAGCAGCCAAAATCAGAAGGAAAGAGTAATAAAAGATAAGCATTCTTGGCACATTAGTCTCCAATAAAGTGATGGCTAATACATCCAAACTAAAGCAAATTAGTTCACTGGTACTGCTGAAAAACAAGAGAGAGCTGATCATAGTATAATTAAGAACTTGGGGGTATAATATTCTGACTTCATATAATCAGTTTGCATTTCTTGTATCTCCTACTAGCTCCACAAAAACAGGAATGCTAGAAACAAGAGCCAGAAGGCATCCATATATAACCAGCAGCTACAAATCCCTAAATTCCCCAGGGTGTAGCATCAGGAAAGAAAGAAGGGAAAAGTGAGCAGATTACAGTTCATAAACAAGCAAAAAGCGAGAAAGAAGTACTCCTGCTCAACATATATTTTGCAAAGGGTGGGAGGTGTTTCCCTCTCTCAAATCTAAACTAGAAATCTAACCCAAATTATTTACGTACTTGGAAACTCTACTAGTGATGAATAGTAGATCTTGTCTCTTAATTTTAGTTATACAATCACTTCTCTGAACCTAATCTCAACTCAGAAAACAATAGATTATTTTGATATTCTGGTGACCTAGAATATCCATGCAGAATATTCCATCTTCATGGAAAAAATAATTTTATTTGAGTCAGAAAGTTTCAACTACAAACAACAAAACCACGTATGTCATGCAAAATATAAATCAAAATAACCACTACATATAACTTCAGTCATATGTTCTCTCAGAAAATCAACATGATCATGATTAAATTAACCACAGACCACATGACTGCCAACAGGGCAGAAAGGAAACAGTCTTGCAAGTTTACTCAAGATGCCTTTATCCACCCATGACTGCTAACAATTGTCTGTTCGAGGCCACAGACTCTTCTCAACTAGTACACTGGCATACAGTTCACAAAATAAAATAGGGCAGTTTAAAAACTCCCAACTGCTAAATACAGGAGAAATCAATCCCAACTCTGCTCTCTGCTTAACTTGTGATGGGTCTCGCCTCTTCCAAAGCAGATTTAATACAATACAAAGGCAGAAAAGATACAGGAAAAACCCCACAAAACAAAAACAAAACAAAAAAGAACAGAGGACAAAGCTTTCTGCTACACTGGATGGTTTAAAGTGGCTCATTGACAGGTCTGATGAGTGCCCAAAATAGCAAAAAGAAAGGAACTGGACACTTGGCTAGGAGGGAAGTAAGAAATATGGGGGAGAAAAGGATTAAGGCTTCATTACTCTTGGCACAAGTGAGTCACTAGACTGGCTTAGCTGCTTAAAAACCTGCATCTGAAGTTTATATGGTATACGTCTGTCTTCTTGATGAACCCAGGCCAAAGAGAAACGCTGTAACAATTAATAATGACAAGAGTGATCAAAGCAAACCATTACTTCATTAATTGAATGGAAAACTTTTTCATCCTCAAAGAAGTAGTATCACTTTAGACTAGAAAGTTAAGAAACCTACGTGTTTCACCTGCCCCACAAACACTGCATTGAGCAATGTGACTGATCAATAAATCCCTGAGATGCAAGAAGGCTAAGTGGAGATGGGCAAGAGCAATGTGTCCATTAAGCTCAGAGAATAGCGCAGGGTGTGACCAACCACAGCTCTTGCAAAGAGGCTGACTTTATCTCAACACAAAGGGGACCAGAGGGTGCCCTTTGTTAGAGATAAACAGCTATGTCAGTCGAGTGGATCAGCTGATGCTATAAATCTTTCTCCTCATTCAGTTCCTTAAAAGTGTGACTGTCCCCCTGAGTTAGTCAGACCAACATGAGGGCAGGGAATACGAGTCACCTCAACACAAACTGTAAAACAACTAACAGCAGAATTTCCAACAGGAAAAAGACTTGAAAGCTGCCTTCAACCCAAACATGTACTGCAATTGATATATTTCACTAAGTGTTAACTTACATTTGTACTGTACTTTCAGTATATTCTGTATCACTCTGCTAAATCAAAAATCCTGTATAATAGCAAATGTCTTTGAAAATTAAATCTGATATCAAACGTTACACTTTCCAGGCATAGAATCAGAAAAAGATCCCAGATCAGAAAATCTGGTCTGGGAGTACTGGTCTTTGACAAGGAGCTTTTCTAGCAAGATCTAGATATACCTTGGATATTTTCTTCCCTAAGTTCCTCCAAAAACATTTTTAAAAAAACCTCCAAAAAACAATCAACCAAACATCTCTATCCCGTGACTGCCCCAGCTTTTTTGTTCCTAATATTAAATCTCTTTTATTTACAGAATCTTCTCTTAATCAACTTCACAGTAACTCTTCGCACCACTTTATACCAAACTTAGCCTGAAGTTTTATACTTCATTGCACATCAATACCTTTTCTCAGGGTTATAAAAGCCATGAAGAAATGAAGATAACAAATGCAAAGCAAGTCTTAATTTAATGTTATGCTTTCTGGATTAAATGCTGATTAAAATTTACAATATAAATCCCTTTGATTTAAGTCAATCCTCCCTGTTACTGCAATAAAAAATGTATAATCCCATTATCAGCGTGGGAATTTCTCACCTGCATATGAAATACTAAGGAGCTTGCTGCGTTCCAGTGGAGGAGCCCAAGAAGACCACATTGAATGCATAGCTGGGAAGGTAACACCCTAGAAAACATTTCATTCTGTTGAAATGCAAGAATTTTAGAATTTCCTTTAACTTTACATGTTTCAAAGCATATTTCATTACAAAGCACTAGTACAAGCTGTAAAGTTTTTGGTTTAGGAAGAAACTATTAATAAAAAGTGTGCAAGGCATGATAGTAAGAAGGCAGAATTAATGTCTCCTGCTTTTGATTCTGTATATACTGGAAAAGCAGCAACAACACAAACAATACTCTTTCAAGGTCTTGGTTTCTGAAAAATGTGAAGGGGTAACTAGTTTTGGCCCAAGTGTCCTTACAAAGAAATCTTTCTTTCTCATTTGAAAAGCTTGACCTAAAATACAGTGCAAATCTTTTAATTATTCAAAAAACCCGAAGTCACTCAAAATGAAACAATCCATATACTACTCCATGGTACCAACACCCACAGTCTAATCACTACAATTTATTAACATATTATTCAGATACATTTTCAAGTTACGCAGAGAAAAAGAATTACCTCTCCCAGTCCTTCCAAGGCTCTGACAGCTATGAGGTAGCCAACTCCCAAGTTTGCAGCTAAGGGAGTAAGCAAGGTAAATACAGAGGTACCAAAGATGCCAAATCCCAGCAAAAGCTTCCCTCCAATTTTGCTTGCAAGATATCCTCCCGGAATCTGTGTAATGATATAGCCATAGAAAAAAGAACCAAGGATCCATCCCTGAGTATCAGCATCCCAAGCATACTTTTCCCCCTGAAAGGAGAAAAAAAGCAACAAAATGCAGCAAGTTCAAAATAGCAGTTTCTCTGACCATATTTTATATAAAGTTGATACATCATTTAGTCCTTTATAACTGAGTTTCAAATTTTTCATGGCCTACTCCCTAAGGTCTCCTTCTTCTATACGCATCTATACTGCAATCAAAGTTGTGTTAAAAGCTAATTCAGGTAGCTTATAGTCTGTTCAGATATATCTAGACCAAGCATGAAAATCATCATAACATGAAGTTTAAGTGGTCAGGCAGTTCTCCCTTTCTGAGTTCCAAGCAGCTTGGGTTAAGTGACAGATACAGACTACATAGTCTGCCTGAGTGCACGTCCCACTTCTGTATCACAGAGTGGACATTCTGTCACACTCTACAAAATGGCTTTACTTGCACAAAATTTAAGGACAAAAAAACAAACAAGAAGAGGAAGATGCTTAAATTTAATACAAAGAAAGAGAGCAGCCAAGGACAGGATTCACAAGGGTAGGTGGAATAATGGGATAAGCACAACAGAGGGAAGATGAGTTTAGCAAAGTAATAAAAGCAAAGATGATTGAAATAAGGAGTCTGCGGCTATAACGAAAGTTGGCAAGAAGATATGAACTGTTGCCCAGTAAAGTGATTAAGAAGTTTGGGATCACTTCCAAAAGACCAATTTTTAAGCATCTAAATAAGCAGCATAGATTTCACAGAAGTGATGAGACAGAATCTTACCATAAAGTTAGTGATAAATAATAAATGACCTCTAAACAAGCAAACAAAATAAGCAGGAAGATGGCAAGAGCGCTCAGTAATAACTTCAGCTCTAAGATGAGATCTATGCAAATCCAAATTCACAAAGTTGAGGGTTTTTTAAAAAGCTTTCTTTTCATTTGCAACAGTTCAATTAAGAAATGTGATTTTAAGGATTACTGGAAGGGAAGTCAGAGACAGAGGATATAAAGACAGAAAGCATGATCTGGGAAAGAGATCAAAGAAGTAAAGTGAAAATTTACATGTTCATTTGTAATGAAATTTCATGCCATTATGACTGTATGAAGAATGGGCAAATATGGACAGTGACGTGAGCTCTGACGCAGATGTAACAGTAACAGTTGATCACTGGCATATAAAACAGCGAGTCATAGCAGACTTACAGGGACAGATTAATTAATTTTTAAAGAATAGCTCAGGAAAGAGGTACATAAAAAACCTGACCCTGAGCACAGCACTTCTAAATTAGCTAGTCATTTTAAAGCTAGTATTTTCAGAATAACTAAAAGAACCACTGAAAAGGCCATCCAGTAAAAAGTAGCCTGTTCTCTTGCCACTGAAGTATGATTCTATCTATCACAGATTTCTACTAAAACCACTTTAACATGCCACACTACAGGACAATATGTTTGAGGCCTCACCGTTGTGTTGCGAGGAACATTTATGGTGGAAGAATGGTCTGGACACACATTGGAAGTCGTATTCTTTGCTAAGCTCATGTTAGGTTCTACCATATCCACCAGAGCAACGCTTAGGTTCACACGTAATGCATACAGGAGGAAGAACCCAAGACAGGCCAGGAGTGCTAGGTTATAGCGAGCTGAGCAGCACGCAGGGACTGAAATGAGAGCAAATGAAAAAATGTTTGTTTTAACAGAACCTAACAAAATAAGAACCACTGATAAGCAGCTTTTACTAATGCTCTCGCAAATTTTTGGGTAAGAGAAAAATAGGAAAGAAGACAAGCTAATTTGTCTTAATGGGTTTATTCAATAGGGAAAACAGCTGAGTGTGTTGAAAAAAAAAATAAAAAAGTCCTCTTTTGGACTGATGTGCAAAACAAATGCAATCCTGGGTTAGACAACTGGCAGCTACCCTCATAAGAATAGGGACTGCAACGGAAGTGTAGTGTGTGGTCTGGGGAAATGGATTTAGAAACATAGTTTCAAAACTCCTCTCCCAAATCCTGCAAGACTTATCCAAAGGAGAACTTCACACTTTAAAAAAAAAACAAACGCAAATTAATGGGAAGTCTGTCATATACACAAAAATGGCTCAAGAAAAACAGATACTCTTAAAGCAGTGGTAAAGAACAGTCATTGAGATTTCAGGCTGTTTTCTACGACAAGGTTTCCTTCTCTGAGTTGGCTTATAAAGGAATATGCATTTGCTGACTGTTGCCAGAGAAAACTACCAGAAAGGGGAATGGCAAACACTGTGAAACGGTAACAGTTTCCCCATTGCCCAGCAGGCCCTTCTTGGCAGTCACCACACAGCAATGACAAAGGAAAATGAGCCTTAAGATTCAGCATAAAATTTGTGTTGTGACATTAAGTCGACTCTGCAGGCTGTTTAAACACAGATATCAAACTTTGCACTGTAACACGGTTATTGATTTCCTTCTACAGCAGTACACAGCAGCATTTGGCAGAGATCATACTTGAGCTATAACAGTTTAAAGCTCTGCAGATACTCTTTATAAACTGGGAATGCCTAAAACCTACTGAGTAGAAATGCCAAATTGTTGAGGAACTACTTGAAGAATCTGCTGAATTTACAAGTAGTCATGGGGTTAAGTGTCCCCTCTTGCAAAGGAAATATGGTGCTTATGGAAAATTTTATAACCTGGATGTCTGAAACTCTGGGAAGGTTGGGAATCAGCACCTACAGATGTTACATCGATCTACAGTGATCTCGTCTTGCTCTGACTATTCAGAATTCAAATGATGAATAGAACAAGTACATCTATGAACAACAGCACTGCACTGGAACTTCATCTGATATGTCACTTGAGCAGATTCTCTGATCCACAAGAAGAAACAAAAAGCAGTGCCATGTGGTCAAAATAACAAGATACCTTCCCCTTCCCAGTAACTTCCCTGAAACAAGGAACGAGCCTATGCAATTTTACTTTTCAACGGGGACACCAACAGTCTTTTGGCAAGACTGTTTTTCATGAAATTAGTAGAATTTTCCCAGTTTTGAAGTCTATAACCCTGAAAAACTTTACATGACGTTTATTATGGCTATACAAGTTGTTAAAATGACACAGAGATGTTGTATTTGCTACATTCATTTAGTAAATGAGTAATAAATTAGACTATTGTATAAATATGCAAAAGCCCTTCCAGACTTGCAGTAATTACAACTCCTGCCTCATCAGCATTTGAAAAAGGCATACTGGATTTTTAAATGACATGAAGGAGAGCAGCCAAGATTTTATTGCTTACTTTAAAAACAATAGGCACCAAGAACAGGAAGTGCTTACCACACAAAAACTAGTTAAGCAGCTTTGCTGTGCTTTATTGTTATTTAAAAAGCAATTTGTCTTAAGCAGAAAATGTATAATCATATAGCTTATAATAAGGAATATAAATACAGGTAAAATTATTTAACCATTCCACTTCCTGCATTTGTTGGGGTTAGACAGTAATAACAGAAGGCTGGATATCACACTGATGATGTAACCTTTCCTTGGAAATGCAGATTAACTGGAACATCCATCTCTCTTCCTCTACAAGATTCTTACTGATATACACCTTGTCTAGAGAGCAAGCTCCACAAAACAGATGTGCAAGAAATTAAGGTCACTAATGTCAGATTTCTTTTCAACTGTAAAAAGTTTGTTATAAAAACTTAACAAACACGTAGATCTGAAAGCCTGAAACAAATGGCTATTAAATTATTGCTTCCCTGTCATTCTACTAGGTGCATTTTCAATACCTGAGAATATTAGATCAGGTTAACAGAACAGAAGAATGAGGAAGATTCCAGATGTGTTTCAGTCACCCACCTCTTCAGGAGATTGCTATAGTCAGAGACATAGACATTCACGACCCTAAAGTTCAAAGCAGTTAACCACTGTGTTCGAGGTCTTACCTTGACTAGCAGTCTTCTGTCCTACATCTATAATCAATTCTGATTCCAGGGCCATGTTTTGGGATACTGTCGCTATAATTGAAGAAGTGTCTTAAACTGCAGTTAAAAAATAGGTCTGTGCTGCAAGTTGCACGGCAGTTAAAGGAAGTTGCTGTACTTTTCCTTGTGGGTGAGGTGAACCACCTCCAACCGGAGCCCGATGCATTGTGCAAACTTAAGAACACACTGCTTTAGTAAGACCTGAACTAAAATTTCTCTCCTGTCACTTTTATAAAGTCATTTTGTTAGCAGCTCCCCTTGATGCAGTTATACATTTGCTTAAGCGGGTTAGAGCATCTCTGCACAGGATGCTGAAGAAACTAAAAATCCTTTTACAGTTTGTACATTCTGGGAAACAAAGCAGCCCAGACAACCCCCTAATCACACAGCAGCGCTGCTGCTAAGCCCTGGCGCCGTAACAAGCCTTCTCTGTACATCCACCTTCGTGCCCCCTTCCTCCCACCTTCCCTCCTCTCCACGCTTCCGTAACAAGCAGTTAACCGTAACTCTGCCTTAAAACGAAGTTCTGCCACGGCCTCGCAGCCTTTGACACTCTGGCGGGCGTTTGGGCCGGAGCTGCCCGCCTGCCTTCCCGGCCGGGGCACGGCTCCGAGGGCAGGTGTGTGTGTGGCCGGCAGCGCCGCGCCCCAGGCCCGGCCCGGGCCCGGCAGGGCGCTCAGGACCCGGGCCGTGCCTGCGGCCCCGCCGCTCCATGGCAACGCCGCCACGCCGCCGCTCTCACCCGTGCCGGGCTGGGCCTCCTTCAGCAGCGGGGTGCGGTCCTCTCCCTCCTCGGGCTCCATCTCGCCGCTGACACACGGACCGTGCAGCGCGTCCAGGGACACACCGCCCGGCGCCACCGCTGCGCCCGGGAGCGCGGCCCGGCTCCGGTCCGATCGGTTCGGCTGGGCCCGTCCGGTTCGGCTCGGCTCGGCTCGGCTCCGCTCGGCCCGGTTCGGCCCGGTTCAGCCCCGCTCGCCGCCCGCCCCGCTCTGCCCCGCCGGGCACCGGCGGCCGCAGCCCCCGGCGGTCACGTGACGGGCCCTGCCGGGCGGAAACGGCTTCAGCCGCAGCACTGCGCTGCTGCCCGGCGGCCCCCGGCGGCCATCTTTAGTGAGGGCGGCCGCTCCCTCCGCCCCGCCGAGTGCCGGGGCCGCGCCCACAGGCGGGGCGGGGCGGGGCGGGGCGGGGGTGGTAGTGTTTGTGTCTGTGGGTGTTGGTGTGGCCGTGGGTGTTGGTGTGGCCGTGGGTGTAGCCGTGGGTGTGCGGGGTGTTCGCGCTGTGGGGGAGGAGGTTTCTCCCGGTTAGGGCCCGTCTGACCAGGCGTGTCACGCCTGCCCTTCCCGCGGGCTGCGCCCGAGCGAAGGCGAGCGGGCCGTGGGTGCGGCCGTGCCCGCCTGCAGGCACCGCAGGGCCCCTGTAACCACAGCGGGGTGTCTGCAGAGCAGCGCCCTCTCCTCGCTGTGTGCGGTGCCCGGTGCTTGCGGCGGGGCTTTAAAATCACAGAATCCTAGGATACCAAGGCGTTGGAATGGACCTTAAAGGGCTTTTCGTCCCAACCACCGTGGTCAGGGACACCTCCGATTAGGGCAGGTTGCTCAAGGCTTTATCCAGCCTGGCTTTGAACACCTCCGGGGTCGGGGCATCCACAGCCTCCCTGGGCAACCTGTTCCAGTACCACACCACCCTCAAAATGTCATCCTAATACCTAACCTAAATTTCCCCTCTTTCTATTGGTATCCACTGCTCATTGTCCTATCACTACAATTCCCAATGAAGAATCCCCGTCAGATACTGGAAGGTTGCTGTGAGATCTCCACACAACCTTCTCATCTCCAGGCTGAACAGCCCCAACTTTCTCAGCCTGCCTTCGTAGGGAAGGTGCTCTAGTTTACCAGAGTCATGTAAAAAAGCACCAGTATAAATTAATAAGCATCAAAGGATTTGTAATAGAGCCTTTTCTCTCAGAATCAGTGAATTTCAGCCACAGTCAAAGCTAACAATAGAGCAGAGGTCTTTAAGTTTTACAGGCTCTTACATGGGAGCCACCTCCACTCATCTGTGCCCTTGCCAGGACGGAGTACTGAGTCATTTTGACAATCCTGACAGTCCAGTCCATCCACTGAATGCCTTGGCTTTACTTAGATGCCTGTGCCATCCTACTGATGTGTATGTAACTGTCTGGAAAATTCCACATACTGGAAAATGGAAGAATGCAAAAGATTCCTGGCAGCTTATTCAACTATATTGTTGAAGAAGCGAGATATACTGAGTTTGCAAGTACCAACAGAATGTCTGTGGCTGTGTGCTGATCGTTCAGAATCCACATCCGTGTGAACATGTGGAGTAAACCAGGGCTTCTGTTCTCATTCTGAAATTTAGCCTAAACGTTTTCTGTGAGTCAGACTTACCTGGTAGCCATTCTTACAGCTAAAATTACAGAAAGAAAACGAATTCCCTTATTCTGACAAAGCACACATCAAACATATTTTTCAACATTTTATGAGAAGTGGAGATTTAGTTTGTAGCTTTCGGTTCCACACATGCTGTACTCTTCCTGGCATTTCTGTACATATCACCAAGAGAGACCCCAGTGCACTAGCACCCGGTCCATGAGGA
Organism: Xenops minutus; assembly: GCA_035221455.1. Taxonomy (NCBI): domain Eukaryota; kingdom Metazoa; phylum Chordata; class Aves; order Passeriformes; family Furnariidae; genus Xenops; species Xenops minutus. The sequence continues at coordinate 85,867,571 of JAWWEE010000105.1, read as the reverse complement.
AGGAAGTCTAGGGATGTATGGACCAGGACTGTGTGCAGCACGCACAGGGTCATGAGTATGGCCACTTCCATTCTGGGCTGAACCTGAAGCTCTCCATAGACTCCTCTCATAATAACACAGGGAAGATGAGGGGCTGCAGGGACTGGAGTGATAGATGAAGCTTTTCTTAGGCATCTCCCCCTTTTTTTTTACCTCTCTTTCTTCTTCCCAAGGCATGTTGTATCTTAGATCTACCTACACTCTTGCAATAGCAAGGAGTGTGGTTTTCTCTGCCTCGTTGCCTCCTTCTTAGATCTTTTAGAGCCTCACTGTTGAGTGAATCTTTCTCACTTAGTGACACACTACACCAAAAGCACCTTGATTGTGAGGCTGCAGCCCCACAGTCAAAAGGTGACACCCATAAACACAGATTCAGGAATGTGTAAAGTTCATTGCTTTTGTCACAGCAGATAAACACATCATTCCTTATTCCGTGAACGCGGACTTTGTGTGTAGTTATATGGAAAAAGGCATGTTTTTTTTTCTGCCCAGCCTACCAAGCACTGCTGGTTGTTGCTCTGCTCTGAGGCTATGTCATAGTTGTGATGAAGCCCTGATGTAGAGGGTTTGAAGTATTTTCTGACTTTATTTATTTTTATTTCTAAAAAGGACACTGATATGTATTCAAACATTTTTGCCCTGTTTACTTTAAATACGGGATGCAGCTGTGCTCTGTGCTAGGCTGGGGAGCTGGTGGAGAGCACTGCTCAGCACCCTGCTTCCCTTGTCATCTGACTCTTCAGCATGAGAGAGGAAAACAGAGGTTTGCATTTCCTTCCCTAAATTCCATCCTGACATTTCACATCAAGCTAAAAAGACATGCTGCAGCGTGTCTCATATAGAGTACCAGATGGCGCTCTTTCCTCTGAAGTCCTGTTTGGAAAAGAAACCTTGGATGGTACTCGAGTCTTCCGAGAAAATCCAGCTTTGTTCCTTATGCCACGGCTCCTTTGGGCAAGCTCTCATATAATGATGTAGGAACACATTTCAAACTGATTAACACTACCTACACTCAATGGCTTAGAAGGTGAAGAAAGTGGACAGGGAAAATATATCAGTGATGCTAATCTAGGTTGCAGTATTTCCTCAAGGAGCAAAATAATGTCTCTTCTGTCAGGCTATTAAGTTTTATAGGATATAATAAAGAAGTTGATGCTAAGTTCCATCATTTTTTCAGTCTTTTAAAGACTACTATCACCAGATACCCTTATTTATTTACACCTTTTTAAAAAATCTGACTTTTGCAATATTGTTTTTTTCAAGATAAACAGAAGGAGTGGAAAAATATAGCTTGTATTCATAATATAAGAACTACTTGGTTATTCTTAAATAACTGAAAGTAATATAAGCAAAGTTCAATGAGTGAAGATTGAAATATCTACTTTTAAATTTGTCAAAGTCTCCTTATATGCAGTACAGTATACAACACATTTATGTTGTAAATGCCTAACATGGATGTTTATATTTTAGAATGATAATTTACAAAATGGAAGAATATAAAGTTAAGGTATCAGATTGTCTGGACAAGAAAAAATATGCATATGCATCCAAGGAAAAATGTTTTGGGTTTCCCACAAGAAAGCAAGTTACAGTCAATCAAAAAGGAAAAGAATTAGGATGACTTGAGCTGTGCAGTTCTCCTGCTGTAAAACTGAATACAAAGTCATTACTAAATCATGCATAAGATGATGCTGACCAAATCAGAAGAGGCTTATGTGTCTCTGGCAGTACAATGTGTTTTCATCTGTCTGGAAATATTCTGTCTGCTGCAAATGCCTCAGGGCTCCCAGTCACCATGGATATTCTTGCCTGGGGGTTTGGGTTGGGAGGGGAGCTATTCATCCTGCTTAGTTTTCTTATTGTTTGCTAGCAGAGGCACTCCATGCTGTTCAGTTTTTGACATTGGTCATGGCAGCAGAAAGCTTGGGACTTTCCTCAGTTAACAACATTGCCTTCATAGGGAAGAAAGGAAGAGCGTATTGTGTTCTCTACAAAATACTGCACTGGGTTATATGGCAATGCTCAACTAGACTCAGAGAAGTGGCTTAGGCTTTGTATTGCTTAAATTCTAGTGTTGTGGTAGCCAGTGAAAGTAGAGATGGGAAGTACAGACAATCACAATGCCTAGTCTTCCTTATTTATGTGTATTCTTCCTAAAAAAAAAAAATGGGAGTGGCAATGGTGCTGGACATTTCCCATTAAAGAAGCAGCTTCTGTTCAGGACACTCATCTGTACCTGGAAACATGGACTCATTTCTCCTGTCCGTGACATTTAGTAATTGCAATGAATAATGAACCTCAGCCAAGACAAGGCACTGGGACTTTGTGGAATCTTCTTTCTTTATAACTACAGTTGTTTCCTTATCTGTAGAAGCCATGAATATCCTTATGGAGGAGTTCTGTACTTGCTGGGTTAATGGCTTTAAATGCTTCATTGTGGATGTATGGGCTACCAAAGAATGTTGGAGAGCTCACTAAGAAGTGCAATTCTTTTATCAATGAGCTCATGAAAACATAGGAATAGCTATAGTCTGTCAGACCAATATTCCATTTCCCTCAGTGCCTTGTCTCTCACAGCAGTCAATAGCAAATGCTGAGGGAAGGACCTGTACAGACCGAACACAGGGTCACATATCCTCTAAATAGTCTCTGAATACATTGATTGGTGACTCAGGCTCTTCCTGAGCAGGATGTGGTACCTCTGTTCTCAGTAGTCATCTAGACATTTGTCAGACAAGAATTTATGCCATCTGTTTTTGAATTCATGTAAAATTCGGTATCCATGTTCCCTGTGGCAAGGAGTTCCACAGCTGAATTATATACTATGGACAGAGTTATACCTTTATGATCTTTCTGAGAAGAAATGCTTTTTTTTTTCCGAATCTCCAGTAAATACTTACCTCTCCCTGTGCACATTTTAAAATGTTGAATCTAGTTGTACAGCAGCGTTCATACTGTCTCAGATGAGTCATTTGCAGCTGAGGACCCTTTATGCAGCTTCTTGATATGCTACATAGTGACTGATGGCAGGGCATAGAAGCTGCTAGGAACTCTGGCCATGGAAGCCAACCATCCCTCAGAGATGCCAACATCATGGGTATTTATGGCACCCCACTGCAAGCCCAGCCTCATCCTGCTGTGGAGTGGTGGAGCCTTTGCAAAGCCCTTGTCTTTTCCCTCCTGCAAATAGTCTCCATGTCCTTGCCTGCTGCAGGACATCTCTGGGACTTTTTCACAGGTTATCCTACAGTAGTTAAACCCACAAAGATTTTGGTGTATGACATAACAGCTGTCACTCCACCTCAGGATTTGAAAAGTAATAAATATTTTTAAATTCAGCCTTTAAAATTCTTAGCTATACACCCCATTTGAACTCTCAGTTCCTTCATGAGGTTTGTTTTTTGTCTTATCCTAAACTTCAAATAGCAGGGAAACTAGTATGGAAAAATCTTCTCCAGTCTTTCATAATTTTTTATGTTCTTTAAATACTCTTAAAAGTATTTCCCCCTCTATTTACTGGGGAACATCAAGCCTCAAAGGCTATAATTTTTTAAGAGAAATATAAAATATATCTATACTTTCTTTGTGGCACGCGTCAGGGAGTAAACTCTGACTTGACTCAGTTGGTTTCAACATATCCACATTTCTCAGGATGACTTTTGGAACAGCCTGGCCAGGTACACATTGAGTATCAGTTGGATTGAATCCTGGACTGGTGCCTATCACATAATCCTTTGTACCTGCTCACTCGGAGCTCTTTCTAGTGCGCCACACATTATCATAATGCCATATGTTGCTGAGAGAGCGACTCTCTGCTTCCTTACTACCAAATCACATTCTGCATTTTGTATTGTGCAGTGTGTTAGAGCTGTTTGTCCTGTTGTCAAAATTTCTGTTTACTAGAGAAAGGGAAACAAGGCAACAGTAATTACTGCAGTCATTCAAATAGCAACTTGGTTGTGGTTTACATTATGTTGATTAAGATAAAAATGTATGAGCATTGCAGCTAAGTGTATGTAAAGTGCAGTTGGACAATTTTAACAGCTGTTTCAGACACAGTAAGAAATGTAATTGCAAACTCCTGAGCTCTGTATCATCCAGCCATCAGGTTTTGCAGTCTCAATCCTTGGAGGTTGTCAAGACCTTTCTGTATAAAGCCCTGAGAAATGTTTTCTGACCTCATTGCTCACTCTGCTTTGAACGGCAGGCTGTATTAGGCAACTACCTGAGTCCTCTGCCTTGAATTTTCCTGCATCAACCCATCTCAGGAGTAAAAAAACATCATGTGCACTAGGTATTTTAAATATAGTTCATTTATTTTTTTAATATCCAAAGTAAATTACTGCTAAGGTACAAAAAGAAAAGAAAAGAAAAGAAACTTGCAGAACTGCTGTTAGTGGTTAGCAAAATCACAGGGTAAATCTTTAGCCTAAAAGCATGGCTAGGAGGCCTTAGAGAGTTGTCCAATATAGGACACATTTCAGACATATGACAGCAATGTCCAAACATTTGGTTGTTATGGCAAGGTTTGGAAAGATGTAGCTCTTGGGCCCACACCCTCTTCATTTAAATAAACATGACTGCTGCTCTGGGTGGTTGGCAAAGAAACAAACAGTTGCTTTTTGGACACTGTGAATGAATACTCTATAGTGGCATTACTCAAGGGCTAAGTTTATTTAGACTTTGGCTTATTTGGTGACTTGAAACATAAAACCTTTACTCAGTTCCTTCTTAATCACTGAGATCGGTCTTCTCACCCTCCCTCCTTTCCTGGAGGCAGTATGTGGTAAGAGTTAGTCCACAGGGAGAGATAGCTGGTATTTACCTGTGTCTAAACTAAACACAAGGTTTTGTGCAAGTTTTAGAAATAGTTTGAGTGTATTTTTAAAATAATTCTTAATTGCTCTGACTGTAGAAGCCATTTTAGCTTCTACAGAAACCGATTCTGTAAGGGACAACTTGCATAACATGAAGTTTAGTCTCATGTTATGTGATTGTCAAATAGATGTCATCTAAAATAGAATGGAGTTTCTGGGGCGTATTACCTACATAATTAATGTCTACATGCATCTATTCTATTTTTTCTTGATACCACACTGTTGGGAAAGAAAAAGGATTATTAACAGATGGAGATCTGAAGGGATTGTCCAGCAAGCCCTGGGCAGCAGATAC
>JAWWEE010000105.1:85844070-85862238 GCA_035221455.1 Xenops minutus | reverse complement strand
TTCTTTTTTTTTTTTTTTTTTTTTTTTTTTTTTTTTTTTTTTCCCCCTGGTGTTGACCTTTTGTAGATGTGACAAGATGGAGGAAACCAGGACTGAAATAGTATAGTCTACACCATTGGTAGAATCTTTTCTTTCCTTCTTGACAATTCTCTTTGATTGCCTTGGGAGCAGATCCCTGCTCTGTCCTTTCTGGGACGCATTAACCTCTGTGTATGATTTTGGTCCCTTGACTCAAAAGCGACCTCACAGATTTTCATCAAGTTGCCTGAAGATCCCTTACCCTGATTTTCTGTATGTCACAGAGTACAGAATTTCAGCAAGCTGACCCTCTATTTAGACTAATTACTTGGTTTAGACTTTTGAAAAGGCATTGAGGTTTGATAGGAAGACATAAAAAGAACTAGTAACCACTTCTTTCCGTAGCAGTGTGTTCAGGAAGATAACTTCTGTTGATAGTTTGTGCCTCATCTCCAATTTGCATTTGATTGACTTTAATTGCCTGACCATTAGTTCTTCTTATGCTTTTCTCCAATAGATCACCATCTATGAAAATGTCATGGAGGCCCCTCCAAGCCTTCTCTTCCTGACTAATTAAAATATGCATCTCTTTAGTCTGGTAGTTTAGGGCATTGTCTTCACACCTTGACTTACTTCTGTGTAAAATGTGGGAAATGAGTTTTGTCTACAGTCTCCTTTTGAAAGGAAGCTGCCTCTGCCTACAGGGATACACTGGTCTATAAAACAGACTGCTGTAATAACGTTCCCTTTTTTATGGGTAGATGAATGTCACAAATAGCTATTACAGAAACACACATTTATTAAAATATCTGCCAGATTTTATGTCCTTAATTTAAAGTGAAGTTACAATGTGTGAATGCATGTACTCCAGAGTGCTGTGATATACTAGTCTATGACATTATGGAAACACTGGTTTTAGGAATTCCTTTTCAAAAACCCATAATTTAAATTTACAGTATAATTATAGGCTATAGTTTGAGATAATTGAATCCTCAGGGAATTCTTACCTCTTTAAAATAAACAGTGTTAATTCATGTGAAATTGTTTAATAAAAATAAGGGGTTTTTTGGCTGTTTCAGCAGTATTCGCAACAGAGAAGAATTTCACTGACCTTTCAAAAATGCTCAGATAGCAAAGGGAATAAGGACAGTTAAGGTAAAATGATTAATGAAGCTTGTAAATGGAGTATCATTGCATGCAATTGTAAAAGATTTTGCCTTAGGAAAACAGATTTTTGAAGACAACCTGTCACCATTTGTAAAAGTTATTATCTTCTCTCACTTTCATAGAACCAGCATGTTTGTTCATGTTTTAACATGCCCGAACTGTATGGTTGAACAATTTACAATCAGAGAAAAATTCTAAAATAAAATGAAGGCATTACATGAGCCCACTTCTTAAATGTTCTCCATGTATGTATCAGGTAGATGCACAATATCAATCAAAATCAAGGGACTAAAAGCAACAAATAATGGAAAACCCCACCTCATTTCTTTAACAAAGTTACAGAGGTATGAGTGAGGTGGAGGATACAATTTTGTATCCTGATCTCACTGAAGGTAATGATTTCAGTGCCATTGATTTCTGTAAAGGCCAGAGCCTACCTTGAGGCTGCCTGCAGAGGAAATTTGAACATTCAGCTACACATGGAAACTACACATGGAGTAGTTACAACTACTCCATTCACTTGCACTTTGGAGGACCTTCAGCATATCAGCAACAAGAACATAGGGTCATTTTACAGCAATTGATTACAGTTCTGTGAGGTCCATCAACTGCAGAGAGATAATGTTCTGGGAAAACCAGGGGACAAGTCCTCATTTTCATTCCATTATGGTCCTTCTGCACTGCTTTGTTAGTTCAAAAGGGCCAGGAAACTTGGTAACTGAGGACTATCTTTGCTGGAGAGGAACATTCATCATTTGTGGATTTGCTCCTCAGACTTCCACATTTCCCATAGTATAATTTTGCTATTCCTTCTTTACTTCCCGTTTTTTTTCAGAATCTCATTTTTAAAAGTAAATCTCTCAAAATCCCATGAAGCCTTAACCATGATGTCCTTACATATTTAGTGTTTTTCCTAAAAAACAGTGCTTTACTTTGTTGGGGTTTTTCAAAGCCCATATATAGTATTACATATAACGCAATAATATAGTATTTACAGATTTGATCACATATTTTTGTGGGTATGTTTAAAATTAATACAGGTATTTTAAAAATAAAATATTATGAAAATATAAATATGTATTTCTGAGATAATAAGATATTTCTATGATTTTTTTTTTTTTTAAAAAAAAAAGAAGAAGGTTTTCTCCTATTTGGACATTACTTATTCTCATGCCATTCTTTGAACAAATAGAAACAAAATGTGATACCTTCAAATAGGTATCCCTGATCCAAAGCTTATTAAAATTAATGTCTAGCTTTAGGTTTGAGTCACTGAATACTCAATGAAGACTTTTAAGCTATAGTCATTTTATCTGCTCTGGAGTTAACAACATATTTCAACTACTTGTTTCAACTTCCTGTTTAGAAATGTCATAGAAATTGGTGCTTTTAAGAATGGTATTCACTTGATTTGTTTAGAAGGCCACTTTTGAATGTCTGTTTATTCAAAGGTTGGTATTTCAATGAGTCATACAGATCTGTTCTGAAGAGTGCCTACTTCACTCCATTGTCTATCTAGTGAATGTAAATAACTAGTTGTAGACAATTGCACAGTCCATATTTGACCAGGTAAATCCTACCCGCTCTGCCTGCAGTAACAGCTCAAGTTGGAAGAGAGTTTGCAAATAACATTTTTCACCAAATAACATGTCTTCAACTGCTAGGAAAAAAAGATCTTAATTGCAGTGCAGTGTAGATTTTCATAAAGCTCCACCCTTATAGCTCAGGGCAAGTTTCAGTGCATGGCACACCCATCGTCAGTGTAGTGTAAAACATTGTGACATGTTCCATCATCAGAAACAGCATCAGAAGTGTTATTACTGAGTACTTCTGTGAGAGCTTTATATCCTATACTCGTCAGTACTTTCCAGCAAACACAAATTCTTCAGGTGTACATCCAAGCAAGAAATGTGCCCTCCTGCTACCATGAATGATCTCCCATCCACCTATTTTTACTATTCACTGTAATTCTTGTCCACTCACTGTGAGTGATAAAACAGACTTTTTCTTCCTTCCTAGATGAGCTGCTGAATAACAGTTTCTGCTAGGACCTCATCCAAAGCCTATTGAGATTAATTAAAAGATTTATCCATCCCCTAAATGAGCTCTGTTGCAGGCCTTGAGTTCAGTGATGCATAAGGCAACTGTCTAAGCTTTTGAAGATAGAATGTTTTGCTGGAAGAGACTATAGTGATCTTCTAGTTCAAATTTCCACATAACATAGCTCTTCAGATTTTCCTGAATTTGCCTCATTTCATGGAAACACGCATTGTTTGCACCACAATCTGGTTGAATGCCTGCTGAATCCAGCTGAATATCAAACCAGCCAAGTTCACTATTTAATGCTAAAAGCAGGGCAAGGCATTGACCATTCAAGTCCTTGCTCTTGTAATTTTTGTGGAGATTTCCCCCAGTATTTTACTGAAGGGCTTAGGTTTTTACATTTACTGAACAGTACTGTTTTCCAAATGTGATATTAGAGAAAAGCTGTGTTTATTTCCAGCCAATCTTCATACAATTCCTAGAGCTTGCTAATCCTTCTAATTAGGTCCTTCTAATTTACCAAGGCAGAAATTGCTTTCTGGATTCATTAAGGAGCCATCCTGATTTTCTGTATTTATTTAAACACATTTTTATTTAGAATATACTTAAGCTGCAACTCAGAGGTGCAATTTCAGCTGGTACATATATTTGGGCTAGACTTAAACTAAGCCGTATAGAAACAGACAACAATATAGTTGCTAGCTGCCTGAGACCACAGCCAGTGCTGTAGGTGACTTTTGCAGCCTTTACAGGCTCTGTAAGACACCGCGAAGGATTAGCGAAGTAAGGTTCCTGGGTAGCAGTGAAGGTGGTAAAAGTGGAATTTTCATAATGATGACATATTACAGGTGGGTGTAAAATTGAGAGTGGTAATGCTTGCTTAACTCCAAAATGTGAAAACTGAACAGAGAGGGATTTTTCGGCTAGTTTCTCTGGTTGGCATGCTGAACACAACAACCTATTTTACCTCCCAAATTATGTCTTCAGAGTACCCCCTTGACTGACTTGGAGCAGTTGAAGATTATTAAATCCTCTAATGCTAGGTTATACTTCTTCAAAATTATTCCTAACATGCAGAAATCAGGTCCAGAACAGATTTCCTTTGCATGGTGATCTTTGTGCACAAATTACTCTTTCAGGTATTTGTCAGAAACAGGCATCTAAAATGTACTTAGGCCTGAGACACTGACAAATGAGTGAAAATAATGTGTAGTCCAGCTCAGGTCTTTTGTTTAGCTATAACACAGATGTCCTAGCAGTTACTTAGTACTAATGTGATCTGTTTCTTCTGCCTGTTCTGGATGGAGAGTTATTTTTAGCTGAGAGTATCTTGTGCCCTATAACAGAAGCTGGTGGGTATGCAAAAGCTTTTCAAATCTAGGTGCCCTTAAGTTTAAATTTGACCAGTTTAGCCCAAACTCATAATGAAACTCCAGTGTAGACAACTGCCAGTGGAAACGATCAGATTAACAGAGCACAGGGGAATGTAATACTCCTGCAACTGGTAGGGTTGTGTGATCAATTATGCTTACCTGAAACCCAAGTACAACCGAACAAATAGCTTAACACTTAGTGAGCATGAACGGGTACCAGCTTAACTCAGTTCTTTCTAACTGTGCTAATTTTTCAATTACTTATTACTCATTCTTATTCTATGCAGAGAAATGTGCAGAGGAGGCTTGAGATACACGGTGTAGTTCTAGGCATTCACTGGCTATAGATCTGAAGTTGGGTTAAAATTTACTTCTTTTCTGTTCATGATCCACAGTTTTCTATCCATACTGTGCTGATATCCACTTCTGAGGCAGGAGGACTGTGTTGCAAGCAGGACAACTGAAATGAGCTGAATTAGGAGTAAACCTCTCTCCAGAAAGAACTCTACGACACAGACTGCAGTGTAGGGTTGGGATGGCTGCAGACTGCAGAGCTGGGAGGTGCTGAGTGGGGAAGGGGAGAGGAAGATCCTAGAGCTGGCTTTCTCACGGGAATCACCACACAGGAAAAGCGCTCCCTGTCCAGGTACAGTATTTAGTGTTGTTTGGGCACCAAATGAGGACCACATTTGATAAAACAGTGTGGGAGCTGAAATGTTGTTTCAGGGAAATAACTGCAGATATACAATGAAAATTAGCAGCTGCAGAGCACTTTTGGAAATCAAGACCTTGTTCAGATGTTACTAAGGCATGACTCTTGAAATTATGTCTGAATGGGCTAATACATGTTTAAGCTTTCTGCTAACTGTGAGCTTACTGAATCCTTACATACCATATTTGATTTCTAAATGGTACATTTAACTGTGAAAACCCTTTATATACACCTACAGTGTAGTATATCCTGTTTGGAAACTAAATTATGAAAATGTCTCTGAGTGCATGGATACATGTGTAAGAAATGGAGCTTGTATGTTGTTATAGAATGGCATTTAACAATTTCTGTTTCTCCGCTTATCTGTTCTAAATCTGTTCAGGACAGATGAAATCCTAATACTGATAATCCATTTATTCTCTTACATTCTGCTCTACAATTCTTTTATTGGCCTTTTTGTAGAAGAACTATCTTTAAATAAGAAGCCCTTAGGGGAACAAAGGAAGATGGGAGTCCATAATACAGTTGCAAAACTGGACAAAATCTGTAACATTTGCAAGCATTTTCACTAATGAACTTTTGGGCTACATTCACGCTAATGAATTAAACAGTGCCAGCAAATGTTCTTGGGACTGGAAGTTTATTGTCTTTACTCTTAAGTTGACCTTAGCATGGTTTGCCCTAGCCACTAAGTGTTCTCTTGAACAATTCATGGTGTGGTTTGAGGGTTAGCATCAATCATACCTGATGGGAAGTTTAGATATGACCACCTTATTTTGGAGACTGAGAGAGCTGATTAGTGTTGACAGGTATGGTGGAGTGCCAGTTGGGCTCAGTGTGAGAGACTGGAGAAATGTGTACTTTGTGTAGCTTTACCATCTGAGGCTGGGGGCTCGGGATGCAGTGCTACTTGTAAGCTGTTTTTCCCACCAAGAAAAGGAGTGGCAGTGACTGTTCATCTTCCCTAGCTATTTCTCATATATAACAAGGACTTACTAAAAACAACAGCAAACCTCTCACAAACTTTTTGCCTCTTCATGCACCTTTTGCAGGTGAGAAGCTGCCAAGACTAATTTTCCAAGCATCAGCTGTGGTTGCTGTACTATCACGCCTGTCCTAGCTTACAGAGGTGGCACCCTCACACCTGTCACTACAAAGACTAGTGCTCCAAAAAGAATCAACAGAGGTATGAAAAATTATAAAAGGAAATTTAAAGTATGTGAAACAACTGCATGGGATATAATTAGAACACAGTGTTTATGTACATATGATGTATCTGCATCAGATACAACAGATGTTTATTTAATCAGATACTGTTCATATCTGATTTTCATGAGAACATAATGTGATGCTTCTGTTCAGGACTATAACTGACTGTATTTTTCCTATGTAATGTAATGCAGAGGATGCCAGCCCAGCACTTCTGAAGAGACAGACTGCAAGAACAGGGTAGATTTTCAAAATGTATTAGACTTGTGCAGGGATGAAAGAATTTGACTAAATCAAAACATTAGATGTGTTTAGTCTACACAGTTATAATGAACACGCTAAAGGAACAGAATCTCACTCAGGCTGCTTCACTTTTTGGACTCTGAAGGTGGATTAAGATGCATAAGTAGACCTGACCTTATTTTGCAGATATTGGGCACAGACGATAGTCCAGCCAGAGCTACATTACCAACCAGTTCACGTTTAAGTAGCTACGAGGCTCCTTGAATTTCTGCCAGCATCGTTCTCCCTGCCCAGAGCCTGAACGGTTCCCGACTCGCCTCCGAGCCCGAACCCCACGCCAGCGCGCCTCTCCGGGCTCTCCAAGTCGACAATCGGGCAGCGCCCCACAACACACCGCCCTCGGTGTGTGTTTCGTAGGGTGTTGTGTTCGTCCGAGGATCCCACCCATCAGTTCCTGAGCTGCATCAGCCCGAGGATGCGAAGAGGGATGGCTGAGGGGGGGTTGAAACGCATCCGAGGGTATCGCTGTGTAGGGAGATGTGTCCCGCCGCCCCGGCCTCGGGAACGCCCCCGCGGGTGCCGCTGCCTCGGAGCGCGCTTGGCACTGGGGCAGCGCCGGCCTCTCCCTCTCTCCCTCCTTTCCTTTCCCTTCCCTTCTCTTCCCTCCCTCCTTCCCCCGCCCGCGAAGGCGCCTCCCGCCCGGCCCCAGCCACAGCCCCCGTCCCGGTGCGGGCCCTGCGCACAGCGGCGGAGTCACCGGGCAGCGGCACCGGGAGCCATGGCGCGGTGCCCCGGCGATGTCCGCTTCTTCCTCCTGCTCCTGCTCCTCTGCAGCTCCGCGGCGGCCGGGTACGTGGGGCCGGGGGCGGCCGGGGGCGCCGCACCTTCCCTGCCGCCCGGCGCGGGGGCTGCGGGGCAGTTCCCGGGGCGATTCCCGGGGCTATTCTAGGGGCGATTCCCGGGGCGATTCCCAGGGCTGTTCCCGGGGCGATTCCCAGGGCTGTTCCCGGGGCTGGCGGCGCCGGGCTGGAGCGGGTCCGGAGAGCGGGCGGAGCAGCGCTGCCTGGTCCCCGTCCTGCGCCCCCGGCAGCGCCCGTGGGTGAGCATCACTTCCAGCCTCCACGGCCGAGAGCAACCGCGGAGCTTTGCAACATGTGTCCTGTCTCTTAATGTGGACGCTGTTCCTTTTTTGGGATTGTATTTCACTCCCTGCCCTGTCTCCCTCTGTCCATTTGGACTTTGCAGACCTACGTTCCTTGTGGCAGTTCCCTGCGACATCAGGCCTGGAGCAAACGTGACTGTTGGGGTAGCTCTGCTGCCGGACAGCCCAGCACAGGTCACCGTAAGGGGAGAGGTGATCAGAAATAACGAGACCATCTTGAGCAGGGAAATGGTCTTTGAGAAAGGTAAGAGAATGGATTTGGTCTGGTAGTATTTAGAGTTGCCTTCTCACACAAATATTTTGTTGTTCCCAAAATACCTCAGCCTCTAAACGGTACTAAAATAGGAACTTTATCTTACCAAGTAGGAGTCGCCATGGGAAAATAATCTTGTACACTGCTGGCTCTGTTTGCAGTTGGGCTACTGAGCTGGATAGCAAGTGGATGCATGGGTGGGTGTGCTAACTCATTGTAAACTCTGAAAATAATCAGATAGTAGCAAAGTGTGATGGATATAGGATTTCTGAGGAGCTAGGAGGTACTCTGGTCTATATAGTGGGGCCACTGAAGAAGGAGTAGAGGAAGAGTCACTTACTGGTATAGCATGTTAAGCCACAAAATGGAAGCATATGGGAGAACAGTAAAGGTGGAACAAAGTAATATAGCAGCTGGAGCTGCTTCTCATGCCCTAAGAAAGGGAAGACCTGATCAAGGACAATCGAAAGTGAAGATGACTGTCAGACACCATTATGTGAAAGCTCTGTACATTTGAAGAAACAGAAGTTTTTAAGGATCAAGAACTGAATTGTAGACAGATTAGGAATTGAAGATAAGTAAACCTTAGAGCAGGATGATTTAATCTATGCCACCAGGTAGCAGTAGAGAATGTGGTGGCAGTTCTGAATAGTTGGAGAGCTGAGATATCCTGGGCACTGTTCCTTTTCAGAAAGGTCACCTGAGAACAGAAGCAAAGAGATGTCCTGCCTGAGATTTGTCCTCATGAGAAAGAAACTTTTGTATGGGTACTCCAGCTTTCCCACTGCTTTTAGTATGAGGGAATATAAATGACATCCAAACTCTAGCTTTTTATTTGGTAATAGTAGGGAGTCTGGAGGCAGCACGAGGTCCTGAAAAATCTACCCTGCTATGAAGCCCTTTCTTCTATTATTGTTTTATAGTGACTATAGATGCCTTAATAGGAAGTATCACATTTTCATTTCAACGCCTTCATGAAAGGCCACATCTCTTCACAACCTGTAGAGAAGACTGAAGCTTTGAGTATGATAAAGTGTGTTTTGACCAGATCAAAAAATTTATGGCCTCATGATGCAAAAAAGCATATCTATTCAAAACTCTTCTAGCTATTTCAAATATTCTGAAAATTTTTCCAGAACTATACATTGGCAGTTTTACAGTTTGGGTATTGTTTTTCCACTCATTGTTATCAGGTGTCATGTCCTCCAGCAATCAGTGTAAAAGCATAAACCTGAGGCAAATTTTCTGTAGTGGTATGGCTAATGAAAAAAAAAAATCTCAGTGTTTATTTCTGATTGAAATTAGTTTTATACACCTGATCTGTTAGTGCCCTAATCTAACACTAGTAGATGTGGTGACGTATGCCTAAGGCAATTACTTTAGAGGGACAAATTTGCTAGCAACTAAAATTTCCGTGCGACTGAAACAAACTGTCTGTCATGCCTAGGGTCCTTATTCTTAAGTGTCCATAACACATTACCTGCCAAATTTAGATTTTGCATATTCAAAACTCTAGACCAAACCTAGGGACTAGACATAGTGGAGGATTCAGCAGTGGAAAAAGGAAAATTTTTATTATGTGGAGAAATTAACGTTGATGTATTTATCGTGCTATTAGTAATGAACTTGCTATTTTAAGTTCGCAATTCCTCTTCAAACCTTTCCTGGCAGTATTTTGATACTAAACCAAAACAAACCTAAACCAACTAACTTTTTGTTTGTTTGTTTGTTTGGTTTGCTTTTCTTTTGAAAGTAAAAGTTTTTAAAAGTAAAAAACCCTTTTTCTCCTTCTAACTATACTGGCTTTTATTTCTTGCTTCTGTTCTGCTTTAACATCGAGTTCAGTGAGCCTTGCATGAGTTTCAACCTGTCTGTTGCTGTCCTTTTCAACATTAAAAGGCAGACAAGTAACTGCTAATTCTAAGCTTGTGGAAATATATGGATGTCTGTCTGCTGAGCATATAGAGCAATCCTTGACACTGGGAGCTGCTGAAGTCTGAGTGAGTGGTGGGTAATCGGGAACACATATGACCCTGTGCCAAACTGGATACAGTGAGGAAAAAGGAGAAATGGTGTGCATTTCTAACTTTTAATCCTTCTCTTGTCTTTTAAATATATCTTTAATTTTTCTGTGCTTTTTTACTTCATAAATGGAACAGAAAAAAAGGTGCTGAGCATACTGTGTATTTCCTCTTGCAAAATTTTTAACATTTAGTATCTGGCCATCAGTTTTTTCTAGTCAGGTTGTATAATCTGTTAGTCATTTGTTCTCTGTGAACAAATACGTAAGCAAAACTGTCAAGGGCCAGGAGTAAGAGAACTGCCCTTTAACAGAGGATGTAGTGTTGAAGGTGTGTATCCAAAAGTTCTACAGGAGTGGACTAGTTCTGACTCAGAGAGAAAGCAAGTTGTCAGAGAGAAGCAAAAGCAGTTTGTCAGAGTAAGATCCTAAAGCTTTAAATTCTTCACTGAAGAACAAAATAATCTAAAGATAAAATATGAAGTGGTATTGCTATGGCTGAGCTAGTCTTGAGTGTTTAACTGAAGAAAGACTGGAAGAGGTTTTATTAAGCCAGCTGTTGCAGTTGAAGGAAAAAACCTAAGGGTATCTCCAGGCACACAAAATCTTCTTTAAATGACATAATTGCTGCATATATTAGTGCCCAGAAAATGTTGCTTTATCTGACACTGAACACCTACCTTGGTTAGGCTGGAAATTCGGTGGCACTGTTCCCTAAGCTGGCTCAATTATGCTCTGTATTTTTCCTTGTATGGTGACAACAAAAGCAGTGGATTAACTGCTCTGAGAAACTGATCTGACTGAAAAAAAATTTATTTTTGTTTGAAATTAGGCAGACAGGTTCCCTGGTTCAGTGTGCAAGCATTTGTGCTGATGGAACGGAGATGGGTGCAGAGTTGGGAATTGGATGCTGAAGACAGAGGACAAACTGAGGATACAGTTTTTATTAGGGATATTTAATCTTGTAGGCAAAGTTCAGCCAAGTACCTAAGTGTTACCGCTATTACATACCAGCCTGGCAAAGTGCTTCTGCAATTGCCTTAAGTTAAAGATTTAGCCTGGTTCTCTAGTAGCAGGTCAGTATGATGCATGTAGTAGTCTGAGTTTCTGAATTAGCTCCATAAAAGGATCGTGTTGAATTAGAGGTACAGGGTTTTTTTCCTTCTATAATATAACTCTTCCTGTATATAAGAAATAGAGTGGTTGCCCTCTGATGGTTGACAAAACATTCACTGTTTTAATGTTACTGTAAGGGGAATTTTGGTATCTGAGTGATTCTTGGGAAATTGCCCGTTAGAAAAAGGCTTTAGCAGGGGAAGTTGGTTCACATTATTATTGTGCTTTTCCTATAGCAAAGGGCAAATAAATACATTTATTAATAGTGATTAGTGAGTGTTCTTTGGAGTGAAGGAGAAAGTGTGCATGCACACATGTTTAAAGAATTGCTGGTATTTTGAGCTTGGCTCAAACTGTATAGCAAGGGAGATTGTTTAAAACCAACTTTTGCTACAGAAATTAAGTTAGTTACATTAAATGGAGTGAAAACAGACTAACAGAATGTTTGCAAGCAGGAGATTGCTGCTACAGGTAAACTTTATGTGAGCAAGCACAACCCAAAATAAAAATGTCAGTGCGTCACCAGGAGAGAATAGTTTTCCATTGCCTACAGTGGACTCCAGAAAAACAAAGCACTGACTGAAGCTGTTTCTGTGCACCGTACCAAGCCTTGACACACTTTCTGTGGAGATGCAGTATCAGAAAGATCCTCAACCTGATTGAAAACGACTGCAGAAGATAACAATGGTTTGTGTGCAATTGGAGCTGTTGGGCTTTCTGGGTCAACAGAAAAAAAAAATGATGGGAATAACAGACAGAATTAAATTTCCTGCATGAATAGCTTGATTTTCAGTGATTGCAGTGAAAGGTAACTCTTGCCATGCGCATTTATCCTGTCATTGATCAATAAAGTTATAGTTTGAATTCTCAAGAGTTGTTGTCTTACAGGGTATGCTACCAGACATTGCTATGTGTGGTCATGTATGAGAAACTTTATACTTTAATTGTCAGAGATTTTGAAAAGTATTTTCTGTGTTGGTGCTATAATGAATTGGAAAGAGTAAGCAGCATATGAGTTGGAAAAAAAATACTCGTTTTAAGAAAAGATTTCATGTGTAATGAGGTGTTATCATTTACCTGACAGCATGAATGTTTTTACTTCTAAAGAATAAGATTTAGTTAGAGCTTCTGATATGTAGGGTGCAACATAATGTATTTAAGGCATGGTGAGTCAGAACTACTTTGTGAACTTACTGAAGACTCTGGTTTACAGTAGCATGTATAGTTTGTAAATTACTTGTACGCTTTAACTAATATGCACTACTTTTCTGTATTTGTAGAGGAAGAAACTTACTTGTTAAAAGAGATTACTGAGCTACAGTGTAGTAGATACTTAACTAGGATTTATGAAACATGAGTCTGTGAGAATATTTGTCAAGCTCAGACATGTAGTGATCCTCCACACAGACAATGGAAAATCCGCGTTTACCAGAAGGCATGTCTTACTTAGTAATAACCATGTTAGTATGTGAAACAGTGAAAAACACTAGGAATAGTAAGTTGTAAAGTAACACCTAAATGGGAATGAATGACGAAAGAATGCCAGTCTTTGTTGTTAACCATGAACTGTCTCTGTACTTTATGTCTGAATCAAATCACTGAGTTATGCTGTCTATGCTGAAAACCTGTGGGGTTTTGCTCACAGTTCAATGGGGCATCTCCTTTCTGCCTAATTCTGCATCAGTACCTGAAAAGCCAACCAGTGAGAGAGCAGGAATTACGTGATTTTGCATCCATAACCCACACCTCCAAAAGTATGTGTAGCTGTGCCTCGTGAAAAATAACTTGTCAAATAGTCAACATGTGAAACAACCTATGCAAAATCAGAATGAAGGAAAAGTTTTTGGTAAGGAGATGTTGGGGTTTGATCCAGAGACAAGGGAGCTAGTAGAGAAGAAGGCACTTTCTTATGGGCTTTCATATTTCTGGAGTACATATAAGAAGAAAAAAGAAAAATGTTTTCTGTGCCTGTTGTTGAATCCATCCTGGTAAGAGGCCCATTAAGTTGTTGACAGGGAAATGGGAGTAGTGATCCCATCCAGTACTTTAGCTTTATTTTATTGCTTGGATGCTGTTTGAGGGGAAGAGTTCTGTGACTCAAGGCTCATGTGTTCGTACATGAGGTCTCTCTGATACCATGTTCTTCACCAATATCCAGCCAAGAAGGGTGTGGCAGATGGAGTGCCACGGGCTGTAGAAAAGCTGACAGTGGGGCAGCTCTCACAGAGGAGGGAATGTTACACATTCCAGTGTGGGGTTCCCTGTTGCTACTGTGAACTGGAAAGGGTTTACAGCTTTTAGGAAAAGGAGAGAGAAAAACGAAATAAAGGCTGTGAATTAAGGAAAAAACCAAAAGTGATGCCAATAAACAGCAGGAATTGGGAGGTAAGATATTCTCAGAAACAAGAAGGGAAACAAAGGGAGAAAGTTCTTGATGGATGCATTCTGAAAAGATAAGTACACATTACCCTAACAGAGCAGAAAGGTAAGAAGTAAAGTAACTAAACAGGATCTTCTCACTGGTTAAAAAACAGCGGAAAAAAGGAAAACCGTATGTATAAAATGAAGATGAGGTCATATTACAAAGGCTGAATTTAAAGAAGTAGTAAGGGTAGGAAAGGAGAAAACTGGTAAGGCCAAACCATCAGTAGGAAAGAATGTGAAGGATAATAAGGCAGTTTTAAAATACCGTATTGGCAACAAGGAGGCTAGCAAAGGATGTGGCTTCCTACTCACTCCGATGAGAAGGGCATTGCTTCATGATGCTGAGAGGCAGGAAGTGTTCAATCTTCACAAAGAGGGTCAAGTAAGTGTCATGGAAAAGGGTTAAGAATTAAGACAAAAAAAGGGCAGAAACAGTTTGAAGAGTGCTTTGGTAAAATAGATATTTAGACCTGATAAATTTGTCTGTAGAATATTTAGGGAATTGACTAAAATAATTTAAAATCTGCTAGTAAATTTTTGAAACAAGGAATGAAGAGACAGATTCTGGAATATTGAAAATCTGGAAATAAAATGTGTTCCACCATAGGCTGAAAGGGATTGTAGGTGGATAAGAAACAAGATATTTTTATATTTTGATGTCACTAAGGATAGTCTGGCATGACACTCTGGCAAGCCAGTTGGGGAAGCGGGGACAGCATGAAATTCTTATTTAATATGTTTGTGGATGGAAAACTATATTCATTTCTTATGTCTAGGTTTATTTCACTCTCAAACTGCAAGTGGGTTGCCCTGAAACTGTGTTGTTCAGTATGACTGACATGAGTGAAAAAGGGAGAATATTTATTAGATTAATGAAGGAGTGGTAAGGTTGCTCGGGGAAAGGATTAGATTTTGAACTAATTTTGGCAATACTAGAAATGATTAGGGAAAAAACTGGATTCATGCACTGGTCTGATTTTGTTGAAGAATGAGAGTGTGCATTTACTAGGTGGGCAGCAAGATGGTGCAGCAATCCTGCAGAAAAGAGGGAATGTGTGTAGGGTGGGTGATGGTTTAAAGGTAACAGAAGGTGAAAGCTTATAAGTAATACTGTAGTGCTTAAAAAAGAAGATAAATGTTATACTCAGTGGTATACACAGAAATATTTTCTGTAAGCTATGAGAAAATATTTGAGTAATCTTCACAGTCTAATTAGGCATCCTGGGGAATGCTGTTCTGATCTTTGGCACTCCTCATGCAGGTAGTGAACCAACTGGAGAAATTCCAGGGAGAGCACATGGAAAGGTTGGAGAGCTCTCAGGAGACAAGTTCAAACCTGACAGAAGAAAATGGGCCTTCACATGAGATGAAAATAAATTTGTGGAACCCCCTTTTCCAGTTGTTGGGGATGTGATTGCATAAATTTATGAGACAAAAGTCCATCAAGGTCTAGTCCACTGTAAAGACACTAATTTTGACTTTTGAAGCCCCAAACCTCAGACTGCATAGTCTGGGAAGAGCATCTAAGAAAGGGTCACTTTGTTTTGACCCTAGGAGCTGCTTCTACATTCTGGAAAGCATCTGGGGAGAGATGGGAGGAATTAGGGTAAAATATTAGCAGAAGTGTGCTGTGCACCTATTGTGTATTGTTAGGTCTATAAAAATTAGCTTTAAAGAAAAAAGAGTGGAAGCTAAGAGTGGATCTCCAGATGCGTCTAGGGTGATGTCCTCAGTGGTGTCTAATTAGGAGGAGATCTAAGCTGAAGTGTTGAGTTATAGAAGTACCTGCAGAGGCAGCAAGCATGGGAAATTCATGAGTTTCCAGTCCTACACAGGTGACTTCTCTTTTCATGAGACAATCAACACTGGCAGTGTTACTGGTTTCTATGCTCTGGTTTCCATGACTCCCTGTTTGTGAAGACAGAGTTGAGATCCTATCAGCGGAGACTGAATAGCAGAAGGCAAGAGATGATGCTGATTCACCTACATTTGCTGCAATCCAAGTAAGTATGTGTGTAGAAAATGTGGCCACAATTCAAGACCAATTCTCCAGCTTCCTGGAAGTACAGATGTGAGGTCCAGGTGCTTATTTTGTATGGTTAGGGGTTTATGTTGCCTTTATTCACTGATGAAAGAAGTTCCTGGTAAGATTTTTATATGTTTAAATAACTTGGTGGCCTCAGAGAAGTTGTGTGGCTTTGTCATCCCAGACTTTGAATGTATTCCAGAAAATGGAAGAAAACTGGTATGAAAACAAACCTTCTTCTTCCACTCCCTGTAAGCAGAAATTTAAATAGATCCCGAATGCTTTATTTGCAGTGAATAAGTCTGAGAGATGACTTGACTTTGGAATTTTGCTCCAGTTGCAGCAATTGATGTGATGAGGGTGATGTTAATACTGCCAAATGTCTGGCATCTACAGACTTAGCTACATTTTGTCCTAGTATGATTTTCCTATGTTTAAAGTTGGAATAAAAACTTCAGCTGCTTTAAGTTGCCTTAATAGTGGCTTTGCCTGTGTTTATTTCATGGACATCAGAATGGATAGTAATGATGGCCAACAGTGCTTTCAAAGCAGGATGTGCAGATGCCTGTGAGTTTGTGTGTTTGTGTAGTCACCAAGGGAATGAAATGTATTTCACATTTAGTTGTGTAAAAGGCTTAAGTCTGAGATTATTCTGAATTGTCTGTAGTTTAATAGACTGGATCTGATGTCAAGAAAGTTTTCTCTATACTATTCAAAAATTGCCTTGCTAACAGCTGTAAATTTATACCTCATGGCAATATAGTTGTCTTGTTATGGTAGGCAGTGATGTCATGCACATGGCAAAAAGTCCATGGATAGCTTTTAGGTTGGTCTCAGGAAAAGCTGAAAAGAGGCTGTCCTTGAATTTAAGCGTCTGCAATGGTAGTAGCTGGATAGGTGTCAGAAGGTCTCTCATTAGAGATTATTTGCTTTTAGAAATAGGAAGCTGTTTTGTTTTCCTGCACAGTGTTCAGTGTCTTAGATAAACCAGAGTGTTTTAAGTATTGTATCCTGGTAATTGGCTGGTCTCTGACTGCTCAGCTGAAAGTGGCAATATTAGTGTAATTCACAGAGTTGGTTGTTTTACTTCAGAAGATTGAGTGAAGAATTAAATGTCTGAATTATGCTCTAAGTCTAAAAAGGGCCAGACTGCAAGAAACATGACGCTTGCTTGGAGAAGGGATTGTGGATGTGGCAGGGCAAGGGAAGAGGCACCCTGTATCAGCAGTATCTCTTGGTCTGAGAGAGTGGGAGATGATGGTTTTCCTCTAGGGTTGATCAGACAGGGCTGACGAGAGAAGAATGGCTGAACCAGTAAAAGGGACAAGCAGGGAGGCACCACAACTCCTTTGCTATGTGAAGTAGAAAGACAAAGAGAATGCTGTGGTAGGGGGCAGGGGAAGGAGAGTACCCCTTCTTTTCATACCTTCTGGTATGTATATATTCTGTCCTGGCCATGAGTGTTTCTGGTTGTGCTTTTTGTGGTTGGGTTTCCCCTGTTCTTCAGATTGTGGAGAAAAGCAGGTTGGGGAAAACCTTTATATTTAACTGGAGAAGGTTTTTTTTTCCTGGTTGTCAGAAAAACATCCCTACACTTTGCATTGCAGACTGAACTAGAACTTGCTGGCAACTGCTGAGTTTGCTAAAATGTGGCTTTAATCACAAAAACATCTATGCATATTGCCTTTCTTCTGTCCGCTAGAGCTGTGGGGCCCTTTCTCTTGACCAGACCCTCAGGTAATAAGTTCTGGTCCAGTTCAGATTGTTCCTCTTGTCCTTTTACATGTTTCTCCATAGGCAGGACTGCTACCCTGCCTTTCTCTCTCTCCCTCTCTAATTTCTGTGTGCTTTTAGCCTCCTGATTTGCAAAAAGGAATGAAAAGGATAAGGAGCAGTGGAAATAGAGAGTAGCGTAATGAGTGGCTGTGGACAGAAGTGTACATAGTGCTAGCAGACAGGAAGAGTTTAGGAGGCTTTTTGGAGCAAGTATATACCCTTTGCTACAGGCCTGTTGGCCTCATTTGGCTTTGGATGCCAGCCCATACGCTGACGTCCCCTGGCAATCCCTGTTGCATGCGTTTGAATGCTGTATTGCCCCTCCTTCTATCATCCAGGCCAAATTTAGCCATAACTTAAGAGCAGTGGCTCACACTATGTATTTTGGGCTATTTGTGTATCTAACCAATGCTAATTTGGGTGCTAGCTTTAGGATGAGAAATGAGTATAACATGTTTAAACAAAACTGTAAACTCAGCAGAGATTTGCAGGTCTTCTTAGTTGAAGAAAAAGTATTTTTCACTCCCTGGTCAGTTTAAACCTTAGTATTTTTGCTTCCTCCCTTTCTCTTTTGCTTCCTCCCTTTCTCTTTTGCTTCCTCCCTTTCTCTTTTGCTTCCTCCCTTT
>JAWWEE010000105.1:85768204-85838090 GCA_035221455.1 Xenops minutus | reverse complement strand
TGTTTTTTTTTCTTTTTTTTTTTTTTTTTTTTTTTTTTAAATTCAGATTCCTTTGGGACTCTTGTTCTTCCAGTAGTAAGTATTTCATTCCTTTCCTTCTTCCTCAGAAAATGTTGACTCCCTGTAACTTAGAATCAGTTGGTGTTGATGAGATAATATATTTTTCATGTGATCCCAGCTATTTTCACAGTCTCGGGCCAATAAACCAAAGAGTTTTCAGATCAAGCACTCTGGTGCTTGTTAGAAGTAATTACAGGATTTGGGAACTGATTTCCAGCATCAACACAAACTATTATAAAACTTGAACACAGAACTTTGCTTTGTGGCCTTTTTGACTTGCTAATACCTACATCTGTATTTTAGACACACCGTGAGGGCTAATTAGAGCTGAAAGAATCGTGCAAAATAATAACTGAGAAATACTAAAATAAAAATATATGCAGTCTTTGTAAGGATTTGGAAATACACATTCAGTGGAAGTACATAATCAGCAACAAAAATGTATCTTGAATTGTGAGTCCCGTATGAATCCCAAATTTATAAACATAGATGTTCATCTTGAAAACCCAGTCTAAAGAACCAGGTATTTATATCAGGAAAAAAGTTTTGTCAAAGTCCTCTACAGGTCTGATTATCTCTAAATCCAGTGGGTTTAAATTGTGATCTCAAATAAACTGTGTTTCTGTTTAAATAATCTGGAAATGTTTTATAGATAGATAATGACAATGAGCAGCTCAACATCTGAAAGATTACTAGGTTGAAATATATCTGTATGAACTATACATTAGCCATTCTAGAAAATTCTGTTCTTAGAAAAAAAAGGAAAAAAAAAGATGAAATTAAGAAGTTCCTTAATATAAACTGTCCAGGTCTTAAGGTGTTCAAGTACCTATAACTAAGCGGTGTGAATTCCTCCCTCTGCCACCGCTATCTGAAGTGATGAAAACTGACTCATTTTTTTAATAGCAAGATTTTTTTTTTTTCCATTCAGAAAAATTAAGTACACTTACTTAGATTTTGTCCAAAGTGTAATTTGCTGTTAGCAGAAGGTGGGTAATGAGTTTCTGAATTCAGCCTCATTTTTTCCAGAGAAAACAGTAACTACCTTGTCTGAGGTGCTCATGATGGTGGCTGGTGTAGTCGAGAGAAGTACATGAGATGGACTTTTTCTCTCTTGTGTTAGGAGTGCCAAATTTGGGATAGTAATACCATTGATTTTGGGATGATTTGACTGAGATAAAATATTTTCACAGTATGTTCCTACTACTTAATGTTAAAAGCTGCCTTGCTCGTATTTGGTTCAGAAACAACTCTTTAAAGAAGAAGTTGTTGGGGCTGAGATAGTTACTGTTGCTGTAGCAATGACCTTCTGGAAGTGTTGTATTAGTGGAGTTTCTGTTAGCATAGATGTGTGAAACAGAAGGTGGGGTATGTTGCACCTCACCTGTCCTGATACACTGCCATGGCAATGCAGACTTCATTGTCTCTGACCTTTACATTAATGAAGGTATAACAGGCAATTTTGTCTCCATGTTGCAGGAAGGAAAGATCTTCTGAAATATAAAAAGTATAAAAATCTAGGGAGCACCCAATGCTATCTATCATTATTCATCATAAGAAAGAGGTACAGGAGAATATATTTGGTCTCTAAATGGCATTTACAGACTTTTAAAAAAGAAGCCAAAGACAATACTTGCAAGCATGATAAAATAATGCTGTAAGAGCACAATTTGCTCCTATGATGAGCCAAAACAAGCTGATTTTCTTCCATTTTGATTTTGAATGGTTATAATGTGTCCTGGACATTGTGTAGGGAATCCTATCTGTTTTTTAGGGAATATAGCTTCTTTACTAAGTAGTAACATTCATAAATGCATTAATTTTGAGGTAATATTTGACAGATGCAGTAGCTAGGGCTGTTCCTCCTATTTAAGATATTGCAGAATACTTGGCCTGGAATTTGGAGTGTGTTAAAATATGTGAATCATATGTTCCTGGCAATATTTGTACAAAAACCTGCAGGCGAAGAAAATGCAGGATCTATTTCAGTGTGGAACTTTGCACCTAAAATTTAGTTATAAAAGTCTAGATTTTAAAGGGGGAGTATCTTCTTCTTGTATCATGAAGTGCCTGCTCATGGGTAAAAAGAGGCTGTTTATTTTTCCCCTTCCTGATTTTTTCCTGGCTTGTTTTTAAAAGCAGAAAGTCAACAGAGAGGGATGAAGTTGTAGTTGATTCCTCTTTATAGGTAAAGAGAAAGAAATGTATTTGGTACAGACATTTGCATCTACTTCATTTGTCACCCTGTGACATTTTCCCTTATTCATGAATTCCTGTTACCTCACTGTGCACTGTTAGAATGAATTTTAACAGCACTACAGCCTTTCTTTGTGGGACTTAATAGGACACTTTTGAAGTGCTGTGCCTCATGAGTTTACAGCTGTAATTTTCATTATACTACAGGAGAAGTGCTTCAATTCCATATGTTATGCTGAAAAATGCAAGCATGTCTGCTTTAGTTGTCTTAACTTCAGAGGTTTTACTCCAGATTTAGGGTTGCAATCCAAACAGAAGCATGTGACTCTTAAGACTCTTTTTAGCAGGTCTGCTTGTTGGAATGAGCTGTACGCTGTGTTAAAACCCTTTCCCTTTTTCAAAGAGCCACTCTGGCGGTACAGAAGCCAACATCTGGGCTGGGGTGTCCCTGGGGTCGTTGGTTGTCTGTGAAGGCTTTGCTCAGGTGAAATTGCCGTGTACTGCGGCATCTCTGCTTTGAGCCTCAGCCGTTGTGACTGGGATTCCTCCCAGCCAACTTAACTTCAGGAAATGATGTATCTGAATTATGAGCTCTAGATTTCCTCTGTCCACTGGAAAAACACAGAGAGAGAGAGAGAGACCTGTGCATGATTACTCTGGTCATATGTGGTCTAAATTTCTTTGCCAGTGATATCTGTGTTTTCTGCCAGCACTGAAGGAGCCTTCAGTGTGTATCCCAAATAAGTTAGCCATATAAAATGTCTTTTCCTTTATTTCTTAATATTTTGGAAAGAATAATTACTTCCTAGATGAGTCACAGTATGTGCTGTAATTATGAATCATTAGACTGAAATGAGGCAAAATCAGTGAGGTTTGTGTTGAAAAGCAGTACCTCACCTTGTGAGATATTCTGTATTTGATTTTTATACCCCATAGGACATGAAGCTAAAGACTGTAAAAAAAGAAATGCAAAGTTCTCTTAGAGTCTTGCTCATCTTGCTCACACATACCTTCTTCAGATCTTTTATTTTTGGAAAATGTGTTACCAAAAAGTGATGGAGTCAGAAAAATATTAGCCCCTTATATCAAATCTGTGAAATTTCTAAGTGACTGTGACAAGTGACTGTGTATATTTGTGAGTCTATGAATTGTGTATGAACATATACTTACATTGTTGAAAACCTGATTACTGCTGAAAATTAGATGCAAGTAGATTGAAAAGATGCTTCTGATAACACTTCCTCAGGTAGTTGTTGAAATAACACTTTAAAATACTGAAAAATATCCCATTTCCCTTTTTGAGAATTTACATAAATTGACAAGTTCAGGTGTATATTAGATCATTATGTCACATGTTTTTTAAATAATAGTAATATCTTCAAGAATATTTTTGATAGTTAACCTAGAGTCACTGTTTTCTTTTAAGCTGCCTTTGAACAGTGCTTCTGGGAGTTATGAATTACTGGTGGAAGGACATGCTGATGGCCAGCGCATCTTCTCTAACCGCACCAGCTTGATGTACGTGTCAAAGAGCATCTCTGTGTTCATCCAGACTGATAAATCTATGTACAAACCAGGACAAGATGTGCTGTTTCGGATTGTTACCGTCTATCCTGATCTCAAACCTTACAAAGTACCTCTGAATATATATATCCGAGTAAGTATCCACAGGAACATAATTATATATTGGAATGTGTCATATGTTCCAAATTTATGTGACAAATAAAGATCATATATATTAATACCTCAGTCTTGCTAGCAAAACCACTTGCATTTAACATGCAGCTTGACTTCTCTTCTAGGACCCTCGGAAGAAATTGATTCAGCAGTGGTTGATGGACGAGGGTGATTTGGGTGTAGTTTCCAAAAAATTTCAGTTATCAGCAAACCCTCCACTTGGAGACTGGTCCATAGAGGTGGAAATGAATGTGAGTATTAACACTGCCAAATCACAGAGAGATTTATTTCTTCTGGTAGATGTGAATAAAATTGTGTTTACTTTGCTGAAACCAGTTACTAACATGGACCATGAGAGGAGCAAATCCTTCCCTTATGACAATTATTATTCAAGATACTATTCAAAGATATTATGCAAACCTCACAATATTTTCAGTAATGTATGGTTCTGTAATGAAGGGTACAAAAATCCCGAAATGTATTTTATCCTAAGGTCTATGTTTTGAGTCTAAAAATAAAAATGTTATTAAAAAAGTGAGGGGGGCTTATGTCAATATGAAGGAAAGACCTTGTGGACCACTGTGTTTGGTTTTTTCTGTTTATTTTGCAAGCAAATGCACAGAAATTCAGGGATGTCCCATCAATTCAAAATGATTGATAGTTATTAAGGAAAAAAAAACCCTATGTAAAATAGAAAGGGTGGCTAGTAATGCACAACTGTTGCATAACAAAACTGGAATGATCTGCACTGCATGCTGCTGTTGGTAGTAGTTCTCTCAATTCAGTCCTTTAAGCTGTACACTCCTTCTTCACCATGGAAAATGTTGCAGAAATAGTGGAGGTTTAGCTGTTCAAAACTCTGTGTGTCAGGTTGGTTCAGCCCACTTTTAAATGCCTGTAGTTTGGGAACTGCATTTCCGACTTGGCTTGCAGTGGCTAGTCAGGCACATTTAGCAAGTACAAACGGGACTGCTTAATGTTCTGCAGTGAGGGAGATGATGGGTAGAAAGCAGAAAAAATCATGTGGTCATGTATTACTTGGGAGTAATATTTACCAGCACCAGTGATATGCTTGATAGGTTTCTATAGGCTGAGCTATGTGAGGGTGGTGCTCAAGTGAGTGTCAGGACTGGATTTTTCAAATACATTCTCATGTGGGTGTGGAGTTGTTAGCTGTTGTCTGTGATGGGAAAAATGTACTAATTTGTTCCTGCCTTCATCCCTATACTCTGCCACTCCTTCCCATCCCCGGACTGCTGCTCAGTAGCTTCTCAGCCATGCTGAGGCAGCTGTAGTTAGTCTGATATCTAAAGTGGGACAGGGAAGTGACCAAATCGAAAAGCCTCTGAATGTTTTTCTTTGCCTAGACCTGACTGGTTCACTGATCTGGTTGACAGCCATCCCCACTCACAGCTACATAGGTGCTTTTCAGTGGTGGGGAAGTGTGGCTCAGACATGAGAGCAAAGGCTAGTGACAGTGGTAGGCTCCTTCAGCAGCTCACTTGCCAGGTGAAAAAGGGTTTATGAAATGTTGCTTGGGCTTTCTGCAGGGGCTTGAGTAATCCTGAACTCGGGAGATCATTTATGAAGGAACTGGTGCAGCTGTTTTCAGGATCTGAATTACTGCCACTCCCTCCTGAAACAAACCAGAAAGAAAAAAAATGAAGTTGTAAAGTTAAAAGGCCTAATAGATACATCTGGGCTAGTGAAACAGCTGTGAGAAAAGACAAGTGAAGTGAAATCTTAGCAGACTGTAATTGAGGACAGTATTCTAAATTTTAGCTACTTGGTACTATTGCAGAAGGTTAATGGTCCTGGAAGATATATGTCAGGGTGGGAATGTCTCTTGAGTCATGAGTAATAAGGGAACATTTTGTTCACTGTCTCTTTCAACACATAGCTAAAGGGCATCATGTAAAGGAGGTAAAGAGTGATTTCAAAGTGACTAAACCAGCATAACTGAACTAGAGAGCACAGCACTTGTGGGTAATATGAACACTGAAAATTCAGGTGGGATCAAAAAAATGTCTAAACAAATTCACAGTACACTCCATTGAGAACTGAAAACTAGAAAGCCCTGAGGTCAAGACAGAGTGTCACGGCTGGCTACCCTGGTTGGTGCAGTTCACTAAGTATTGGACCTTGCTGCCAAAGACTGGACACTGGCCTTCATGTTAGATCTGTTGGGCTACAACCTTACTCAGGTTGTTTCTATTCTGTTTTCGTGTCATTTCCCTACTATTAAATTTTTAAAACTTAGGGGTTTAACATAAGAGTATTTGGGGTTCTTAATAGAGCTCTACGTGCTTCAGCGACATGAAGAATATCCAGGAGCAGGGATAATGGTCATCACTCTAGAATATCTTTCTCTGTTCACCACTGTTACAGGAGATAATTCAAGGTGGAAAGTACTGCAAGTTGGTTTTGGTACATATATTAAAGTGATCATTTGGCAAAAGATCACTTTGGGCAGAACAGAAGTGGAATTCCTTTTTTTTGTTGGCAGAGGAAATGGTTAATACTTAAGAAACAGTGCATTTACTAAGTGTGAAAAAAAGAGGAATTAGCAGATCTAGTTCTAGCTAGATCTAGATCTAGCTATCTATATAAGTGAAACTCTGAACTCTTGCATATTTGTAGAAAATGTAAAGATCCCAAGGAATACTTGGTGGCTAATAAAAGTACAAAAGAGTTTTTAAAGCTTGCTAGAAACAAAAGAAATGCCAGCAGTGGCACAGCCCAGAAACTTGGGGAAACAGTAATTGTGTGGCAAAGAGAAAAACTTTTGTAATAGACATGATGGTTCTCTGTAGTTATGTGAATCTCAGTGTGGGGAGTTTTGAAAAGACTGTCAGAGGATGAATGTTCTTAAGAACAAAGAGTGAGGTAATGTGGGAAACCATAAACTTGTCATCTGCTATGAGAAAAACAAAGACAAAGGCGATTTGGGGTTCCATTGATAAAAAATTGCATTCTTTAAGGCTGGTATGGAATTGGTTAAGAAAGTAGATTTACTGACGTAACAGATTGTTGAAAAGGCTTTTCACTGTACAAAGTCTGAATGAAAAACAGTGGTGTATGTAGAGTCTGTCAAAGAAGGATGGATTGATTTTTGTGCAATTGACACCCAAGGTGTTTCTAATATAAAGTGATGACAGAGTTTGCATGTGGAGCCAGGGAGGAAAGCTTCATGGTAGAAGACTGCAGAATTCCCCTCTGTTGACTGTATATCAGAGCTTCAAATGAATCAACAGATTTATTGATAGCAGTCTGAGAGTGCTGTTACAGCTGAGCTTTTTAATCTAGTGGAGAAAGGCATAATATGAACCAACTAACAGAAATTGAAGCCAGGCAAATTCTCTTTGGCACATATATGTCTTTCATCGATGCGGCTCTTAGTCATTGTAACAAATGAAAAAGTGAGAGTGAGAGTTTCTCTGTTACTTTATGGTTGCCTTTTTGGTAGATGCATTCTAAATGAGGTTGCTGGTGTAGCTGAATACAAAGGAACAAAACCTGGGATAAAAGGAGATCAGGCTAAATGGTTTCTTTTGACACTAAATTATTTGAATTGAAAATTAAAATAAAGGAAGAAATAAGAGTATATTATAATTTAAAAAAAAAAGAAAAATTAAGTTTTAGGCTTTGAAGTACAGAAAAACATGGCTATTCTTACAGTACTTATCCTTTGGGAATAAAACAGCAACCCCAAGCCCCACACATAGATAGTAATGTTTACTTTCAGGCCTTTTTTTGTTCATACCTGCTCCACTTTAATTTTCAAATTCAATGTTAAATATAATGACCAAGCAATATGCAATATTTCTGTAGCATGTGCCTGCACAGCATCTTTCAGTGGATAAGGCTATCATATGCAAAATATATTAAGTGACTATTAGCAATATTCACACTATTACATTAGGTCTGATATTTGCATGATTTATTATACTGATGCCATGACCTGAATTTTCTAATTAAATAGCCAGTTGTCCGGCCTTTTTTTCCCAGGTTTCTCTCGTGTCTTTAAAGTGTGTTGTTAAGTGAGTAAATAACATTTCCCTTCTAGTGGTTACAGATGAGTTTCCAAGTGTACCGAGTTTTGATTCTTGGAAATGTTACCTCTGAATCCTGTTTTAAATCAGGTTTTGGCTGCTTGCTGCTCTTGAACATCCTGTAATACTTTTCAGTAAGAGTTCAGGTGTTAGTACAGCTGTTCCAGGAAAACTCAAGACGAGTAATTACAGTCTGGTTCCCAAGTCTCCACCTTGTATTTTAGTTGGATATCTTATATTTCCTGTTGTGCAGTCTTTCGCTGAAAGGGTTTTGGTTGCTGCATTTTAGTAGCATGCATCTCCAAACAGAAGTTGTTTCTAGTTATATGGCATTTTGTAATCTAATCTATGAAAGTTGTTATTTATAAATTTATGATCAAATATTGAAAAGTAGTAATGTTTCAGGTGCAGTGAGGGCTTTCTAAAATATTTTTAATAGTATTCAATTTTTTTAAAGTGTCAGCTGTAAAGCAACTTTCGAAATCAAATGGGAATGATTATATAGTTTACACTTTGAATTTCTTTAACTTTTGGGGGGTTATATCTGTTACAGTGTTTCCACTGTGAATTCTGTCACATTTTACTGCTAGGTCAGTAATAGATTTCACATTTGATCCGTAAAGTCTGATGTTATGTATAGAATTGCTCAAAAAATATGTTGCTTTCCTCCCAAATCAGACTGTACATAAAACCTTTGGCATTGTCTGTGTATGCAATTTTTTGTATGAGTTTTCAAATGCTCACTGATTCAGTCAGGATCTGAGAGTGTGAATACTGACTGGTGTGACTCTGATTAGTTTCTGGGGACCGTGCTGTTGGATTTGAACAGCGTTTTATTTTAGGATTTGTTTCCTGCATTTGAAAATAAAGCATGAAAGTGATCACGAAATGCTTCTGTTAGTTCTGTCTAGACAAAAATCTGTTTTGTTTAGTTGCAAAGCCAGAGCGGAGGAGTGCTCCTGACAGTGCCTGTGAGATGATGGGGTAGCCTCGGGAATGCGGCCGCTGCCAGCATTGCGCTTTTCCAGGGCCCGGGGACCACACCCAGAGTCTTTCTCGATGCTCTAACTTGTGATGCACCTCAGCGTCAGAAACAAATAAGGAGATGGACCCAGGACAGATTAATTTCAGGGACTTCTGGTTACCAAGAAGAAGAAAAGATCTAGGGGGGAACCGTTCCTGTGGCTTCACTTGTTGGATCAGACCTCAGTGACTTAAAACAGGATTGAATTATCATAGCAGAGCAAAATCTAGTTATTAGGGATTCTTAAGTGTCCACAACATCTGAGGCTCAACTGCAGAAAGACTTCATCATCCTCACTATCCCAGAATATGTACATGGATCTCTTTTTGGCACTGTTTTCTTACTCTGACCAGTGGGCACTGAATGCAATAGGTGTTTTGCAGTTTAAGAAATACTGGTTTGGTGCAAAATGTTACTAGTCTGGAAGGGTGAGTGTGTTTTAAAAAGCAAGAGAAGTCATAGAAGACAAAACCTGTATTAGAACAAAGCAGCTCTGGAAACAAGTGGAATAGGCATGGTGGTGTTTTCCTATCATAAAAAAAAAAAATGTAAACCTGCTAAAAATCTCTTTTGGGTTGTATATATAACTGTTTGTCTCAAAAGCCACTATTCTTGGAAACTGACTTAACTTCCCGTTCAATATATTTGAAAAATATTTGCCAGAGAGCCCTGCCCTGATGAGCTAAAGTGATAAAGTGGTTGAAATGCTGTTACTTGTCCTACTCTAAACCAGCTTGGCTGAAAAGTGTGTTAGTGGCTTGATATTCAAATCAGCAAGATTACCTAGTAGGGTCCTCTCCATTCCCTGAACTCTGAATCATGGCTTGATTTCTGTCACAAAGCTTTGTCATTTTAGAGAAGGTGCAGGCTGGAGTGCTAGTCTCACTATAATCTGTGTTTTCCACTACTTAGAATTCTCCTGGTTTTTAACTTTTTTTTTTTTTTTTTACTTAAAGATAATGTGAAACAAAATTTCATTTTCAAGGGAAATACTTTTTCATCCTGCCATCTAGGTTAATGTTTTGGTCATTGCTTAATGGTTAGGGGTAACATACATACTTAACATTGGAAATAAAAGATATGCAGAGAACGAGATGCGAGATAAATTTGCTATGAGTCATTTTCCTTAGATACATGTTCCTAAGACTACCTTTTAGTAACCTGATTGTGGACTGCATGTCAATGCTGTAGCATTTTTAAGTGCTATGACTTGCAGAAATGTTGTGAAAATAGCAGATTCTGCAAACATATTTTCAAACCTAGGAATATTAGTATGGCAGTTGTTTTAGTGATCTGTGACTTAATAATGAAATTGGCAACAATCTGATTTTTAGTTTGATAGGAGTATATTTCTAGAAAAACTGTAAATATAGATTTATAAAGGGCTTGGTCTGAGAGGCTAAAAAATTAAGCAAATTGCTAAAAATTAAGCAATTTGCCAAGTCATTGATCAGGTAACAAAGATCAGTTATAACTATTTCCAGCTAAAGGCCTGGTCCTAGGGTTTTGACCACAGAAGATCTCAGTTTATCCTCTCTTACTGCAGACGCTCATTCCCGTCTTGACATATCTTGATGTCACCTGACAATTGGTTATCCAATTCCTTTCCCCTCCTGAGAAAAATCAGGAAATAAGTGAAAAAAGAAAAAAAGGAAAATAGAAGAGAGCACAAGTAACAATGTATTATATATATATATTTTTTTTATTTTTCCATTGATTTTAACTAAATAAGACAGATATAACAGAACAGTATCTCTGCTCAAGTAAGTGTGACTGTAGACTGTAACAAGACTTTAGATGCCTTTTAGAGTAAATGTAGAGCTACAAGATTATACTTGTTTGTGATGTGGTGTTGTCTGCTAGATAGATACACACTGTAGAAGCTTCTCATTTGTGTAAGTTAATTTTAAAGAATCACGTAAAGATACTGCTCAGTCAGTCATAGTTTATCATAATGATTGTGACTAATTATGCTAGATAGTTTTATGGTAGTTGGCTGAGGTATCATGGAGTTTTTATACAGAAACCAGATTGGAAGTTCCACAAGCTTTTCATTGTATATACTTACATTCTGCTGCATGTGAGCTTTGTCCTTCTGTTGTTCAAATACATACTGCTGGTTCCTACAGGAGCTGATAGTTGAGCTATGATTAAAATCACACCATGTCAGAAATTGTAATTTAACTTGAATATGGGTGGGATTTGGCCAAGAAGGTATGTTAAATTTACTAATTTAACCACAATTGTATGTATTTTCTCATATGAATTTTTTTCAATAGGGTCAAGTTCATTATCAAAGATTTAAAGTGATGGAATATGGTAAGTGTTATTTAAGGGCATTTAGTAGTGACCAAAATTGGCAGTGATTCTCCATTAATTTATACTAGCTTCCCTTGGCTAGCATGAACCCTGTAAATACTCACAGAAAGTTTAATTTCCAAATCTCCTGCTTCTCTGAATCCGATGAATAAATACTGTTTTATCAGCTACCTGCTTTAAAATTTGGTAGTTTTAGTGACCTTCTACTACAGTGTCAGGATGTCATGCAATCTTTAAAATGCTTCTCTTAAGCCTGTCAGATGCAGTTATTGTCCATGTTTTTCCAGGATTATGCAGGCAATGTGTTCATCCCAAAACTTCTGTATACTATCTCATCGTGAAGCTTGCTGTAAAGGCTTCTGTAAAGGCTGAATAAACTAAACATACGATAAACATTTTGTATTCCAGTCTTAGAAACTTATGTGCAGGGAACTTTTATAATGCTTGGTCTCTTTTCAACAAAAAGTCTTAGTCTGGGGCACGCATAGGGTTGGATTAAAAATATATCTGACCTTATATTCCACAAGAAGCTGTAGTAGTAGTCTTTATCAAATTACATGTTCTACCCTTATTATTTAAAAAAAAATATTCCTTATGTGAATGTAATGCTTTTTGTAATTTTTTTCTTAGTTTTACCAAAATTTGATGTCATGATAACAACACCATTGTACTACTCTCTGAGAGATGAAGATGTAACTGGTGTTGTCACTGCCAAGTAAGTAAATCATTGATACTGTTGTCACCCTCACTCTTAAGAAAATTATTGTGGGTCTCTAAGAGTCAAAGTAAAAACTTACATCTAGAATGCTAAAAAGTCCCCATCTACTCAAAATTAGTTGGCTAACATCCATTTCTAGTTACTGGATTTTGTTGTAACAAGATTTGATAGATCTTCAGACTTCTAGTAAGTTCTTTTGGTCTGGTAAATGTACTTCTAGACTATAGCCTGTACATTTTCAGCTACCTTATTTGATTTTTTTTTTAAAGTTTCTTGCTTATATATATATTCTGAGACATTTTTTGGTCTTATGGTTCTTATATGGTACTTTCCAATTTACCATATCAAGGTCTGTAGGTAGAGTAGCTATATTTTACTACGCTACTTAGAAAATTAGGCAAACTTCTATGAACATCCTTCTTGATCCAATATATCAACATTGTGGATTTCAAATATAGGTTTCTCCTACCTATACCTTTAAGTGGGTGAAGAATTAAAAGCTCTTGAGCAATTCAAGAGAGGATTTGGTGTCTATTGTTGTATAAGTAATATTTTCTTTTTCTACTGAGCATATATCTAGACAAAAGTTTAGTGTGCAATAATCTTGAATAGAATTTAATTTTATATTTGGAGGATGGGAACCAGATGGAGCTACCTGATAGATAAATCCAGGAAGGCTGAGAATAAAAGGTCTTTCATGGGTTATTTAGTGCCACAGAATACATACCTTCTGAACAAGTGCTCCATTTATAAGTGAAATGCAGAAATGATTGTTTAACAAGTTATTTAAATTAAATGTTTGGACTTTGATAAAAAACTTCCTTCCCTAGAACCCATGCAACCTAATATTATAAACTGATAACACAAACTGTTAAGGCCAGATTGGATGGGGCCCTGAGCAATCTGATCTAGTGGGTGTCATCTCTGCCCATGGCTGGGTGGGTGGAGGGGGAGTTTGAAATTATATGACCTTTAAGGTCCCTTCTATCCCAAAGCATTCTATGATTCTGTGAATCAAATAAGGGAAAATTTTTTAAAAAAAGTTTTCCAAATTTTTTTTTCCTTTCTGCTTTGCTTTTGGAACCCATTATACTGCCAGTGTGTATTTGGTTTCCTGAGTTTGGTCTTTCATAGGGTACATGACTTTTTCATTTGGTATACTCATAAGGTTTTTGAAATTATACCTGTCTGCTGCAGTAAATTTGTACTTATACACTAGTGAATCATCTGAGATTGAATCCCAGCAGTGACAGAGTTTTACTGCTACATCATAATTATTCATAGAAAATGACTGAATTCCAAGTCACTGTTTTTATAGGCATAATGCCTCTTTATACAAGGAGTTTATATGCCCCTCACACTTGCAGATGTCATAA
Organism: Xenops minutus; assembly: GCA_035221455.1. Taxonomy (NCBI): domain Eukaryota; kingdom Metazoa; phylum Chordata; class Aves; order Passeriformes; family Furnariidae; genus Xenops; species Xenops minutus. The sequence continues at coordinate 85,824,668 of JAWWEE010000105.1, read as the reverse complement.
AACCCTTTTCCTTTTTCATCTCTGGAGTATTATTAGATTAAGTACAGAGATGCTACCCAGTGGCAGTATCATTTCAAGGTTAATGGCAGCTTACTACTGTAATTAGGTCTGTAATTAAGACTGAGTTCAGATACAGGACAGTATTGTCAAGAGTTATTTCTGTAACTACGCTGTTTGATTTTTCTTTCCCTCTGCTTTTCAGCTTTGTTATTACTTAAGCGGTGCATAATGATTTAGAGTACTTAAAAGTTGTCACATCTGAATGTATTACTGCTGAGGATTAGTGTGATTTTATGTGTCCCATCTGTCCCCATGTTGTCCTTCCCCACCCCCACCCTGCTTCTCTATCTCAATCTGATAACGTCATGATTTGTCTTAGATACAACTTGGAAACATTTATGCAATATTTTTATTTTATTGCTGCTCAGTGAGTGCAGGTTGCTAATGGCATCCTAAGAAGTGAATATGTTAGAGTTTTGAGATTTGTCACAGCTGGAAATTGTTATGTAGTAATGACATGATTTCTTGGGACTGTGATTGCTAAATATTTTGAGTACGAATATCTTGAGATACCCCATTTTGTGTTAGCAGCATTTGGTAAGCGAAACACTTGCACTTCCCACATCCCATTTTAACTCTGCATATTCATTATGATACATCAGTGTTCTATTCAATAACTTGCTTCCAGCTTTTAATATAGTTAATTTTTCTACATTGTACAGCCCATAGTAATTGAACTAAATTTATAGAGCTCATATGCAGGAAAGAGCGGCAGATTTTGGGCTTCCAGCTTTAATGTTGAGAAACTGTTCTCAGTATTGCAAACTTCATGTTTCAAAGTAGAAATGGATTCCAGCTGTGTCTGAGGCCAGGGAAAAAAATTATTTTAGTAGAGTCTTTTGCCTTGAGAGCTCTTCAGGAGACCAAGCCCTGGAGGGGTAGTGTGTTGTTTCACTTTGACTGATGTGTTTCAGGTACACATATGGAAAGCCAGTAAAGGGAACTGTAACACTCACTTGCCTTCCTGTCTCTTACTGGACAAACCAGAGAAATATAACAACAACAATGGAGGTGAGTTGTCTCTTAGCAGTTTGTTTGAGCCTGTGTCCTTTTCTGGGTTAAATAATGCTTGGAACTATTTTTGAATGCTGAGTTCAGCTGGCATGGTCTATGGAGTGACTCGCACGGAGGGTGTTAAACTTTAATTTCCAGCCTAAAGTGTCAGTGTCAGTTCAGACTGTTTTTCGGGAATGATGCTTGGCAACTGTGGTCCCTTGACATGTGTCTGGAAGTTATTTTGGAGAGTGCTAGTTGGCCCAGATAGAAAAATTTTCCAGGAGCCACTGTAGCAGCATAGGTGCTGCAGGAATGCTCCCTGGCCCTGTGTCTGCCCCTGCACACTCAGCCCTGTGTTACAAGGCCAGAGGAAAACATGCCAGCTGTCTAGGTGTAGCTCTAGCATGGTAGAAACCAAAGAATTTTGCCTAATAAGTGCCTAGTAATTACATTTGAGGTACTGCATTAATTAAAAAATTTAAAAAAGACATACAGTTTTGATTTGAAGACCTAAAAGAGATGATAGATTCATTGCATTCTTTTTTGAAAATCAGACATTTTACTGTGGACTGTGTTTAAAAAAGGTTAAATTTCTGCTCATAGCATGCTGGTCACTTTCTGTTTGCTGACTTCATTGCCTTCTGCGGCACTTAGTTTACAGAAACTCTGAGCCCAGAAATGCTTAATAGGGTATACCCTCTTCATCAGACAGGCACCTGCTCATTGTATTTTTTTGTAAAGCATAGATACCACTGCTCTAGTCAAGTGGAAGTGGATAATTCTAGACACTGGGGAAAATACCTAACTTTCTCCATAAAGCATTGTTGCCTCTAAAACAGTAGTGAACCTTGTTGGATTTAATAAAAATTGTTGCTGAAAGCAAAAAATAAACGTCAGCATTCATAATTTTCTGGTGTTGACACTACAAAACTTCTGTGTGAGCAGAGCTACAGGACTTACCCAGAAACAAGCTGTTGTAGACAGAAAGGTGTCCTTGGCTTTTGTGGCTCAACAATTATTTTTTTCTACATTGCAGATAAACGGATCTGTGAATGTAACCTGTAACAAACTTATGTTGCAAAACTTGAACACTGAGCCATTTTGGCACCAAGATGGTAGTGATTACACAGACCCGATAGAAATGATTGCGGTGGTCACTGAGTCACTCACAGGTATGTGGCTGTGGGATGTCTTCTGAGAGAAATCCAGAGTCCCTGGTGCTGGAAGAGCTTGCTGCCATGTGGAAGAGCTTGGAGCACTAGGAAGCATCATGTGCTGATGTCAGCACAAACCATCCATATGCAAATATCTTATCTGAGCTGTTGCTTGCCTATATATGAAATAGTTTAAGCAGCTGTTAACTTATCTGCATGGACTTCTAAGCTAAATAATTTTTTAACTAACCAAGAAATATGTTCAGGTGGGAGTAAGTCGATGATCACTTTTCATGAGAAGAGCAGTCGTAAAGAATTGCTAGTATTAGCCTGAAAATTACAAATTTAAGCTTAATCTTAAACTTACTTTACTTGTGTGTTTGTAAACCACGCTAGTTGAAAGAGTTCTCTGGCCCCATATTGTCCCCTATCTAGCCTCCTCTAGGCTGATTGATTTGCAAACTGAGGGGTTTTTTTGAGTTCATGTTCCACTGCACCCTGCATATTGAAAAAAACCCACATTTGTACAAAACTTCTGCCTGTCCCAGAAACTAGGTTTCATTACAGATGTACTGTAGAAACTCTGTCAAGGTGAAGTTGGCTGATTTGGTATTAATAAATTTCTTCCTTGTATTGTTCTGACATCGTCTGCAGGGAGTGGAGCCCTACATAGTACACCTTACTTGAGAGGCAGTACCAATGTGTATACTACCTTTGTACTGATGCATAGCTGGAAGGGTAAAGAGTGATAGGAGTGGAAATAGTGGAAAAATATGATGGAATTATTTATGAATCATGGCCAGTAAATTATATTGCTGCTAAAGTGATACATATGTTAAATGCATATTGTCTAAACACCTACCATTATTCAACAGGAATCTCCCAAAATTCAAGTACCATCGTATTTCCAAAGCAAAGTGATTATTTTATTGAATTTCTGGACTACTCTAGAGTTATAAAACCTTCTCTGAACTTCATAGCTACTGTAAGTTCTTTTCTTTTATGATCTGTGTGTAAACAAATGTGACATTTCCTGTATTTTTGCTTAAATGCCAAAAGTTTGCCTTGGATTTTTAAGTGTAACTTACAGATTTGTTTTCAGATTACCTCTTTTTCATGACACATGTCAGCAAATACTAAACTTAGAGGCATTTCCTCTAGAAAGGTATAAGATGGCAGGGAATACTGCGGTACTGGCAGGATATGTTTGAGTGTCATTTGTTGTTGTTCTTATAGAACAGAAATATTTTCAGTTTCTAGCTGATTATTTTCTGTTAGGTGACTATGCTTTAAAACCACAGAGTAGTTACTGAGTTCCAGCCCTCTTAATAATATTTGTATATCTGAGTATATTTGCATATATATACACAAACATATGCTTTACAAAATGCATATATATGCAAGATGCTGTTAAAAAATACCATAAAACTCATCACACTACGTTGCTCTCAAGTGAAAGGGTCATTTCTGCTTTCTGTCTTATCTTTCTCATACCAGTTGCAGGTATATTTGCAGGACATATTTCATGTTCTTCATGCTGTCTGTAATCTGCATTCAGTACTTCTTCATTTTGCAGAGGTTGCATATTGTACCACTGCATTTTGCTTGAAAAGGGCAATCAACTTTGCAATTTTTGAGCCTTTACTGTATAGAAATCAGACCTAAATACCAGTAAAATATGCTGAATATACACTTTCAGAGAAGATTGGCTCAGGCTATACTATAGCTTCCTGCTAGCCTGATCATTTGGGCTTTTGTTTTTTGTCCATTTCATTTTCCTTGCCAGCATTCCATTTTGACTCCATCTCTGCCTTGTTTTTATCTCCTCTCCTAAAGAGGAGCTGAGTGAGAGGTAGCTGAGGCATATAGCAATGCTTGCAGCTGGCAGTGAGGAAGGTATCAGTTATGTTCCCAGAGGAGTGTGAAGGAACAACTGCTGCTATTGCTAAGAAGTAGAGATTTGCATATGCTGTACAGAGAAAAAGAAAAGGAAAGCATTCGTTCAGTGCTTTTAAATACAGAAGTTGATTTTTTGTAACGTATAATGCAGAATGAGAGTGTTTTTACGGTGGATGAGAATCTGTTTGAGTGTGGGGATAAAAGTTGATGTAAATTGTAAGAAGTTACAGACTGTCAATTTTTGGGCCTGGTTTCAGTCTTTTCTTCAACTCATTTGAGGAATCCATAGACACACCTGACTCAGCACAATATCTGCTCATCTGACTCATTTTAGTTCACATGATGTAAGGCTGTCTTTTCTTGTGGTGGTGAAATACAAGTGAAAAATTAAATACTCCGACTGTAGGTAGGATATGCATAATTTACCTGAGACACAATCATTTTTAACAAGCAGAGTATTTGGAAGAGGTGACCTTTCAGTTCTATTTGTCTTGCTTTTTCTCTTTTTTTACTCCTTGGAGTTATGAATAATTTTGTTCTTGGCTGAGTTGCCTACCTACATTGCTTACAAGGGATCAAAAATAAAGTTACTTATGTGCTGTTTTGGGCACCGCAATATAAGAAAGACATTAAGCTATTGGAGAGTGTCCAAAGGAGGGCACTGAAGATGGTGAAGGGCCTTGAGGGGAAGCTGCATGAGGAGCAGCTGAGGGCACTTGGTCTGTTCCGCCTGGAGAAGAGGAGACTGAGGGGAGACCTCATTGCAGTCACAACTTCCTTGTGAGGGGAAGAAGAGGGGCAGGCACTGATCTCTTGTCTGTGGTGATCAGTGACAAGACATGAGGGAATGGCCTGAAGTTGTGTCAGGGGAAGTTTAGGCTGAATATTAGAAAGAGGTTCTTCACCCAGAGGGTGGTTGGGTGGAACAGGCTCCCCAAGGAAGTGGTCACAGCACCAAGCCTGAAAGAGTTGGATGATGCTCTCAGGCACATGGTGTGACTCTTGGGGATGGTCCTGTGCAGGACCAAGGGTTGGACTTAATGATCCTTGTGGGTCCCTTCCAACTCAACATATTCTGTGATTCTGTGACAGAAGTCTGAGGATGCCTTTGTTTTATTGATATGAGTGCAAATGTATTTGTTACATGTTGTGTTGTGGATTTTAGCTTTACCCTGTTCAATGAGTGGGTTTTTTTGTTCTTAGCTAAAGGTGTCACGTTCTGATGGCAACCAGCTGACAGCTGAAGAGAGACAGAATCTTGTAACAGTCACTGCAAAACAGTCAGACCTGCTTTTTCACCACTCTTCACTTTCTCACCTTGAAAATGAGGCAACAGAGGAGAGAAATCTGACAGTCCATGTCCTGAATTTCACAGTCCCAGAAAATGGAATAATTGATATGGAGTTTCCAATCCTGTCTGATACAAAAACTCTGAGAGTTCAGGTATTGCTTTGTAATATGTGGCTTTGGAGCAGTGAGACATCAAATTAAGTGGGCTTTGATCAATGATAGACTGTTCCTACCATCTGCCACAGCTGACATGTCACCTGTTATTATTTTTGTTACCTCATATGCTACAACTGGAAAGAAAGTGACAGATCCTGTCAAATGGGATGTAGTAATTGCACCAAGATATTCAGGGTAAAAACTAAATAGGTATCTAAAGCAAGCAGTAATGTGGTCCTGTACCACCACTAAGACTACCATACTCTTGTAAAGGGTACCATATATTTGAACATGACTCAGATTTTGCTGTTAAGAGCTGTTTTTGCACTGTCTTGCAGGCAGAGTTCCTCAGCAGTAAGACCGACATAGGTGTTTATGATGTGTTCAACTCCCCCAGCCAGACTTATCTCCAGATTAAAACAAAGATCCCGGATATAAAGGTACAGTCTGAGACAAAACTTGTCAAGATAAGAACTGTTCAAGTTATTAATCATGTTTCCATTCTCATGCATATGAATTGTATGCTTTTCCTAGGCTGGGAAGCCTTTTGAGCTGAACATTGCAAGCAACAAGCCAGTGAGAGAGTTCCACTATCTGGTAAGCTACTGGTTTCACATATGGGGAGAGTCCAAGATGATTTTTACCATCTTGAGAAATATTCCAGTGAGGGGAATGTGATTAAATATTAGAATTATTCAGCATTTTTTATTGTGCTTTGTGAAAGAGGTGGCCAAAAAACTTCCTTTCTGCTAGGGTGGTCCTTTTTGAAAGAGGGTTCCATGTTGCTACCTAGGAGGAATCATGGCACTGTAAGGAGGTGCTCTCTGGGAAAAGCATGTCTCTGATTTGCGTGTTGGGTTATCTCTGCTTGCAGACGTGAGACAAGGCACAACTGTGAGAACAGCACTCTCTCTGACAGTGCAAAGCATCTGCAATGGGAGAAGGGACAGGAGTGTCCCAGGAGCAGCTCAGGCTGAGGCTTGGTCAGCAGGTCTTGCAGATGCAGGTGGAAGCAGGGGCGTGGCAGAGCCTGTCTGCATGTTCAGGACTGTTAGGGCTGAGCCTGTGGGTACAGGGTGAGGAGAAGACCTGCCTGCTGAGGAAGCAGATGGTCCATTGTGCAGGGTGGCATTGTTAAAAAGGAAATTTTGTAGAAGCATTTATTTTTAAATGTCATGGGTAATGGCTTGTTTAATTGCCAAGCTTCTCTACTGTATCTAGAAGCATCTGAATTGAAGGATTTATTAAATAGGCTATCGTCAGTCTCCCATCCTGTCTTTAACACATGCCTGTCTTCTTCACAGTCTACACCATAGTGATCATGATAGCTACAATTCTTTTTCTTTCCGAGACTTTAACAGTATACTGAATAATGAAAACCATACAAAATTTGGGCATTCATATGTATTTTCTAAAATAGAAACATTCTCTAGAAGATTTAAAATAAATAGGGTCCATGAATCAAAGGCAGGAAAATGCCCTTCCTGACTCTGTCTTCATTAGTAAGAGCTATGATCCAGTAGGGAAAGATTTAGAGTGAAAAAATTGATGCTGTGGACCTGAACTCCAGGTATTTTGAGGTACCTTCAGACCAGCTCTAATCCGATTTGGTAAAACGAATGCTTCCTTTTAACTGGAGCACATCCCTGGGCCCCAGTTCACACCCTCCATGGTACAAACCAAAGTGTTCTAAGTAGCGGTGTTTTGAAGGTTTGTTCTTAGGACTATATGCCTGGTCCAAACTAAAATGCTTTTATAAATGGCCCATATGAACCAACCCTATTACTATTGTATTTCTGTGTTCTTGTAGCATATGTGTGCATTCATTGTAGTTCTTTACTTATCCATAGTGATACAGGAATTAAAGCACAGAAAAAAAATCTACTACCCATATTTAAATACTCTATTACCTACCTGTTCCCTGCCCATTTTCATAGAACGGGTCAACCACTTAGTAAAAATAATAAACCACAGCTGTATGTCTCTTCTTTTAACAGCTGGTTGTAGAAGGAGTTGCTGAGCTTGTAACATACTGAAGTACCAACAGACTAAGTGTTTGATTTTTTCCATTTCAGGTGTTATCTAAGGAACAAATTGTGGCTTTTGGCACAAAGTCTGCAAAAACATTCACTTTAACAGCAGAAAATTCCTGGGCTCCTTTGGCATCTATACTTGTATTCTATGTTGATGAGCTTGGAGTAATTGTAAATGATGTTCTCACTGTCCCCATCCAGCCTGTTTTGGATGACAAGGTAACTGTATTGAACGTGAGTCTGAGACTGTGTTTTTGTGTGGTAGTTGTGTGCTAAACAGTGTTTTAGATCATAGGATTGTAAATGGAAGAACTTTATCATTGCGGATGTAATCTGAGGTTTGTGTAAGTCCTTAGGAAGACTTCTAGTAATGCCAGTGCAGTTAGATCCTAGCTATTCTGTGTTTGAAAAAAATTTCTACTAGCACTGTGTTTTCCACATAAACAGATGCACAGCACAGCATCTCCTTATGTTTTCAGTAGTTTGGTCAATTACTGAGCCAAAGATTGCTCTGGCAAAGGTACTCCTAAGTGCTCTAAGTATGGAATTGTAAATGTTTATAAAGACCTTGTTCTAACCAATCAGTGTTCACATTGTACATGGATGTGATCAGTGTTTGCTTCATGTGACTGTGCACACTTTAACTCGAAAAAGTTGAGGAGTGGGAAAACTCCTATTGCATCAGTGAATTGTTTTCTTCCAGTTTACCAGAATGAGAGTTGGTCCATTGTGCAAATAAAAGCCTCACTGTAGCTTTTTACAGGCGAGAGTTCCCAAAGGATATCGATGGGTTCAAATTCTTTCTCTCCTGTGGAAACTTTAACAGTTATAACCAAACATTAGTAGAGAGGCTGTCCTGCTGCATGAAAAATGCCTCCATTTGCTTAATAATTTATCCTAACTCAAAAAAGCCCTACGAAAAGTACTCTCAAAGGTTCACAGGTCCTACGAAAAGCAAATCCAGTCTTAATTGTAGTCAAATAATCTAAAAAAATACTTCCTTAAGGTTGTTAATGGCTGTAAATATCACTGTATGATTTAAATCAGTGCTGTTCTTTTACTTTTTTCTAGATTAAAATATCTTGGAGCAAAAATAAGGTCAAGCCATCTGAGAAAGTCTCCCTTAAAATCAGTACAACAGAGCCAGGTTCAGTAATTGGACTTGCAGTTGTTGATAAAAGTACAAAGCTTCTAGGAGAAAGTAGTGACATAACAGAAGATTCTGTAAGTACATAGGGAATTAAAGGTTTCCATTACTGTGTATATGGAAGATGTTTATGGAAGTGTTACAGATTATATGCTGAACAAGTAATGTTGTTTGGGTAGGATTTTTAGTATGTAATTATGCAAATAGTTTTTACTTCTGCAAGTAACATGAGCAGAAAAGACTGTAAGGCTTACAAGGTTATAGGCACAGCATTTCTAATTCAAATTAATACTTTATTGTTCTTCCATTTGATAACCTGCTCAGTTAAGACTTGGCAGTTTCTTTTAGGAAAGACAAAGAAGTCAGAGAAAACTCTAATGATTTGTGCTTTGTACACTTCAAAATTAGTAATATAAAAAAGAATTTTATTCTTTGAAGAGCAGAATAAATTATTGATGGTTTTGAATTCCCTTTACTTGCTCTAGTACATCAACACTTTGAAAGAGCTGGCAATATATATCATTGCTAAAGTGTTCAAATGACATAGCCTAAGTCACATAAAATACCAGTGGGCTGTAGGCTCTATTTCAGGCTTATATGTGTAGTCTTGGTCACTCTTACATTAATCATGAAACCATTGCAGCCTAATCCCCTTCATCCTGTCAGAGATTCTTTTCTCTTTGATATGAGAGCTAAGAAAGCTACAGCTTGTGGTACAGCTCCTATGAATTAGCATCTACAACATTGAAAACTTTGAAAAATGTGTTTGCATTCACTCTTTGAATGATTTTGTGTTTTTTTATCTTAGGTCCTCCATGAGCTCAATTTATACAGCACAGTGCAGTATTTTCCCCTGGTCAGAGGCTCCTTTAGTGTATTTCAGGTACCTTTTGGGTTTTTTTTTTAAATTCTTATGTGGCTTTTTTATATTGCTTAGTGATTTGCTCATCAATCACTATAATACAATACACATTTAAAAGTTTGGAACTGTAGACAGTGTACTGTTTTCATGGCTTGTATAGGTTTTGAATTGTGAAATTTATCAATATGTAAATACTCTGAATGCAAATAAATATGTTTATACTTCCATAAATATAGATTGCTTGATACTTGATATAGTCTTACCTTTGAAAATTTTCAGTCATTCAGATTCATATGATCTGAGTTTTGTTGGTACCTGTATATTACTTACTTTAGTTCTATGATTGCTTAATGACTTTATTTACTTTAAAAGAAAGAAAAGGAAAAGGAAATAGATAAGCACTGTTGGTGTCTAGAATATCCTGTATATTGACATCTGCTGTATAAATTTTATCCAGAAATGCAACCTTTGGGTATCAACTGATGCAATTCTTGAGGAGGATAAGGAACATTTTCTTTGTAAGTAATAAAATTTACTGAGTGGGGAAGGAGGTACATAGGTTAGGGCCCCTATTATGTTTTACTGTACTGCATACAGGCTGCATCCAGCCTTGCAAACCATTACTGTTTCAAAGGTTCAAGACTAACAAATAAGTACAGCTGGCATTTTAAAAACTTCCTTTTTGCTGCTGTCCTGAGTGACGCTACCTTTTAAAGGCCTGAGTGTGAAAGTTTTTATTTGTAGTTTCAGTTGATATATGTTGCAAAAGTAAAGTCAAATTGCACCAATTTAATAACCACTCCAGAAAGGTCATGTAGAGTTTTAAGTTTGCATGAAACTTTTTTTTATTCTTAAAAAAACCCCAAACAACAAAACCCCAAGAAAAAAAAGTGTCACAGTGTAGTCTGACCATGTGTAACAAAGCTGTAGATTATACTCCAAACAATTTGAATTTTCTCAGCTGTATTAGTTTGGTTTTTCTAAATACAGGTATTTGTAGGTAGGACAGTATTTTTTATTTTGTAGATGGTGGAATGATACCCATAGAGGATGGCTTCGGTGATGATATGACAGTATCTAAAAATGGACCTCCTGATTTCAGCAATCTTTATGTGAGGACACATTTTCCGGAGACTTGGCTTTGGATCGACACAAAAGCTAGGTATGAGATTAGACGCGAATGGAAGTTGATTTGCACTTGCCCTTCTTATTCTGCAGGTTTTAGTAGCGTTCTGCATTGGTGCTGAAAAACACTGCTTAACAATTATTTATATTCTGCTACCACCTAGAGGCCACAAGTGAGATTGGAGACCTGAAAAATGAAGTGTACAACTGCAAAAAAAGAGGACTGTGCCTGACTGAAGGCCTAGAAGTTTCAATAGAAACTAGATAAAAAATCCTGGAGACAAAATAAACTCTCTTACAGATGGGGAGGAAATGAATAGGGAGACTCAGCCTTTTTCTCTGCAGCGCATTAGAAGTTGGTGATTAGCTCAGAAAGGGAAATGTGTTGCTATTGGCACCTAATTCAGTGAGCAGTTCAAACTGCCAGATGATGGTAAAATCTGACCTGTGTTGTGAAGCACAAATCTTGTATTCATCTACAGCTGAGAAGTTCAGGACGCAACCATCATCTGGGATTGTTTTACAGGATCTACAAAAGTGGATTACATATAATGTGATTCAGTGTAATTACCTTCAATTAATGTAATTTCAAATAATTTAAATTTTTAAAATAATTTTGCCCCATCACAGTATTCCTAAGTGATTAGAAAAAGAAAAAAAACTCAAACAGATAATGAGCAGCTTTTTCTGCCAGGAATTTGGACTTAATTTTTCATGCATTTTAAACATATGTGTCCAGTTACTGTAAATGGATGGTTTTGAAAGTCTGCTCTCCCCTTCTGCCATCAGATCTGACACAGAAACCACAATGGAAGTCATTGTACCTGATACCATCACATCCTGGGTAGCCAGTGCTTTTGTGATGTCTGAAAACAGCGGCCTTGGAGTGACGACTGCTCCAGTGGAGGTACCATAGCACTAGGCAGTTTGGCTTTAAGGCTGTAACATTGTAGGTTATTACTGGAAGCTGTACTTTAGTTCTGACAGCAGCCATCTCCTCATACTAATGAAGAGATTGAGAGACCGTGGGTATTCAAACTGCAAAGAAAACGTCATCACTGAAGATATATGTGATACTGTATCTGCCTTCCCTTCCTGCCTATGTAAATCCACCCAGACATTTGGATACCTATTTCCATTAGAGTAATTGTTTTGTTAGAGCACTTCCAGGATGTGCCCACTTCAGAGACTTTCTATGTAGAAAGGGGAAGTGACTGCCTGAGGACAGGGTTCCATTTTTTCTTGGCTCTGCTCATTCCATGAGTTGATAAGGCATACGGTGAAGTTTGCACAGACTAGCTGGGAAGAGGTGGCTGGGATGGAACAGGCACGTTGTCTGCTGCTCTGCCAGCACTTGGGGCTATCACTTACCCCAGGAGGGAGAACAGGAGAATTGCTTGAAGACTAAATTGCTTTCATTTGTTTTTCAAAATTAGATCTCTAATCTGAGATTCTGAGTGCAGTACAAGTGCAGTTGTCCTAGGCTCACTCTGTGTTCAAGGAAATTGCTTGTTTAAAATAGGAATTAATTTTGAAGTCTCAGTTACCTAGTATTTTGTATACCTTGAATAACCCTCTGTAATTATCTCCTTCCATTCTCCACTTATGTACCTAAGTTTAGAAAGGTTGAGACTGCAATACTGCATCATAGATTTCCATCTTGATGCCTGGACTGGCACAAGCACAGCTTGGAGGCAGCCATTTACCCATTTTAAGTTCTCATGCCCTGAAATTCTTGGGGAGGGGCAACTTTTGAGATCCAGATTAGATCTAGGTCCAGATCTTGTAGCTGGCTGCTATACCAGACACATAACATGTGCTTTGAACATCCTGATTGAACTCCATGACAGAATTTGGAGCCCAGTCTGGATTTTGAGGTTAAGGCTCCATTTAGGCTGGAATCATGATTCTTGTTTCTTTCACATGGCTTGGCAGAGATGGGACAGAAAGAGGAATAGTTTTCTGATTCAAACGTTACAGAAATACACACTTGGCCTCTCATTCTCAAATCTGAGAAGGCTGCAAGTAGAACAGATGTTGAGATTATTATTTAGCTATAATTGCCCACATGCACTGTTCAGTACTTCACCCTTGCTGGGATATTTGGGTTGTGCTTAGAGTTCCATATGGCCAAAACATGTTCATCAGTACCATACAGAGAGGCAAATAAAAGAAATAAATGGGAAGTGTAACGGGGAAATAAGTAAGTGACATCTGCATGCTTAATGTCACTTACTGCTTTGCATCTTGGGTTTTTCTGACTTCAACTACACAGAATGTCAATAATTTTACTCAGTTGTATTTTCTTGTAATATACTGTAATATTCCTGAGTGTAAAACTTTAGTTCTAAAGAAAAGTAAAACAAAAAAGGCAAAAGAAAATAGGTATATAGAGAGAACCTTGACTATGAACTCATCCAAAAATCTCCATCAGAACTTTTCTAAAAATGTGATATCTAAAGAAGTTTTTGACACTGTGAGCTTTAACAAACAAATTTTTCTTTTAACAGGAAAACACTGGAATATTTGCTAGCTAGAGAAAAAAAGATGAGGGGTTTCTGGATCTGAAATTCAAAACACTTGGAAAAACTTCTTAAATGAAAACCAAATTAAAACCATTTTTAGTTGACATTTCATTAATAAAGGATCTCATGTCTCAGCCATTCTTACCATACAGATGTTCATAAACAGTGAAATTTTGATCCCATTCAGCTTGATGAGAGTTTACCACTGACTTCTTAGAGCCAAGATGTCTTCCAAAACCCTCTGTTCACAAATAAAAGTAATTGCTCACTAGGATATTTCTGCAGTTTTTATTTTAATTAGAAAAATCTGTGTTTTTAGAAATATAACTAAAGAACATATGTCAAGATTAATGTTACAAAATAAAGTCATTCTTAGGTGGTGTTGAATTATAAAATTTGAGAGAGTTAGTGATTTTATATTCCAACATGCATTTCTGTATTGACATAAAGATAGGGCAACTGCTACAGTCCTAATCATTCATTACTCATGCACTCAAAACAGTTCACATTTACCTTAATGAGTTCTCAGGACAGATCACAGCTCCCGAACTTGCCAGATGAGAAGCTCTTAGTTCTAATTCAGTTGCGTTTGTTAGGACCTCACCCTGTCGAAGCTGTAAGCAGCCCTTATCTGAATGGTGCCCCTGAGTTCTCACAAAGGGTCTAATGACCATAAGCATCTTTGCCTTCTGTTTCAGCCCTGCAGTAATGTTTTGTCTGCTGTAGAGCGCAAGTTGAACATACTCTGTCGTCTGAATTTAAAAGTGATCAGAAGATAAGTTGTACAGTAATTTTCCTTCTGGTATCTGATCGTAGAGGTTCACTGCTGATTTTGCTTTGCAGCTAGAAGCTTTTCAACCTTTTTTCGTTTTCCTGAACCTTCCATACTCCATCATCAGAGGAGAGCAGTTCATTTTGGAAGTGAACATATTTAATTATTTGAAAGAAGAAGCTGAGGTAAAATAACATTCTTTATATCTTTGAATGTTACTAGATACTGCAGGGGTTTCATCACTGGTGGAGACTATGTCTTTTTTTTTTTTTTTGTGAGAACCGGAGTATTTTCTTTGTGTGCAGACCATAAAGCTATTTCTTTATACACAAAACAGGTGGCAGCCTATGAAAGCTGCTTTTCAAAATTAACAGTTTTTATTGCAAATGTTACTGAATTTACAGGTTACTGTGATCCTGGATATGAATGATGCTTTTGAAATTATTCTAACATCAAATGAAATAAATGCTACAGAAAATCAACAGTCTGTATCTGTACCAAGTGAAGATGGGAGAACTGTTCAATTCCCAATCAAGCCAAAACAGCTGGGAGAGATTCCCATCAAAGTGACAGCAATATCATCTGCTGCTTCTGATGCTGTCATCCAGAAAGTTTTAGTAAAGGTAAACAGTCTGCAGCTTGGCTTGTTGCTGAAGTAGATTGTTCCCTAAAACAGGCAAAAGAATGCAACAGAAAGGCAAACCAATTTACTTGTCTGCCTCTTGCTCTGTGGCGTTGGTTTGATGTTGGGTGGCTTTAAGAAGAAAACACATTTTGAAATAATTTCTTCTTTAAAATTCTTTAGCTCCTCTTCCAGGAATGGACACATAGGTATTCGACAGCACATATTTAGTCAGTGCTTCTGAAAGCAAGATAAAACCTATTTGTGCACCAGTGAACCCCTTGTGCTACACCTAGCTTAGTAATCTGTGGAGAGTGGGCCTAGTAACTGTGCTATGGTTAAGTACTGTCAATTTTGTCATATATTTGGCTTTCTTTCTAGGCCTATTTATTTTATATGAACACTTCTCTGTTTTGCTACTGGTGCTGGAATTTTAGCCTCCAGACTTTCTGATAAACCAGAAACTGATAAGACTTTCTGAACTTTGGGTGTTTAAGTCTGATTCATGTTCAGGCTCCATTTCAGTGGAAGTTGGTAGACATTTGTACATCTCATCCTAGAATAAATGCTTAAGATCATAGAATGAGATAATGGTTGAGGCTGGAAGAGAGTAGCCCAACCTTCCTGCTCAGGGCAGGATCAACTACAGCAGGACACTCAGAATCCTGTACACTCAGGTTTTTAATATCCCCAAGAACAGGGCCTTCACAGCCTCTCTGGACAGCTTATTCCAGTATTTTCACACCCTCAGACTCTAAGAAGTATTTATGTTTAAGAGGATATCCTTATTTCAATTGGTAGCCATTGCTTCCTATTCTGCTATTGAGCACAACAGAGCATAGTCTGGCTCCATCTTCTTTACACCCTCCCATAAGGTATTGATACACACTGATCAGGTACATTGATGATATCCTCCTGAGCCTTTTCTTCTCCAGACTGAACAGAGGCAGCTGTCTAAGCCTCTCATTAGACTCTTTAAAAGCACTTCCTGTGTAGCTGTGAACTGTTTTCAGGTGGAGACCCTTATTGCCCTTTCTGTTGAAGTTCCGTTGTGGAGAAGGGAATGAAAGTCCCGTGCACTGAGATGTAGCCTGAGGAAAGAAACTCATTTATTTTCTCTAATGCAAGTACAATTTTTCTCAATGGATTTTGCATCCATGAGGAAACAAAGCCTTTATGTACATGTACATAAAGCCTTTATGTTTATGTACATGTACATGTACTTCAGTTGAAGTTTTCCTTGTATGATGAGCTGTAGGACTACAGAGAGCATGAAAGGTATCACCTCCAGCCTTGGCTTGTGCTTAGCATGGACCTCACTGGAATCAGAGATGCCCTCAGTGACTTTGCAGGTGTATATTTGTAATAGCCACATGGTCTTGAAATGCAAATAGTGGAAGTGGGTCTTTATGAGAAAAACATCTCTGTGTCAGTTTGACTGGGCCAGTAGCTCAGGTTCTTGATGTGTTAGCAAGTGGCACAAAATGCCTGACAGTGTTTTAGATCTCTTAGTATAGCAAGCACAGAACTCCTGTCCTAAAAACAATAAACTGATTGAGATTATAATAATCCTGTCTTTATCTTGATAGGCTGAAGGATTGGAACAGACATATTCTCAGACAGTTCTTTTGGATTTGACTGGGAATAAACGACAATCAGTGTCAAAAACATTGGATTTCGCTTTTCCTTCTGATGTTGTACATGACAGTGAGAGAGTGCAGGTCACTGCTGTTGGTAAGAATTACCTTATTCTGTTTTCATCTTCAGAAAATGGCATTAATTTTTATTTAATTGCAGTATTAATTGGTTGAATCATTAATTCAAAGTAATTTACCACCATGCATTAGACAAAACATAGGAAGACCTTACAAATGGATTGTTATATTTATTTAATTTATTATATTATAGTGTTTGTATTGTATTTTCAGAATTAGACAGTTGGATTTTAATCAGGAAGGTCCTGCCAAGTTTGCTAGTATCCTGTTTTAATTCTGCTGTCTTCAGAACCTGTAACCTGACTGATAGTTGTTTTCTTTGGTCCCTGGGCTTTGATAACTGTAGGTGAGAGAAGAAATAGAGGAAGTTTCACATACATACCATTATTGAAACATTTTCCTTGGTTAAATACATTTTAGTTGTATGTTGGGGTGTTTTTTTTTTTTTTTTTTTTTTTTTGTTTTTTTGTTTTTTTTTTTTTTTTTGTTTTTTTTTTTTAAGTGGTGGTTCTTTGAAATTAATCTGTACGTCTGTAGGGAGCTGGGTCAGTGGGCATAAAGTTGATAAGAAGATGAAGTATCTTTTATGCCTGATTAGTGGTGTTTAGTAGAAACATTCCTAATATATCATATTTTCTCCCAGCTCAGGTTACACTACACTTTATGTGTGAGATATGGATTTATTTGCAATAAACTCTAATTTATTTTGATTAAATTTTATCTTTCAGGTGATTTACTTGGGCCTTCTATCAATGGTTTGTCATCATTGATTAAGATGCCTTATGGCTGTGGTGAACAGAATATGATCAATTTTGCTCCAAATGTTTATGTTTTGCAATACCTGACTGAAACCAGGCAGCTGAGAGAGGATATTAGATCAAAAGCTATATCATTTATGAGAAAAGGTCGGTATGTGTAAAAGAAACATGGTAGATTTGTAAGAACTCTTACTGGTAAAAAAGTATCTGTGATTCTGCATTTGGTGTTTGAAGTACTGTTCTTTTGGTGAGATGAGAAAGGGAAGAAAAGCCCACTTTTTCTTTCTTTTCCTCTTCTGGGCTGGCAGCAGTAGACAGCAAAAGATTTTGCTTACAAGGGCATGTTTGCTTACAAAAAGCATGTTGGTTTTATATAATTGCTTGCCTTTTTTTTTTTTTTTCAGATTTCCTATATGGTTGTTATTTCTTGTTTGATAAAACCACATGTGTGTAAACATTTCTGACTTCTGCCTGAGGCACAGAGGTTGAAAATTAGTTAGTGAGCAGAGTGAACCAGATTCATCACATCTGTGTATCTGTATTCAGTGATACCATCCTAATCCTGATATGTCCTTGTAGAGCTTAAGGAGTGGTGTTTGCTCTGGTGGCTGGCGTTTGTCTCCCCAGATTTTAAACTTGCTCAGAAGTGAACTCTGTGCTGGAAATCAAAAGCTGGAAAATAGTAGTTGGAAATTGTTGTATCTTTTAATCTGGAAATACTCCAGGACATCACAAAGTGTGGACAACATAGTTGCACTGTGCTTGTCTGTGCCTTTTGGATCAGGCAGCATTTTACTGGCCACATGTCAGTCTCCATGCTGAGAGTCTGGTTCACAGAGAGCAATGAGACCATGCCCATGTGAGCTACACCCCTACTAAGGCATTGTGATGACAATTTCAATTTTTGTTTACTCTCTATAAGTCTTGTTTGATTTTTTTTTTTTTTTTTTTAATGTTTTGACATTTCCCTTGGAAAAGGGAAAAGGCACAGCTCGAAATAAATTTTTCTTTCATCAGAATTCCAATTTTCTGTCAAAGCAGTTAAATGATTTTTTTTTTTAAACCCTTCATTTTTTTTTTTTTTTTTTAAAATCCTTCTGATTGCGTGGTATAGTTGAAAAGTGTGGTGGGGGAGGAAGAGGTTGTGTAAACAGCTACTCTTCAGTTTGTAAGTAATCTATTACTTTTAAGCTTGAGCTTCGGTACCATAATTTTCTAAAGTTTTCCAATAGCAGATTTATTAAAGTTGTTTCAAAGCAAGTAAAAGTTACAGATTACAATGTCACATACCAAGTATTGTGTTACTTGACTTTTTCCTGAGGCTTTGAATTGAGATATATGTTTCTAACACCATAGTAGCCAAACAGCAACTACACTGAAATATTTGTAACCTTAAGACAGAAAGGAACACCAATCTAAAAAATACTCTGGTGGAGTTTTTGTCTGCTTTATCTGAACAATTTATTTCAGTTGTTGCACTGATTTTTTTTTTTTTTTAAAGTGTGATCTTAAAGTTAAAATTTATCTTTCGTGTAAGATGTAATTTTTTTACAAGCTCAGTTTTTGAAAGAATTGTCATGAAGTTTAATTTAAAACAGACTTTTTCACATGTCATAATTCACTAACTATTTGACAAAGTGACCTCAGAATCTGAAGTATATGTAACTAATTTTAAGACTAAATGCCTATGAGAAGAAGGGATCATATAGCTAGCAGAACTGCTATATGATCTTTCAGGAGTTTTATTTACCTAGAACAAAGGCAAAGCCAGAGAAAAATTGCCTTTAAACACATTTCTTTAGTTGTGGTAATGACAGATCCCATCTTTAAATCACTTCTGAAATGAAAAAAAATCCTTCTTGGTCTGAAAACTTTGGGTTTAGACCCAGAAAAATAACGAGTTTGAGCTGTATTTCCAAGTATTTCTATTGTGTGAAATGTGAGACCCTTTAGTCTTTCACATATTTCTGAAGTCCTTTCCATTCTGATGCACTCCTCTTTCAGCCTTGCTCCATGAGCCTCCTACATCTCCTGGGTTCCAGCCAGTCCTCTGGGAGTACTAGTGTACATCTTCATAATAGGATCCTTCTTTTCCTTGCCTTTCCACTCATATGTGTTGACATTTGAAGTATCATTTTTCATGTCTAGTGGAATGTCCATTGGAATGAACGTGATGGTTCACAGCCTTCAGGTCTCCCGTTCCAGTGTTTCTGCAGGCTTCCCCATGTTAAATATGCTCATGTTTGGAGACACTTGCATGACTGCAACAGGGTTGCCATTGAGACGAAAGCAAACAGGCTGTAGGAAATAGCTGACTGATCTCTCCATCCTCCCTCTGATTCTGATCTTTCTGATCCCTCTCAATCTTAAATTCTGAGATAAATGTAACCCTGTATAAGGGCTGCTCAGCAGTCTTTGTTAAGCAGGCTGTTGGTCTTAGTTTAGTGCTTTTACACTGCCAGCAGGGTAGTGATTATAACACTTGTTGCCAGTTCTGCAAAGAAGCAGAAGACCTTGTTCTCAGGCCTTGCAGTCAGATACTTTTGAAGAGGAAGCAGTCTATTTGTATATATACATGAGTTTGTGCTCCTCGTAGAACATTATTTGAGGCTTAAACTTTGACAGTGACTTTTGCTTTCCTTGGTGAGAAATGCTACTCTTTTTTTCCTTTTCCATTTAAGAGTACTTTACTCAGTATCATTAACTGAGATAACAGGTATGTCTGTATAGGAAAGGTCCAGCAGCTTTAGTCATGTAATTAGCCACTGTAATGCTAAATATATTACAAATCCCCTATATTTAAGTGAAAATTTCAGTTGCAAACGTGAGTCAAAAGCTGAGTTTGATGCTACTGGTGTTACATGGGAAGGTGCCCAGGTATACTGTAGCAGTTCAAATTCACATCTTTATATCTCTGTCTCTTCTATTACAGAGAGACCGTGACTAGGATTTCATCTTACACTGGAACTGAAATTTTAGACCAAGCCATTTGTTCCTTAGTAATTAAGGCTGTGCTTCACTCACTATGTGTCTATAGTCAGGATAGTGAATTCCTTTAGGATTCCTTTAGTGAATTCAGGATAGTGTTCCTTTATCAGTGAAGGCAAGGAACATCTTACTGGGGAACAGTTGTAGCTACAGTATGTAGCCTCAGGGGACATAGTCGTAAATTCATTCATTCAACTTACTGATGTTGCCTGAGGATTTTCTTTTTTACCTGTCTGATTCTGTATTGTGTGTATCTATCAGGTTTTAGAATAATGAGCGTAGTTTCTTGATTGTAATAGCTAAAGTAGTAAAGCCAAGAGAAAAGGCAAAGTGGCAGAGAAAGAAGAAAAGATGTCTTCTGAAATGCCATAAATAGATATCATTATTTTTCTGGATACACAAAAGGCAGGCAAAATGTAGTGGAAGAAAGGCTTTAGATATCAGAAACTACAATGAGTAGCATTATCATAGGGAGCCCTTCATTTCTAATGTTAGCAGGCATTGATTCCCTGCTGAAGTCCACTGTTGAGTAAGGATGCTGCTGGTGGTTGTGAGCAGCCAGTGAGCCCTTGAGGCCCTTTTAGTATGGATGTCCAGCAGTTGGGAGAAAACTGCACTAGTTCTGAATATTGTAAGATATTAGGATACATTTTAAATGCATCCTTCTGAGGATTTCAGGATCTTCTGGTGTTTTGACATTTTTCCCTCATTTCAGAACAACCTCTTCCAGCATGCTTTTTTTTTGATAGCTAGCCCTTTCATTGGCAAAAGCCAGCTGCTGAGAGGATCTGGTTTACACCAGCATGTATAGCCTTGCCCTTTCAGTTGGAAAATACTTAACTTTTGCTTTTCCTTCCTTCTGCTGGAAGGAGAGTGTTTCTGTAGGTGTACAACTCCAGCTTCCCAAAGTGATGAAGCACTGAACTATAGCTGCTTCTCTGCTCTGCTCCTAGAACTACTGAGTATGTTGAAGCATGTCTCTCTGCACTGCCCTGTTGTGTGTGCGTGAGGGAGCAGTAGGAATTTCTGATTGTGCTTTTGTAGGTGGATCCTTTGTGGTTTTGCTGCCCACTTGCTCATCATCTACATGGCTTCGTGTGTTCCTGCATATTTGGGAGTTTTTTAAAGAAACACAAACTTAAGTTCTGTCCTTCTCAGCCTTAGAAAGTGCCTTGCTTCACATCAGCAGTTTGTGCTGGAATCCACATCAGAGGAAAGTTGTTCAATACCAGTCTCTACTTTTCCACTTCAGGCTACCAGAGAGAGCTGCTTTTCCAGAGGGATGATGGCTCTTTTAGTGCCTTTGGAAATGAAGATCCTTCTGGGAGCACATGGTAAGTAGTTCTGCCAGAACCATTGTGGAATTTTAGTATTTTAGATATTTTCCCTGTGTCTAAAATTTTTTTTGTGAAGCTGGTAAAAATTTCCAGCTGTATTAGCCTTCTGCCTGGTTTTCATTAGGTGTTTAGGCCAACTCTTAAGGTCTTTCTTCCTGGATAACATACTGTCAAAGCCATTATTAGTGTAAGGCTTTTTAGGTTTGCAAAGAAATGAATGATGAATTATTTTAGACAGGGGAATAGTTTGGTCTGAAAGTTTCTCTGTTGCTTTCCTCAAAGGAATTAAGAATAGCAATTAAATTACTTATTCTTGCAGTTGACAGAAACTATTTAGGGCTATGTGATCATCACTGCTTCAAATAGATTTTCAGTTATCTCCATACTGGAGGCTGAGACATTTTGTTGGGGGTGAACAGAGTTACTGGTGGTAAAAATTTGTCCTACTTACCTTTCTCACGCTTCCTCTTATTATTGAGACTGTAAAAGCAGCTGAAAAAGTCTTTCCAGTGCTGAGTTTTGCAAGAAGCATGGAGAGAATAGTCATGGACACTGGATAGATAATGGAGACAAGGTCCAGCCCTTTGTTCAGCTAACCCATGTTCAGTTAGTTTAAATATACTGAGATATTTCAGTACATGCTTCTGACTTTAAACAGAACCATCCTAGTTACTGTGCCACTGATCAAGGCACTCCTTCTGGAGTCACTGGATGTCTTTCATTGACATCAGCAGGATTTGCCTTAGACTCATTATTGATGGATTGGAAAATAAAGTTAATTCATCTCTACTGGCAACTCTAGTACTTAAATAGTGCAGTGAGAGGTTACATGAATGCACATTTGGAATGAAGGGTGTCAAAGGATAACTTCAGATTATTAATAATAAAACAACAAAGATTGCTTCAAGGATATCACTATAGGAATAATGATGGTAATTAGCATCACACTTGTAACTGCATTACTTCGTAAACTCTAATTTTTACCTAGCAGCAGAAGGCAGAAGAGCAACGTTTGAATAAAGATACACATGTGCTGGCAGACTTGGAGTCTGTACTCTGTATTTATTTTTGAAACACATCAGATGCAGAAGGGGTGATCTTCAGGAGCAAGGACATACCTTTATTTGTTGATGGATTAAGCTTAGTCTACTTGCTTATCTGGGTGAGGCATGTATTCTCTGCTTGGAAGGTGTGAGTAGAACACCTTAGGCTTTACAGTATTCTTACATTATCTTAAAGTGTAATAAAGGTGTAATACATGGCTAATTTTGTCATATTTGATTAACCTTTTCTCCAAGGTTATCAGCTTTTGTATTAAGATGCTTCCGTCAAGCTCGTCCATTCATAGATATTGACCAAAATGTTCTCATGGATACAGCTGAATGGATTGCCCGTCATCAAAAACCAAATGGAGAGTTTTATGAGCCTGGGAAAGTGTTACACAGTGATCTTCAAGGAGGCACCAATAATCCAATTTCTCTGACAGCTTACATCATGGTGTCCCTCCTAGGATTCCAAGATAAACGGGTATTGGAATTCATAAAGATAATTCATATTTACAGGAACATTTAATAAATTGACCCAGTATGTAGCAAACACTTGGTAGTTTAAGGAAATAGCAGGGTATCTGAACAGAGACAAAATATAACCTCATTTTGTTAAACATCCCTTACCTACTCAAAGCAATGCAAGTTTGTGATATTAAGCCCTTCAATATTATGTGCCTTTGCAAAATCTAAAGGCAATTGCTTTTAGCAAGAATATTGCCATGGCTTTAGTCCAAGAACTTGCAAAGAAATTTTTGGGGAGAGCTGGTCTTAGAGATGTTGTCATTCCAACCGATTTCATTGAAATTACTCATGTTCATAAAAGACAGTGCCGGATCAAAAGGCTTGCCTTTGAGGTTCGTGTCTGTGATTCTGAAAGAGAAGTTTCAGTATTTCTTAGTGGTTGATGGTGCAAGTAATTTTTCTGTTTCTGTACAAATTTTTTCTTCTACATTTTAGTATTTCAGTATCTATTTTATTCACTGTACATTCTTCAATGTGATCATCATTTCCAGCATGCTTATGCCATCAAGACTGCTACAAACTTTCTAGAAGATAAATTAGAAGATGGTATTTCTGATAACTACGCTTTGGCACTTGTGACATATGCATTGTCCTTGGTAAAAAGTACAAAAGCTGAGGAAGCACTGGATATGCTGATCCAGAGAGCAGAACACCAAGGTATCACATAACTATCTTACACAGTTGTATAGATGGATTTTTGTCAAATTTTTAAATACCTGCTTTATATTTATAGGTGCCTATAGAATTCAAACCAATTTTGAGTATGATATAGAAAATAAGAAGTTCCAAGACAGCTGTAATCAAAAGTGTCCATAAATGAATGAGAACACTCAACAGAGCTTGGCCTTTCAGTCTCAGTTACCGTGTACCTGATAGGAGTACCACGATGCTGTTGAAGAACATGACTTGTCAGTTTTCCTCTGTTATTATACCCACTTGTAAGATCAGCCTGATTAGAGAGAGACAGTTGGATGAAATTAGCTATTCCACAGTGGTTTAGAGAGATCAGGAGGGTATTTGGGGACAATTAGTTAAAATCAGTATTGGAATGGAGGTGAAGTATTGAACCTTCTGTAAGGCAATACAGAGGTCTGTTGCTCCACTTCTGGACACCCATCATCTAATTCTGTTTAACAACTTTTGAATTCAGCACAGCTGAATTTATTTTCCTAATTTTGGAGAAGAACAGACTACATTGAGTATAAGAAATGGAAGTTTTCGGCTCAAAGTAGTAACTGTCCTTTTGAAAAATTCAAGGAATTAATGCTGTAGCCTGGTAATGGAGGCTTTAGAGTGTCCCTCTCTGTTCACTGTGGTGGACCTTTTGGACAGTTACTTCTGGCATGGGAAGAAGCCACTTTTTTGGGAAGGCTTCATTCAAGAATGAGTCCAGTGAGCAGCTCTTCTGCCTGAGGTGCCTTCTCTAGTCCTGAAGGGAAAGGAACACTCAAACAGCAAGGTGACTTATTCACAAGGGATTCTTTATGTTAGTACTTTGGGCTGACAGTGAAAGGATCAATGTAAAGTTCACTGAAATCAATGTGCATGACTATTTGGACTCCACTGTTTTTTGTGTCTAGATTCAGCCAGCCACTGCTGAGGAAGTGCTTAAGTCAGTCCTTTATGGGACATGTACCTAAACATTAACACAGTTTCATAGTACCTTGCTGGATCCCATATATAAGCATTAATGAAGAGGTCTCCCTTTAGTCTTTCACAAGAATCCAAAGACTTCAGTCTATGAATCTGAGGTTATTATTGGTTCTTTTTGCAGGAGAATTTCGTTTTTGGGTAACACCTGCTTCTGAAATTTCTGACTCATGGCAGCCACGGTCCATTGATATTGAACTTGCAGCATATGCTCTGCTCTCTCACTTCCATCAAGACAGATTAGCAGAGGGGATCCCTATTATGAAATGGTTAAGTCATCAAAGAAATCACCTTGGGGGATTTTCATCTACTCAGGTAATATCTTGTCTTGAGGGGCTTTGTTATAATTTTCTAAGCAAACAATGTATATTAAAAAGGAAAGAAAAGGAGGACCATTTTTTACATAGTAATTACTGAGTTTTGTTTTGCTGTAACAGCCTTCGTTATGTACAAGCTTGCATTCTTTGTGATATTGGAATCGTAAAACTGTACTTCCAGTTTTAGTACTTTTGGCATGTCTAGGAGAAAAGAGAACCAGAGGGAGACGTTGTTTATATAAAATATTAATAACAAAACAAATTAAGAAGTACTGACACTCATAGAAAAGTATTCAAACATATTTCCCAAATAATATAAATATCTGTGATTCCTCTCTCTCCAAGGAGAGAAACCTCTTTCTATTCTTTCCATGTGCAGGTCCTCAAACTCCTGAAAGACTATTAACTAAGCCTTTAACTAAAGGAAGTAGGTTTTAGAGAAACAGCCTAGCCTAGTGCCTCTTGGCAGTTGTTCTTAATAATGTACTTTGTCCTCATTATTGTGTAGATTTTTGATGGGCCATGAAATTTGGAAGATCTTCATTATCTCCAGGAGGTTTCCATGTTATTGAAGCCACATCTTGTAAGCTCTGCTGGCATCCAAGACAATTAGATAGTACTTTGGATTGCATTAGTTTAAACTAGCTTTTAAATTAACTACAAATGCTGGTCACATCAAAATGTCACATTTCATCATGCTGCTTGGTACCAAGTGGTACAGGCTATCCTTCATTATTTCAAAAAGTTGATTGGTATTAATCTGAGAGAAATGAGTTCTACTAAGTAAAACGCAGTTTAGGAAACCATCCTGGTTCCCCTGAGGTATTAGGATTTTCCTAATGTGTTAATTCTTGCTTATTAGTTGAAGAGTTGAAAAAGCTTTTCTCTCTTCTTCAGAAACTTTTTTTACCACAAAGTTTGAAAATCCATGAATATACCATTTACCCCGAGGCTGAAATTAAGAATTTAATTTAATCCTTTTGTTCTTCCACAGTCTAAACTGTTTTGATTTCAGAATTACTTCAGTGTCTCATTAGATGCCTTTTTTAATTTGTAGAAATGACCCCATAGTTTTTTGTGAACTTTTAAGATTACTTCAAAAAATACTGTTTGGAGTGATTTCTTCCGTGAGTTTATTACATTAGAAACTTAATATGAAGTTAAACAATAAAGGGGAAAATAATCAGTTGCATGTGTCGTGCTTTGTAAGTTAGGGTATGACAATTCACTAGAATGCTAGCTTACAATGAATTTGCAGTCAATATATTTTGCTTCGTAATGCCTTTAATGTTTGGGCATAAATGTGCATATTTCATATATATATATAAAGGAACACAATATTAAAAATAGCGCATACATGAGTGTAGCTTTAAATGGTAGGGAGGAGTAACTAATTCTGCAAAGCCTGTGTTGCTGGGCAAGAGAGGCCTCTGAGTCTGACTTGAAACCATACTCCCTAACTTGTCAGGGTGTGTATTTGTCATATTGAGCTGCGCACCCTGTGTTTCAGCTGTGAATGTGGCCTGGTGGAGAGCCTTGGGTGTGCCTTCTGCTTTAGAGCAGCCAAGGAGGACCTTTATCTTCTCTGTAGGTGGTTCTTTGCCCTCATGATTTCTGCCTGTGTTTCTAAGAGTCACTTGAGTCTAGAAGGTGGAAGAGCTCTGAAGTCACCTTCAGTAATGGTAGATAGCATTTCTAGATATCTTGAACACTCTCTGAGTTTAGTGCAAGAAATATAAATGTGAAAAATGTAATGTATAAACTCAGAAAAAGTACTTCAAGGTATTCCTTGGTTTCCACAACTTAAGTAAAGGCATTTATTTCTGCTCTCAGATGTTTAAAAACATAGTCTCCAGCAAGATCTTACAGATCCTTAGGTCTCTAATATAGATCAGAGATGTATTCCTCTGTGTCTTTTTCTTCACTGTTGGTGTGTTTTGAAAATTCTGACTGTTGTGTCTGTCAGCTTGTCAAGTCTTCCAGATACCTTGCACAAGATGAAAACTTCCTTTGCTGGCTCATTTTCCATTGCATATCACAGTAGCTACCTTCTCATCCTCTGTTGACGTTTCTCTTCTGTGCTGGGACCTTCCTGCCAGAGGAATCCCAACAGAGATGTGGAGATGACTGCATGAAGACTCCAGCATAACCAACAAATGAGTCGATAGAGGGACCATGAGCTCCCCAAGGCATGGCCTATACATCTGCAGGCTGCTTCTATTTAATACCAAAGGATTTGTTTCTCTCAACAGGACACAGTGGTGGCTCTTCAAGCCTTGAGTCTATTTGCAGCTCTCACTACTACAAGCAAAACAGAAATGGATATAACAGTGACAGCACCTTCTCTGGAAATGCCAGAAACATTTTCAATTGATACTCAAAACCGTTTTCTGCTTCAGACTAAGGAGGTACTGTAGAAAGTGAGGAATGCTTTTGTGAAGTCTGTTGACTGAAAATAATTTGAAAATACTGGTTTACTCATATTTTTTCAGATTGCCCCTGCACAACCATTGGCAATTACAGTGTCAGCGGAGGGAATGGGATTTGCTGTCTTTCAGGTAGGCGTTGCAGCTATTCTTGCTAAAGATATATTCTGTTTAAGAAAGGTATAGTTTGGAAGATTTATAAAACATGTTATTAGGAACAGTCTCCTGAAAGAACTTAAATCAATACCGAGGCACTTTACTAACTGAAGACTTCTGTGAACCAAATATTGTGAATGGACACATTCATGTGATTGTTTCTGACCTATGACCTGGCCTTTTAAGTACTACTGGATGACAGGTTTGGGTCACTACCCTGGGCCAGGGCCATTAAAACATGTTTACATACATTTAAACAAATTCAACTGGGATCAGTGCATACTGTACTTAGAACTACCAAACCTTAAATAGTCTTTTCAGCTGCTTACTCTTCCCTCATATCAGAGATTGGTTTTCGAAGAAATTCCACCTCCAAAATTTTCCCTTATTTATGGGAAATACCATATCAGAAGAAGGCTAACTGACTGTATGGCAGAACCAGACAGAGTTCCTACTAGACTCCTAGTCATACTTGGG
Organism: Xenops minutus; assembly: GCA_035221455.1. NCBI lineage: Eukaryota > Metazoa > Chordata > Aves > Passeriformes > Furnariidae > Xenops > Xenops minutus. The sequence goes on along the minus strand of JAWWEE010000105.1, from coordinate 85,796,632 downwards.
AAGACTGAACTAAGGATCCCTTTAATTGTCTTGAAATTTTATGCCAGGTCGGAATCCATCTCAAGTTCCTTCCAAACTGACCTCTTAAGTGTTCTCATGCGTCTGGGAAACAAAAAAGCCTGATGGTGCTTGGTCAATATGCTTTGGGATAAAAGACCTTTTCAAAGAAACCTTCAAATCTGCCTACCATCAGAAAACAGCAGGTGGAGATACACCTCTTTCATTCACCATCAGTCTGCAAAACCTACAGGGCTGTAAATCATGACCAGTGTTTATTAATTCCCAGAAGTACAAACAAAGTTTACAGCAAAGTTCAAAAGTTTCAGAGCATAATTTAGGTTTAGACTTGCAGGCCAAGATAGGAATGAAAGTCTCAGCAGGACTGTGTTCACACGCCTGTGGTTTCAGTGTGTGTGTGTGTGTATGGAATGTAACAAACTGGGGCTCCAGAACAGTTAAGAGTACTTAAACTTAATCATTGTTGAGAAATGCTCCCTGATATTAAGTCAACTCATTTGTCAGGCAAGCTGACCAGGAACTTTTCAGCAAATTGTTTCTTGCTGGAAGACACTGATTTGTTGAAATTAATACCTTTTGTGGAAACACAGTGGTTCCAATTACGTTATTGCCAGCAGGAAAATTTCACATTCAAACCAGCATGCCTGGTGTAGACTGAGCAGAAGACTTCCACTTAGAATAGCCAGGAGTTGACTGTGGTGGGAGCAGTCCTTGGGGGTGTATAGCACCATGGTTTCAGTTCCTGGTTTGTTGTATGAACATGGAAACGTGCTCCCAAATAACTGGTGTTCAGGAACCAAGGCCAGATTACCTTCTTAATTTAGGTCACTGTGCTGTTGCCTCTTTTCCTCAAGCTTTGAGTCAGAGATGCTGTGAGTTGATTCGAAATACTGTACTTAACACCCTCGAGTAGCTTCTCCAAAACATTGTCTTTGCTGAGATAGTTCTTTCCCTCTGCTTCCTTTGGTGGGTCTGGTATTCTAAAGGATGAGCACTGAGGGCATTGAATGAGATTTCTCTTTTTCCCAGGTACGAGCTAGATCTGGGTCAAATTTCATAAATCAGATAACATATGACATTGCAATCACATTTCTTCAGCTGCGTTTCATTGTCTTAGCCCACCAGAATACAGTGGTAAGAATCACTGTTCTGGGTTTTGACTTTCTGGCCAAATGTAGCATGTCCAAACAGTAATTCATTTAAATATCACAAAACACAGGATTAAATCCATTAATGGAAATGTCTGCTTTCTCAACAGAATGGATTCTTAGGGAAAAAAACTAAGTTTTTTTGGTGAAATCTCGCTGTTTATGTGTGCAAGCTGGCAGTGCATTCATTCTTGACCCTGCAGGATCTCATAAAATGTATTTATTTTGGATATTGTAATTGCAAAAGCAGACATTTACTTGTAGCTTTGTGATCCAGCTCATCTCTTTGTTGTGGACGCATACCATGGATAACCTCTGCAAGAGGAAAGAGAAAATGGCTCAGGGTATATGAAAGGCACTCTCTAGAGGAAGGAGTCAAAGGAGCAATCTTCCATAGATGGCCTGCTAAAAGTCTTGAAAAAAAGACCTCTCTGCTGTCTGGAATTACTGTGAACTGGTATTGATATATGCCTCAAAAAATTGGCATGGCCCAGGCCTTCTGGAAGAAAAGAGAATGCCACTGAAATCCAGGACTAACAACAAGGGGAAGGTGGACAGGCTCAACAAGGATGGGTATGGGCAAAGTGGATAGATGAACAAGACCTCCTCAGTCTCTTCTGATCACATATAGAGAGTGAGTGAGCTAAAAACCTGAGAATCCCCTGTTACTCATTACTGAAAAGCACTGACCATTTTTTCCACTCAGCATATTTTTACTACTTAGGCAAGGGACTGAATGCTATTTAGTGTGATGGTACTGAAAAAGGTATGCGATGAAATGCATACATATTTCTCCGTTACAGTTTGAATGGATACTAAGGACTCAAAAAGGGATAGAAAAATATTGGAGATGATTTCATAGAATTCATACCCTCAGTCAAACTCATTTGTGCTGCTATTTGAAGAAGGATAGGGCAAGAGGCATTGATTAGGGCATTATAAATTTGTCATGTTTTTTGAAGTCTAGTGCAGCTAATACAGTCAGTTACTATTACACGTATCACTTGCATGCAGAAGACTAGCTTTTAGTTTTCTCTTCCCAGGCCTCTCAGCAGAACTGGTTGCAGTATGACAAGACTGGACCAGTTCTGCCTTTAGCTTTGGCAGTTGCCTCTTAAGAGAGTTAAGAAATGCAGTTGCTCATTTTGTTGATTTAATGTTAGTGTCTGTATAATGGCCTTCTGTCTCCACAGTAAGAGTGTATAAAGAAGAAGGCTTTAATTAAACTATGTGTTGTGAAAAAATTTTCCTTCATTGTCATGAGAAATCAGGAAGGGAAAGTCAGACCGTAACAGCGATAATTTATTCCATGAAAATACTAGCTGATTGACCTGTTCAGTATGTGGCTTCAGACATCCTGCGTTGGCAGTAAATTCTCATTCATTAGCTTTTTCTGGCAAAAGTTAAAACACCTTCGTTTCTGTGATGACAGATTGTTGAGGTGCTGCCAACTTGTCTTCACCAAACTTTTTGCGTGCCTTTAACTGGCAGACTTTCTAGATTGGCTTCTTCCTTGGTACTGCCTTCTCCTGGGGAGCAGTTGGACACAATAAATCTTCACCGCAGTTGTCCTGAGTGCCTGTACAGAATTGGCTCTGTACTCACACAGCATGCTAAATTCAGCAGCGTAGGCAAGGGAACAGGAATTATGTGTGTAGATTGAAAGAAAGAGCATAACTTTCATATCAAGGAGGGAGAGACAACAGCAAAAGCAAAAATCAGACATTAGGCTCCTCTGTTTGCACAGACCTGCTTACCTATAACTGACTTGCTAACCTATAAAGTTGAACAACCACCTGTCATACCCTTAAATTTGGACTGACAGTTTTTCCACTTGCTGGCTGAAACTGTTGTAGAGGGACTTATTTTCCAGAAGCACACTTCCTTCCCTTTTCTTTAGCAAAAAAAAAAAAAAAAAAGGCATATTGGGGTCTTGCAAGGGGAGTTATTTGAGCCACTTTCTGCTTTTCTTCCTTCCAAAATCAAGGAAGTAGAACCCACACACCCCGCTATGTGTTTTATCTGGATGATCAAGGGAAAAGGTGACTGTTCTCATGGCAGTCCAGTGAAGTTCCCACTGACTGGAAAAGGGGTAATATAAAACCCTTTTTTAAGATGGGAAAAAAGTGAGACCCATGGAACTACAGACCAGTTGGTCTTGCATTGGTGCCTGGCAAGATCATAGAGCAGATCCTCTTGGAAAATATGCTAAGGCACATAGAAAATAAAGACTGGTGACAGCCAACATGGCATCACTAAGGGCTAACTGTGCCTGACAAATTTTTAGGCCTTCTGTGACAGGTTTACAGCCTTGGTGGATGAGGGAAGAGCAACAACATCATCTGCCTGGACTTGTGCAAAGGATTTCACACTGTCCTGCACATACTTATCTCTAAGCTGGAGAAACATGAATTTGATGGATTTATCAAATTCATGGATGGGTAAGGAATTGGTGCAAAATCATAGAAGACATCATTCTGTACACCTTTACTATTTTCTTCAAACCTACCTCTATATGACTGAATTTCCATCTATTTTGCCACTTCTTAAATGGTAGAGATATCTCATAGTACCAGCTCAAAGCCCTGTACTATGTACATAAAGATACCTTTTTCTTTGTTAACTCTTCATAGTAATCCTCATCTTTACCACTGCAAATAAACTAGTACAATCAGCAAACTTTATCACATCAGGTCATGTACTGGTATGTTTAGTGGTGATCACCAAGCACAGACTGCTTTAGGACTGAACTCCTTTCATGTATGAATGTTTTTTCCCACCTTCTATTCTCCTCTTTTAACAGCACTTTAGCCCTTGCCAACTTCTTTTCTTTTGGTACCTTTGGCTAATAAGCTTTCTAACCAACTACGTGGCAGTGTAGCATCCAGGTAGCTTATGCTAGACAGAGCTGCGTTAACCATGTTTTTTCATTTGATTCAGGTAGCTGGTGGGTTTAAAGAAGCAGCCTAATCTCCAATGTGTTGTATTTACTCATTTGTCCACTAATTTGACTCTTTATTATAGTTTTGACTATGTTTTCTGGTACAGATACTTTGTTTACTTGATATGCAGTTTTTTAGGCCCCAGTACTGTTTTAAAAATTGCTGTCTCATTTGTCACCCCCCAGTCTAGAACTAAGACAGTTTTAAAGAAACACTGTAGTTAGTGATTCAGCTGTTTATTTACCTCATCAAGTTCAATTCCATAGGCAGTACATAATATTCTGTCATGGCTGATAACATGAGAGTACTCATTGTTTACTCAATTCCAGCTTCAGTTTTTTTGCTTTGGCTGTTGACATTGGTAGTTTTATAATATATAGAGATGTATTATAAGGATTTCTGGTTCTACCACTCTTCTACCATTGTTTCAAACTTTTTATGCATGTCTACACTAGAAGAATTGAAAACTCTTATTTTGTATTAATGCTATTGTCCTGCACCTGACATTCTGTCTTGTCTTCCTTTCTTGTCTTGCTTAGCAAAGCTCAGCAGTTTACTGAGCAGGAATGGTGAGAGCTCCATCCTTGAGACAGACCAAATCCGTAGGTTTGTCTTTGTACAGATGAACCAAATGAAAGTATTTAACTGCAAGAAAGCTGTGGTGTTCTGAGTTTGGAGTAATGTGCTATTCCTCATTTGAGAGTATGAATGCAGTGACATGAAGACTGAAGACAAATTCGGGACATATACTGTGTATTTGCTCTTGCTCTGCTTTTATATACAGTGTGTTTCTTCTAACCTGGTCTCTCACCAACACCCTTTATTTATGCCAGTTTATCCTGTCAGGAAGTAACTGCACACATTATAAACCAGCAGATAGCTACTAGGAAAAAATCATTTTCGTAGAGCTTCAGTTGTGTCCTCCTAATTGTGTTGCTTCTGCTGCATGACAAAGTGTTCAGAAAGGGTATTTCTTTAGGAGAATTCCCGTGGATCTCAAGTATTCAACTGACAGATGTACAAGTCCATGTATCTCATCTCGTGAACATTCCTCTGGTATTACAGTGTTAGAAACTACTGTTTTAACCACACTGATTTGCTTTACATATGTCGTCTAATGTCTGTATTTGCAATCCATAGCTCAATGTTATGTACAACACGAAACACACTGATCACAGGCTCAAATCTGTCCAAAAGCAGGAAGCTTTTGACTTGAACGTTAATGTAAAGGATGACAAAGATGACAAAAATCATTTGACCTTGAATGTGTGCACAAGGTAGGTAAATAAACTAGAGCATCTCATACACATCTTTGTCTATACAGCTTTTAGATTATTTTAAATGAACTAAATTACATATTTGTTTGTATGAATTTACTAATATATGGGATGTAAACATATAAATAGAATAAAAATTACTTTGTAGAAATGGCTGTAGTTAAACTAAGAAGCAATTCATAAATCAATTTTTTGCTGGCCGGGTAGTATTTTTTTTACTGGTAAGCGTAAAGATGCTGGTACCTTAAATGTTAGAGGTATGTGGAAAAGTTTGTGTGAAATACAAGAAAAAACTCAAACGCTTCTTTGGTGCAAGTGCTTCTGAGCTGTGTGGAGAATTGTGGACAGACTTGAAGATTGAACCAATATCTTCCACATTCTAATTTCTAGTAGCAAACCATGACAGTGGCCCATTGTTCTTACCTTTCATGAAGAGAATCCTTTGCTTTTGATGTAGAAGTAGATCCTTTGCCCAGAACAATTTTGGGAGTAGTCAAAATCTGTATTAACATCATGATAAATTCAACTGTGGATTGGCTTAATTGGGCAAGTAACTTTATGGTCTTTCATTTACCAGTAGTTATGAATTTCGTAATAGAATACAATGTAAGCATTCTTGTAGATTTGAAAGAGGTGATGAGTTTTCCAGCCAGCCTAATTCTGTTCTTTCTGCTGAACCAGGGGGAGGGGGAGGGAAGGGGTGAGATGTGGATGTGTGTGCGTGTATGTGGGATGATGTTTCTCGTTCGGTAATCGCCTACTAAGAACTGAGCTGAGTGCTCAGGTATCACCTCAGAGACCACAGAACAACCACCAGATGTTACCTGGATAGAATTTGGATCAGATGAAAACAGGTGACTTTAACACTAATGCATATTCCTAGGTCAGCCAGTCATTAAACCAAGTTGTTTCTTTGACTGCTTTTTTGCCTCAATTTTACTTGCTTTATTACACATATTTAAGGGAATATATTAAGATACTTGTCCTCTAAGAGTTTACTCAGTATGCATTTCCTGTTATAAAGACCATGTATGCATGTTTAATAGAAAATTCTATAGAGCATTTTATCTCTCTCTATATATATTTACGTTTTTTTTTTATCTTCTATCTTTTATTATCTACAAGGATGTTGTTAAGATGACTACATTCTTTGTATTTAGGGATTTTATCTGTTTGTGAATGCTTCCTCTAGAAACACTTTTTTTTGTTTGTTGTGGCATTATAATGGGTTTGTTGTAAAAATATTTGCAGAGTACCACCTGATCCACTGTGATTACCCTGACATTCCTTTCATTCACACTCTCTTTTTGCTGTTTACATAAACTTTGAACACTGTATGCCTAGAAGTACTTTCATGCTCTGGTTACCACAAGAGAGCTGTGACTGGAAATGGAGCCTCTAGGTGACACCATCATACAAATAGTAGATGTAGAGAATATGATTTCAGTACAGAGGATTGAATTAATTTGGGAAATAGCCAGCAGGCATAAAGCCAGAACTCTGTTTTTATCTGTTTCGGATACCCAGTTTAGTGACACAGATGTTGGGCAGAGACACTAGAATACATGAGAGCTCTTGAAATAGAATGGGCTTGTTCTCTTTTAAAATTTTCTGTGAAATGTCCACAGCATTCTAAAGTCTAGCACAAACTCCTGAGATATAAGGGGCTTATATGCTGTGTCTGGAGTGAGTTTTTGGAGCAGTCTGACTTTCTAACTAAGACCTTTGGTTCAAAAATACAGACAAGAAGTGCTCCATCTCTCTGGGAAGACTCTAGGGTGATGATGCTCCAATTGTAAAGTGTTCAAAGAATGGGGGAAATCTAGTGACATTAAAAAACTGCCTCAAGAGACTATTTGGAACACTGAGATCTATCAACTCATTATCATGGAAAATGGACTGATATAACTTCTAGTAAGAATGTTTCTATTCCTTAGGCTATGACTTCATCTCTTGTTGCTTAGCTTGATAGACTAGTCTTCATCCTTTTCTTTTTTTTCCCCTCTAAATTGTATCTAATATATGCCTTATCTATATTCCTGAATTAGTTTAAAGTTAGCCTACTTATGATCTTTTACAACATGATGTGGCTTTCTAATAGAGAAATCAAAGAGGCAAATGCAGAAATACTGCTGAATTCTCAGACAAGTGGGTATGCATAGTCTAGCTCTGGATATGCATCTAGCTATGGATATATATAGTAAGGTACTGGAGGCTGCAACCTCACAGTTTTCTCTAATCTGCAGAATATCCACCTTCTTTCAACCAGCTTGATAGTCGTTGGGTCTGGTCATCTCCACGGGGTATCATGACTCTGGAGCATGTGATGTCTCATTCAAATTGAAATGGTTCTTGGTTAGAGGAGCTAACTCGATTTCTGGGAAGCAAATACCTAGAGCTGCCAGTTTCTTCACAGTTTTATTGCTTGCATACCTTTTCCAGACATGGGAAACTGATCACTGATAGTTCTACTTTGCTTTCTGCCTGCAGCAGCTTGGTGGTGTTTTCTCCTCTTTGCACCATCTGTGAAAGGGTCTCACCCTGATCTCATATTGCTGAAAAGCTGAAACATAAAGTTCAGCTGAAAACATACTCAGTTTTCTCCAGGTACAAGCTTCATGTCTTTCTTTCTCTTCCTGGTCATTCTTGCATGGTCATTTTTTTTTTTTCCCCTTATTTAAGAGACCATGGAGTTGAAGAGATGATACCATGACACAGGTCCAAAGCTGCCTCTCCTCTTACTTGTTAGGAGAGCCAGTGCCTCATAACTTCTAGGGATATATCTAAGTCACTCCTTGACAATACCAGCCTGCTTTGGTTGCCTGTTGGTATTTTAGTAGCACTCCAGGCTAGCTAGACAACTTGGGTATTTTACTCTCCTCTTGTTGGCAATTATGCAGCAATAATTGCATCCAGTTCCAATTCAGTTATTTGTTTTCAATAGCAGCTACTTTGGCACGGTGTATCATCCAACAGATGGTTTCATTTGTTTCTAATCTTAGGAGCCAACTGAAGTCAGCAGTTGTGCTGTGTTTCTTTCAAAGTTGTATCTGCATTGAATCAGCCATGCTGCCAGGCTTAACAGCATTACTTTGAAAACATCTCTTCCCCTATTTTTTTTTTTTTTTAAATAACTATCCAGCTCTACAGAGAAATAGTTTAATTACTTCCAACTACTGTCAGACTTTCAAAATGAGGGTTGGAGACACTTCTAGTGTAACTATATAATCATTTGCCCTCCATGCTAAGGCGGGGGAAACTCTTCTCCTACCTACTTTATTTAAAGCAGTACCATGTTCTGTAGGTAATTTAGGTATCACTTGTTAGCAGGGAACACCATAAATACGTTTTGCTACATCTGTTGTGCACCATAGTATGTAAGACTAACTCCATAGAGCAAATTTTTTAGTCCAGCATCTGATTTTCACATTGGAAGAAGATGTAATAATAAGCATTATTTAGGAAAAAAGAACTCAACTTACTAAATCCTTTTCAAATCTGGGTTAATAACATAGCATTTTAAAACTGAAACTTTGGGAAATAATTTGATGATGACTTTGTTAGTGGAACCATCAGTCTCTCTGAAGGAAATCTAAAAACGTTTGGGAGACATTTTTGTTGTATAGTTTCATTTCACCCTCCAAAATGAATCAAAGCAAAACAACACATTCATAAGAGGAAATATGTGTATTTCAGTACAAGATTTCATACAGCTTTTCTTAGTTTCTTCTTTTGAAACGTATTTAACTGTAATATTTCCTGCATATTTTTAATGTAAACCTGCACTTCTGGATATCCAAAGAAAGTTCCTACTGAAGTCAATGTAGTCTCTTGTATGATTTAGGTACTGTAGTTTTCTATGCACTAAACCTGGTTTTGCTTATGCGCTTAAAATTAACTGGCAAAATAATTGAGAAATCAATTATAGCTTGTTTTTTCATTAGAAACTTGCTTGTCAGCATTTTGTTCCGTTTGTTTCCTAAGTATTCTTAAATATTATTACTTCCACAGTTGGGATCTAAAGATCAAACATTTATTTTGAAGAGTGGGCTACTGTATTTTTGCTAAAAGTTTCTTTGTCTCTGTGTTTTGAAAAGGTACCTTGGTTCAGACACAGCTTCCCGTAGTGGTATGGTCCTCATGGAGGTTGGCTTACTCAGTGGTTTCTCTGTGTCACCAGATTTTATTCCATTAGACAATACAGTTAAGAAGATGGAAAAAGACAATGGAAAAGTCAATCTATACTTAGACTCTGTAAGTTGAAAATAAAAAAGAAATGTGTTTGTAGTGATGTTAATTTTGACTCAGGCATTGTTTGACTTAAATTTGGAAAGACATTATGATTGTATTCTTTGGGGAAATCGACATCTGCTATTCACATTGAGTTAATGGCTCTACTGGTTTTTAGTGAGACTGATTGGATAGGTACAACTTACTTTTATTTGTAAGGGATTTCTAAGTTAAGCCTTTTAAAAATAATGTATAAGAAGCCAGACATTTCAAGAAGTTCGTAATTTAACCAAGATGACTACAAATAAGATAAAAATCTTTATATGCATCCTGACTCCAAGTCTTTAGAAATGAACTACTGCTGAGCTAAAAGTCCTTACCTCTTCCATGAAATTTCCATCACCAGGCTTCTTAGGATATTTCTCTTCTGTTTTTCTAGCTAAATGCAACACAGGTTTGTGTGGATATTCCGGCTGTAAGAGACTTCAAAGTGGCAAATATTCAAGATGCTTCAGTGACTGTATTGGATTACTATGAACCTAGTAAGTGTCAGACATTTCAAATGGGACTTAGTGCTTCAGAAGTTTAAAATAAACTTTATTTCCATGGAAATAGAACAAATTTTAGTGAAGAGAAAGCTGCATTAAACTGAAGTTGACTTTTTATTCATTGAAGTGCAGCCTTTTGGGACATTGACATGCTCAATTTCCTAACAAATAGTAGTGTTTTCCCATATGGGTTGGTTCCTCAACTGGTGTGAATTGTCATAACTTAGTTGTCAGCTGATATAAATTGGCTTCAGTGTGGCCCAGTGTGTTCCCAAAATTACCAAAATGAAGCAGGAACTTCACTGTGGCTCACTTACGAAGTTAGAGATTATCTCTCAAGTAGCTTTATCATCTGTTTCATGTTCAGACTAAGAGTCTTTCACTGGAGAATGTGCCAGTGGTTTGATTTCTGTAGCTGTCTAAAAGAGATGTACATCAGAAGAACAGTTTCAAAGCTGTTTTTTTCTTTTTTTGTTTGTTTTGATGTTTTTGTGGGGGTTTTTTGTGTAGAGTGTTTTAGAGAAAGGCAACAATGTACAAAATTCTTGGGAAAAATGAAAAGCAAGGAAAGATTGCAAACTGCTGGAAAATATACTAGGTTTTCATTACAACAACCAGCTGGGACATTATTTAGGATTTAGACTTGGTTTGAGCTAAGGCATAAAGAAGTATGGGCAATTTTTTTCATGCTAGTTTGTTTTAGCACAGTACAAAAGACAACCAAATATAATATGATATGTGCTACTTTAATTAGGTGAAGATCACATTTATTCTACGTAGGCTGAAAGGCTGGTTCAATCACAGAATTTTAAAGTGAAATGGAAAATTAACAGATATAACTACACATTCCATTAATATAGAGCATGTTTTAAGGCCTATTGTGGCTTAAAAAATTGCATCAAGTTTTTATTTCAGACAAACACATAGCACTTAGAGTCTGTGGCCAGAATGAATTTCCACATACTTCAGTTCCTAGGATAAGAGCTCTCAGGATCTAATCTTTTAGAAAAATGCTATTAGATAGGCTAATGAGTATGTGCATTACAAGCTCACATGTGACGTATTTTTATTGTGTTTCAATAAATGTCTACAAATTCTCAATTAATAAAAAAATACCAATTTAAATATATTAATATCTGTAAGGACTAAAATTTCTATGACATAATCAGTACTGAAATAGAAAGCTTTGACTTCAAGAAAATGATTTATTTAAAATATTTTTTCAAGACACCATTCCTATTACTATATAACATAGACATATTATTGGTCAACATATATACCTATGTTGTGATTCTGAGTTCTCCTGAAAGAACTCATTCCTGTCTAATAGAGGAATGTGCTTTTATTTTAATCTATTATTTTCCATCACTGTTGTAGTTGGTGACCCAAGCTGCAGAGATGTAATTTATTTGATGGTGACAGTCAGATTTCTGTCATATTCAGAGTTAGGAGATGTCTAAAAAGCTCTCATGCTCTGGCATTTATCAAGAAATATGATGTCTTTGTAGCAGATAGTACAGCTGGCATAGGTATAAGAGCTGGCTTGGATGCCAGTACAGCAGTATTCTCTTACCTCACTGTTCAGAAGTAGTTTGGTGTCACTGTTTGGTAAGCATTTCAGCCCTTATATAAAGTTTCTTATTTTATTTTTTAGTATTTTGAGGCTTGAAATGAAACTGAATATAATTTCAGTTTAAAAATGCTACTGATTAAAATATAAATTGAAAGGTCCCTGGTTGGAATTAAAACCTTCAAAAAAACCCCAAACCCACTAGGGGAAAGAAACTTTGCAAAAGCTTGTTCTGTGAGCAATTAACCATGCATTGATGTTTTTGAAATTAATATGATTTTTCAGTCTTCTAGTCTGTTTCACTCTGTAGCAAGCCTTCAGGGAATGGGAGGGTGAAATATAGGAGCAAGAGCTAGGTAAGGTAAGCAGTCCCAAATTCAGGAAGCTGAACGTCCCAAACGTGATAAAAAGAGAAATCATCAATTATGAGAAGCCTAGCTCTTAAATGTTATAGCCAGGGAAAACATCCAAATTCCCTTGTCTTTCCTTCCAAAATGTTTGACTGAGGTTTGTGAACTGGTTGGGTGTAACAGTTGAGGTCGAGTCTACAGAAATGTAGACCATGCATTTCCCTGAATATATTGAGGCATTCTGGGTGAAGAGAAGATTAATGTCTCTGCTTAAATATCAATTCTGGGAAGTAGTTTGCAGTGTATGATGAGGTCTGCATCAAAATTTAGTGTGTCCTTTAAAAGCACTTTCTTTGTGAAGCTAGTTTGTTGGACACTTCTCAGAATTTCATTAACTAACTAACCTTTCTCAACAGGGAGAAGAGCGGTGAGAAGCTACAACTCGGAAGTAATGCAAAGTGTAACCTCTTGTGACTTCTGTGAAAGGGACTGCAGTCTTTGCCTCCAAGATGGTTCTCCAGCCTTGCTTCAGCACTCTTCATTAGCCTTCTTGTTCTGTGTGCAGTTTGTCCTTCATGTAAATTTGCTGTGCAGTTGGGTGTTATAAGGAAACAGATTATGTTTCACATCTAAGGTTTCCCTAAATTATCCAAAGAAAACTCTATGTTCAGATCCCAGCCTGTCTTTAGTGATTACCGTGACCAAACTCGTGCTGCGTTTGGAGAGAACTGGGCTGGCCCATATGGTAAATTTCTGGCTGTGCCAGAAAACTTCTTTAAGTGTGTGCTGGAAAAACTTTCTGAGTGTTAGTTTCATATTGAAGTTATTTTCTGAAGAAGCACAGAGTAACTGAGAAAGTATGAGAAAAAAAAAATAAACTTAGCTCTGTATTCCCACTTTGGTTTTACCCCAGCTTTCAACTGTTCTTGTTTTTTAGAGGTGTATGTTGGTTTACCATGCTCTTCTGAAACACTGTCTGCTTCTCCATTAGAGTGTTGATAAGCAGAGCAGAGGGAGCTTGGTACCAGAGCTCACTTTGCACTGTTCTGAAGATAGGACATTTAACATTAATAGTGAATTTTGCTGTATGTTCTCATAGGAAATAATACTAAAAAAAAAAAAAAAGGAGCCAGGCTTCAGAGCAGCTCTAGGAGCCAAAACTGCTGAATGCTCCAGAAAGTTGTCTTTTATTTTAATCATTACACAGAAGGTAGGCAGATTTTTTGCCAATTCATAAGCTAATCATGCTTGAAAATAAGGCCTCAGGATGTTCTTTATGCATTTTCCTCTGAAAGGCTTTTACTGTAAATGCATCAAAGGTAAAGTCTGTGTTTCAGACTTCGATGTTCCAGGGTTATTCAGAAACAAAACTAATTGTCTTTCCATGTTAGAATGCTGGTGTCAGCTGGCATATATTTATGACCAGCTGGAGGAAGGTTGCTTTAAACCTGTTCTGGTTTTTGGAAGTTTTCTAGTAATGTCACTCTGGGGCATCATTTATGTCTTGCATTTGCAGTGTTTTGTCAACAATTTAAGGGGCATAACCCCAAACAGCTGTTTACAGCTCTCAGTGCCGTGTGAGTTGGTGGCCCTGGATGCCGTCTGTGCACCCTGCTGTTGGCTGGTGGGAGAGGCTTTTAGGAGGTGTGGACTGCACGTGTATTCAGCCCAGCAAAACAATACACATGCTTGTTTAACTTCTAAGCACATCCTTGTATGCTTAAGTGCTTTGCTTAAGTGGGATGAAGGAGAAGGATGGTGAAAAGCAGCAGGCACTTTTATACCCAAACCTGTTCTTTGCATGTGGGGAGAATTTAAGATATCTATGAACGTGGAAATGGGTGAGCTTGGGAGCTTATTGCTGCTGAGTGAATGTATGAACGTCTTCCCTGTCTGGCAGCCAATTTATCCTTCTTGAACACTGCCTGTGATATTTAATGCTTTTACTTCTTTTTAATAAGGAAGCCAGGCTGATAACATTGATAGTTATTAAAATGAAATTAATAGCTGTCATGCCAACTAACAGGTAGAAATTATAAGGCTATTGACTCCCTTTTCTTTCATACCTTTTGAGACGAAATGTGTATTTGTGCACATGTAATAATATGGCAGTCACTTTCCTTAAGCAATTTGTAATTTTTATTCTAATTTTGCTACTGCTTAAAATGTGTGTTTTTGTATTTATGCTCATCTGTACTGTTGTTCACAAAGGAAATTTTGCATGGTAGCATGAGAAGAGGCCTGAACTTCCTTACTTTCTGGTGCCTTCTAATACTGATGTTCTAACTGCTGAAGTAGTTTAGATGGGGTTATTTGTTTTACTTCAGCTATATTGAGAATTTACAATGTTTTTCACAAATCTGGGGTTCTGTTCTGTTTCTCTAGCAGAGCTTAGGCCTGGTTCTTTGGAGGAAGTTCACTCTTATTCCTTTGTCCTTGGCACACTTTGGATTTAGCCCCTTGAATATAATGCCTTAAATAGAGTGCCTGTGCTGCTCTGACCCACGCTGAAACCTAAGTCATGCCCTTGGTTACATGGGTCCAAAGATAAGAGAAACCAAGAATCAAACTGAAACACATCTCTACATCTCAAATACTTTACTGATTTATGGGAGCATAGTTGGAATTGTGCCAAGTGTAAGATTTGGAAACCATTCTCTCTCTAAACTGGGATGTGTTTTGCTGTGAGTTTGATTTCTTGGTGACCTATAAAAGCTGGTCTTCTCTTGTCTTTGGGGACAGCAGCCTTGACATGCCATTTACCTCCTTTGTGGAGGTTTGGGTTGGCTTCCTGCCAAACCCAGTGGTTGGCCACACAGATTTCCTCCCCCCACCCCACAGAGAGAAAAAAAGTACAAAAGAAAATTGTAGTAAAAATATATATATATTCACATATATTACAGTTATATATAATTAAACACTATGAATATACAGAACAAGAATCCCAAACAACCCCAAAAAGGATAAGGGGGGGAAAGGGAAGAGGAACAAAAATGGGTAAAACCAAAACAAAACAGATACACACACTTGAAAACTCAGGGAAATAGCTCAATAAAGTAACTAACAAAATAAATTCTCACCAAACTTCCCTCAAGAGAAGCAGTTCCTTCACCTCTGTGCAGCTGGGACAACAGTTTCTCGGACAGGTCTCAGCTCATATAGGTAAGAGCTAAGCCGACACACTGAGACCTGATGTCCTCCCCAGCACCCAAAAGGAAGAGACAGAGGAAACCTTCCTCCTTGTCTTTATATACAACTGATTACGTGAAGGAATGGTGTGGAATACTTCCTCACTTACAACCCTGTTACCAGTGAAGGCCGAAACCAAAACCAAGAAAACCAAACTACCACACTCCTTTTAATATAATTTCAAGAACCCAAAGCTCACATACTTTCAGGTTTTGCTATATGTAGAGCTTCTAAATGGGACATTGCTACCTGATTGATTTTAGGGTAGAGTCTTACTTGGTACACACGATGTGCCGGAGTGAAATAACTTCTTTGCAGTAGATAGTACAAGTAAATTAGTTCTGTTTTGCATGCAGTCCCATCTTCCTGACTATCCTCGAAGAAAAATTAATTTAAACTGCTGAGCCAGGTCTTGGACAGTGCAGCTTTTACTAGTATTCCCTTACATTTGTTTTTGAGACAAACAACACGTGTTTTTAAATTACTTTTGGCTGCCTTGCACACCATATTAAGAAGCATCAGTCATAATGCACCATGTCAGGGAAATTTTTAGAGTCAGTGAACAAACATCCTCTTTTATTTTACTTTTTTTTTTTTTTTTTTTTTTTTAATATATATACAGCAGGCATATCATCACAGGCATTCAAATCTGTCTCTGTACCAAACTATTTTAAAGGAACAGTGTACATTGTATGACTTTAAACAAATGTTTGCACCATGCGGCCTTTAACATTCCTGCATCAGTGCCTTCATTCACTTTGCAGTTTTGGCTGGTCCTTTGAAGGAGTTGCAGAGGGTCAAATCTGTATTGTGTGTTTACAGTGAATGGAGTAGTGGAAAGGTAATATTATGTGAAATAGTGACTTTGTTTTGTTTTGTTTTCCTCATCATTTTGTGGAAACCTTTACACAAATTCTCAGTATATATATTAACCTCACTGTAACATCAGTTTTTGATGTTAGAGAGGCCTGGTCCCACTGAAGTTTATAGGAAATCTTTTAGCAAAAAATCTTTTTGAACTCTTTAGCAACAAAGCCTATCAGGAACTTTATGGAGTGGTGCTAAAAACAGTCAGGGAAAGGTTGCTGTTTCTTTGAAATCTGAATGTTCTCTTGTACTTCCCTTTTCAGCCACATGGTGCCAATGGACATAGTCTGTCCAGGGCCATTAATACACTACTGAATCAGTAAGAAATAGTAATTTACTTATGATTGAGTCATAGTGCATATTAAAGGTCCCACCCAAAATTCTATGTTTGCTGTCATCCATAATTACCAGATCTTGCAGTGCCTTAATTTTAGAGTGTATGGACTCTGAATGGGGTGAAAAATTAAGGCAGCACAGACCTTCAAATTCTTCACAGCCATGGCCATTAACTAGTAACAGAAAATCAATTGCTGCTCTGTTTTGTAACATGACATTTCCTAGGGCAGTGGTGTCTTTTAGAAGGTCATCTAAGGCTTAACTGGTGGCGTTAGCCTCTTTTGAAAGCCAGCATCCTAGTTTAGTAAGAATATCTAAGGCATGGTTGACTCCAATGGCTGGAATCAAGGAACTCCCCAGATATTCTGCTGTTGTGTCCAAAAATAGATACGGGAATCACAATCATTATGAAATGTATATCTGTTTATCTTAAAGCTTTCTTTCTCCTCGGCTGCCCTTTTACTTCTTGAATTCTCTATTTTTAGGGATGTTCTAAGGGGGGGTAGAGGTAGGGGTTTCAACAGTGAAAACACTGTGAGCCTTCCTAGTGTGCATGGTTCTCCAATGGCACCTCTAGGAATCTCTTTCCATACCCAGTAACCACAGATAAGAAATGTCTTATTCGGTAGTACGACTGTTTCTGGTGGAGTGACTAATGTTATCATAGTTTCTAGGCTCTTGTTACACCAGGTATTAAAGTCTCCATGTGCTCCATTTGGTGTTATATTTATACATATGTGGGCAGCATGCAATGTGTATGCAATTGAACACAATATCTTCACAAAGTGCCCAAATCAACAACATTGTGTGTTCTGTTTTTTTAAAAAACACAGATAGGCTTTTAGGAAAGAATATATTAGAATGCAATTAGTGCCTAATGGCCTAATTTTTCTATCTCAAACACGGAGTATTTAGATTTAATTCTAGTGAACAATAATATTTTTGTTATAACGTTTGTTCTTCTGCCATAAATCTTTATGCAGTGAACCATCTCTTTGTGATTTGAAGATTTTGAAATTAGATGTACCTGCTAGTAATTTATGTCTAAAATATAACAGCAGTTATTTCTCCTTCATATCAAAATATTTCATTTCTGTGTTGTTTCTTATGCAGTTCATAGTATTCTTGTGTGCCATATGGGAATACAATTGCACTAATGCTATTCGACGCAATAAAGGCTGACTGTGCTGTATTAGAACAATCCAGTGATTATTTTTCCTATGCATAGCTTGTTTTCAGATGCATATGAGCATTAATTCCTTACGTGCTACATTTGAGTCACCAGAACTCCAGTGTTAAAATTTAACTTTAAATTCAAAATCATACATTTTATTTCTATATTTCTTCTTTGTTACCCAAAATCTTCATCAACCTTCCTTAATCTTATGATGTTATATTGCAAACTAGGTTTTTTTTTATTTTTTTATTTTTTTTAATATTGTTAGGTTGTGTGGGATACTAAATACAAGGAAGAAAATGTAAAAATACTGGCTCAAATGGAGTATGTAAGCAGGTGTAAAGTACTACACATTAGCTGTCCCGCTGGCTTGCACATTTCTTCTGTATCAGGCCTTAAAGCAATTTGAACTAAAATTTTTGGCTGCCTTGAAACATGGTCAGATACCAACTCTGGTGTAGCTTAGGATCATCATATGCATTTCTGGTTTTGGTCAAATCAGAAATGGTAGAAAAAGAATGCTTTTATGAGCTGTTTTGAGCAAACAGAGATGAATTAACATGCTACCTATGCAAATATCTTCTGTCTTTTCAATTAATAAATGCTAAGGAACTAGATTGTTTTAAAAGATGTTTGGAAATTGTAATTTGTTTATTTTTCTTGAAATAAAATTTGCAATAGCTATTTTAAAATTCTATTAAAGATGACTTTTAATAATATATGTTTAGTGTTTGCTTGTTTAACAATACAGCTACTTGTACTAGATCACAATTTCTGTACACTGTCGACCACTGCCCATCCTCAGCACTTCTTAAGGTCAGCCTTGCCTGTGTTTTAAAGCTCATAATTTAGTAATATAAGTAAAATAAAATTAAAATTAAAGAAAAGTGGTATAACAGTGATTTCCATGGTCAGGCTGCGAATAATGAAGCTGTAGGTCATTGTTTGGGACTTTTATGACTAGGAGTGACTAGGGTCACCTCATTTTAAAAGTATATTATTTTGCTTAACATGAAATTATCAGAAGGTTTGCTCATATCTGTAACAGAGGTAGTATAAGTAGTCTTAAGTGATGAACTCACTTCAGGTAGGCCCCTGAATAATAGGGGAAGGCCCTAATAATAATAATAGGCCCCTTAATAGGGGAAGGGCAAAACAGGAGGGAAAAAAAGAGAAAAAGCAAGGGATGCAAAGGCATCACTGACCACATCCCATCGATGCTCAGCCAGTCTCTGAGCAACAGCTACTTTGGAAAGTACCTCTAGTTTTATTGCTGAGCATGACATTATGTGATATGGCACATAAGTTTGAATCAGCTGTCCCAGCTATGTCCCCTCCAAACCTCTTGCTCACCCCCAGCCTACTTGCTAGGAGGACAGCCGGAGGAATGAAGAAGACCTGGATGCAGCTAAAATATTGACATGTTGTTTACACTGTTTTGGTCACAAATCTGAAAAGCAGCACTGTATGGGCTACTGTGAAGGAAATTATCTCCAGCACAGTCAAATCAGTACACCTCCAAGTCCCTCAGCAGGTCTCCATTGCTGTGATTTTTCACAGGATGGTGTGTGTGAGCATTGACAAGCCTTGTGCTCCCATGGATCTGAGATCTGCCGTGGTGACCACCATCTTCCAATTCCTTGGGTCTTTTGAATGGGTGTATCTGTTGTCTCTTCTCTTGACATCTAGCTAAAACCTGCTTTTTCCTGTGTTGGTACAAGTTTGTTGCAATAAAATCTCTCACTGTATATTCCAATAATACCTATTTATGGGGAAATGCAGTAAGTCTCGGAGTATGAATTTGGAAATACTTTGGTAGAATTGAAAATAAAAAAACTGTGTAAGTTGTAAAATGAAGAATCCATGGATGTAAAATTACTTAGTTTACTGTGAAAAAAATCCCATTCTATCATTTGTGATGCTCTCCTAGAGTTGTCCCCACAATCCCCAGACCTTGAGAAAAGGCACCTATTCCCATATGGCAGCAGATGATAAAAGATACAGAATCTTTCAGTCTTGTCTCTTACTTTATTCCTCCTGTATGTGTAGCTGTTTTAAGAGTGCAGGTTCGTGGGTTTATATTTTTTTTGCCCAGTGTAAGAAATAAAAATACTCTGCTTCATCTGATTGCCATATGTTTTAGTTTTATGTTCTTATTCTGAACATACAGCTTATGCTGATGATCCTTTAATAGAAAAGTACTTTCCAAAGTGGAAGATAGTTTAATATTTTTTTTCTGTTCTTTAAAAATATTTTCACTTTTTCTCAAGACTTTTGCCTGATGTTTGTAATTTCTACTTGCTCTGTTTCTGCCTGCTTTCTCCTGTTATTAGCACATGAGGGACTGAGGAGTGGTAATGGCAACAAGAGTCACAGAATCACAGAATATGCTGAGCTGGAAGGAACCCACAAGGATCATCAAGTCCAGCTTCTGACTCTGCACAGGACTATCCCTAAAAGTCACACCATGTGTCTAAGAGTATCATGCAGATGCTTCAACTCTATCAAGCTTGGCGCTGTGACCACTTTCCTGGGGAGCCTATTCCAGTGCCCAAACACTCTTTAGACAAAGAACCTCTTTCTAATATCCAACCTAAACCTCCTCTGACACAATTTCAGGTGATTCCCTCAGGTCCTGTCACTGGTCACCACAGAGAAGAGATCAGGGCCCGCCTCTCCCCTTCAGGAGGAAGTTTCTGCAATGAGGTCTCCCCTCAGTCTCCTTCAAGCTGAACAGACCAAGTGCACCTCAGCAGGTGTGTTGGGTTCCTATTTCAAAAGCTAGAAAATGGCCTTATTAAATTTGCAGGAATCGATAGATTGAAGGGACTTTCAGCACCACAGAGACCGAAATTCAAGCTGACCTTGACAAAATGCAGAAATGCTCTGAAAACATTGGTTTAACTCTAACAGAGAGAACAAAGCTCTGTGCTTAGGAAAGACAGAGCTGAGCTGCACAGATGCAGACTGGGAATGACAAGACAGAAATTCTGCTGAAGAAAAGCCAGGATGCAAACGGATCATTCACTGAATACAGGCCAAACTATTGCACCTGACAACATTTGTCAAGTTACTGCAAAAGAATCAAACATACTGTGTTGTGTAAACACTAGTTTACACAGTAAGCACAATAGTAAGCACAGTAGTGCTGTCCGAAAAGCTGTGCTTTCTCCATCCAGCACCACTGGAGTCTCAGCTGGAGGAGCTGATCTGGCATGGGCTGGGGCTCCAAATGACAATGTCAGCCAAAATGAGATGTATGAAGATGGAAATATAAAAGCAGTAGTTTAATCTACAGAAGAGGCAGCAGAGGTTAATGTGATAATAGTTCATCATAGAGGTGATTGTGACAATAATAAAAGTAGTAGAGATTAAATAGCAAGAAGCAGACAGTGTAGATATTAATAAAAAGGATCTTCAATACTTATGTTTCTGAAAATTGCTTGTAGGCTTAATAATATCACGGAAGCCAAAGATATGAAATCCAACCGTTGTAGCTCAACAAATGAAAGAATGTGAAGCCTAATAGTGGGGCTTTTAAGCAGTTAGGTATGAAGAAGGTAGAACTGCCTGTACTGCACTGGAACACTAACAAAAGCTGATGTAAGGCAGTTTGTGAGCTCATGGAGGAGCCGTTTTAAATCCTGCCTGGAGCCTAGACGTGATTTCTCCGTGTCTCTGACACTCCTAGTTATCTGGGTACAGAAACCTATCCTTGGCTTTACTTCTGTAAGGCCATAGCAAGCTCTTGAATAAAGTTACAGGGCAGAACAGGCTTATTTAGATGCAAAACTTGCTTCATATTTATATTCCTACCAACGATCTACATTTAGTTTTTGTCTTGTAGTACTGTTTGTTTCATTTGTTACCCTGTTTTATTTTCTTCATTTGCCTTAATTTTTAAGCCTCTTATTAGATCCATACCACTGATTCCTTCCAAGATGACTGCAAGGACTGCTTTGTAGTTTTACTTTACAATATATTTAATGTAGTTTTATGCACTGTTGTCTGCCATAATCTTCCAGCTGCTATATGAACAGACTAATAACCCTAGAAGTGTATCTTCTAGGCCAACAATTTTATTATGGTTGACAATGCAATAAAACTGATTCACTGTTCATGAAAGCATGTATGAAAAGGGAAACCTACCATGTTTATTACAGTGTCATTCAATAGATTTTATTACAAGAAGAATTTCATATGCAGTTCAATTTTCAGGTGTTGTGAAATTTGTAGGGTGGTACATAAAAGGAAGTTAATTTTGCAGTCTGATGGGGGGTAATTGGTACTGAGATCTCCGTACAGAGTCAATTAGATATAAATTTCAATTTCAGTTCTGTTAGAAATGATTTAACTTTTAAAATTAAAAATATTTTAAATATTAGTATAGTGATATAAATGTAACATGGAACAACATATGAAATCAACTTTACCTATCAATCAAATAATTACATTTATATTTTTCTGCTTTCAATAGTGATAATAGCCTAAATAAAGCAAATTCAGAACATGAGATATTTTGATGATGGACCAGTTCCTAGAAAAGTGGTTTTGGAGCAAGCTACTAGATAAAATGTAGAAGCAACCAGAGCTTAAGTGTAAACTTTAGTGCAAAACATACTATCCCTTCATACACAAGAAGTACCAGGTAGATGCGTGTGTAAGTGGTACACAAGTGGTGATTCCTTATTTTCCTGACCCATGGACACCTTTACAATAGCTGTGACCCCATGCAGAGGAAGTGCATGTTGGTGGTGCCATTTTGAGACCTCAGTATCTTGTTCCCTGTGCTGTGGTAGCACACATCTGCCTGGCCCTGGCAGGGTCTTCATATCTTGAAACTAGCCAAAAATCTTAGGCACAGCTACTTAGGCAAGTGAGGATCTTAATATGCCTGAAGCAAAGAATGAGAAATCATATCCCTAATAAAGAGAAATAAAATTATATAAAAAACGAGCCTTTTGATCTAATTCACAACTGCCTCCCAGGGACACTGTACGGATTTCCCTGGAGGTTCTTCTGATGATGATGGAAATGGAAAGGCAGATCTGGGCTAAGGGATACTTTAGCTGAGTGGACAGACATGGTTGGTTTGTGTTTTGTGTTTTTTTTTTTTTTTTTTTTTTTTTTTTGAGATGAGTGCTTATTAAAATGCTGGATTCAAGGGGTAGGGATAGTATTATAAGCACATGTGGAAATAATGTACTAAGAAAGCTCTGTGGTTTCATATGCAGCAAAAAGATAGCAGCCAACTCCAGCTCAGTGGGCAGCTAATTAAGTCAGAGATCTTTCTGTACATTGTATTCTAAGTTCAGTACGAGAGCATGTATCAGCAAGATGCTGTATGATTTTTCCTTTATAGTTTGCAGTTTGATTTCAGGAATGAACTATGCATCATCACCATAAATAATCACCAGTGATTATTTAAAGATGGGTTGTCGGGATTTTAAGTGGGAGTCAGTATCATAAGTGTGTCTTGTTTCAGTGCATGATCATCTTCCTTGGTCAGTTGTTCACGTGCAGCTTAAGTCTGTTGTTTTTCTGTTCCTGATTTCAACTGAATCCTTGTTAGAATGATAAAAATACAAACACTTTTAATGTTTAACAATATGAAATTTTATTGAGACAATTGTAAGGAGTAATTTTGCCATTGCTACATATTGTGCTTGCTCTATTTAAGATGGGATGCTAGAGCCTTCATGGTTCCTTTCTTGACTCCAACCACCATTTTTCTAATACACAGAGACCAACCACAGTCTAAAAGACTTTTATTACAGGATACAGGAGAAGCAAAAAAAAAGGTGTGAATTCTTTGTGAGGAAGCACAGCGTGTGGTCTCAAAGTGGTACCTCTCACCAAAGGAATATGAGCTATTTCACTGCACATCATACAGAAAAACAAAGCCTGGTGTGACCTCTACAGCTCTGCCTCAGCTGCTTCTCTAGTTTCATTCTTTTTCCATTTATTCATAATGACTTTATTCTTCTACGTTTGCAAGAAGTAGAACTGGGATAATGCTGCCCAAAGTCATATACAGGAACGCTCTCAAACACAATCCTAAACTCCAAATCCCTCTAGATTAGCACATTTCACCTGGCAACTTTTGGGGTACATCTGGCTTTCAGGAGTTACAGCAACCTTTTTCCCTGGAGGTGATTGAAAATATATTATGTGAACTGTAAGCAAATCAAGTGCCACCTTGTGCTCCCCAAGCCTGGGCAGCAGCAGGCAGGGGGTGACAGTGAGAGGCACAGTGAACAATGACATCTGCCTGGAGCAGGAGCAGCATGGCAGACATCACTTGTTGTTTGCACTGTCTCACCCCAATGCCCAGGCACAAGAATGGCTGTTTCCCACTTGGGGAAGTGGCCAGCCTCTGTGCCTGGTCTCTGGCAATGGGACATAAATCTGCCCGAGAGATACAGGAAAAGCTGGCTGTGTAGAAGAAGGAAAGTAAGAGAGAGAGAAGAAGAAAAACTTTATTCCAGCTCTTGTTGGACTGTTGGTGCTAGATCAATGTATAGATCAATATTTATTCTGTGCTAGTGGCATAAAAACTGACTCTTCAGGCTGACATTATATATATTGTTTTAAGGTCGCAAAACATTCCGATGTGTATCCAAGTTACGTTTTATTGGCCTGAAGAAGAATCTCTCGCTCCACATCACATGCAGTGTACGTGTAATGTAGATTGCTCTGTGAAGGATGTTCAGGAACAGAACACGGGAGCATAAACAACCCAGCAAGAGTCAACAACCACAAGCTGCAGTGCAAAAAAGCAAACAACAGAGTCTGAAGTATAAACATGAGTACTTGGGAGACATGTGCTGCCCTTCGACTTCTCAGCTACTGGCCGTGCTTTGTTGAGGTCTGTGACAGGAAACCAGTGGTCTGGCTTCTGGGGCTCCTGAGGGCAGGGAACAAGGGTTGTCTAGGAAGCTCAGCCACCATGGGATGAGTGAATGAATTAGGGCTGCTTGAAGCCCCAGGAGGTGAGGTTGTGGGGAAGATGTTTCTCTGTCAGCTATGTCTGGCTGTTTCAAAAAGTCTCGAAAACTCAGGAGAATAATTTTTTCACAGTGACTACGAGAGGTAAAGTTAGAACCAGGTGATTAAATTGCAGAAAGAAAGTTTCAGTTTAAACAATGGGGAGAACCTTTCTAATAGGACAAACAAACTGTGGGACAGGCTGCTGTGAGAGACAGCCTGCTTCTTCAACAAGATATTCTTTAAGAGCAAGTTAGACTAACATCTGCTAATGATGACCTGAGTCTGTACAAGCCTGTCTAGGTGGAATAATAATATCTTGATGTGCTTCCCAGAACTGTTTTGTTAATTGCCTTATGTCTGCAAACCCTGCTGCAATGACACAGCATTATACATTTTTTAAGGGAGTTGCTAAAAGGCATGAGGTGTAACTTGCTGCTAATGCTAAGAGAAGTGCTGAAAAACTGCTTTGAATTCATTGGAGTTATGGTGGAGTTAAGTTCTAATAATGAAAAACTAGGTCATAATTCCTTTCAAAAGTCAATTCTGATTCTTAAAAGCAAAGTGGGATTGCCAGGAGGCTTCATTTCTGATTTATAACAGGGTTCACAGTATTTGCAGAATCAAACAGTCATTCTTCAAAAGTCTTCATTAGAAAGTTGAGGATCAGGTGTCATAAGAAGGGCTATCAGATACAGTGATCTGAATTCGTGAGCCTTTCCAGAGTTGTCTATAAATAAATAAATAAATAAATATGAGCAGGAAATGTAACTGCAGCTTGGAGTTGCATAAACATACAACAGGTTTTGTTCTCCAAGGCTGTTCCTAAGGTCAGGCCAAATCATATCTTAGGGTTTGTAGGTTTCAACGCCCAGCTTCTCTTTATTATATAGATTTCAATGTTGTCTTTGTGACTGTGCTGGTTACAGCTGTGTTGTTAGACTACAACTTACAGATTCAGTTTTACAGAGTATGAGCAAGCTACCTAGGGAGTGTTTTTATTAGTGTCTACAGTTCCGTGCCAAGCTTTGTCCTCTGTATCATATTTCCACTGAAATTTCCTATTTCTTCACCATTTTCCTGTCCAAAGATAAAATCAAAATGCTAGACGTTATAGAACCAGAAAAATGATACTGAATATACCTTGGACACATAATAACACAGAAAGCAAGATTGTGAAGACCAAGATAATTAGAACAATTTTGATTTTTACATATAATTTTCTATGAAAGCAGAACTGATGTTGTTTGTCCAAACAGTAGTTGAACAAATGAACTAATTAGCACCAAATCAAGTGTGTGCTGAAGGCAGGTTGTTAGGCAAAAGTGCAGATCTACACTTAGTACCTTTAAAATGCATCTATACATGAGGCTGCCATGGTCTCAGTGATTCCTATTATACTTGCTTTAGTTACAGGTTTGCCACGTTTTAAATGGTGTGACTGGCTGTGCAAGAGCAAGGACTGGAGTTCAGGGCTGTACAAGACCACAAGAGTCAGGGCCCTTCTAGACTGTCTTAGTCTTAGGATTCCTCATGCAATTTCTTAGTGATTAGCCCTGCTCTTGCTGTTCCCTGACACCAAGGTGGTGTGGGAAGATGAGTCCCCTTAGTCAAGAGAATAAATATCTATCAAATCTATGGCATTCACTGGTGTGCTTGGAAGTGGAGTACAATGGGTGGGTATTCTTTATTTACCAACAAAGTGCTGCTCTAGCAAAGATTGGGTTGAGGATTGAACCTTGAAAGGGTCAACCACGTAACAGACTACTAAAGGACATCAGCCTAGGTTGCTGGATGTGGCTGTTGACAGTGGCAGCTGACAACTTGACAAACCTGATTATTCAAAACAGTAGCAACCTTGGGAGGCTGACATAACTGCAAGACAGAAGTTGATATCATGGGTAATAAAAGAAATAGGGAATTTCTCTTTTCCTGGTGAGAATTCTCACTACCTCCATAAGGGCAACTTTGAGAGAAAACAAGCAAGGATATAAAGATGTCCTGACATCATTAAACTTTTAGCTCTGAAAAAATTCTTCTCTGTGTCTTTTCAAATATCCCATTAACATTTACAGAGGGAAGTCTACCCTGGTTGTCCAGCAACAGTGCTTGCTAATGCTGCTAGTGACCATTTCAAGGGACTGAGGGAGTGACAAGAGAATGTATCTGGTAGCACAATCTTACTGAGCAGAAATCAACCAAGCTCAACCTGCAGGATTATGTGGGATCAGCTGTAACTATAGGGAGAGATTTGTCACCTCTGTAATTTACAAGTCTTTCATATTCACATATGAATAGAAGCACAGAAGTTTGTTTTTGTCTGTTCTATGGCTTGCAGCTGCATATATGAACACTTTACATTTAAAATCCTCCCAGTGATGCAGGTCTGATATCCTGGCAGTTTGACTCAACATGTTCAAATGAGTGTTGACAAGGTATGCACAGTCATCTGATACTTTCCATATTTCCATTCTTTGGGGTGCTGATCCTGTGAAAGAACTCACAGTGCTGGACCACAACAAATACCATAATTGCTGCCCTTCAGCCATTTTAGCATTACCATGAGGGACAACAGTTGGTTGCATTAATTTTAAAAGTCAACTGCTGTGTTATTACCTTCTTTAAAAATTATTATTTCTTGGTGAAGGCAGTAATCATTAGCACAGATTGGTACATGCCTTGCAACACGTAGAGCACAGACAGAGTCAGGTGTGGAATTTTCTTTGGAGGCTACCAGTGAGTCTCAGCTGAGGCACCTTTTCAGAGTTCAGATGTAATGCTCATCTGCCAGCTGCACATATTTTGATTTTTGAGGCTGCACTTATGTTGAATATTTTAGAATCAGAAATACAGATGAGTTTCAGTTCTTGGTTTCTGAAAATCCCAGAGTCCCAGGGAGCTGTAAGTGATCTGTTCCTTTGAAAATGAACTCACTGCTGTTCAGTGACCTGTGATTACAAGAGCTTACTGTTAGTTCACATTGGAAAAAAAAAATTGCCAATAGGCAAAATGAAAAAAATATGTACATACCATATTCATATAACTCAGCCAATGCCTAGTGAGTAAGCCTGGCAGGGTCTGAAAACCAGGAGACAAAAGGTATTTTTAATCCTTTTTCTCCCGATGCCAACAAACAGCTCAGTGTAATCCTAGTTGTTCTCCTCAGCCCTCAGCATGCTGCATTAGATTTTATCTGGTTTTATTAGTCAGTTTTTGTGCAAGTCTTTCCATATATGAAGTTAAACAGAGAAAATAAAGGAAGCAGAAACATCAAGTGACTACTCTGTTAGATTCTTTTTTCTTTTATTATTTACAGCAGAGCAAACAAAACTTATGTACCACCATCTTTTATGAAGGAGGCTGGTGTTCAAGCAGAAGAGGTTTACATATAATTTTTAATTTTAAACCCCCTTTTTTAAAACTTATTTGGAAAATGCCAGCAGTTTAGAGAAAATGCATGTTCAGCCACTGTTGATTTCCCCTAGATCTTATGCCCAATCCATTACAGGGTTCCAAAGCGACAGGAACTTACCAAGTTTCCTTTCAATCCTCCAGATGATCTACAAGTACTTCAGAAAGACTTTTGTAGATGCCTGATACAAAATTAGATCCTTTTATTAACGAAAAAATACAAATTCCATGCCCAAAGATTTTTTTAAACATGGTTTTCTTTAAAATGTAATTATAGACAGAATTTATAGCTGAAAGCATATCAGACAAAGTATATTAGATACATTCATTAAAAGATTTTGAAAAAAAAAAAAAAAAAAAAAAATAAAATCATAAAAA
>JAWWEE010000105.1:85702768-85768104 GCA_035221455.1 Xenops minutus | reverse complement strand
TACATAAATTAAATAAAATATTTTTAAAAAAAAAAAAAAAAAAAAAAGAATATCTTCAAAAGCTCAAGAAACAGTTTAGTCCTTATCTGCCAAGAGGAGCAAATCCCCATTTTGAAAAATCTCCTACAGTTGATTGTAACTGATTTTTTAAACAGATTTTCTGAAACCAGATTCTACTTCAGATCAACCTTCTGGAGAACCTTTCGGGTGCTAAATTAATGTGAAACTTCAGGCATGTGTGCACAATATCCAGTTTCAAAAGGTGTGGTGGAGGAGCAGTTGTGACTTCAGCATGCTCGGGTTGGTCAGGACTTCATGCACATGCAGTTGTCACTGGTTGTGTTGTTGTTGTTAGCTGGGACAGCTAAGAAGTGTTTCTCAGTGACCCACCTGTGCCAGGCACTGTACAGTCTTGGAGGAAAAATGTGGTCTCTACTCACTGTCAACACATGGAACAGGGAGGACACAAAAGGATCCATACAGATGAAGGAATATGAGGAAATCAGCAGGTATATCAATCTTGATTGATAGTATGTGTCTGGTAGAGCCCTGGTGAAGACAAAATTCTGGACCAGGTCTTTGCATCTTCTCTTTGAATCTCATTAGAGCTACAAAACAGCCACAATTATGAACTTACTTTAACTGTGAAATTAATTGGATCTTATTCTCCTTTGCATGAATGGTACTTTAAAGACATGTGAAGACCATTAAGACTACTTTCATTAGGACCTGCAGTGGTGTAATGACTGAGGAAGAGTCAGAGGAAGAACCATGATGGGATTTGAGTTCAGCTACAAAATTTTGAAATAAATGCAAATTTGGGGGTGACAGATTGCCTCTTCATTTAAATGTTAAAAAAAAAAAAAAGTCTTCTTTTGCTTTTAATTCTTCCTCATGTAACTAAATAGTTATTCTGGAAATATCATTAAAATGGATTAAAAAGAAATATTATTCATAAAAGAAGTTTCATCATTACATTCTTTTTTTTCCATGGAAAATAGTAGGGTTTTAATATAGTTGAATGTCAGAGCTCTGCAGATGTAATTGCTGTGCTTTCGAAAAGAAAATGTTAATTAAATGGATGTGTCATTCCCATGATTAGTTTTTCTCCCTATTGCATAGTTGCTACTCCACCTCTGTGAGCAGAACTTGAGACTGAAAGAGTCACACAAAAAAATGAAAATTGAAAGAAATTAAAAGCACCCTAAAATTGCTGGCTCCATGTCCTGTTCAGCAAATACCATCTTCATAAATAGAAAGGATGACCACAGTATTCTTGCTATGCAGAAGGTGATTCAGAAGTGGAGGAAGTCCAGGAGAACAATGGGGGTGGTGAGGAAAGAGGGACAATTCCAATTTTAATAACATTGGAAAATTGGAATCAAACCTGAACTTCATTAAAATTTCCAAGTTTCTGTTCTGAAATTTGGAAATATCTGAACTGTGCAATTTATCCAGTGGTTTAGTATTTGACTTTTTGCAGCTTGAGGAGAGGTGATAAAGCAGCTCAATTCTGAGTTAGCTCCAGAGAGCTCCTGCATCTTAGGCACATATGTTGCTGAACACTGAAATAAAGCCAAAAGCTTTATGCCTCTAAGAGACTGATCTCATTGCAAGGCTTTAGGAAGCAAAGTATTTTAGGACTGGGAAAATCTTTATCAGCCAACTATACTGGGAAATGTTTGGGTCTGAGTTAATGGTTACATACAATCCTGTACAGCTTAAAAAGATAGATTCTTATCTTGAATTAGCAGTATTTTTGATAAACAGTTCATGCCTTGGTAATTTTGTACTTTTTCACAGCCAGGAGGTCTATTAGAAGGTGTTGCAGAAGCTGAGCATTTGTTTGCAAGGGCTGAATTTTGAAACAACTGGAAAATAAGAAGGAAATGAATGCACATCCAGGGTATATTGTACCTGTCCAACTAAACCACAAGCACAAGGGGCTCCTGAGCTTCCAGTTTTGAGAATTCAAGATGGCTCAGACATCTCTTTTGGCCTGAGGTTTTTTATTGCCACTACACTGGGATAAAAGAAGGAGTATTAATCATGTTGATATAATTCTAGGAGATAACTGCAGAAATTTCTCAGGATTTCCTGTTTTTCAGTTTTGATGCAGAACGTGAATCTTCAAGCTAAGATATTCTTGAGAGATTTCTATTTTGAGAGTCTTTTATGATTGGTGCACTACATATCTTTGCAATGTGATAATTCAGCACTTTACGACAATGATTTCACTCTGTAAAAGTTGTAATTTGTGAAGTTAGGGAAAAGATCATAAAAATTTGCTGGAATTGTAGAAAAATTGAAAAGTCTAACTCACCTAGCAGAAGCTTGGAAATTTCAGTAAGCTGAGGTTCAAATATTCCAGATTCACTGATAGTTTTCCTTAAATGATCTTTCTGACCTCATTTAATAAAAATATTTCAATAAAAATAAAACTCATGACTGATTGAGTCTTTGTTATTTCAGACACTTGGTGGAAGGGAGAGGTGGGGAGTGTGGTGTGGGGTGTGTGTGTTTATGTGTATTTGCACTTTCCTGTACCCTTTTGATAATATTGGAAAAGATACTATTTTTCTCACCGAATTGCCTAGAAGAGTCCAGTTATGGTAGTGCATATTTGTCTTGTCATGAATTAGACATTATCTAATATGATGGAGACCTAAACACACCTGTTATGCAAAAGACTGAGTTTTAAGACCTATGTCACATAAAATCTGTATCTCCAAATAAATACCTAAATGTGCAGCTATTGTTCTCCTCTAATTGACTGACTTTTTTGTTTGGACCAGAAATTTGAATTTAGGATTAAAGAAACTTTTTCCCAAAAATGTTTTAAAATTTCTGAGCTCTGTGTAAAAAACTGTGTTGCCAAGAATCATACCTTATGGTAAAACAATCCTTTTTGTTGTTAAGATCTTCAAAGAAATCAAGATTTGCACCAAAGCCATAAAAGACTGGAAGAAGTGGCATTCAAATGAAAATTGAGCTTCAGATTCTGGTGAGAGGCACTATTGAGTTAGTTGCTTCAGAAGAAAGAGCTACTGAAAACCAAAACTTTAAGCCCTAAACCTCCCACGGAGAAACAGCTGGTTTTGGCCTGGTATGTGTTTTCCAGTTCTTAAAATTCCAGTTTTGTGGGTCCAAACTCATAAAACAATGAAGAACATCTTCAATATTAGCAGTTGAATACATTGCCATGAACAGGCAGCTCCAGTCAAACTGTTAATGAACTGTATGTTAGAAATTGGTTTCAGTTCTCTTCTTGTATAAACATCACATAACATCATGATCTGACTTCTAAAGAACGTACATGAGGTAGTGTTAAATTAAGACTTCTAACTCAAGTTAGTCCCTGCACAACAAAATGTTTCCATCCGTGCTAGTAATCACATGGATCACATTTCAGGACTAACTCTATGGATAAGCTAAAGCAATGGAGTTCCAAACTGGATTTTCTTGCACACATATTTTCTCACTGATTCCCACAATATGAATATACTTAAAGTAAGCTGAAAAAGGGTTTGGCACTATGCACACTGTCTGGTAAAATAGTCCTTCTCTTCAGCTGTCTATGGACTGAAAAACAGACAGAGAGAAGTTTAACTATTGAGAGTGCAGACAGCAAAAGAAACTTAAACACATTAGAAAAACTTAGCTGCAAGTCTTGTGATGAAAGATGACTAATTTGTTTCTGGGGTCTTCATGTCTGTTGATTATAGTGATGACTTAGAATTGATAAACTGAATTTATAGATCAACAGGATTAGTTACAGGATTTCTTTCTTTCTTTCTTTTTGAACTCACATCATCACTTACCTTGAAAAACAGAGTCTTTACCTCATAACATATTGGATGACTGAGTCTATTAATTTTTTCCAATGTTAAAGAATGCCTAGGATTAAAACTTGTTTAACACATTAAGTGGTGTCACTGAACTAAATATCAGCCTTTGCCACTCAGTGAGAAAGGTGGTATGTTCCCTGGATGACAATGGATACAATTGTCATGGTACAGAGATTCATCCAGAGATTCTGGGCACTCTAAATTCCTGGGCATGCCAAAGGGGCTTAGAAGTGCTCAGAAATTTGTAACTTTGGAGGCTTCTAAATGAGGTACTGCCATAGTGCTTATTCAGACTGATGAGCTCTATTCACAGTCCTCTTTTCTCAGAGAGGTGTGAGACCTGCCATCGTGCTCATGAACCATGTTTCCCTCCTGGGCAAGATTCTGCCACTTACAGTCCCCGAACAATGAAACACATAGCCTTTTAGTAAATTAAAATATTAAATAAAATAGTTGATATTTTCAGCTTGCAAGGTTAGTGATGTTTTCTTCATTGCTCTTCATGGCTAGGTTCCAGTGCAACTTGAGGTGACCTGAAGAGAAACTGCTGTCCTGGGAGTCTGATATGGAACCAGCAGATATGACTTTTGTCTTCATAACAGCCCTTAATTAAGTGTTGCTAGAGATTCCCTGAAAATTTTTCAGAACAGAAATTCACAAATTCTATATTGTGGGCCACAGGGTAGGTGACAACTTTTTGGCCTGCCTTCTTCATCTCCATGAAAATCTCATATAGTTCAAATTAATCGAACTTTGATTAGACAAGACTGAGTCAGCCTCCTCTTCTGCCATCTTACATACAGGGGTGATCTTTAGGAAACACTCACCTGTTTTCTTGTTGACATTTCCTGGTTGGCATTTTCTCTCCCAGATCTTTACCTACACAACAACTCAACAGTTGCTCTCTGACAGACTTTTCCATATCTCTTCCCTTCCAGTAGCAGGTCACTCTTAGGGTTTCCATAAGGACTGATATGTAGATTTTGTTCTCCTCTCTGCCTAGGTTTTGTTGACTTCACTGTTGGGGTTTCTGCTTCCCTTGAGAGAGTTTAGGACCATCCAGAAATTACCTCTGCTAGGAAATTATTCTTTTCCTTAAAGGAATGTGTTCTCAAAAACAACACTAACCTTTCAGGGTAGACTCAAGGGATGACTAACATTTTGGCATACTCTCAGCAGTTCATATTCTCTCCTTTTTCTCTTTCCTTTCAGTTCCATTGTGTGGATTTTCTCTCTTTAGAACATAATTGGAAAGCATTTATTTGTTTATCTCTTTCACTGCACTTCATTTTTTTTTTTTTTTTCTCTATGTAACTCATTTTCCTGCTCTGGGAATACAAAGTACTCTGAACAAATAGCAATGGGTAGGGAGTGCTTTAATGACCATTGTCCTTAATTTCTTTAGGTTCTTTCAGGTATGGTTTTAGTCTTCCTCATTTTTTGTCATCTGTGGTGAAAACAATGCAAGCCTTAGGATTTTTCAGTAGACATCTGTAGTAATTATTTCCTTCTTTTATCTACAGAAATTGATCTAAGTCTAGCCTCTTCAGATTTAAAGGGTTTGGAAAGTATTGACAGCATAAGTCTCTGTTCCTTTTTCCTCATCCAGCTGAAATGGTGTGGGCTCTTTTTCACATTTTTTTTTTTTTTTTTCCAGAAAGGTGCCAGAAGATTACTGGGCTGTCACCAGCCTCTTCTGCAAAGTTGCATAATTTCCAACTTGAAAAATTTCTGGATGCTTCTCTTTCACAGCACACGTTGTTCTATTGTTCACATAATTTTTTCTAATTCTTGCTATTTTTTTAAAAAATACCAATCGGCCTGAAGAACCCATGAGGATAAATGTTAGTGCATTTTCAAGGAAGACATATTCAGAATGAATAATTTCCAAAGGAGAAAGGGGTAAAAGCCATTGCACCTGCTGGCTTCCAGAGCAGTTAAAATCACAGAGGTGACTTCAAGGCCAGGTTTCCAGCAGTGTTGACTCCCTGTAGCTTCTGTTGTCTTTGGTCGGGGCAGGAGAAGGCGATGGCCTGGTCCATGTCTGCCTGGGGATGGGCACAAGGAGACTTCTACTAGCATGATGCATCCCTGTGGCCATGCAGAGACCAAGAGGGTGCTGGGGGACACAGTCCTGTAAGAGGCTTTCCAGATCACTCACCTGAGCACAGCTGCAGTAGATAATCCCTTCTGACAGCTGACTGGACTCCTCCAAGAGCAGCCTGTCAGCCCACTTTATTTCTTCCTCCTCCATTTAGTCCCTGTGCTGGGAATATCAATTGCATCCATGTTGTTTTGCTCATTGAAATCTTTCTCTTAACACCTAGCCTAAACCTGTCATATATGTTTATGGGCTGAGCTGCCGAAAGCAGCCAAAAGAGACAACTCCAAGAAGTGATGACCAATGGTATGTTTTGCTAACTTTTAATTTTTTTTAAACAGTTCTTCAATGCTTAATTTTTTTCTAAACAATTGAACACTGTCTTGTCGGGTTCACTTTTTTCCTTTATTTCCTTCCAGAAGTGAGTCTCCTTCTACGATACCACTTTAGCCCATCTCATCAGCTCAGTGCCATTGTAGGATAACTGCAGTGCAACACTCTTTCTGTGAGGCAGCTCCTCCTTGGGAAAAACTTAGTTTTTCACTAGAAAACCTAGTGAAAATTGCTCAGAGACAGACACATGCTTGTAATATGGAGATCCCATCAACTGCACTTTAGAGACGGCAGTGGGGGAATAAATGAGCTCCAGAATGGTTCAGGTAGCTTGGAATGAGTCAGTGATCCCACATGAAATACTATTGCCCAATCCATTGCTATGTTGTTGGAGATGTAAGCAGAGAACATAGGTGGATAGGAGTCCCATGGAAATAAAAAGGAAAGGTATTTTCCATTAGTACCCTTTGACAGTGCCAGTCTGTAGTCCAAGATCAGCCAGGACAAACCTTCAGGGCACACGGCAGTGTCTCCTACAACTGCAGGAGGGGATCAGTAGTGTGCTGTCCAGTTTGCTCTTCACCTGTTGTGCATGCCTTTCTGCTTGGCTCATTTTCCTTTTCCTCGATCTGATGTAATTTTTACAGATGAGGCATACATGGAAAGATTCCAACAGACCTCTAGTAACTTTTTCCATTGAATAATGCTTTATGCTTTTAAAATTGTTTCAAGTATGATAATGAATAGAGACAGTAAAAAATTAGTAACACAAGACATTTTTGGAGGATGAGCAAAGACCACCCAGTATATCACTTATTTCCCTTACCCACATATCTTCCCAGCCCAGCTCCAGCCAATTGCTGCACAAACTGCTCTAATATTACAGTCCTGTTTTATTGGTTGTGTCTAGATTTGCCACAGTCATAATTAAAAATTGTGTTGTACGTTTGACCAAAGAATCACAGAGCATCCCAGAAATGATAGAAAACAGTGCTGCTAGGAACTTTATCTGATCATTGTTTCCATTGCTTTCATGACCATTTTTCATGCCTGAAAGATGTTTGTCTAACTTGTTTTTAAAAGTTTTGTGTCAGCCATCGTGCTGCTTTGGTCTTCCAGCTAAACCAATGTTTCACTTCAATATCCACCACTTAACCACTCCTGTTCCCTAAGAGCAGGAATTCTTGCTCCCCAAAGCTTCCATCCTGTGCCTCTAATCAAATCTGTCTTGGGATGATAGTTGGAACTGGGGATATATTTTACTGCTCCTGGGTGAGAAAATTTCACCCTAGACTTTCATTCCATAAAGCCCACTGATTCAAATTAGAGCTGCATTTTCTCACCTGTGCATTCAGAAGCAGGTTATTTTTGCCAATCGCAGTAGCAGCAAGGATAGAAACCTATTTTTCAAAAGTCTTGAGAATCTGTTTCTCCTTTTTTTTTACATATATTTTCTTTATTTATACAGGTGCTCATAAGAGAAAGTACTCCCAATGCTCTGGCACCTTTGGCAGACTCTAAGTGTATTTAAATGATCACTTTACAGTTCCTTGAGTGTAGCCCCAAAACACAGCAAGATCAGAAGGAAGGAAATAAGTTCACCCCTCTTCCATCTACAGTGTTTTATGTCCCTCAGTTTCTCATCCATCTCCTTGCAGACAAGGAATATGACTCTCACTCAGAGACTAATAACTGCATGTGGCTTTGGTGGGGGATGGGGATAATTTCCAAGACATTGAGCCCTAATAGAGATTTTCCTGCTGTGCTCCTGCTACTACAGCAGCGGGGCTCAGCAATAGCACATTACTAAGGCAGGTCTGACAAGCCACTATGAGGAAAAGGGAACATCTCTTGGGAAAGGCCTGGCTTCTCAAGAGTGGTTTTAAAAACTGGTCTGGCAGACAGTCTGTTCCCAGTGCAGGTCTGTGAAGAGATCACATTTGATGTCTTCATGAAAGGAAAAGCCTTATCAGAAGTGAGAGGCTGAGCTGTAAGGCTGTAGCCTCTGAACAGAGCCGAACCACTGCCCCATACAGAGCACAGCACCATCATCATATCTCCAGCTGACACAGGCTGTTTCTGTGTTCCAAAGTTCATATCCAAACAAAGAAATAAATACAAGAGCACAATTCTTTAGCCATCTGATAAATGGAAAATTCAAACTTTGCCATAGGGGTTGCTAATCTCTGGCTGGCAGCTGGGATGCTGACCAGACACCCTGATGCAAATCCAAGCAGCAGAAGGCAGGCACACACCTGTCAGGAAACGAGAAGAAAGTGTGGCTCTTCCGACTGCTCAGCACAAGTAGCCAATATCACCTCCCTGAGCCAAACCCATAACGTCTCAAGATGTTACATAATGCAGCTGACAGCTTCAGTCTGTGTAGTCAGTGCTCTTAAATCAGACTGTCACTGGTGTATGGCCCTCACTGCATCCCATGGTTGTATTAATTCCGCAGGCTTTCTGAGCTGTGAATGCTACACACAGCTGAGAATAATGCTGGCAAGGCAACGACTCACTGCCTCCTTTGTGAGTGTCCTTTCCTTAGCAAGAAGACAGTGGGAGGGGAATAAAGAAGGCAAGTGGGTTTTCTTTTTTGCCACCTCTGCAGAGGTGTAGAGATGAGAAATATTTAGCCTCCTATCTTCAGGGATCTGGGTTATGACTTCTGAAGTAATGAGATAGGAGATATCCTAAAAACTCAATATGCAGAACCAGAAGCAAGATGTGAAGAGCAGACCTTAAATCCCTGATGACTTTTGTTGGTTTCCCACTGTGTGCTGGGGTTTTTTTTGAGACTCATGCTAGGTCACCTCATGCATTGTGTGGTGAACTGAAGTCAGACTCTTAAAACTTTTTTCTGGTGAAGCTCAGAGCACTCTAGACCCTCTCTAGACTTAATCATAATGTGTACCCAGTACATATCCCATGAGGAGTCGATAGACTGGACTTCCTCTCAGACAGTGCCATCCACAGTCCATGCCATAGATAAGAAAACAATGCTAGCTGTTTCCAGTCTATGTCAACAGCAAATTCAGCCTGCAAAGCACTCTGAGCGACACGCATGCCTTTAGAGCATGGCTGACAGTTGGGAGTTCTGGGCTCTCCTCGTTTTTCTTTGTGATGTCGGGTGTAGCTCAGAATGGTAGCAGAGCTCTGACAAACCCTGAGGCTGGGTCTGGGGTGACCCTGTGGCTGCTGCTGGCAAGGTAGGCAGGGCTGGAGCTGTGTCTCTGTCCTCTAGAACTATATCCTGTGGGAAAACTGGTCCAGGCAAGAGCTATGCAGCAGAGAGGACTCATCTGCTTAGCCCGACTAATTAATCAGGAGGGGAACATTTTCTGTGAATGGTGGTGTGTCCACAGGTAAAAGGTGATTTCAGACTGGTTGCCTGAAGTAGGTAAACTCAACTCAGATGCAGATATTTTTTATTATCAGTAGTTAAATGTATTGGAGGCCAAAAAAAAAAAAAAATTGACAAATCCTGTTTATAGATTTCAACAAAGTAAATTTGTTTTTCTTGCTTTTTTGCTTCCTCCATATCTCACTAAATGGGGGTCCTATCTGTAGCATTTTACAGTTATGGAGGATAGAGAAATAGTACAAAAACTGGCATTACATTTCCTTGATTTCCCATCCAATTCCCATGGGGATCTAGGGAGGAACTGCACCAGACACAGCATTTGGCAGGGTTTGGTCTTTATTTTTCTTCCGAGCTCAGAAAGCTCTGTTTGTGTTTGATCCTGATGAGACTGGTGTTGAGGAATTTGCCACCAATAAAAAGGCTCTGAGCTTTTGGGGAGGATGAGATCGCAAACATTCACTCTTAACTCCTTGATGAAAAAGGCAAACAGCGTGCACGGTAGCCTTATTTAACCTGTGTGCTGCCCCTCCGACAACCTGACATCAGAACCTGCTGCGATGGCAGAACAGTGCTGCTCTGAGTCTGCAAAAATAATTAGGATATTCTGCTGTTGCAGGGACTGGGGCCAAGCAGCAAAGAAATCTGCCTTTGAACGCAATCAAACACAAGTTTCTACTCTGAAGGCTGGAGGAAAATGCCA
This sequence comes from Xenops minutus, assembly GCA_035221455.1. Lineage (NCBI taxonomy): Eukaryota > Metazoa > Chordata > Aves > Passeriformes > Furnariidae > Xenops > Xenops minutus. Next base: position 85,757,758 of record JAWWEE010000105.1, on the reverse strand, counting down.
GGAGGACAATTTGAGTGCTAGTGGAACATCTGGGCCTCGGCCACCACTGCCTGCCTCTGTCCAAGAAAATGCTGGGGCATTTTAAGAGGGTTTGTCAACTAAGACCTTTGGTCTTCCAGTATTTAAAAGATAACCAAACTGTTACTGTGGCTACTATGGCTAAGGGTAAAAATCACAGAAAATTCTAATGATTTAATGGTTTACCTCACATTATCAAGAACAGTGTGTAAGGGGAAAATGGCAGTGTTCCACTATTTTTGCACTTGTTTATCATTTAAAATATACAGATTCAGGTTTTTTTCAGTCTGAAGAAAAGAAGGTTTACAAATACTGTGCCTGGGCACCTGTGAGACCTCTTGCTGTTCTCTATCCAAGCTTGGATCCAACTGCTTTTCACTGTCAAGGTGAAATTCCCAGCTGCAGCAGTGCTGGAAATTTGCTCCTCATCCATTTTTCCCCCTAGTTCCAGGAATGAAATAACACTATAAAAAATGCATCAAAACAAGCCTGGAAAAATATTTGCTGTAGGGCATAAAGCAGGAGATAAGAAAACTTGTGGACCACAGCACTTTCTGCGCATATGTACTCTAATCAAATCAAATTTGTTTGGAAATATGGGTAGTAATTCTTCCATACTCATTTTTCTCCAACAGTTGAACAGTTGTCATTTGCTATAGTGTCTGTGCTTCAGAGACAGGTTCTTTTTTTGTACTCTCCTCTAGACCAAGGAACAATAATTCTTATACCTGATGTGATTTATTGTCTCAGTTGCTCTTAAACAACACAGGCTTATAGTCAAATTCTTCTCCCAAATAAAATTATTAGTTGAGTACATCTAAGCAGTGAAAGAAACTCAGTGAAACTTCTCACCAGTATTTCAAAGCCTCCTATCTGAATAAAGCTCTTTTGATCAGGCTTTCTGAACAGCTGAGTCCACACATTTTACAACCCCAGCATTAAATATATTATTTCTTTCAAGCAGAGATCCCAGTGAAGTAAAGGCAATTGAATCTGTATTGCTGGCATTTGCAGTGGGAAAAGAGGAAAGCAAGTGATAAGAGCCATCCTTGAGTTTGTCTCAGCAAGCAGTGCAGCCTTCACTATGACTGTGCCCAGGGCTCGCTGCCTGTGGCTCTGACACAGGGAATGGCAGACAGCTCTCAGTCTCACCAGCCTTTCTCCTATTTTATACCCAGGCACTCAGGTTGTCTGGTTCATATTCTGTACTGTCAGAAACTGGGTTGCTGAACCATCACCACAGCTGGGTGTCATCGAGGATGTCCTTTCCTTTCCCCAGCATAGAGAGGGACTTGCTGCCTTTTCAGACGGTCAAGGATGATAATTTGTCATGGTTTGGGAATGCTAGTCCTCAATTCAGTGCCACCACCAAGAGTTTCCAGACCTCTCTCCTTCCCCACTTTCGCCTCCCCTGCCCCATTGTGGCAGAGTGGAGAGGAGAATTGGAGGCATAAGACAAAGATCATGGGTTGAGAGAAGAACAATTTACTGGACACAGCAATGAAATAAGAAAACTGAACAATAACAGCAACAGTACTAATAACAAAAGTGTACAAAAGAAAGAATAATTCACATGGCAAAATGCTTGCTGTGGAGCTGACAACCCACCTGCAGCCCCACCGCCCTGACCACAAGAGAGCCCTTCCTTCTGGAGAAAGACTCTTCCCTCATCCCAGCAATGAGTTGAAGTGGTACGGAATAGCTTTCAGATCTGGGCCACACTTCCTCTTGGCTACTGCAAAAATTAACCCTGCTCTGGTTGGACATGTTAGACCATTACTAGTCTGTTCCTCTGTCAGGCACAAAGAAATCACAGCAGCAGATGAAGCCAATAGACACATGGCAGCCAGTTACAGCCCGCATTTTAGAGCTGGGTATGGAGATGAAGACTACTTTCCTGCTGTCCCACACTAAATATCCTCCCATGGCTGATCACAGACCTTCCAGTCCCTTACCTTGCTGCCCTGAGGACTTTTCTCTCTTTCCCATGCTTTGCTTCTCTCGTGGTTTTATACAGCAAAATGCTCCCTGGAAAACAAGAAACCCCAAACCATTTCTGTTCACAGATATCGGGAAAGCTGAGCTTTGCCCCAATGTCATGTGTTGGATTCCTATCCAGAGGCAGTTTTGGGGTGTTGTGGCAACCTCACCATAACAGGGCTGTAGGGGGGGGCTCAGCAAAGCCTCCCACGATGCCTTGGAAAAAGGCTTTGGGAGGGAAAACCCTTTAGAAAGCAAAGGGATTAATCACACCTGGGGTGGGAATGGCAGATCAGAAGTGCAGGAAAAAGGAAAAGGTGGCTTTGATTATAAGGATTCATAAAGTCATCACTCAGAGAAACCCAGCACTTGAGGAAAGGCCAGGTTTCTTGGAGAGGGAGAGCAAGAGAGGCTCTAATTTTCATATGTTTTTCCTGGTCCACAGAGCAGAGATCACGTAGGGAACGCTGTACCCCAGCACTGCTTTGCCACACACCAGATACAAAGACATGATCTTTGTAGTCCTGCTCTGCACATAAACATCTCCCTGGGGGATAAATCCTCACCCTTTTCACAGGGACCCTCACCAGAAAATGTGTCCTCAGTCCAAACTGTGAGAATATTAACGATGATTGCTTGTGAGTGTAAGAAAAGGCAAACAACCAGTTGTACAACTGTGACTCCTCTATGTGGAGCAGACCTTTCTGTTTCCCTGAACTGTAGGAGAAAGAAGGAGGATTTACATGGTAGAGTAGCAATGGATGTCTCACAGGAACAAAGACTGGGGATGCAGCAGCTTGGAAAAGTTCAATGTGAAACTGAAAAACTTCAAATTTAATTAAAAAAAAAAAAAGAAAGGAAAATTCAGGTTATATTTCAGGCAAAAATGGCAAATGATGAAAGAATTGTGGTTTCCTATGAAAAAGAAAGAGAAAAATTTCCAGGAAAGTTTTTGTCTAGTCAAAAATTATATTTTTCCATTAAAAAAATAAATAAAGATTAGATCAGACAATTTCTCCACAGTCCTGGTTAGGCCCAGCATTCCTGAGAGGACCATACCCACTAGATGTCAGTCTATTGCCATGCAATAAAAACAAATGAGCCAGAAATGTCATCAGGAGTTTTTCAGGATGAGGCTATTTCCACTGAGCTGTCTTCTGTCAAAAACGTTGCCAATAACTCCTTGATTTCTATAAAATTCCTCAGCTTTGGATTTCCAGAGTTTTTTTAAGTCGTTGCAACACATTCCATGAGTTATGCCAGCCAGATACTTTTCCACTACCACATCTAACCCCCAAATGACCTTTGATTCCCTAGATTTTTAAAAACTTTTAAACAACATCTGAACAGTACATAAAAAGAGTGTAATCCCCCTTAACTCCTCCAACCACTCACTCTTCCCTCTTCAGTTCATGGTATTACAGATTTTCTAGAGACAGAGAAACAAGCATTTTCTTTAGCTCAGCTGTAGTTGCAAGACAGCAACAAGTTTCTTTCTGCAATATTTTTAACAGCTGAAGCAAAGACCTTGCTCCCTGATACCAACCTATGAAGCAAAATGGAGTGTATTCTATAAAATATGGCCTTAAAAAAATTCTATGATTGTCCTGCCCTCAGCAATCATTCATTTTGGGATTCAGGTGTTGTAAGCAGAGGCCAAAAAAGTAATTTGAAATAATGACTACAGAAAAGTGTATTCTTCCCACACATGTGACAATTGCCATCATACTGTAAGTTTCTCACCCTGACTTTCATCCCTCAGTTTTCTGTGGAATTTGTGACAGTTGTACTGCAAGAAAATGTGGCCAACCATTTCTCAAAGTAGTGGTCTGGGTGATGGGCTATTTCAGTACATTCTTCTCCTTGTATCTTCATCAGTATTGTTTGCATCATCTTCAATATTCATTTTGTTCCAAGAAAAATACATGGCATTTACCTCTGGCTTGGAATGCAAATAGGAGAAATTATTTAGGCCCCAGGTGAGAATGATGGTTTTTTTCCCTAGCTGCAAAACTGTAATTTTAGGAAGCTTGCTCACACACTTCCGTTGCTGAATTGGAGTTTAAATCTTCAGATCAGAACTCTCTTTCACACACACAAATAGAATAGCAAGGGCAATTCAGATTTTCTGAAAAGCATTTAGAGATACCTGAGCAAAATTTTAAGGACAAAATCTGCTAGAGTATCTGGGTTGGAGCCTTTTCTTGATGATCAGTTGTGATTACTCATGTTCAGAATAAATTGCTTGAAGAAAAGTTAAAATGTTTTTTTCTGAAAAATTTTTTTTTTTGGTAGAATTAATTTGAACCCAGTACTTGCTGCTGGATTTCATGGATTTACATAGCTCCTAAGCTTTTAATATCAGATTACTGGGAGATAGATAGTTAGGAAAAGAAAAAAAATATGTGTGTCAAATCTGTGTTTGCAAGATTAGACAAAATTGGAAAGAAAAGAAGAGCTCTCTCAGTCATAAAACTTAGCAGCCTCACTTTCCTTACAGAATACAGACTGTAGGGATGAAAACTGAGAAATTTATCTCCTCATCTTAAATATTCTCCTCTTCTGCCAGGTGGTGGGCATTAAACCATAATTCACAGTAATGGTTGTGGGAGAGACCAAGGGACAGTTTTGGGTGGCTACCAGCCTTATGCTGGTAATGAGAGGACCACATTTGATTAGAAATATTGAAACCTCATTTTCCTCCCAACAAGCTGCTGTGGCTGAGCTGCACAAATTATAACAGTGGCTGGCATAAGGGAAGTGCAAATAAGTAGTTAATAAGTTAGGTTTCCTGGTTCTTACTGGATGCTACTGCCAAAAGAATTGTCAGTAATGAGACAGATACAGCACTCTCAAAAGGAGCCCAAATCGATCATCAGCAACAGTTTGGGAGAAAGCACTACTTATATACATGTTCTGACTTGCAGGCACTATTTCCAGCGACATTTGGCTTTCATTTACAAGTCCTGTTTTGCACATGGGATCTGTCTCACAGGTGTAGTGTGTTCCAGACAGCAGAGATCAAACAAAATTGGATAAATCTGCCTCTTGAGTCTTAACACATGATGTATATTGGAAGATATGATACAACACCTTTGGTCCTCTGTAGTTATTCATAAGTTGGAAAATACTTGTATTTAAAGGGGTTCGTTGGAAAACTGTTGTTTAATTTATTCTTGCCTAACACCTTCAAATCATCAATGGGATTTTCCTTGTAACTGAAACTGTTTATATGAGCTGTGACATCAGATGGGTCTTTGGTTTTCATCAGGTCCAGGATGATTAGGCTGCCTGCTGGGGGCAATTATTTCTTTCAGGTCTTTGGGAACACACAATAATCAAGCAGTTGAAACAATAAGGGAGACAACCTATTCTATCCCTGTGCAGTTTCATTGTTGCACAAGCACTTGCTTAGAGGGACACCAGAAAGCTTTAACTCTGCCAACGATAATCCAGGTCCATTTAGCAGATGGGAAATAGTAGTGCTTTTGGCATCAAAGTTTGTTCAACACACTGCAACAATAAGAGGAAAAAAAAATCCATTTCTTTTTTTTTGGTTTTGTTTCTACCACTCCCATGGAAAGAATCTGCTAGGAAATGTATTGCTAAAAATCTTTCCATATGATAAATCCTATCTTTAGGATTTATGTTGACAGCCCTTACCCTGAAAAGTGTCCTTGAAATAATGTGAAGGCTTATATGTTCCCACGCTTCTAAAAACTGTGTGGTGTGGATATTTGCTTATGCTAAGGCCATCACAGTGTAGAGAGTTGAAAGAATAAGGGTCAGATAAGGATTCTTTTTTGAAGGATCCAGTGATTCTTCAAATTGTGAGTAGAAATATAAGCCATCATCATGTTCTTGTACAGGAACCCAATGAGTGTTTCAGCCTGGGAATGTATGTTCTCCACAGATAACGATTTATTTAGATTTATTCTGTTGCAGAAAAATTCTTTGGGATTGATACTGAGAAGTAGAGGAAAGACAGAGAAGTCTAAGACAGCAAACTGCTCCAAATGATAGCAATGGGTCTCTAAAGTGTTAGTGCAATGAAAACCAAGGTATAGTACTGCCCTTGCACTTCGGAAAGGGGTTGGTTTGTTGGAAAGTGATAGTAAGTGATTAAAAAAAAGAGAAGTTTCAGTCAATCCAGGGAGGCATCCTTGAAGATGAATATTAACTATGTCTTCTGAAAGAGAAATGCCACTTCTACAGTGGAAGCCAATTAGCAGCTGAATGATTTGCTCCATTATTAAAACCATTCTTGAAAATGACAATTAGGAAGTGTTACACACAGGCAGGCAATGTGAATGAAGAGACTAGATCAGCAGTTAAAATGCTGATTTACAAAGCCCCAAGTATGGTGTCTTCTCCATAGACGTTTGGGAGGAACTCCAGTGCCCTGAGATGCTGCACATTGACTTGATGTGATAAACTGGGTAACCAAGAGGAAGCAAGAGGGCTCCTAAGTGAAAAGCTACAGCCATTGGACCCTCTTCTTGAGGTCAGGAAATTCTGAGTTAAATTTTTCCCTGAAGCACACAAAGATGACTGAGTCTCATCCTGAACTGGGACACATAATCTTCACTTTGCTGCATTATGTATTTTTGGGGAACTGGTAAAGTTGTTAGAGGATCCTGTCACAGTGGCAGGACCCCACCTCTGGAATGCCACAGTGGATCATCTGGGGACAGTGAACAAAAGGGTCAGACCTTTGAGGACTGGTTAGATGTTGTTATACTCCTGCAGTAAAAGCTGCCAGTCCCCCAGGTGGTCAAATTTGGAGTCTGAGAAAGCAGAGTAATGCATAGGTGTGTGAGGGTGGAAAGTAGCCTTGATAAGCAGCTGTTCCTCAGATCAACTCCATAAAGAAAGCCACTAAGAAGATTGCATAAAACAAAGGACATAGCAAAAAGTTGAGAGATGGGTGGAAACACAGGGATGGTATTGCTGGAGACCTGGAACAGCTGCTTAAAGGGATGGTAGTAAAAGACCTGATCAGCTCAAGTAGGTCCTAAGTGCCAGGCTTGCACTGCTTGGCCCATTCATGGGAACAGAGGGAGAGTGCAGAACACAAGGAAGATGATGGAATATGATGGCAGAGCACTCTCCAGAGGTGCTGGACAGACTAATACTACAATCTGGTGCTGCCAGAGGTTAGGGAAATACCAGGTACCTGCAGACAGACACTGGTACTGTAGACTGTGGAGACATAAAGGAGAAGTGGGGGAGTGGAGTGGAACATTTTATGCAAAAGTAGTAATATGCTGCTAAGATACTAACTACAAAACCCCTTTGAATCGATTTACTGAGAAAAGGATGTAGAAACATCTGGATAGATGTTTAAGAGTAAAACAAGTTGGTCTGCCAGGACAATCTGCCTTTAGATAGTTGGAAAGAAACATGAAAGGGGGTGACTAGCAGCAACCTTCTGTTGAAGTCAGGCTGAGAGGGAATGCTTTCGTGTCTGAACATTAAAGATGTGTAAAAGACAAAGTGGAGAGATTTTTTCAAACGTTGTTCTAGCCCTAAGAAGTGCTTGGCAGACTAAATATGATTCTTCTTCAAGGTGAGAATTTAAGTTAGTTGTTAGATCTGAGATATGGCCTGAAATGAGATGATTAGAATACATATTATTGATTATCCATATTAATTCTATTTAATAAGAATATATTCTAATTTGATAATAGTGGTCTGGGGCAAAAATATAGCTGAGGGACAAGTTTTTCACCGCTGGGGAAATGTTTAGCAAGGTTATCTTTTACAGACAAGAGTCCAGGAATCAACTGTTCCTTCTGAGATTTTTCAGAATGGAAGATTGTGACACAATCTCTAGGAAGATCACAAAAAGAAATGAATGAGATTGTTTTGCCCATATAAAAATAACAGAGGATTGCCAAAATTCATCATTATTGGCAGCCTCAGGGCACATTGCTGCAAGTTAGTGTTGCTGGGACAGTGCAGGGAGGTTTGGACCGTGTCTGCTTGCACTTTGCCGAGCTCTCATCATTGCTTATTCATTTTTCACTTTTCAAAATGTGAAAGCCAATATTTTTCATATTTAGATGGCAAAGTTCAGAATCAATTAAATCAGAATTGAGGAGGATATCAAGTGATTTTATATACCATGTCAGTTGTGATTTTTGTGCAGGGGATTTTCTCAGTGTGCTGTTTGGAACATGGAAAAAGAATCAAAATGTTGTTGTATTTCTCCCCAGTTTCAGTGCCCATGATGAGTAACGCCTTTCTGACTGTGCCATCTTTGTCAGGAGAGCTGTGGCAGCTCCTCACAAGCTAACTAGATAAGTAACAGCAGAGCAGCCTTAAGGTTCAGACAACCATCCAAATTGGTGGAGTTTGACAAGTTATTATGTGTCTGCTGAGCCGTAGTAATTCTGTGAATGTGCTTTAGGATAGGGTAAATTTGGGTTACTGTTGTATAGCTTCAACCTCTTTTATTACAGGCTAAGAGGTCTGCAGCATCCACATTAAGAATTATCTTCTGTACTTACATTGCTGGGAGAGTTATGATAAGAAGACAATGGGGATTTTGCATTGGGGCTATATATATATATTATGGCTGAGCAATGGTTATGAAATAAGCATTCTACTGTTCAAGACTAAATAATATGTCAAATTTTGCCATCAACATGCTTTGATCTTTATTTGCACAGAGAGCTGAACAGCCCAGTTTTCATCCCTAAGCAGTTCTCCTTTCCACTTACATTTCTAGTGTCTGCTCTCCTCTTTCACAACTTTGAATAACCGTGCTTAGTCAGACTTCATATCTGGTTATGTGAGGACTGACAGCAGCTGGTAAATAGCTGTGATAAAGAGGATGAGTTTATTTGCTTAGTACTAGAATAGTAGGACTTGAACCCTACAAACTTAAATTTTCTCTACTTTTTGTTTGCTTGTTTGTTTGTTTTTGTTAACAGCTTTTTCTTGTTAGGTCTCTACATTTTCAAAGTGACATTTTTTAGTGACTCGTACTATGAAAGAAATGAAAAATACATTAGACCTCTCTGAGACAACGAGATGCACAATGTGACGAAACTGAAATTTGTTTTTCTTGACATTAGAGATATAATGAAGCTATTTTATAGCTCTGTGATTTTATTTAGTTTTTGCATGTAGTACTCATCAATAAACATATAGTACAAGTAATTTCCATTAAAAACAGCAATATTAAAGTTTTAGTCTCTCACAGCATGACTGCAGGAGATTCCAATGAGGTCAAAACATAGTAGACAGCTAACTGATTCCCTCAGGTAGCATTAACAGACAGGAAACCATACTGCCCACATGCATGACAGTTTTCCACTAATTTTCCATTAACTCTTCTGTCAGTTTGCTGAAGTTTTCTCTACTTGTTGAAAGAAGCCAAATAAATATTATAGAAAAGAAGAACTGGTTAGAGGTGAGAGAATAACACTCTGTGAGTTTCCTTCAGATTTGGGAAGTTTCTCTTTAATTTTTTTGCCAGTTTCCCAGCCTACCACAAGATGAACTTATACCTGCCTCAGTGCTGTGTGCAGTGTTGTAATGTGTTGCAGGACCAGGAGAAAAAGCTTTTGTGACATACTGAAAAACTCTTCTGGTGTTCTATCTTGTCTTAAATCAGTAGATTGCAAATATTGCTAGAGGAATGAGGTCAGTGTGGGATCAGTTTAGAGAATGGGAGCTACTGATGTAAATACCAAGCATCAAAATGAGAATGAGAATAGGTAGGGATGTCTGAAAATACCCAAAGGGCAATTTTTGAATATACACTTCAGTTATGTTTAAAATACACTTCTGAACTCTAGTCACTTGGTGATGCTCTTGAGTTGAATTTCAGCTTTGGAACAGATAATTGGCAGAAGAGAATGTATTACTTAATTGTTCTTCCATTTTCACTCCTTTCTCTCAGCTGAACTCTGAATTTAGTGGGGTCCCATCATATGCTCCTGAGCTCTCTCCTGGGTCTCTTCTTCACAGACTCAATAAGCAAAGCTAGAGTCACTGTGAATTCTGTGCCAGAAATTATCAGTCGAGGTGGTGAGAGGCATCTCACTATTGCCAAGCATCTAAAAGTATTCACAGAAAATCAGTTGTTCAGGCTCTCTTCATTGTTACTAGAGAGACAAAGGTCCTTCCAGAGAGCACTTTATCTCAACTCGCCATATGCTGGTTCTGTTTTGACCACGGAAGAAGTCTAATGAGTATTATGTAGTAGATTCCCATTTTTTTGGAGTGCTCCTTTCTAAGATTCTTTTCTGAGATTTTTTGGGCTTGTGAGCTCTGTACAGCAGTCACAGCACAGCATATCTGAGACCTATCTGAGATATAGCAGAGAGCGTCATGCTACAGACACCATCATGAGGCATGTGATCAAATGTTCAGAGATTCCTGCAGTACCTCAATTGTAACAGGAATCCAGGGACCTAGAGCATAACTTGAAACAATGATAAAAATAGCTGCATCACCTCTGCCCTGGTACTTCCAAGATTTCTTTTCACGTCTGATTCCCATGGACGCACTGGAGAGCTGAATCTTCTGAAACTGCAGTTGCTAAAGCCTTGCCAGGGAGGTGGTACAGTCAGCATCCCTTCCGGTGTTTAAGAGGCATCTGGATCTGGTGCTGGGTGATATGATTTAGTGGCTTAGTGATTACAGTGGTACTGATGAGTGGATGGTTGGACTGGATGATCTTAAAGGTCTCGCAATCTTGATGATTCTATGATTTTCTGGTCCTGGGACTGTTCTGACGTATTGCTGCTCATCTAAAACACTTGAAAAAGGATTTTAGACTGATAAAATGATCTAGGTAATTCTGACTTGTGTACAAGGCCAGAAAACCTAGTCACATTTTATTTTTCATCATATGTATTTTTTCTGTAGCACCTATTTAGTCACATTTTATTTTCCATCATACATATTTTTCTTTAGCATCTATTCCTTCAGATGGGTATGATCTTTAATATATTGACTCCTTGAATGAAAATGTTACTGTAAAGCATAAATATTTACACATGCACTTTATGTTCTGTGTTTTAACAGTGTGTAACAAAGGAAGCTACCTTTTTAATGCCAAAAATTATGCCTTAAATAACTGGTGTTTAAAAGAAAATAGCAGCAAGTTATACAGCTGATGATTTTATATTTATGAGAACTCAGTGGGAAGTGGGTGACTTTAAAACCAGACTCAAATATGGCTATATTTTTATTGGCAATGTCCTGTCTTTGCAAAGTGTATGCTTGAAAGCTAGGACTTAGGTATTATTTGTTTCTTGGGACTCACAGCTGGACTAATCACACAGCTTAGAATTTGAAGATGTTGTATCAGTACCAGTTTTCCTTAAATTCTGGGTATGCTGGCCATTTGTCTAGGCAAAATTTTTCAAAGTTTCTTCTTGGTTGACAACAATTTTCATATGATACAAAAGACCCCATCTGGACTGACCGCTGCATTTATGTAGCTGTGAGATCTCAAGTAAATACTATTTAAAAGTTTCATTATCTGCTGTGAGCAATGGAAATACCAACAAGGAAAGGCAATTAATGCCAAACACTATTTTCACACTGTCATTTGTACAGAGATGTGGTGGAAGTAGGGTGCAGTAGTAAAGTTGAAAAAGCTACTGAAGTATTGAAGAACTGCTGACCCTGAATCACCTGTATCCAAGGAATTTTGCTCTTGAGATAGCACAAGGGTGCTCTCAAGGCATCTTGTAAGCCAAACAGCCTCCAGTTGGTGGCTGAGCCATCACATACCATCAAGCTCAGTAAGGCTGACATGAACTTGAACTTTTTTATTTTTTTTCCTCCCAGTCTGTTGTGCTTTGAGATTGATGTTGCCAGCAGATTTGGCATGGCAGCATTTTCTGATCCCAGTGCCCAGAGCATCCCCTATGCTCATGTAGAACTGATTGTCTTGTTGCTGCAACTAAAGGGGCACAGCAGTTTTAACCCTAGAAACAAAGAACGAAAGGAGGATTCCAACTAGAGATGTTTCTAAGCTTTCGAAACCAAAAAGCTGGGGGTTTTTTGGGTCAGAGTCCTTGTCTCATGTGCTCCATCAATGGAAAGAAACAGCTATCTTTTGAATCAGTGTATTAATCTCCAGCAGATTTCTCAAGCACTATAAAAGAGTCTGATACACTGAGTGAGATATCTGTGTTGAAAATTTTAAGAAATACTTATTACTATTTTGTCTCAAACTGGTTTTTCCCCTTTCTGTTTATTTTTCAAGAAAAAAAGAACCACATCAGTAGTCATCAGCCTGATATGTGTAAAATATTCTGCTTATTTCTGAATGACCGCAGGAAAAATTCTAAAGTTGTATATTTACTGGAAATTGTATGAATTACATGAATTATTAGTCATACAACCCTCTTATTTTTATAGAACAAGGAGGAACATATGTTTCCTATTTGACATAAAATAGTCATCTTATAGAGAGACAGAAAACACTGACTTGCATACATCATAAGAAATAGTAATCCAGAACAATTTTAAAGTAAATTGCCACAGCCTATGCCAGTCGCTGAAGATGTTTTCCACTGCTTCCTCCACATGTTTGTTTTCTTTTCATACAAAACCACACTTTGAAAAAAGAGGGATTTTATATCAGGATTTGATTGTTAGCTGAATGCAAGTGGTGTTTTTCAAACAACATGTTTGAATATTCAGTATTAGCCATTTCTGCTAGACTGGGAACCCTTAAGATTTAAGTGGTTGCTCTTTCAGCAGTTCACAGGATTCACCATTTCAAATGTATCTTATGGTGAAAACAATGACTTTACTAACCTTAGAATATAAGATTACTTATAGATCTTACATTGTTTCTATAAACATGCATCTTTTTGTTGTATTTTAAACTATATCTATGTGATATTTCAATATAATTCAACCAGTGTATCTAGGTAGGGTAGAGCTGCTTGAAAGATGTTTGAATGATACTTCTTAGGTAGGACTTTCTTTAACTTGAGTTGTTACCGGTGAATACCATGAAAAGTTCTGCAATTGAAACTCACCATGTGCCTGAGAGCATTGTCCAGACACTTCTTGAACACAGAAAGACACTGAGGCTAAGGCTAAACTGTGTTGCTCACGGTACTTCATAGCTCCTTGCAGCAGGTAGATATCTCTTGATCCAACCAAGTGGACCAAGTGTCCTAAATGGTCCAACCCCCTTTAGGACAAGATCTGCTTGGACCATATTGCTCCATCATCTTGTTTTTCATTGGAGTTGTTGTCTTAGTAGGGGATTATGGATGACTGGTGGCCAGGATTGTAAGGCATTGAGGTATGCTGAATATATTAGGATTGGAGCCAAGACAACACAATTCTCTGCTTGAATCAACACAACTGCATTTGAGCTTTGGGCTGGTATTTAATAATTGCTAATGACAGATCTAAACAACTTGGAATATACAGTGTAGTCACCATAATGTGTAGTTTAGTGGCAAGACAGGAACCAACAGTACCTCTGTCAGCAGCTATTGGTGCAGAAGATCAGATATAGTCTGTAGGTACCTATGCTTCAGTTGGCAGCTCTTTTGTTCATATGCTGGGGTGTCTTAGATCCAGCTGAGCCTCACAGAACCTCATAGCTGCTGGACATTTAGGATGACCTGGGAAAGTGGCATGAGACACTGGCTCAAAACCACAGATACTTGAAAGGAATTAAAGTGATCAAGGAAGGAGATCTAATCTGAATACTTCAGCCAACCTGGCAGTATTCCCCTATGTTATACTGGGTCACTTTGCCCTCACAATGGAGCATCAGCATACAGTGGCCTGTCCGCACTAATGTGGACTCAGAGATAGTTCTGTGAGACTCACCGAGTCTTTTACAATTACTGTATGGATGACTCTGAACCTAGATTTGCATAATTAGTGGGTCATTTTAACCATTGCTTTCTTTTCTGTAGAACTGCTGCCTAGATGCACTTCTGTGCAGTTGATTCTGCCAAGTCAAGTGCATAACAATATTCTTACTGAGGTGCACTGTAGTTTTTTTGAGGTCAGCTCTTAATTTTGTGAAGGTCAATCAGAATTTCCATTCTGCCCATCACAAACTTTACTTCAGCTCTTCCCTATTCCAGCATCACCTGCAGTTTCATCATGGAGATCACAAGGGCAACAACTGTAACTCAAGAAGAGATTCCTCTGGAATTTCTCCAGATTTCCAGTTTGGCATTTAATCTCTGATAAGTAGTCTCTAGGCACATTTATATGTGATAATTAAGCATGCCAGGGAATGATCTTGGGATCAAGAATCTCCATAATTTATGCTCTTTATGAACTGTTAGAAGAGTCATGTTTGTAATTTTGGTCCAAGTCAACTAAGTGATGTTTGAGCGTGTATGGGATTGATTGACCAGAGATCACACAGGATGAGCAACAGGCACCTTAAATGTGGTTACCATGTTATGGAAAAGAAGAAAGTTGAACAATGTAGACATATGATGTCCTGTTCTAGAAAATGAACCTAAGCATAGTTTAGTTCACTTGTAGATTTGGACTGTCTGGGTCTCAGTTCTTGATAGTGGATGCAGCATTTATTTACAATTTGTGCGTTATTTATTTATTTCCAAGTTATTTGTGAAAATGTGCATGTAGACATGAGAAGGCATAGAGAAAATCATTTTATCATTTGTCAAAACCTGTGCTGAACATTTTGAGACAGTATTATGCAGACTTTCTTTTTTAGGGAGTGATGTGACTAACTTGGTAATGGAGTTGGCAGAGACAATGTTGGCTAAGTGCTTGGACCAAGAACTTTGATGTAATAAAGCTGCACTTTCAAAGCCTTTTCTGCAGTGTTTTTCACAGTCTGGAGATCCAGCGATTACTGTTCCATTATAGCAGTCCCTGTGGGTATTGCATGCTGATCCCCACCAAGCTGCCTAAGTGCATTAACTTCCGAGAACATATAATTTAACAAATACCACTTGTTTTTTTCTTCCATTCTGGATGAGATTTATTAATTAGTCTTGCATGGATTTAGAAATTTCATGTATTTCATGTTTGTTTCTGGTAGGAATGTGAGTGTTCCTTTTGGTTTTAATGGAAGTAAAAAAACCCACTTTAATTGCTGCTGTATCAGTTTTATTTCTACTGAAACCTTTTGTTTTCACATGGATTCTAGTATAAACCATTCTGAATAATGCAATTACTGGTAAAATCACTACATAATTTTATCTTTGTCAGAGGCACAGTGTGCCCACTGAGACATGAGGTTCTTGTACGTAGAACATGTTTAATGGTAGTCTGACTTTCCCTAAATTTTCTGACCTGATATTCTGGAATACCATATTTTGGTTAGAATTAGAACTGATACTATTATTACAAATTACTAATATTATTATAGGTGGTATTTTTGTTACAATATTATCACATTTTCTAGCAAAGTCCAGCAATTCCTCCTAGGCATTGAATACTTAAACATTGTCATGATACTGATGCTTCCACTCTACAAGTATAGTGTTTAGCAATTTACCCACTGTTGTTATTAATATATAGTAGAAAAGGTACATATTTTATCAGAAAGTTGATCTAAGATATTTAAGAGACTGATCAATCTCTCAAGATATAATTCATTTGAGACTGGAACACATAAATTTAGATCTATACATATAGGTGTTAGGAAGTTCCTTTTATGCAGTCAATGATGCTTGGAGACTGGTCCCCAAAATCTTAATTTGATTGCCTTAATTTAAGGTGTCTATCATTGCCTGTGATGCCCCAGGATGTAGAAGACAACCACACAACACATCCACAAACACCCCTATAGAAGACCTGGGTCCTTCTAAAGTGGCAGATTAAGGTGAAGCAGAATACCCTACATGATTTTACACATAAGGCACTGACTTTTTAATTTCAGGCAAACGAATCTCACCCTTAACACTTATTTCAGGACACGATGAATCCCCCTTCAGGCTCCACTAACTGGGTTGATAAGAATGCTGTTGTCTGTGGGAAGCTTACACAGCTGGCTCACTCGGCCATGGCTTGCATGTGGACATCTGAATTTAGGTATTTGACTTGGGAGCCAAGTCTCACTGTGGTACAGGAACTGAGAATTTGCAATATGAAATCCTTGTAGTATCCTTGAGCTGTTGTCCTACTTGCTTGTTATGTATCTACTTAATTCTTTCAAATTTGCTGTATATGTGGTATGTGTTTCTATGTAATGGTTTTAAAGTTTTTTTTTTTCACTAGACATTCCCTTGTCTGTTTTACATCCTCATGTCACTTTCAAGCTATCTGTCGTTACAAGTACATCACTTGTATTTTCATGTATTTCTACCACAGAACCACAGACAAACTTGGAAAAGCTACACTGTTGAGGGACTAGACTGGAGCACATAGTCATCCACCCATGAGATCTCCTGGTAACACAATGTAGTTGTATTGCTTTGTAAAGTATTTACAAAATCTTGTTCAGGGTAACTGTCCTAACCAATCATGTCCTGTCATATCAGTGAAATTTGTCTCAGGTTGCTTTGATTTCTTCCTGAAAAGATCCTTCTCTCTTCACTGACAGATAAAATCCAATTGGACTGGCTGTATGTACTTGGCCAAGGTCATGCCTCTATGAGACAAAGTCACTTTTCATGCTGACTGCAAGTGTCAGTTTGCTTAGCTGATATTCTTAGTCAAACTAATATCCTGCCAGTAGCCTGCAGTATTTTAGAAATTTATTAACAGCTGAAGGGAAAACTTGATCAGTACTGGTGTTTACAAATTCTAAATAGAGGTAGGATGTTCAAGAATATTCAGTGCTGACCCAATCATTTTACTACTGTGGAGAATGTCAAGACTGCCAAGACTCCTACTAGGGGGGCATATAGCTTAGTTTGCAAAACATAAAAGAATTGTAGTATTTCTTTGC
This sequence comes from Xenops minutus, assembly GCA_035221455.1. NCBI lineage: Eukaryota > Metazoa > Chordata > Aves > Passeriformes > Furnariidae > Xenops > Xenops minutus. The sequence continues at coordinate 85,740,876 of JAWWEE010000105.1, read as the reverse complement.
TAAATTGGTGGATATATGGCAAGAAATAATAAAAGAATGAATGCAAATTCTTTCATTATCACAAGCTAGATAATATTGGCACCTAGATGTTATTTATGGGGGAATCAGCACTTAAATAAGCAGACAGACTGAATCAGAAGGAAGCTGGTGTCCCATCACTTCTGAATACAAAATCCAAATTTAAAGTCATGTTGTGTTCCCATAAAAGATCTGTAAAATACCTGTTATAAAACTATTTAAAAATCAGGTTATAAACCATTGTTATATAAGGTTTAAAAGGTTGCTAAAGTTGTGCTTGAAAAACAGAGGGATGTAAACAGGTCTCATTGTATTTCATGGTAGCTTTGGTACTATTAAAGTGCAATAAGCTTCATTATTGCACTTTAAAAACTGTTTGCATCAGGCTGCTGTGTACACATGTGTGAGTTCAAAACATGTGCATGTGATAGCCAGGGCAAAATAAAGCATGCTTGGGTTACCTTGGACACTGTTTCCATTTCACAGTTATAATCAAATGAAAGTACATAGAAGTTTAATTTACAAAGCACCATTAAACTGTAAAACACTGCAGTGCTAGGACACAAGCTGTGTAACAAACCACATGGGAAAGTGATGATTACAATATTGCATTTTTCCTTGTGGGCTTGTGGGCTTTCCTTGTTGGGTTCACATGACGTGCACTACCAAAGTATGTCTGTTTTCCTTTCCTTTCCTCTATTCAGAAGAACAAAAGTCCTATTGCTGCTTTCCTCTGCATTAGCCATGGTGTTTTATTTGCTCTGTGGACATGCTATCAGTCCTGTCATTTAGTTCTGTTTCAGCACAATGTTCACGGGTGTCCCCATCATGACAAACAGGACTTCCCTCCATCCCCTGCTGTGTAGTGTGCTGGCTGGGAAAGGTGACACAGCAGAACTCAATGGGTTCATTATGTGTGACAGCTAAAAGCACTTCCATACATGAGTTATTAATAGATGATAACTGGTAAAGGCTGGACTGTGTAACAGGGTAGTTTACTTGGTCTCTTGTAAACAATATCCTATTTCTTAAGGAAAGGATTGAAACCACGCAAATTGGCACCATTTCAGCAGTTTTGGTCAACTCGTAAAGTTGACTGCTTCCAGGAGTAGTGCAAGCAGCACCTTCAATTTTTCAGCATTTACCCCAGACTGCTAGAACTATAAAGAAAGGCTATGAATGGTTTTATTATGAACCACTGAGCTGATGCCAGGTAAAGATAAACTAGATCTCTCCTCCACCAAAGACCCTAAGGGTTTGCTTTGGGATCTGGTAATTTTGACCCCTTGCAGACTCAGCAATGGGCAAACTGATATGTCTCCAGTAAAGGGTGAGAAAGTAGAAGGTCATATAAAATTAAATACTTCACCACACAATTTGCTCATTTGGCAAAATGAATTAAGCTCTTTTGGGGTTATTGGAAGTACTTACTGGAGAGGATCACAGAAGGGAGCTCTGAGTTTAGTTGAGGTCAAAATCAGGAGCAACAGAGAAGGGAGCTGAAGAAAGGGAAGCCTTGTGGTGTTAGTGAGAGCTCGAGCATAAGGAGCATTCCTTCTGTGGGGCTGTGTTGAAAGGGAAGCTAATGGCTGCATAGGAATGAAAGAGGCCACCACTTGTGTGGCAAAAGACAGGGCTCTCGCAGCTTGTTTAAATCATAGTGAGACACACGAACACCTGCCTCAGCAGGGAAAGGTCTGTGAGTGTTTCTTTTCTTATCAAAAAAGTATCCTGACTCTTTTGGGATACAGCCTGTAATGATGAACTTGCTCCTATACATAGGAATTGGAGGGGGCTCATTCCCTTCTGGGCACCACTTCAGCTCCCCTAAAGCCTGGCCCATGAGTTGCTTTTTTGCAGAGCTTGTAGACCCATGCTACATCAAAAGATATTTTCGTGGCAGCCCTGTCCCTGTTGTTAGACAAACTATTACTCCTGGGAAAAAAAAAAAAAAGTCAGTTCAGGCTGACATAAACCCATGCCCTAATATATTTTGACTGTAGAAAAGTCACTTGAGTTGTGCTCTACTTATGCCATGTCTCCTAGATTTGCTGTGTAGAAAACAGTTGTTCTCCCCTCTAAACTAAGTATCCCCAAGTTCTTAAGTTCGGTTTTCTTAAAATAGTTTTGTTTTGGGTTTTTTGGTAGACTTTTGCAGATATTCTCTGCATTTTTTACGCTTGCTTGAATGAAATGCCCTAACTTGCACTGTATTGTGACTAGAAAAAAATGTATTTAGGTATAGTTATTTTTAGCTAGCAACAAAAGTGGGAAAAGACCACTTTTTGTGTTTTCTGTAAGGGTTTCCCTGAAATAAGGTTTAACAGGTTTCTTTTTGTCACTGTTTCATATTACATTCTCTCTTCTAGACAATAAAAATTAGTTTACATCTTGGAGACTATAGTTGAGTAATCATAAAATAAAATGTATGATGTCAAGATTAAAATAAACAAGCTGAAGGCAATCTGGCAATATGATAAAGGACTACTTTGATTGTGAGAAATGGCCAAACAGATAAAAGGGAAAACCCAAGTATGGGTAAACACAGATGAAAGCCCTAGGAATGGAGTTTTTGTTAACTTTTTCACTACACTAAGCCTTCATGATGACATAGATATTTTTTCAATGATGTTTTCCAGAAAACAAAAAAGAAAAGTATTTGTAAATAATTGGCTGATCAAATGACCACTGAAGAATTATAATTTCCTAGTTACTCCATATGAATCATAACAGAATCCAGGTTAAGTGGTGTAATTAACTTTTTATTGTTACTTTTCCCTTCTGAAATCACTAAACTTCAGTCCAGAAAAAAAATACAAATAATAAGATTTATGTATCCCAGCTCCTCTTTTGAGGAGTATCTATCCATGTCTAGATGGTTCTTGGCTAAATAGGCTTCCTATCAACTTTTGTGAATGATAAAGCTTTTGCATAATTCCATGTGAGTGAGAGTGCTCCGTAGTCTGGAGGAGCAGTTCACTATCATCCCAGTCTTCTTCTTTGGCCGTGTGTTGTACCTGATCTCTTGTATTTGTTAGCTGGAGACCACCTCTATTTAACGAGAGAGCCCTCTTCTTCACACTTCCATGTATCCCTCTGTCTTCTCTTATATTTCAGTGGACATTCCACTGCTGAGCACTGACTGGCTGGACTCTCCTGACAGAGGACTTTTTTTCAGTCAGATGGAAACATGAAAATCCAGAGAGGAAGGGAATTCTTTTTCTTTGACACTGAGCATCTCCTGCTGCAGATAGCATATCATAGATGGGCAGTCCTGGTGGAGCTCACAGAATATCTATCCCCCACACTGTAAACCACAAGACAGCTTCACAATATCCTCCAGCATTGTTAGCATTGGATAACTGAAGCCAAAGGTGAGACAAATAACTCTAAACTGTTCTGCCTGTGAGTTCTGAGTCTGGCTACATGTCCAAGCTCACATCACTGCACCCTCCATAAACTCCTGTTTTCCACTGAAAGGGAGCTTGGCTGTGTAGACAGAAAAGGCTCTGTAGAAGGTTGCAACTGCTTGCGCTGCCCAGAGGCTGGAAAGATCTGGAGCCTAGACCATGACTGTGCTTATTATAAATGTAGCTTATGCTACAAGCTTATATTGAATATCTTGATTTATCCAGTCAGTGTGTTTGCTGTAATTCTTAAAAACGTCATCAGCCAAAAATCACAAGAGGAATTATATCACTAGGGCTTCTGCTGAGATCAGGGATTATGGTTATAGCAGATCTGTAGTCTATTTTGATTTTTGCCCTTACATCAGATAAATGACTGCTATTACTGCTGTGGTTGTTGTTTACTCAGCAAATGAACTTCATCCCAACTGTCTTTATTGCACTTCATAATTTATTTGCTCAATGTTATTTATAGTGTGACTAAGCTGGCCAAGGCTTTATCATGTTTGCATTGAGAACGCTTTGAAGAAAAACAGATTGATTGGTGTGTGCCCAATATATAGGGAATGTTCTGCTTTGGAAAGCCACTACAAACTTGATACATATACATAGGAAACATAACACTTCCCAAAACTGATGAACTTGTAAATCTGCAGTTTCTAACCTACACTTTTTATTTTATCAAAATAAACCTTTTAATCACAGCTTCTATCTGTTTTGCAGAATTTTTTTGTTACTGTCAGATGAGTTAGTGTATTCTTATGGCTGAGCAAGCTCCCAGGTTCAGGATGACTCCACCCTTCTTCAATATAACTCTGCACCTGTGTGTCCTTTTTGTCCTCTCTCAGCACATATCTGGATGATACAAACCTTCTGGCAAATTCTATGCAACAAGTGAGGCAGGATCGATTTCTTCAAGTTCTGCTCTTTTACAAGTCAATGTCCACATGCAGTGACTTTTCCAGTCTGATGTCATTTGGAAGAAGAATTGGTCTGTACAAGTCAGGAAGGGGGGTCTGCACTCTTAGATCCAGTTACAGCAATAAGTAGTACCAAGTTTTGCTCCATTTATATCGAAAAGCAGCTGTCTTCCATCCACCAAATAAGTCTTCATTGTCTGAAATGACCATGCAGTCTAGAAAAAATGCTTAAAGTTGGCATTTTCAAGGTTCAAACAAAATTTTATACTGGTGTTAGTATAGATGGTTTTGGGCCTAATTAAGGTCACAGATCCCTCTGTTAGACTGGAGAATGTTTGTCAAGTAACGCAGTTTGAGTCTAGGAGCGTCTGTGCTATTTGACTTTTCTCTCATTGAACTCTCATTATGCTGTAATCATAAACAGAGAGCAAATTGGAGCTGATTAGGGAACATGACCTGCAGGAGAAAAACATACAATAAAATACAGCAATTACTGGAAAATGTGAAAGCATTTTATGTGGAACCTTTTGGATGAATTTGGTGGCCGTTTGGAGAGCTGAGCCAGTGTTGGAGCCAGAGGACAGGGGCATGTACGCATACCAGATTAATCATGAGTCAAAACACATGAAGAAATAAAAACGGATGGGGTGTACATACTGTGGAGCTGCATAATTATGGGCCTTGCTGGTCTGGGCAACCTATTTAGCTGAATGCTATCCCATTGCCACCTCTGTGACTTCTGTTGACCTTTTTCATAAGGACAATGTTTTTAATATTCTCTATGCTTCATTGTTATTTAATACTATACTTGAGTCTGATATTACTTGTTTGGAGAAAAATGCACCTCCCACTGTATTTAATATGTTTATTTAATGTTTATTCAATTAATTTAAAGAATAACTGCTGTAGGAGCACATGGCAGGAAAATCTGATTTTTTAAAAATAGAACATGAACTTTAGAATAACTGTGTATCCACATTATTGATGCAGTTTATTTTGCATGCAAAATCAAATGATAGAAACTGTGTTTTACCTAAACAGTTTTCCCTCTGTCTTATAGTATTTTTTTGTGTTTAGATACATAAACATCATGACCTGGAAAAGGTTGCTATGAGAAATTGACAGATTTGTCTTCCTAGTAGAAGTTATTCACTGGGCTTGTCTTATGGACTAAATCATAGAAAGATTTAGGTTGGAAAAGACCTTTAAGATCATCAAGTCCAGCTTTAAAGCTAACCCTACCAGGTCCACCACTAAACTATATTCCAAAGCACCACATCTACATGTCTTTTAAATATCGCCAGGGCTGGTGGCTCAACAGCTCAACCAGTTCCCCAGGCTTGTTCTAGTGTTCCAGTGCTTGAGAACTCTTCCAGTGAAGATTTTTTTTCTAGTATGCAATCTAAACCTCCCCTGGCACAGCTTGAGGCCATTTTCTCTGGTCCTGTCATTTTGTTACCTGGAAGAAGAGGCCAAAGCCCATCTGTCTACAGCCTCCTTTCAAGCAGTTGTAGAGAGCAATAAGGTCTCTCCTGAGCCTCCTTTGCTCCAGCCTAAACACCCCCAGCTTCCTCTGCTGCTCCTCATAGGATTTATCCTCCAGATCCTTCACCAGCTCCATTGCTCCCCTTCTGTGGACACTCTCCAGCACCTCAATGTCTTTCTTGCCATGAGGGGCCCAAAACTGAACACATTATTCAAGGTGCAGCCTCACCAGTGCCAAGTACAGGGCAACGATCACTGCCCTGATCCTGGTGGCCACATAATTTTGATACAGACCTGGATGCCATTTGCCTTCTTGGCCCTGTGGGCACACTGCTGGCTCATACACAAACAATGTGTGTATGGCTTTCTGCAGCAAAAGACTGTTAGTGCTCTATTTCACTTTCCTTGCTCTTTTCAATATGGTATAATATTATAATAATTGAAAAATAATCCTGTATATTTTGGATTATAGTTCATAAATCACCTTTCAACTGTTATGCAAACACTTCCTTACAAGGATATATAATTCTCGGATTAACGTCTGTCCAATATTATTTTAGCTTGTATCATCACTACAAAACAGTTACAGCAGAAATTAAATTTCAATTATCATTCCTCGTACAAAAAGATGATCTTTGGTACATTTATGTAAGACCTGCTAAAACAATCCATATGCTGACTATAAACAGCTTGATTGCTCAGTACTAAGACTTTGTTTCTTCAAAAGGTCCCTGTTTTTCCTGCTAATGTATGCTGTTTTCCACAGCTCAAATAACTGGTAGACAGTGGATGTTTGCAAGCAGAAACACCTGCTGTACAGGGGCTGGCAGAGACTCAGGTGTTACTGATTTGTATGGACAGTTCAGCACATCCTTTAAAAAAATACATGGCAGCAGAGGAATGCTTGGTGTCTGGCACCTCAGTGGAGATGCAAACTGTCCTGGAGTTGTTGGCTCGAGTCCCCGCAAGATCAGTTTTAGCTGTCATTTCCAGACAGACACAAACAGCACTTGCACAAACACAAAATCTTCAATGTCACCATCCTGTTCCCTTCTCTGGCTGATGAGGAAGAAGGTCTGTTAGTATTAAATATGCATATATATATCTACAGTGTGGGTACCCCAGCAGCTGGGCTTAGCCTGCTCTCCTGGGGTGGACTTGGGAGGAGCTGGGTCTGGGTGTTGAGTTCCTTCCTCTACCATTTCTCCTCTATGCTCCTTTCCATGTCTGCGGAAGTGACGTTTTCCTTGCATAAGCTGACATGTAGCGTAGAATTAAAGATTATCTACTTTGAAAAACTGACAGCAAAGGAGTGAACCAGTGTTTGAAGAAGTTGATAGCAATTCAGAGTTAACAGCTGCTCTAGCGTACTTACAGGCAATCTGCAGCAATTGCTAAATGTTAACAGCTAGCATGCAGGCTACAAAGGTAGTGCCTCCTCTGCATGATGAAATAAAAGTGCCCAACAAGTTGTATTTGTTTTTGCCTTTGCAAGCCTTATGCTTGTATTTTTCAGCAGAGAAATTATATGAGTTCTGAATGTCCACTTGTCAATTTGCTTCAGAACACCTCTGTTCGAAAGGAAATTCGGAATTCAAAATACTGAGGAAAAAAATTATCATAAAATGGAATAAATTGAAAGCTTTTACTCAGCGATTCTAGCAAAAAAAACCAAAACAAACTCCACAAAACAGAAGCTTGGCAAATTACATCTGCAGATTTGACCTTTATGTCTTCCCGTTTCCTATTCTGAATGTTGAAGATATGATTTTAAATAATAATAAAAATAATACCCGTAGTAACAACATAGAGTATGGTCTCTGATTAAATAGCCATGCTCATGCAGAATGGGTGGCTGTCTGAATCCTTTTCCAGCAGACTGAATCACAGAATCATAAAATGGCCTGGGTTGAAAGGGACCTTAAAGATGTAAGCAATATTTCCACTGATTCCTTCCCCTCATAAGGCTTTGTGTTTCTCACAGTGGTGATGGACTTAGAGTTGTGTGGAGGCACAAAAATAACAGGAATTCCACTGGATTTCACAGATTCTTTTTCTCTTGCCTCCAATGGACGTGTGAGACATGAAAGTTTAATGTATACAGCTGATGTTTGACTAAATAAGATGACCTTCCAGGACCTCTAAGCTTTTGGGCTCGAGAACATGCTCATGAGCAGTGGAAGGTCACTGCTGACACTGAGCAGCTGGGGCTGTTTTGAAAGTTTGTGGTCTGGGAGCAGTAAGATAAACAGCAGCACATCAGAGTACTACCAAAAATAAACAGAGGATGTTATTCCTAACTTTTGAACAATGAAGAAAAAGTACCATCACGGTGACCATGGACCTTATTAGCTATAGTTTGAAAAAAATGTCCAGAAGGCCCTGAATTGTGGGAACCTGGTTTTGGTCTGGAGGAAAAGAATAATATCGTTCCTAGTGGTTAGGTTATTTGTTTCATGATTTTTGCAAAAATAGTGATTGGTTTTCACTTAAATCAGCTTCCTTTATGTACAGCTGATACCCCAAGTTCAGTTCATGGGGATGACTGTGTATTCCAGCTAATTATGCTTAAAGATTTGTTATGACTAAGTTCAAAGGTGAATTCCGTAATTTTCCACTTTTTGTTTATAGCTCCATACAAAAATGGCATCCACAGAATGCTATTTCAGAGCTGAATATGAAACTAATGGTCCTGAACCAGACTCACATAATTTGCCATGTATTTGGCTCCTCTTCTCTCTTTTGTTTTTTTTTTTAGAAAAACAAATGATGATAACATCTATTAGTTATTAGAATTTACTGTAATAGAAGTTTTCCAAAGTGTTGTAAGCAGAAGTATATAAAATTATGCCAAAAGGCTATGAATAATAGATCTGAAGAAAATCCTGGAAGTCCATGGGTTCCACTATCAGACTGCATTAGGTAGAACTCATTTGGTAAATTTATTATGTTTTAGGGAGTATTTGCCTTTTTTTTTTTCTTTGTGTGATTTTTGCTCTGAGGAATGAGAAATTCACATACTATATATATTAGCTATTGGATGCATGAAGGAATGGGAAGGAAGACAGCTTGATCTGTTAGTGATCTTATTTCAAAAGTGTTTGTTAAGTATTCAAGCATCATACAAAATCCATACACATGCATATATGTATGTATACATTAAGACATGTAATTTTGATACTACACATTCTTGAAATAGGGCTATATTTTGCCATTTACTATATTTGAATGCAATTTTAAGCCTAGAATTCTGACTGTTTTGTGCATTCTTCAGTAAGATCCATCTCATATTAATCAATTTGAATCAGGCAAAACCATGTCAAAGAAGTTAACATTTTGCACCAGTGAATGCAAGTCTGATTCCGGCAAGGTGTCCTTTCTACTAAGTTTCCTAAGTTTTTCATATACTGAAACTGAATGGATCATAGAAAAGAATAAACAGATATATTTGAGAAATTTGTAAAACTGCAGGACAAATAACCAACAAAACATTATTTGAAAAATGTTTTCCTGACTTAGATATGTTTTTTGAACAGAAATCAAAATCCAATTGATATAATTGGATTTATATCCTTATGCATTCAAAGCTACCTACCATTGTTTCTTGACAGGAGCATTTTATAGATGTGTGTTTCTATGTATGTGTCACAGGAAAACAGTATCCTTTTCTTCCACAACAGACATCCAAAAGATGTCTGTAAACACTAAAGTACTTTGCCTTGTCTGAACATTAATGAGAGAATAGATGCTTTTCCACAATTCATCTTCACAAGCTGCTTCAAGCAGAAGATTAGGGCATAAAATACACATGTAGTAGTGGTGTTCAAGTTGTCTCTGCATGGTGGTTTAACCTTCCAACTGGGCAATAGCAAGCTCATGAGGAACCCACATAAACAGCAAAGCATCTCCTATGCTCTTTGCAGTTTCTCTGTTCACTTTGAGTCTGTGGTTCAGTGATTAAGCTGGTGTCATTCAGGAATTTGCTTCTGGGGTGGGTAAAGGAGGAGGGTGCACTACCCCTTACAGTGACAGCATGACTGTAGATGTTCTTAAGCCAACTGTGAAATCATCCCCTAGGGTACTACAGTACACAGGAGAGGGTGTGCAGGGGACTTCAGAATGAATAGGGAGCCCAACTGGTTGCTAGTAATGCAGACACAACGTCATCTTCAGACCAGGAGAGTTTTGTGTAGGTATTGTAATTTCCATCTCCCCTCTTGCATATCAAAATTACTGAAGATTATTATATTGACTCCAGATGACTGTGAGATAGAAATGATTTACAGCTCTGTTCCACTGAGTGAAAAGGAGTTACATCAGTTTCAGTCAAAGTTGTAGTCATTTTTTTATTTGTCCTTGTTAAGTGTCAGCTTGTTTTACTCTCAATATGTTGAGCAATATATTTGCTCAATATATTATGAATATGATTGACTAGATATTTCTGATATGAAATAGCCTCTGGAAAGAATACACTGGTTAGTTTCCATAACGCATTTCATATTGCTGTTCTCTTAGTAGCTCTCAGAAGAGAAACCATCACTTAAGCCCTTTGTCCAATCTGGCTATAAATCAGTGGATGCTACACTGCAGAAAATATTCCTTCATTGGCAGGCACTTCAATGGGGTGACCTCATCGTTTTTTCCATCTCTAGTATAGAGGTGTCTAAGATTTATTACAATCTTAATATAAATTCAAGACTATGGATATGTTTTTATGACTTATTTTCATGACAATGACAAAAAAAGGCCAACAAAAGTAGGAGATATCTTTATAGTCTCGGGATATTAAAACATGTCTATCCAAGTTTATGGTAAAATTTAAGTGGGAAGTATCTGAAAATTACTATTTCTCTGTTCTTTTCTAGTACATAAAACTAATTGATTCTATTACAAGGTTTTTTCCAATTCAATACATGACTTAAAAAGAAAGTTGCAGTTTCAGAATTATTTTAAAATTATGTCATTTGCTAATCTTTCTGAATCAGATGGCAGATAACCACATCCCATATTATGACAAAGGGTTAGAGTAGGAGCCAGATCTAATGAGGAGTACAGACCTTAATAAGACTGCTTGTCTTCTTTGTTCAGAGAAATAGTCTGTTTCTTACCTAATAGTTCTCTTATCCCAAGATTTTTAAATTTCAGTAAGAATGCCTTTTTCGTCCTGAAAATTTCCAACATTTTACTTAAAGGTGCCAACCCTCCAGCTAACTGTCCCTGGAATCCAGAAAAATACAGGATCAAATATGGTATCTTGAATGACTGGACAAAGTAAACCCAAAAAGACTTTTGGAAATGCTCGTGCTAGGGTAACAGTAGCTATTACTGAAAGGTTACTGAGATGCTTAGAGAAACGCTCAGGAGCAACAGAAAACCTATATGTGAGTGGAGCACCTCAGATAGGGAAAGGAGATCCAAAGGACAATCCTTAGGAGTGGGAATGAAGGCTGGGCAGGACCGCAGAGTAAAGGGTTATACCAGATAATGGAGCAAAACGGCAGAGTCTGGAAGCCAACAGGACACAATAGGATTTACAATACCATCTATATTCCACAGATCCTCATAAGATGAGAAGATGAAACTTAGCATTGCCATGTAAAGCCCAGGGGTTTTTTCAGCACTAATTTGTGAAAGAAGGCATGAACTGTGGACAAACAAGGGACTGCTGTGTCCTTGGCTCAGCTTTGGTCCTACTGTACATACAAGTCATGTGCTGAATGGGAATCAGGACTGATCAATCTGGCCTTCCTGGAATTCAGACCTTTTCAGTGATCAGACCACTGAAACCATCCAGGCTACTGTCTACAGGAGACTGAACCAGTTCCTGAGGCCTTAACTTCTGCCCCTTCTGACTTAATCACATTTTCTATTGGTTTTGCCATGCAACAAGGAAATAGTTTTAACTGTTTCTTTGCCATATCCTTTCTCAAAGGTGAGATCTTGGGCACATTCTTGTTTGCATTTTTCAGCAGATGCAACAATTACACAGTGGCAGCAATGATCATAGTGCTTGTTTGTGTTTGGATTCTGCAGCTGTGGTCAGCCCTTCAGCCTTCTGTTAGTGACAGTCAATAGATGACCAAGATTCACTCTCCAGCTATGTCACAAAAGCCATCCCAGACTTCCAAAACAGTGACAAATTGCATCAAGCATACCACACACCTAAAATTTTGTAGAATATGTGTTTCTTTGTCTCTTGCTCTGTGAGGGTGTTCTACGTGTTAACTATTCATAGCACAAACAGGCAGGAATGCTCAAGATGAATGTGCAATGTGACTTGCAGACATGATGTCTCTAGGGAAACACCAGTACCTAAATCTTTCACCTTTATTTCTTGGGGGGAAATGTCTGATTGCAGCAAGTTGGGTGGTGATTCCCCAAGAGCTCTCCCAAGCACAGTTTGAGAGCTGTGCATTGATTAGAAGCCCTCACCCCTGCTGAGACTCTCAGGTTTGCTCAGGTACATGGCAGACAACTGAGAATACTATGAGGAATATCATGTCACTGGGGCAAATTGGCACAGTTGCCATGTCACCGTGGTTGGCAAAAAGGAATTTGAGTCTGGGAGGAGACTGTTGGCAGGAGCAATCTGGGAAGAAGGCAGGAATTGGACAGACAGGATCATTATCCACAATCAAAGAGGGAAAAATGGGGGACCTTGACTGTCTGATGATCCAGATGGCTAGAGAGGGTCAGAGAGAAGTGGAAACAGGAGAGGCAAAAAGGGTGTTACCAACATATCTATATACATATAATATGTATACAATACTGCTAAAGAAAAAAAAAAAAGCTTTATTTTGTTGTTATATAAATAGCCAAAAATAAATAGATTAACTATAGGAAAAGTGTTTTCCTCACATTCATCCCTGTACTTTCCATCATCATTCAAATGCCTGCATCCCTTGAAGACTTCAGAGCTGGCTGCCCATTCATGAATGCCTCATTAGCTATTTATCATAAGCATAAGTGTTGGACAAATGTTTTTCTTGGACTATGCAGTTGTTGCTTCCATTACATTATTTCCTCACTGTTGGCTGCTTTTCTGTGACTTTTTGCTGGCATTAATATTTTTCAGGTCACAGTGTTCCATGGCTTAACTTCTCCAGATCAGTTATTAGGAAGGTAAATAGATAGGATCACTGGCATGGAAGATAGAAGAAACACTTTGTTATTTGCAGGAATGCAGTTATAGAGAAAAAAGTCTCATAGATTCATAGCATAGGAGCTCAGGAGAGACCAGGATATTTAGTTTGTTTCACCAGACAGCCCTTGGATTTTTGGAATGCCTTATAAAAAAGCAAGATCTTAATCCCTCCTGTTTATAAGTACATGATCTTTCAATGCTTATTATGATGAGAAGTGTCTTGGAAACGTCTATGTAAGGACACATCTATAACACTTGTGGGACCTCAAGACTAAGAAATTTGATTAGTGAACAAATGAAAGAGTGGTTGTTAGGCATGCTTAGATGAGTTCTGACAGGTCTTTACCTTGTTTAAAAGAGGAAAGGAATTGCTTGATTTGGTTATTTTCCAAAATCACCTTCTTGGAGTTTCACATTGGAAGAGGAAGAGCATCAACTCCACAAACTGAAAGTTCAGTTGTAGTTCACAGCTGATTGGTCCAATCACAAAAATGGTTTTTCAGGTGTGTAAATGTGCTGCAGTTCTGTAGGATCTCCACTCTAAAGGTAATGGTTGAAACACAAGCCTGTGCTCATACACTGAAGATTGAATCAGTCTTTTGATGTTTTGCTGCTGCTGCCAGGTTTCTTTTGTTTGTGTATAATTTCCTGTCAAGACTGGGAGAACTGTGTCTCTTTGAAGATATGGAGTATGGAAGGTGTTCAGCTGCAGAGCTGGAGGCACTCAGAGAGAGATCTGTTGCAGCTGCACTTCCAAATCCTGCCTCTTTTCTATGAGGCTGCAGGTTAACTGGTTTGCTCTGACTGATATATTTAGCATGTCTCTGTCTGTACTTGCATATTGATCATAATATAGAATCGATGGAGTATCTCTGGATTTAAGGTTTTCCTATTTTCCCTTTCCTCCCCAGATCTCCAGGCTGAAAGTGGAACAAGTTATTTCATTAGAGGAAAAATCTGTGTTTCCTCTCTATGCTGCACTTGAAATACAGCTGACAGCAGTGCCAACGGTTACATTGTAATTACATTGCTAGTGATTTTACTGTATTTATTATTTATTGCAGAAGAGACGTTTTATTACAATATGTTCCCAAGCAAAGAATTTTTTCAGTAATGTTATTGACTATTTAAGGTCTTGGCCTTGATACCATGTCTCTGAATTCTACCTTCACAGTACCCATTGGTAAGTCCTTTTGGAAGACATTTTTAAGAATGCTTAGGCTTAGGTCATAAGCTTTCATCCACTAGAAAGATGGCTTATGAAGTAATAACAGCAACTTTCAATGCTACCAAATGACTAGTCATCAAAATGCATACCGCTGTATTTTTACAAAGCCTCTGCTCGTAGTAGAGTACCCATGCTTTTGAACATGGGTACTAAACTGTGTCATTTAAAGAGTGTTCTCTCAGGTTACAATAGGAAGAAGAAAGTACTTTTCTGTGCTGATAATTGAACTTGATCTCACGAGGTATCTACATGAAGTAAGTGATGCCAAAAACTGATTTGGTCTCATGTTCTGATATGCTGGACACTTCCCATGCACTCTAGCAACTTTTAACTGAGATTAAGTGATACTTGTGGACCCCAGAAGTGGCATGGACTGAGCTGAGGTGCATAAATTAAAAAAGATGCTAAGTGAAGTGTCTGTTAGATTTATATCTGGTACTGCAGACTGGTTAAATGATTAAGGGCCTTGAAGTTTGGATTCATATATGAAATGTTTTATATATTAATGTAATAAATGTATAACAAAGAATTGCTGTAAGAGTCCTGTAACTCCAGAGTTCTAAGAATGGTCTTTCTTTTTTTTTTGTGGAAGCCCAGCAGCTTCCACACTCTCCATATAGAACCAAAGGAGCCCCTGTAACATCTAATGAATTTGAAGCCCTAGCATGGATATCCAGCTATGCCCCTGATGGTGTATTTTATGGCAGAGAACTAATATAAAGCAGATGATGACCTGGAGCTCCTTAGGACAGCAGTTTTATGGACAGCCTGGGTAAATATTGTAAGCAGTGCACTGAAATGCAACACTTGGAGAGTAGGTGGGGAATGGGAGTTTTAATTCTGATAGATAAAAGACATATTTTAAGTTTTTACTTGAGTTTTATAAGTGGGTTCTCAAGGATTACAGCCTTAACAAGGTTCTTAATGCAAATAGCACTGCAACCATTACATCTGCATTTCATCAGTCTTGACCCTGTGAATCTGAGGGCTTGAAAGAGTGGTGAGAACCAACAATTTGCTGCCTAACTTACAAATATAAAATCTTCCAGGTCAGAAAGAGGAGGGGTGGAGGAAAGGCTAGGCTGTTACACAGAGAAGACAGAGAAGCTCACTGATATGGACAGGGGATTTTTTTGTTGGATGGAAAAGGAAACTGATTCTGAGCTGTTCCATTCAAGTAGCTGTGGCAGCCATTAACCTGGCTTGCAGTGGTGTACAAGGGGCCCATGGGGAAGTTAAACTTTCTAGTAAACAATTGATTCAAATCAGCATATAAAAGTCATGTTATGAGACAGCAAGCCAATAAGGTGAATGCATGTACCCTGAACTTTGGTTGGCTATTATAGAAATGCCATTGCTGTTGGACAAATGAACTATCTTTTGTTGATTTAACCGAGGGCTAGTCTGCTAAATTGGAGCTGCCCTAAGAAAGGCAGAGGTAGGGGTCTTGACAAGAAATGTATATGTGGTTGTTTCTGGTGAGATTTTCTGGAGGAGGCTGATGAAATTTGCCTGTGCTCATGTGAGAAGATATTCCTATTAGGAGGAGAACTTTGTCCTCATATGGTTGTTGCTCAGGTAAGTACCTTTGTGAGATCTCAATTCAGATGTGAATGAAGCTGGACTGACACATGGTTTTTATGTATAAGGTATCAGGATTGTTAAATCTGTTTCAAGTAGTAAATTATGTACATTTAACAAAATGCCCAAGCCAAGAGCTCATCTATTTCATTTTATGTGTTCCACTGTGCCTTTAAAATTTCATAAATACTTGAAGTAAAGGAATAATCACCTGAATTATAACTGAGGAAGGGAAGTGCATTAGATGAATCTTGGTCTGTGTGATCTGAAAGTGTCCTTGTTTTATTTAATGTAATTTATGCGTGGGAAAGTTATGATGCTAATTTAAATTGGACTAACTTTATTGACAATAGAAAGAGAGGCAGACAACTCTTAAAAGTTAGTTCATCCAGTTTTAATATCCTAAGATGTCTGTTTTTTGCAACAGTATTTTGCAGATTTCAAGACAGCTAGAAAGTTTTCCTTTAAACTTATTTTCTTTAAACCAAATAGCTCAATTTCTTTCAAGCTTTGCTCATAGCATATATTTTCTAAAGTCTGTCTTTTCTATTCTATGGTCAGAAGAAAAAAAATGAGTACAGTATTTCAGTTGAGGACCACACTGAAACTGAGAAGTGAAGGTTTACTTCATGTCTGTTACCATGGACTCTAGCTCACATATCCCATAATATTGTTCAGCCTTTTTGAAGCAGCATGAAAACTTTATGTTTAGATTGTACCTGTTTAGACTGCTGTTAAACCAGTTGTCCCCAGTCAGCTACTCATTGCTACAAAAATGTTGAAACTTGCATTTGGTGTTATTATATTGTATGTTACCTTTTTTTTCTCCCCTCAACATCTTATCCAATGTACTGAGAGAATGTTAAATTCTTTTTCTGCCCTTCAATGATCTCTTAGATGTTGATGTTCTTATTTACAGTTTTTCCCATCATTAAGATAAAGATACTGACCAAGGCTGGAATGAAAATATAATTCCACTCAATATGTGTTGCCATTTTGATACCGAATGCTTCAAATCTTCTGTCTGAATGCTTGTTTCAAATAATTTTTGCACTATCCCATAATTGTTTCATCTAGACCACATTCTCTTTTTCAATTTCCAAGCCTCTTCCCTTATTTCACTTCAGAAACGCAATGCCAAAACTCCCACTAAAGCTGAAATACATGTTACACATGCATTTTAATATTCCCAGTGTCACTTAGAGAAAAGTCTTAGTGTCTGAAAGACAGAAGAGCCATGGTATTTATATAAATAATAAATGAAGACAATCTGCTAAAATGACAGTGAATAATACTACTTAAAGTGATCTCTGCATGACCTTTATTTAATCACGTTAACATAGTGGCCATCGGATTATGTTTAAATATGGCTGTGAATGTTGTTTCTGGAAAACACTTTCCCATGGCTACTATTTTTGGCTGTGCATTTTCACGAGCTCTTTTTACTGAAGAGAGGTGCTCTCCCTGTACAGACATTTCCTCACACTCACTCTTCTATTTCTCTTTTTTTGTGACACTCCCAAATCCATCTGACTTAGGGAGCTATATAAAAATTAATTTTCCTCTCTTTTCCTCCTGTGAAAAGGAAAAAGGAAAACACTAAAAAATTAGACCACCTGGTTAGCCCCTGCAAGCCTGCTCTTTTAAAGGATTTATTTTTAAGTCAGTGAAAGGAGAAGATATATGATGCTTGGCATATGTAGAGACAATGGAAAAACTTTTCCATAAGAGTAGGTTTCTTGTACTTCAGTACATTCTTCCTTTTCATCAATTTGAAGGACAATGCAATCAATTAGGAAAATAATGGAATAAACATTCCACAATGGTTGCCAAAATATTCCTGCAAAAAAACTAGAGTTCATGCAAATGAAATGTCTTGCATGGAAGTAACTAGTCATCAGGTATTCATTCTTAAAATACCTTTGGAGTTCTAAAGAACTTACATATACAAGTGTTCTGCAAATCAATCTTTGAGAGTTGAGCAGAGCATGCAATTTTTTGAAAGAACATGGAATTTTTCTAAATGGGAACTATTAAACTTAAGCTATACTATTAAACTATAAACCCCTATAAAAACCTCCTTGACTTTAGAAAGTGTTAGACATTGCCAGTCCTAAGGAAGGGGAGTTGAAAAATATGTGCAACTTTGCTCTACGTCTTTTGTGTCATCACAGGGAGTATGAAAGAGCGGGCACACCACTGGGAGCTGAGGAAAATTAGCAGTATATACAGCACAGTTTAGCCTGTTCATGTAACCTCCATGCAAAATCAAGGTAGGATGGTGTTTCTTAAACATGGGTTTCTAAATTGGAAGCTAGGTTCAAAGTTGTGTACAATGAGCAAACTCTGGTTTTATACTTGCACATTAGCTAATGCAGAGGTTTTTTATTTAGCTCAAATGAAGTGGCTTTTTCTGATGTTGTTATGCACGTGAAGTTAAAAACTAGAATCCAAGAGTTTATTTCTAGATTATTTTTGAAATAGATGATACTATTCTACACTGTAAGAGAAATAGTGTGATTTTTTGGTTTTGCTTTTAAGAATTTAAAATTTATTTTTCAGCTTGGTTGAATCAGGATGAGACATAAAATTCGTTTCTTCCTGTTACAGAGAAGATTTTAGTGTTTGAGAGAAAAATTTTCTGTATTCACTTTCTTTGAAGGAAGAGGAAAAGCTGAGAGTGGATATTCATTAATATTTCTTAATTTTAGTGTCAAATGCAAATTGAATGTCTGCTTGCTGTAAAAGTTTTTTCAGCCATATTTTAATGCTAATTGTGCTTTTGTATTCTCTTCCAGTCACTGTTTTTCAGAGCTGATATCGCACTCCTGGGGTTTTGTTATATTTTTTGGAAGGTAAACATAAATTTTTATTTCATATAAAATTTAGACTACTTTTTAGTTGCTATCTAAAGTGAAGTGTTTCTTATTACTGCTGTCCAGCAATGACCTCTGACATAAACTACATGACTCCAAGGCAAAGCTTAAGCTTACTTTTTCAGGGATTTTGAGGAAAATGTTGTGAGGCAGAAGTAATATAAGCCTCAAGCTACTGAAACAGAGAGAAAGCAATACTACCTCATCCTTCAAGTCAGAAATTTTCCTGAGAGGAGGAGGAGATTGTGGAAGCCAAAAATGTGGGGAGCGAATGTCATTTCGGTTCTTAACAAGCCTCTCTGAGTCCCTGGAAAACAAATGAAGTTGAATTTGGGTGCCAACATATTGTTATGTCCTGGTTCCACTTTATAGTTCTACCTTTATCATCTACCTTTATAGTCAACTAGTGTGACTTTCAGACTTAGGTGTTTTTGTTTGTTTGTTTGTTTGTTTGTTTGTTTTAAATTTTCAGGTGTTTTGCTTTCTCTTTTCCAACTTGACTTTTAAATTATCCATAAAAAACAGCATATGTAAACCTCAGGTTTTTCGCATGTGCAAGTAAAGACATAAGCATCCACCAGATTATATTCACAGAAAGATGCCTGCAGCTTTGCACAGTACTGTATATTGTGCTATTAATAAAGAAGAGTTTGTGTTAATCCTCATAAAGGCATAGAGATCTGAAGGTAGCAAAATGTCATTTTCAATAAATAAATACTTGTCAAATCTTCACTTACTAAGCAATTTGATCAAAAATACTGTGTGTTCTCTGGAGCTGAAAGATGCCCTCAACACCATATCACATAAAAGACATTCCAAGAAGAAAATTTAAAACTTGAACTTAATGTATAACATAAACAATATAGAATTTTGCTTTTAGGTTTTTGGCACTTATCAACTTGAAATGACACCTGAAAGTAGAATAAATTCATTCTCTACTGTCAATTTTCAGCACTTCTTAAAAACTTCTTCAGACACTCTGGATTATTTGAATCAATTTCTTAAACTTCTATTCTACTTTGAACCTAGTGCTCTTTGTGTTGTGGTCTAGTTTTAGTAACACGTTTTACTGTGTTCTCAGTTTAATTTTGTTAGTGATAATAGGCTGTAAAGAGTGTATAATGAGAATAAGAGAAGGAATTGGCAAAGCCCGGTTTGAGAAGGTGAAAAAAGAAAATTGTCACCTTCAGGATAGGAAGTAATGATTTTGTTCCAAAAGCATATTTATCAAGAGATAATGTAAAAGTTGAAAACTGAGATGTGTGCAAGTTACAAATGTTTACAATCCCTGTAGATGCTTTACCTAACAAAGTGAAACAACAAAGAGACTAACTTTCTAATTCCTTCTCCAGTAAAAAGCTTATTATCACTCACAGACATTTCAAAAAGTGGGCAAAGTCAGGTCCCATTCTGAATAAGCATAGACATTCAGAGGTTGCAATGCAATAGCAAAACTAAATAGGAGGTTTAGGATTTCATTTTACTTTAAAATGTTCAGTTTCATTCAATTGCAGTCTAAAAAGAATCTTGAGAGACTTACAAGAGAAAGGGTGTGCTTTCACAGGAAATTGAACAAAATATAGAGACAAGTCTTTGTTCATGTGAAAACCCCTACTGATGTGATATGATAGTGCAAACAAAATGATAAAATACTGCACAATGATACAATGCTTGTAAGAAGTGTAGGATGTTTGAAAACAGCAGGTCAGTCATTTAGGGCTCCTATTCAAGGATCAGAATAAAACCGTACGACCAACTGGAAAAGAGCAAACCAAAAAGATTCATTGAGGCAATAGAAGAGATATACTCTATCAGGATGAAGAAATTCAAGAAAAAAAAAGAAAAAAGAAAGATCTAGTGGGGTAAATTAGGATAGCATAAAAGCAAATTAGATGTTGGTGTATTTTTAAATGCATTGGCTGCAAGAAGCCTGTCAGAAGTCTGAGGTATAAAACAGGTGTCAAGGTCAACCATGGTGGAAAAGTTGAACATGTTCTTTGTGTTGGTGATATCTATAGAGCACATAAAGAAAGTTATCTTCCACCCTGAAGTCTTTAAAAACTTGAGAATTGGATCAAACTCAAGTGTCAATAGAAGTATTTTTAAAAAACTAGAAATAAATAATGAAAACTCTGTTCAGAATGGAATGACAGTCAAGTATGTCATTAAAATGAGAAAAACCCCTTCTAAACTAGCTGATATTGTGGAGGATACAGCTAAACGAAGGTTTGCCTCATACTGACCTTTTTTCAGACTCTCTCTGGGGATCTCCTATTAACCTCTATCAGATACAGGGTACTGGGACAGATGAAACTGTAGCGTTAAGTGACAACAGTTGCGACATTCTCCTGTATTTTCCTCAGGAAACACAGGCACTTGTTACTGATACTTTGTTGTTTAACTTTTTCCCACATTATTAATCTTACTTAATTGCTACAATGACAAAACAAAACAAAAAAAATTGCCTGTGCTACAGCAGATCTCAGAAAACAGTAAGCTTGTCAGTTGTTGCAGTAGCCCTTGTGGTTTTTATGGTATTTTATATATAACTAGAAGGCAAACAGAAAGAAATAAAGGAAAAGGAAAGTAAAGTTGACTCTGTAAGTAAGCAATACACATTGGTGTATAGCTATTTGTAAGCTGGCCTTATGAGTTTTCTAATTGTGCAAGACCAAGGACAAAGCTTCTAATTTACTAATTAATAAAAAATGGAACACTTGGAACATAGATGTAAGAACCCTAACTTGACTTTTTATCATTGTATGAAATGCAAAGTTTTTGTGTTATAAAATGAGAAAGGAAGCTTTGACTCCTATCAGGAAAAGATAATTGTTACAAATGTAGGTGAAATTCATTATTTACTCCTGCAAGACAATTTACTGAATGCCTCAACTTGGTGGGTTTTTTTTTCATAGTTCAGTGGTAGCTCAGCCTATCTCATATTATTGACATGCATAAATACCCTGAAACGTTTTCTGGTAGGCTAAAAGGTTTTAGATGAGGAAGAACTGTCCTTGTGTTTATGAGCTGAACACTTTTCCTGTCTCTGCTTTGATGCCTTTATTGTGGTGAATGGTTAAGACTGCTGTTTGACCATAAGAAATGGTGATTAATAATGACCCTTTGCTATCAAAGACCCACACACATAATTAAGAGCAACAATACCCAAGTTGAGGAGTGCTTGAATGAGTAATGCATATTTGGTAACTCTTGCATTCCCCACAAACCTGAGAATGCTTTAGTTGAATGCCCCCAAGTTAAAACCTCCTTGTATGAAACTAGCCTGTGGCATTAAATGAGAACTTTTTTTGGCCAAGGAAGCAACCCAGTTATTGCCAATAATTGTTGGATACAAGATAAAAAGCGCTAACAGTAACTTGAAATCTAAGTAAGTAAATTTGTGATATTTGTTGAAAAATCTGTCTGAACCTTGCTTCAAAAATGTTAAATCATTTTGCTCATCTCAATTTTCCTGTTGTGCATGAACATACACTAACTGTCGCAGTGTAGGAGTGAGTCTTTGAAATTGCCTGGTAAATGGCACAGTGACCATTAATGTAAGTTATGAAACCACAGATATCAGGGACCAGTGCCCAGTAAAAATCCTCTATTTTTTCTAGTAATTGTTGGTAAGTGCAAGAGCTCTAAAGAAGCATGACATTCTTACTGTCTACAGCAGGGTGATTCCAGCCAGCATCAGCAAGAGAAAGCCTTCAGTGTGTGCCTCCCATCAGCCTGCTGCTCATGTGTCCTTAGCATGAAGTCTCTCAACATTTTGTATGTCTGTGTTGAACAGCAATTTTGTACCTTGGTAAGTGTGAAAAAAGGAAAGTACATTAACCTATTAGGATAAGGTTACTGTGCTTTACAACAAGACCACTAAACTTTTACTGGTGGAAAGAAGGGAGGGTGTCTGCCATTTTTGTGTAACTGGAAAACAGTATTTTAAAGCGCAGCAGCAATGTACACTCAGAGAGCAACTTCTTTGACACTTCTGTAAGATTGGGCAAAAAGTGTTCATGGCATGAATCTGTACCAGACTTCCATCTCAGTAGTCCATGAAGACTGAGATGTCATCTGAACAGGAGAAAGAAACAGATAAGAAAGTTATAAGAAATAGGGATAATTATCAACACGTTTCAAAAATATTTTTCAAAATAGAAAAAAAGTGAGAGGATTCAGTATGTTCAGCAAGTTACCTTATTGGGAGAAATGACAGATTTTGTAATTAATATTTTTGTTGTCACAGAAGGACAAAATTCTTGGAGAACTTTGAAGGTGTCTTAGAAGTATTTATATGTACTATATTAAACACAGATAAAGATTGTTCTAATAGATTATTCATAATTTCCATTATGATTAAAATTTTTTGAGGAAAGGATGTCACCATGCAAGCTTACATACAAATTTGTTTACAACTTCAAGTACAGTAAAGAAGTATGCTACTATCAGCTGTGGCTATATAGCTTTGTTTTAGAACTAAAGCATCTGATGCAACTCAAAACCGAATTTTTAAAAAATATGCTAGAGCTGTTGAAGAAAAAGAAACTGCAACTAATCATTTCAAGTTTCTTAAGCAAATAGAGTTACATCAATAATGGTAGAGGAAATTCCTTCTTTGAAGGAAGATCACCTTGTAACTCTTGTGTGACAAAGATGTTCAGCAATAAATATAAGAAAACTAACAAGATGAGATGGCGAAGGGTGTAGAGGGAAAACTACATGGGGAGCAGCTGACATCACCTGGCTTGTTCAGTTCAGGAGAAGAGGAGACTGAGGGAAGACCTCATTGGAGTCTATATCTTCCTCATGAGTATAAGAGCAGGCACCAATCTTCTCTCTGGTGACCACTGATAGGACCTGAGAGTGCCATGAAGTTGTGTCAGAGGAGGCTTAGGTTAGATATTAGAAAAGCTTCTTCACGCAGAGGGTCGTTTGGTACTGGAACAGGCTTCCCAGGGAAGTGGTCACAATCCTGACAGAGTTCAAGAAGTGTTTGGACAACGGTCTCAGGCACATGGTGTAACTCTTGGGATTGTTCTGTGCGTGGCCAGGAGTTGGACCTTGATGATCCTCATGGGTCCCTTCCAACTCAGGATATTCAGTGATTCTATGGACAATTCCATTAAGTTCTCTAAACTGTGAGTATAAAGTTCTTCAAGTGGCCATGTGACTAATAAATGACAAGATGTTGTCCTAAGGTCCACTGGGTTGTCTGTGCCTTATCTAATTGGGCATGACACAAGCTGACAGCTTATGGATGCTACCATGATTTGAAAAACAGTATGAGTCCATCCTTGGTTTAAGAAAAAGAGCATTTAGATGACCATGGTTAAAGGTCTGGGTTTTTTTCAGGGAGCTGGTTACAAGTGGAGCTCTTTGGAGTCTCTTTTGGAAGAGATTTAAGAATCAAGACCCTAAGTAGTCTTGTTTTAATTCAGTGTTGGGTCTGCTTTGAGAGGGACTTTGGACTCAAAGATTTTATGAGGCCTTCTGAGTTATGCAGAAGAGGACATTCTACTGTGGGTCCTGAAAGGTTGTGACAGCTTAGTCCTTAGTCTTGGGGAGATAGAGAGTGTAAGATACATCCTGTTTATATAGTCTGGCTAGATCAGGCTAGTCTTATCTTAACATGTGGCTTTTATGGGCCTCATTCTTTGCTGTCTAAGCCATATTTTTAATATAATGAACTAATGTTATTTATAACAAGAAACTAGCTAAAACAAGCAACATTAAAATTTTTCACTTGATTAGAGGAAATCCCAGAATGGAGAACCAATTAATTCAGTATGCATCAACCTCATGGCTAATTATTGCTAGCATTTTTATCCCTGCTTCGAGGTTAGGATTATATCACTGAAACTTACTTTGGATGAATCATTCAGATGAGGTGTGCTTACATGTACCTTTCTTTTTTGCTCATACCTTTTATTTAAAGAGTATTGTATCTACCTTATTCACTTTAAGATATGTATGAATGTGATTGTCTTGATATCTCACTGTCCCTTACAGATTTTAATTTTCCAACAAGAAAGGTGGTAAAAGTCATCATGCTAAAGAGGACAAACAGAAGAACATGGGTAGATTACATGGTCATAGTCTCATATCAAGACCAAATAAAAAATGTTAACCTCTGCAAATCCAGAACTGACATGATGTCAGTGAGAACCAGCTGATAGTCTAACTAACATCCTGTTTCTGATAATGAGTCATATCAGTTGCTTCAAAAGAATATATGGAAAACTGAAAAAAGATTTATAGGTGTAGAAGAAAACTTTCATCCTAATCTCTAGTAGTTACAGATTTCTTTAGCCTTCTAAAGTGTTTTCTGGACATTGATAGCCATGGTAACTTTTAATTTATATAAGTGTCTTATGACTCTTTCATGTCTGAGAACAGGAATATTAATGAGGGAATCTTGAAGATAAATGGAAAACCTTGACTCTCCACAGTCTTATGGAAAATAACTTTTAATTTACAGACATTTCCCAGTACACACTAATTTTAAGATGACTTATATAAAACACTCTGCAGTTTAAAGAATTACAGCTATTTACAACTTTATCTTTTTAGTTTATGCATTTCTCTCCCATGTAAATAATCAGAATCAGGTGAGATCAGAACACAGGTACATACACGTATGCATGCACATTTCCCTAAACACTAAATTTGCTGATCTTCTGTAGAAATTGAAAAACATCTGCTAGGTATTTTCTGCTCAAAGAGAAATGAATGGTGGGTGTTTTAATCTTTGCTTTTCAGTCACTGAATAATGTTCATTCTACATAGCGTTATAACATGAAACCATGCTCTTTCTTTTGTGTGATTGTTATATTGCTTTAATATCTGATATATAAAATACTATAGCAATTAATCACAATCCTCAAATTACTTCCTTCATTGCATTGAGCTGTTGAGACAAAGATTAATATAATCTAACCATCAGGGATGGTATTAAGAAAATAGAATCAAAGAGATAGCCTCCTGAGAGATTTGAGATATTGTTCAGATTGGAGAAACCTGCCTCAGAATACCTTCAAGTCTAATGATTATACCATTTGCATCTTCCTTTTCTAAGGATATTGTGACATCTCTAGCTCTGGGCAACAGCTTCTGGGAAAGGTGAGGCCAACACAATTACACTTTTGACGGATGCCTGTTAATTCCTGACCATAAGTTACCAGCATGCATCTGCACTGGCATGCACAATGTCTTATTTTGCTTCCCTGAGGGCTTACTCTTTTCCATCATGATGAGCAGTTCTGACAAGTGTGTACTGAGATAGCAGTACCTTGCAAGTGGTACTGAACTGGAAACTCCCTGAGAAGAATCAGTGTCAGAACTAGTCATAATAATGGAAGAATTTCACTTTTGCAGATTAGCAAAAAGTAAAAAACAGTCTGCATGAGCTTCATGCCTCATCCCCCTAGTCTTTGCTGTGGGTCTCCTGAGCTGCTTTGGAGTCTGGAAAAACTGACAATCCAGCCCATGGTCCTGAGTCATGTGAAGTGGGGGCAAACATGAGATTATGAAGCCTCCCCAGTCCCTCTCCTGCCTTACCTATGGGCTGTATTCACTCCTGTCTGTTGAACAATAGAGGCTTGCTAGTTTAAATGCACAGCCAAAGCCTGCACCTCAGGGATTTTTGACTTCCTGTGAAGTCCTGATATTTTACTCTTTTTGGAGGCTGAAAGAAACTAAAATGTCTTGCAAAGATATTCACATATGTACAAAGGGGAAGCAACTAAATCTTTCAACTTATGACAGTGTATTGCACCAACACTAATATTTTGTTGTAGATAGGACAGAACTCTCTGTCAGGAGCTGAACAGCATTCAGACAGTGGTGTCTGCCAAGAGAAGGATGCAATTAGAAATGTCACTGATGAGCACTGACTTTATCATGAAATGTTTAATGATGCTCACCTTGAAATGAAAGTGGAGTCTAATAAGGAACCAAGAGCAGTAATGAGTCTCCAGCCCAGGCAAAGCATGGACTGAGTGTATGACTCAGAACATACAGAGAACCACTTAACTGGGAAGGACAGAGATTATCAAAAGATTAAAATAGGGGTTTGGGGCAAGTGAGACAGGATGCAAGATACGTGTGAAAACAATGACATATGTTTAAAAGAGAAGGAAAAGGAGGTGTTACCATATTATATAAAACCCTAAACTGGGAGGCATAGTGCACATAAGGCTGCTCAAGAAGGATCTGTACCTGGCAGAAGTATTAAGTCTTTAACAAAGGCCTGTTACCTTCCAGCTGTCAAGTTTCTTACTGTTAAATATGTGTTTCAAAAAATGAACCAAAATGGTCTTTAGGCAATTTAATTAAATTTTTCTTGTCTTCTAAGTTCTTTATCTTGATGGACCCTCTGTTCTTTGTTTCTGCTAAGCTCACCTTTTTACATCCATCCAGCAATTGCATCTTCTCTCCCAGATTAATGACGTCTGGTATCATATATAAATTAAATTTTAAGTAGAATATGAATCTTTCTGTCAAAGAAAGTCCAGGTATGGATAATGTATATTCTTAAAAAATAATTATTTGTTACATTCTATCTGATAGTCTAGGAAAATGAAAACTGCTCACTTTAAAAAGAAAACCCACACGGTGAAGGTGAATACAATACTGCCTATAAAAAGGTGCCCTATTAAATTAATATTTGAGACAATAGAAAGAAATTAAAGGGTCTATCCTTTAAGCTAATAGGTTATTTTATGGCATTTTGCTGAACTGGGCTGCATGGCTTAACAGTCAGGACCCTGAAGTACTTGCTTAGGAAGCCAAACAGTTGTCATAGTTCAAAAAGTGAATTATTATAGTTTCATTTTACCTTATGCAAAGAGAAGTTATATTTTAGGGGTCTATTAACAGTTTGGATGATACTTTCAAAGTTTTTTTATGCTTTGTTTCAGCTTTTTACCTACAGTCAATTGTAAGTAGTGAAGCTGCAGGTAATAGGGCCATTCTTATCAGTTTCTCTTGAAATACTGTAATCTACAGCACAGGACAGAGATAGCAAAACTTTTTCCTTGAGGGACTAAATACATTCTTCTTGGTTACTCTGCTAGATACACAGTAGGAAGTTCCCCTCTGCATGATGCCAGCAGGGGTTCCTGGTGCTATGCAGCATTCTGAGTAGTTCTCCTGACTAGTCCCAAAAGCCTTGCACACCAATGCCTGTTTCTTCCTGGACTCAGCATGAACATCACAGAGACTCCCATTCACCTTCATTGCTCCTTCAGTATTGACTCGGATGATGGCTTTAAACCCCACCTGTCACAAAGACATTGACTTTTTCCATAGCTCACCTTTTTACAGTCGCTGATGCAAGGTTTCTTACCAGTGTTGGTAGAATTTCATGCTTTCAAAGGTAAAGTGAATGCTTGAGGCGCCATCTTACCTGAGCCATTCATGGTGTTCAGACCAGTAAACTGCTTGGACCATCAAGTATTACAGAATCACATAACCAATTAGGTTGGAAAAGACCTCTGAGATCAAGTCCAACCTATGACTGAACACCACCATGTCAGTTAGACCATGGCACTGAGTGCCACTTCCAGTCTTTCCTTAAACAGCTCCAAGGATGGTGACTTCACCATCTCCTTGGGCAGCCCATTCCAATATCTAATCACCCATTCTATGAAGAATTTCTTCCTAATGTCCAACATAAACCTCTCCTGCGGCTTAAGACTATGCCTATTAAGTGGGCCTTAATTGATTCTAGACCACACTTTTAAACCAAAGAACTGGTTTGTAAACTTGAAGAATGTTCCAATTTCTAAGCAGGATGGATTTTGACAGGTCTCATGTAGACTAACCACTGTAATGAAAAACTGTCAACCATTATGGTGCTGTGAAACAAATCTTCTCCTGAAGAACGGAAGGTTTGCCTTTCAAAAAGGTTTTCATGTTGCATAGTCCACAGTTTTTCTTTTTTTTGTTTCTTGTTTTTCTTTTCTTTTTTTTTTTTTTTCAGGAAAATTACTTGTGTAATTGTCAAAAGTTTAATATACGAGCTATACAATAAAGACATTTTCAAAATTAATTAGCCTATAACAGAAATAAAATGTCTTTGCCATTATAGCAGTTCCCCATTGCATCCATAGTTAGACATACCTCAAAGCTTGAACAGTATTATAATTTTTTTTTTTTTTTGTGCTGAGCAAAAGTACAGCTATTTTAAAAAATATCACATAAACCACATTGCATTATTTCTCCATCTTAGTGATCTAATTTTTACTGGTTTATATTTAGGTGAACAAAACATACATTCAAAACTGCCTGGGCAAGAAAAGAGCTAATATATGTGTGGTACACTGTAAAATTATTATTCACAATTGTTGTTGTGTTTTACAAACACAGAAATGGACAGCATTAATAGCACAACAATTCAGCTTATTTATTCTTATTTTAAGAGATTATTTTAAGGGTTGTCATACATAAGCATTATAAAGAGTTAAATTAATATATGCTCATCTGAAATGACTTTATTTCTGAAATTAAATAATGCATGCCATCTCTCTTTCTGTAATTCTTTTGCAGTTGTAAAAGTAGCTAAGCGGTACTGTGAAGTTCAAAGTTTCTGTCTTTAAAAATCTCCAGTAATAACATCACATTTTAAATGTAAATTTTCAAAATGTTAAAATAGCTAGAAAATGAAAATCCTTTGCTTTTCCTTTGGTTTTGCTTGGTCTTTCGATTGCACATACATATATACAGTGAGAATTGTTGTAAAGAAGAGTTTCTGGATAAATCAGAGCTACACAGCAACTGAAATTATATCTGTACTGGTGTCTGGGACAAAGCTTATTCTCCATGCAACTCCAGAAGTGAAAAGATAGCCCTGTTAAGCTGCAGTGATCAGACATAGCTGCTCAGAAGGGCATCCACGGGGGCACCTCAAGTAGACTTTGGAATATCTTAACAATTTTTGCATTTGTTTCTCAAAGTTCTCTTGTGGTCCATTGCAAAATAACATATAGCTAAAATACAAGGCAATTACAGTGATTCACATTTTGTAAAACTGGGCTCACATGAGGTAGAATCAGATACACAGGTATTATAAATTCCTCTGACTGCACAGACATCGATACTGATTTATACTCGACACAGGTTTGATAATCTCAGTGTGTAAGAAAAAAGTTCCCTAAGATGTGATCCAAAGACTAATGAAGCTGTTGGGAAGTTTTCCATTCATTTCAGTGACTTTTGGATCAGTCTGCATAATGTTAATCTATTTTAAAAAATAAAATACAGGTAACCCTGGAAGCAAGTGCAAACACACATATATTTTTAGAAGGACATATCCCAAACATTAAACTTCAAATAAAACTTCAAACAAGAAACAGATTTAGAATCTTTAACAACTATAGGCAATGAATCCTACATATTATCACCACTCTTATGGGTTGTGCTTTGCAATCCCACTATATTTTAGCTTTTATCTTCATCGTGAAGTGCATGTAGAAACACGCACCAGTATGGTATAGTACGATAGAGTGCAGAGACAACTGTTTATAGTAAAGTCTTGGAGCTGGACAATTAATGAGATGAATTTTGATGGTGTGTCCAGCTGACTGTATTGCACTCTGACCCGTCTCCATTTTTTCTCCCACTGTTTTATAGCTGATCACCAGAGGCCTGAAGTGTCATATTTCAAAAGAATATGTATGTTTGTGAGAAGTGTGATTGACTCCATAATACAGCTTTATGTATTAACACCTACAAAACTGAGTAATCGGGGTGAATGTTTGTTGGAGGACAGAGAGAGACCATTCATTTCAGCAAAAGTACTGTTCCCTTGTGTCACAACAGGCTGCTTGGACCTCTACCATAAAATAAGACATAGATACTGACCTAATGAATAAAAATCCAGGCTGTTGGGTCTTTGAGCGTGTAGCCACAATAAACACACGAGCGCTCTTGCACAGAAATCTGTTTCTGCCATATTTGGATCCTCTTATTTGTCTCCATTTTCTGTTCTGTTGAGAGTTATTTACAGTAACACTTCTAATCAAACTATCTTGGCTATTAGCAAAAAGTAATTCTTCTTATTTATAATAAAAATGATCCCAGGATCATTTTGAAAAGTTTTTATTAATATTACAAAACATCAGAACACATGAAAAAGCATTTTTCTAACACAGCCAATCACA
Organism: Xenops minutus; assembly: GCA_035221455.1. Classification (NCBI taxonomy): domain Eukaryota; kingdom Metazoa; phylum Chordata; class Aves; order Passeriformes; family Furnariidae; genus Xenops; species Xenops minutus. The sequence continues at coordinate 85,710,053 of JAWWEE010000105.1, read as the reverse complement.
TGTGAAGAATGAAATAGCACTGCTATTCCCCAGTTTATAAAGTCATAAAAGTCATGACTTCATTATAAAAAAATAGTTAACTGAAAATGCTGGACAATTTTTCTAGTCTTTGTCCAGCATAAGAGGAGAACCAGTATGTCTAAAACTATTATAATAAAGGATTTGGGGAAAAAAAAAAAGAAACATGGATTTTAAAGGAACAGTCTGGTTTTGAGTTATTAGACATCCAGCGACAATTTGAAATACTGTAAAAGAAAATGTGACTCTGTTTGGCTTAGTGATTTTTAAGGAGGTGGGAGGAATCCATTCTCTCCTCACATTATTATTTTTACTATCACTAAATAATATCTTCTGGTTTAGAACAAACTCCCAATATATTATGGTTATTTTTATTTGAATAATTTACACTTTTAATGATTTCTTCCATTATTTTGAAATAAAGTTCTATGGAGTTAGCTTTAGAAAATAATACAGTTTAAGCTTCTACTAAAAAAAAAATGCTCTTACTGTACCAAGTAAAAAGTTCAGCTATGTTGAAGTCAATTTTGGCAACAATTACTTCTGTAAACAAATTTGTGTTTTCAAAGGACCTTTACCCTTGCACTAGAGAGCAGTACTGCTGCTGGTACTTTTGTTCCTTTACATTCTTGTTTGGTTATATTCAGGAGAGAGATTATGCTGTTGACTCAGAAAAAGAAGTGGGAAGCCCTTCCTGAGGTAAGGCACATGAAAAATAATGGAACAAGACACTATGGACATTGCTGTGGCAGTCCAGAGTAGTCTGTCACTTCACTGCAGAAACTGCTAGCTCTTCTCTTTCCACTGATGTCTTGAAGGTTGCCCATAGGCTTTTTCTCTGACTATTTCCTGCATTATTCCTGGTTTCCCCCCTTCACCCTCAATACTCATCCCTCTTTTGCTGAAAACAGAAAAAGTTGCCACACTAGTAAACCTATTGAGATATTGATCCAGAATCCAACATGTTTCACCTGAATTTTTTCATGGACATCTTGGGCTTTGGAAGAGGTTCTTGACACAATCAGAAGAACTAGCCCTCTAACCTTTGAGGCTTTCTGCTGTAGCATGAAAATATGCCTTTTTCTATTTCTTGAGCTCCCATGCCTATTGTCTTTGATGATGAATGTTTCTGTCATTAATTTCAATGGAAGAATTCCATAAAATTCAGATGTAGGGTGTAACTAGTGTTTGACAGTGCTTAATTGACATATATATTTTCATTTATTCTGAGGAAGTAGGTGGAATGGTACTAGGCAACAAGGGACCTTTTCTGTCCTGTTCAGAAAACAAAAATCATCTGCTCAGCCATAATTTTATTATGCTCATTTTGTCAGGTTTCACATGGCTCTGAGTTATTGGTAAGATTAGGTATAATTTTAGGCAAAATAAGTCATATTTCAAATTGACTTCTGTTTTCAAACTGTTTGTATTGATTTAATAATCAAAATTATCATAGTAAATTGCTGGAACCGATTTAATTTTCTTTTACTTCTTTACCAGGTTATGAGTGGCATTGCTTTCAGCTGTTAAGAACCCTTTCTATGTAATTCTTACTGTATGTCAAAGGCATTGTCATAAAAATATGACTTAGGATCATGTCTAAATAGGATCTTTACCACAGTAACATCTGTCATGATCAAGTGAATGCATAGATTATATTATCATGGAAACATATTCTGAAATATTTGATTTTTAAGCTTCAATTATTGAACATGTTTTTAAGTTTCAGTGCTATGTGAAAAGGAAAACTGTGTATGGAAGTTTTAGTCACAAAAACATTTTTCCAAAAGTTGTAAAAATGACGCTGAATTAGTAATAAATTATTCAAACCCATCTGGGGACCTGGGTTATACTGTCTGTTTCTTGGCTTTAGGTGTCTATTCTTGCTGGAGTGTGTCATAGTTTCTGTTAGAAAGTGCAAAAAACCTGACCAGATGATGTCAGCACAGACAAGGTGGCTCCTGGCAGCAGATATTAAGTAATAGCTGGCCTTAAACACTGTGAAAAGCATTTGGCTAGCTGGTGGCAGGCTGTACTGTGTGACCTCTCCTTCTAGGTGCTTTAGCTGCAGCCAGGAGAGTCCCTGGCACAGGGATGTGAGCACGAGCTTGGAAACATGTCCTTATCAGGCAGAGGCACAGAGGCAGCTCCTCACCCACTGCTGCCTCCTCTTCGATCTCTGGCAGGAACTCCCCCTGAAGGTTGCTTCCTGAGTTGGTGAACATTTTCCTCTGTAAAGAGCAAAATGTATTAAAATAGGGGTTCCCAAGGTTTTTTTTCTGGAGTGCTATGTGATAACTGGGAAGACCATCATAGAAGCCAAGCACTCTTCAACACCTTAGGGTTTCCCCATTCCCTTTCTCCTCTGTTCCAGACCCCACAAGGCTATGTATGAAGCCAAATGCCTGGTCTTTTTGTTCTCCCAGCTGCTGTGACTCTGTTGGACTACTGCTCACTCCTGGCAATGTCCATGGTGCAGACTTTGTTGTAGTTTCTTGGGGTTACCATAAAGGCATAAAATGACTGTGAGTTTGGGGCATGCACTGAAGCCTCGAGGATCTATCAGGTGAGTCAGTGCCAGTCTCTGACCACTCAGCTAAGTCCTGGCCATGAGGATTTCAGCTGTCTTTTGGGAATCTCTGCACTAGATGGGACCTGCCTTATACCCTCAGCTGGGGCTGTCATGCTGCTTAAGAGAGCACATCATGCTCCCTTATTTGTCAAAAAATGCACCTTGATACTTATGCAACAAGTATGAAGCAAAACTCCACTCTGTTTGTTGTATGAAGCAACAAACAAACCCAAGAGCTTTGCCACCTAGGTACCTGGATCTGTCTTCTGGATTTGTTGTTCGTAAGTCCCTTCAGGTATAGTCTGAACTCCTTGCTGAACACACTTGCTGCTCTTGTAAGAACTTGCTCAGCTTCCCTTGCTAATGATGTGGAATGTAAGCCTCTGTTTCCTCTTCCAAAGAGGAAACACAAATATTGATCCATATTTCAGGTCTTTGAGTTATCCTGTTTCCACTTACCTCACCTGGAACCAGGCAGCATTGACACTTTAAGATATTTGACCTCTCTCTTTGGAATTACTCAAAATCCATGTCTTTCATATGTCTGAAAAAGAATTGGTTAAAACATTTTCTTTTCCTTGCCCTTGTTCTGTACCACTCAGCACCCTTGGTAACCTGCATGCAGCTCTCAAGAGCTCCTCTACTGGTGGTGTTGATGGACTATCCTGCAACACCCATCTGTCCCTCACACGAGCCTGGTTGTGGTACAGAGGTGAAAGAATCCTTATGATACAGGAAACGATTTTCATCTTTTCCTTTGAGATGAGTTTTTCTTGCAGAAGGGTACAACTCAAATGAGCTCAGAAGCTGACAATGACTTCCCAACACACATCCAAGCACCTCCTACTGCCCTTCCATCTTCATTCATACACTCCAGTGTCTTTTCCTTTTCTCCAGTTAGCTTGGCTTGTGAAACACTGTGTGGTGTTACCCCCAGGAGGGATAAGAATGAAGAAGATGCTGAGACAAGCAGCCAACCAAGAGATAGGAGTCCCCTGACAGGGCCAGAATGTGGCAGGACTTCCTTTTAAGTCAGCCAGAAGCAAGGAGATGTAAATAATCTGACTGACAACAGCTGGGAAGTTCACAGTTGAAAGGTCCCTCATCTCTAGTGGGCAGCAGAGACTGCCTGATCGACCAGACTCAGACTGCAAGCTGGCTGCAGTGCAGTCCTCCTTAAACCTAAACTGCAGGATATAATTTTCCCTCTAGAAGAACAAAAAATTGCCCTTAATTTACTAAGCTATTTTGGAATATGAGATGTAATTGCTAGTTACTTGGATCAGTGTTGCTCCCTTATTTGAATTTTCCAGAGAATGATGTGCATGCCATCAGAAACTCATGCCTTCTCCTCGCCTCATTAACCTCCACAGAGGTTCTTGACATGTGTGGTTTGCTGTTCCTGCTACCTGGCCTGGAATAACAGCCTCTGCCCTATTGAGTCTTTATCCACCACAAAAAACTGGCTTAAACTTGGGGCTGCATTTGTGAAAATGGTAGCATTTTTCAGTTAAAACACATATATTTTCTTCCTCTGTGAAGAATGCCTTTTCGCTTCCTCAGAAGATGGGTTCTAAATAGCATTCCTATGGCAAAACCCCTAGTCCTTTTGCTAATTTAGTGTTGTCAGTTGCACAGTCATTAGCCATTTTTTATTAATATTATTCAGGGACCTTGGCAGGGCACCATATACTACAGCCTCCCTCTAGAATGGAGAATTTTATCCAGTTGCTCAGGTTATATAAAAGTGTGGTTTTGAAAAACAACCCAAACCCCAGTCTTGACTGAATGACAGGCACTATTTGATAGAGAAAAAGTATTCACGGAGTCCAGTGACTTAGAATTTGCTGTATGTCATTTGTAGTGCTATTCCTGCACTACTCTTTCCCACAGTAGTAGGCAATCCCATTTAAAATGCCCAATGTTTCTTCTTTTCAGAGGAAATTAAATTCTCTGTGCTAGACACAAGCAAACTCTGATTGTCTTCTCTTAATTTACACTGGCTTTCATAGAGTAATACTTTGTTTTGCTATTTCCCTTACAATCATAAGCAATCCTCTGTGATTGATCCAGCTTCTGTGCTTTTCTAGACAGCAGAGCAGTGCAGCTTTGTTGTGTAGTCTGATTGCTTTGCTGAATATTACAGATTTGTGATTCACTATTGTATTCCAATAACTTTTTGACCTGCATTAGCAATGAGGTAGTTTTGTTCTAGGCTAGCCTGTACTGTCACGTCCCCCACACAGATTCTTTTGTGGCTGGATGCCTGAGATGATTTTTTAAATCTCTGCAAGCTTTTCCAAGTTCTCAGTTCTATACATGTATTTTGGTACAAGAAAATAGGGCAGAATGAAATTCTAGCTTCTCTCTATTCCCTGACTCTCATGTCTAATAGGAAGTACTTAATGATCATTCTTTCTAAGGTTACTTTATAAGTCGAGCCCTTTCCCTGGATATTTTGTTCAAGAGAAGGAAAACAAATACCTCCTGGCAAAAGCCACAGACTTTTGGGACTACCTAGGGATGTACTGCACATATACAATCAGGAAGCACAATTATTATGCTACAGGATTTAAGACACACCAAACTTCGTATTTCGGTAGAATATGCTAGAGAAAGTTAAAGGAGCCAGGCCACAACTTCTCCATGAGAGTCAACTTTGAAGTACAAAAAGAACTTCTTGAATTGCTTGGGGAGTTGATAAAATAATAGTAATGGATGCACTTGGACAGAAAGACAGTTGTTAACACGTTCCTATTTTCTGGCAACAGGAGTGTGGGAGCTGAAGTCAATGCAACTTCACTCTATCTGTGTTCAGGAAAAGAACACAAAAGAATCTGATTTTTTATTGTTAAGCTGGCAGTACAGAGACTCATAGTTTCTGAGTTCTGGAAAGCCAGACATTCTTCTTAACTGAAGAATATTAAAACAAGACAGCTTGAACTCTACTTTAGGCCCAGGAGTGTAAATCTGGAATAAGTTCACTGGTTTTGATGAGGATACTTTGGATTTACACCAGTAACTGAGAATAGAACTTGGCTCTCTGTCTTATTCTTCTGGTGGTAGTGAAAAGTATGATCCAAGACGTGCAAGTGATCACAGGAGTATTCTCATACTGGTTCTGTACTTAAATTTTAGATGCAGAATTTAAGACTGTAGAACAAAATCCAGCTTATACAAGAGTACCTCTCAGCAACCTGGTAAAGAAGATCTATAAGAAGAGTAGCAATCTAATGCTTGCATGACTCATATAGCTTTCTTGTATGGGCCTGTTTTGCCTCATGACAGGAGATTCAGAAAATATTGTTGTGCATTATTTTTTTATTTATTTAAGTCTATAGGTATAACATACAAAAATAAGTTTATGCAGTAATTGCTTGGAAAAAACCTGTGCGGTGTTGCAGGAACTGAAGAAACCTAAATACTTTGTATTATAATGCCTTTACAAAAATGTTACCTATGGAGTAGATCATTATAGGCACTGGCACAGTCAGCTTTTGAACTGCAGCATTATTCCTTCTAGACCAAAATTGTTTTATTGCGGGTAACTGGTTTGCAGGTGAAAATATTACAAAAACATTAAGGCTGCCTAAGCATCATGTGCTGTTTTTTCTCCTTTTTGAGAACATGTATGGAAAGTCTTACAGACATAAAGCTAGAACCAGTTCAAGCCTTCAAAGATTATTTTTTTTTCTTTCTGATAATATTCCATATCCTGCTGTGACTTTCCAGTTGTTTAGTTGCTATAATGCAAAAACTTCCTGAGCCACCCTTCTTGGCATGAAAAATCCACAAATACTGTGCTTTAAAATGATACACAGATGGGAAAGTTTCTGACAGGCATCGGAGCCATTAAATTTGTACCGCTTTTCCTATTGTTTAGTAATCACTGAGAGGGAGTGGATCCCTCTGTGACCTGGCTAATTGCAATGAAAATTACAGAGTATTAAAAACAAATGGGAAGATGGAAAAGAAACTTGCAGTAGGATTTTGAAAGGAGTTTTCAATCTCATGGACAATCATTGTCACTTGAGTGCCCAATTGCCTCAGGCTGCATTGGAAGCCCCATCATGAAAGCTGGAAAAAACAAAACCCCATCTAAGCCATGCCTCTAAACTTTAAAAAACAAGAAACTATAGTGACAGACTAAATGGAGCATGATTTCAGACCATGTTATGCTTCTGCCACTGGCTTTAACGGGACAAGAATGTTCATGTGCTTTGGTTGTTCCTAGCTACAGAAGAGAATCAATAGAAGAGTCATTAAGCAGGATATTTTTCTCTTTATTCACTTTGATAATTCCTCTCCTTAGCTTGAAACTGCTGCCAGTGTACTTAAAATGTAATGTCTTAATCACACAATCTCTTAAATTAAGTGAGGTGGTATTTAAATTTTAAAGGGATGATACAAGAAAGTCCAAACATGCTAAAAGCTCATGAAACACAGTGTCTCCAGCTTTTCTTCCATTTCTAAATATTGAACAATTGAAACCAAGTGGAGTTCCAGTCCAGTAATGCACTTACAGTTTGCATAATACTTGAGGGACAAGAGTGGCTTTATGAAATCAATCAAATCACTTTTGAAGTTAAAATAACTAGATAATGTTTTCAGATACATTCTACTCTAGTTTAGTCCAAGACAACAAATCAACAAATACATCTTTTTTTTTTTTTTTTTTTTTTTTTTTTTTTTTTT
>JAWWEE010000105.1:85658043-85701019 GCA_035221455.1 Xenops minutus | reverse complement strand
CATTGCAGTTACAACTTCCTTGTGAGGGGAAGAGGAGGGGCAGGCACTGATCTCTTCTCTGTGGTGACCAGTGACAGACCACAAGGCAATGGCCTGAAGTTGTGTCAGGGGAAGTTTAGCCTGGATATTAGAAAGAGGTTCTTCACCCAGAGGGTGGTTGGGCACTGGAACAGGCTCCCCATGGAAGTGGTCACAGCACTAAGCCTGACAGTTGAAGAAATGTTTGGATGATACTCTCAAGCACATGGTGTGACTCTTGGGGATGGTACTGTGCAGGGTTAAGGATTGTACTTGATGATCCTTGTGGGTCCCTTCCAACTCAGCATTTTCTGTGATTCTGTGACAAATAAAACTAACTAGGGGCAAAACATTCCTAGTTGCATTTGTTAGACATGTAGTGATCTTTGTGTATGGAACTCAGAGAACTGAAAATAACCTGAACAATGTGCAATAAGGTCCTATGCAATCTGCCAATGAACAATTATACCTGGCACGAATATTCATCTCATCTGTTTTCTCACAGACATCTATAAACATGATTGTGTGTTACACCAGGACCTTGACAACTGGAGGTTAGTCCTGTCATATGCCTTCAATTCAGAAGCACTTAATTTGCAGTAATTCTAGTTTGTGTTCTTGGGTGATTGGATCACAATGATTAGAACACAGAATGGTTTAGGTTAGAAGAAGTCTTTTGAGATATTTAGTCCAACTGCCCAGTGGGCTCGACATTAGCATCATTATTTTCTTTTCAATACTTTTTTTTCATTTCAGCTCATGTCTTAATACTACCTAACAATGTGAACCCAAGCATGGTAGTGGGAGATGACCCAAAGATCCATGCAGTAAATTCTTGAGACCACAGACTCCTTCAGATATCCTGGGAAGAAAAAACATACCTAGCCTAGGTTATTACAGTATTGATTCTATATACTTTTAATTCTTATTTTTCTAGTTAATGAAATGCACAACATTTTAAAGTTTGTCTACACTCTCAAATGCAAAACCACTTAGCTCCTTTGCACCTTTCTAGTCTGGCTTGCCTTCATCTTTATATACAAGAACTGGCAGAAATATTAGAGCAGTAAAAAGAAAAAGTTATTTCCAAAGAGCATTATGGGCTTCATGGGCCTCTGCCCTAATTTGGAAACCTCTTGGCCTGGTTCACAGAATCAACTAGGTTGGAAAAGACTTCTGAGATCATCGAGTCCAACCTATGACCCAACACCATCTTGTTTTTTATGAACTAAAAATAGCAGTTAAGTGAGAGGCAGACGTCAGGCCTGTGAACTGCTGAGCAGATGCTGTACAGCAGAACTACGCAGCAGTTACTAACTTATTTTCATTTCATAGGTATCTTGGGCTTTCCTTGTCACTTGTCTTGCCAGTACTTAAACCATCTATATTAATCAGCCTGATTATAAGGAAGGAAACTCATTAGATTATTTAAGCAAGGGGATAAGACCCTGGCCCACCTCTCACTGACCTCATTGCATGAATTTTACTCCTCACATCTTGAAAAAGACAATGACTTAGGTATTGTTCTCTTCTCTAAATACAAACAGATTATGCTATTAAATTACCTCATCATTTTTATATTAGTGTGGGATTTAATTATTTACAAGGCAGAATACAAACATCAATGCTGTAACATAGCTGAGAAACATAGTGAAATATAAAAGCAGACAATGTCTTTCAGTAAATATATTTACTTTAATTCATGACTCAGGCCTAATTCTTGTCATTATTTTGTTACAATAAATTCTAAAGAAAATAAGATTATAATGATAAAACAAGATCTCTTACCAACAAATACCTAGAGCACAGATGCAAACGGTTAGACTGTCTGCCTACTCTGCCAGCTTAATAACACCTCAGCTTAATTTTTTACTATTATTTCCAAAACCATCTTTGAAGTTTGATCTGGAACAGCTCATCCCCTGAACAATGTCTTAGACTTCCCTGCCAAAAAGAAATAATTAAATTGCAAGAAAAATAAACTATTTGATTGTTCCCATGATTAATACTAATTTTTGCCTGAATCCTGCATTCAGGAGATTTCTCCTGTCATAAATCCTTTGTTGATATGCATTTGAGTTGTTTGAAGTAAGAAATTTGTCGATTGCAGCAATGCAGAAGTATTAAAAATTAAAAGTTTTTTGTCAGGAACTATCATTTCATTGAAAGCAAATTGTTTCTTGGGAAGGAACAGTATAAATTATTTTTTGATCTAGAAAAAAACAATTCTGAAACTTTTATGATATGAATTATTGGCATTTTTAAAATTAATTTTTTTCCAATGTTTGTACAGGCATAATAAAACTACAGTCATTTGTAAGTTTATGACATTTAATGGTATATAAGAAGTTAACACTAGTAAGTGGTGCTTGCTAGTGTCAACCCCATCCTTAAACGTGAGAAGACATCTCAAAGGAAGAATGAGGAACAATTAAAATCGAACTTTACATGTAATAGCCTATTGCATTGGGGTTTTTTTTTGTCAGTCAAGATAAATTGACACTATTAATGTGTGAAAATTTTACATGTCCACTTGAGGATGAAATGATTTACATGTAAAAGGGCCTGCAACTATAATGTAGAATCACTGCCTCAACCATGGATGGGTACCACAGGTGAGATAAATCCCACCTCAACAGGAAAAAGAATTAAGGTGCATGTATTGCCATGTTTCATCCCTTTAGCTTTCCTCAACACTCCTACTTTTCTATGCTTTATCTCAAAATATAAGGCTTTTTGACTCTAGAAAACAAGTTCACTGAGAGTAAAACTGTTTTTCCCACTAGGTTTTTTCAAGATGCATACACTGATTTAGTAACTTGCATATTGCACCATCAATAGCAGGGAAAAGAATCAATGATTCCTGAAATTTTTATTTCATTCAGCTTTTATAAGGTTGGTATTTGCAGTTACAGTCTTCTAATATAGTTAAGGTAATGTTATGAGAAAAAAAGTGTAATTGGTTATCACAGAAGAAATAAATGGAAAAAAAGCCTAATTTGACAATTTTTTAAAAAGAATAAGAGCAGTAATATTTTATAATTTTGTCTCTTCATTTAATTTTTATTTTGCAGTACCAAACTGGATCTTGATGTTCTAGTAGTCCTTTAGTGACCATCATGAAATATCTTTATTCATAGAGAATAGACTAGACTAGACTAGAATAGAATATTTCAGTTAGAGGGCCAACAATCATCTAGTCCAAACATCTAACCACTTCAGACAGGGGTGGCCAAAAATTAAAGAATGTCATTAATGGCTGTGTCAAATGCCTTTTAAACACTGACAAACTTGGAGCATTGAGCACCTCTCTAGAAAGTGTGTTCAGTGTTTGGCCACTCTTCCTGTAAAGAAATGCTTCCTGGAGTCCAGTCTGTACCTCCCTGGGTACTTCCTTGAACTATTCCCTTGTGTCCTATCACTGGATACCAGGGAAAAAAGATCAGCATCTTCCTCTCCACTTGCCATCCTCAAGAAGCTGTAGAGAGCGCTGAGGCCACCCCTTAGACTCTTTTACTCCCAATTAAATAATCCCATGAAAATGTAGACTTTAGGATAAAAATCAGAAAAATGAAAGGAAAATAAAATGGAACTATTTGCTTTGTTTCCCATGTTCTCTTGAGGCATCAGATAATCATGAGATTATACAAAAGTGCAAAAAAAGTTCAATTATGATATATATGTGAGAGTCTGTGGGTCCTTGTCATGCCTATTCTTAAATGCTTACTGATCCTTTTCCATTCTTGTGAAACAAATTCTTCTCTACAAAATTTTCTCTCTAGCTTCAGACTTTTTAAATTGCTACTAAACAGTTTCCATGAGGACCAATAGCAAGAAAATTGTAGCAATATTTCTTTTTAGGATCTGAAAACTGGAGACTTCCCAGGCCCATCCTGTGTAAATTTTTAGCTGTCTTATTAAGCAATGAAGCCTAGAAAAAGGGGTAATAAGAAAGGACAGTTTTTCCAACATTTTTAAAAGTAACAATACATTTACAATGGGTGACTCAGTTATGTTGCAGCAAACAGTGTATTTTCAGGGGTTTTTTACTATGCCGTGAAATCCCTGAATATAAAAGTAGTTACCTAAGACCAGTTGCAATTTCTTTTGAGGTGCCATGAGAATCAGAGTACTTTAGGTCTAATTAGGAAATGAAAAGAAACTTGAATGTTTAAATAGCACTCAGTAGGGTCAGATACCTGATTTTCTTGACTGTATAATGAACACAGGATGTTAGCTTCAGTCATCCTGATATTGTCAAAAATTTCATCATAAATCTTGAAACATTTACTGCTTAGATGTGGAAGTAAATTCATAAATACAAATGTCAATAGCAGAAGAGAGCTAATTAGAAGATACAGCGAGGCTTTAATTTTAAGGATATATTTAAATATTGTCCGAAAATAATATAGATTCATGCAAAGTAGATACACACAAATACACTTGCCCCACTATTTGATGGCTTATAGAATCGTTTAGGTTGAAAAAGACACTTAAGTTCACTGAGTCCAATCGTAAACACAGCACTACCAGGTCCACCATGAAACTATGTCACTAAGTGCTACATCTACATGTCTTTTAAATAGCCCTAGAGATGGTGACTTGCCCACTTACCTGGGCAACCTATTCCAATGCTTGACAAACTTTCCGGTGAAGACTTTTTTTCTAATATCAAGTATAAACTTCCCCTGGTGCAGCTTGAGGCCATTTCCTCCTGTCCCATCACTAGTTGCCTGGGAGAAGAGACTGATCCCCACTCGGCTACAACCTCCTTTCAGGTAGTTGTAGAGAATTATAAGGTCTCTGCTGAGCCCCTTTTTCTCCAGGCTAAACACCCCCAGCTCCCTCAGCTGCTTCTCATAAGGCTTACTCTTGAAACCCTTCACCAGATTTGTTATGCTTTTCTGGGATTGTTCTGACCAAGGTGCAGGACTCCGCACTTTGCCTTGTTGAACATCATACAAGTGGCCTTGACCCATCAATCCAGTCTGTCCAGATCCCTTTGCCGAGCTTTCCTGCCATCCAGCAAATCAGCACTCCTGCCCAGTGTGTGAACTGACTGAGGGTACACTTGATCCCCTCATCCAGTTAATCAATAAAGACATTAAACAGGGCTCACCCCAATACTGATCCCCGAGGAACCCCACTACTGACTGGCCACCCACTGGATGTAACTCCATTCACCACCACTCTCTGAGAGTGACCTTCCAGGCAGTGTTTACCCAGCAAAAAGTGCACCTGCCCAAGCCACAAGCAGTCGTTTTCTCCAGGAGAATGCTGTGGGAAATGGTTTCAAAGTCTTTACTGAAGTCCAGATAGACTATATCCACAGCCTTTCCCCCATCCACTAAACAGGTTATGGGGTCACAGAGAAAGATCAGGTTAGCCACTGAGAACCTGTCTTTCATAAACCCATGCTGGCTATGATCCCCTGGCTGTCCTGCACATGCTGCATGATGGCACTCAATATGATCTCCTCCATGACTCTTCCTACTTGATAGGGCCTACTATAGCCCTAGTAAAAAAATGGTCTATGTTTCTTTATCAATTTATGTGTCCATGGTCATTTGCATAGCACTATTCATCCATAGCAGTCAGAAATGTAAGATGCAGAAAAACTGTATGACTGTCATGCTTTTTTTTCAAAATTTTCATGTTATTTAGCAAAACAGTTGTGTAAAAATAACACATTGTCTTGAAAAATTAGCAATTGTAGTATAATTTTCAGTTTCTAAAAATGCAGATTGCTCTGTGTATGCAAAATGTAAAACACATATTGAAATTGTGGTACTCAATGTTGTTGCATTGTTCTTTCTCTTGTGGTTTATTGCACCAGTGCTGGTCTGTACTCTAATATTATTGTCAGCCTAGCCATGCATTCTGCTACGTTATCTCTCTTCTTTTTTATTTTAAATTTTGTTATCTTGCTAAGGATTTAGTAATCTTAATATCAACATCAGTGTAAACTGAGAGAAGCATCTTGACTGCCAGCATGTATTTTGGATACGTATTAGTAAATATACTAGTAGGCAGAAGAAAATCTTCCTAGGTGAAATATCTGCTGAAAAGACTATGTGAAAACCCAGCTCACTGGGAAAAGCAAAGTGGCTAAATTGTGATGCCTTTCACAGAACACTTTGTGCTGCAAGTCTATATATGAGAGAAGTGCAGTTCCTGCAGCATTACAGTCCATGACTTCATGTCAGTGACTTGGGATAGCATTTCCTCACATCCGTTCCTTCCTTATGTGTTTGCCAAGAACACTGGAAGAAATTGCTTGAAACCACTTAAATACTTGCATTCTTGTTTGTTTTGTTTTTTTTAAATAAACCTTTTTCACATTAATAGTCTATTTAAATGTGACACGGTCTGTCATAATTCAAACTGCAGTCTAGTTTGCCCATAATTATTCTTATACCACTGTGATTTTTTTTTCTTAGAAGTATAGCTTGCAAAGAAGTGATCTTCATGGGTGAAGGTGATTGTTTGTGATAGGAAAATCGTGGAGAAAAACTGTAATAACTGTCTTTTTGAAAAAGGGAAAAAACAACACTCCCTCAGACCTGAACAGAAACTTTCAATTAAAGTATTTGTTTCAACAAGAAGAACAGTCCAAACAAATAATCCTGATTATACAAGGAAAAAATTAGACCCATGTGACGCTAATAAACGAATAATTTTAAATTGCTTCAGCAGTTTGCACTCTTTTCTGGACTATATTGTTATCTCATTGTTCTATAGCTTCTGCTTACAGTTTCTTTGCTACACATCACTGAAGGACAAAGTTCCTCTGCATTCCTGTGCATGGACTCTTTCGCTGCCTTCTGTGTGTCTGTGTTACCTCCCTTAATGCCTTAAGGTTCCATAAGGCTACGTAAAGCATTTTTCCCCCATTGACTATTACGTGCTAAGAAGCTTGGATGGTGGTTGTTTCTGCAAATCTATATGAATTTTCAATTGTCCCATTTGCTTTTTCATAGTATCAAATTCCAGAATGTAATTGTCTGTCAGCATTCAAAATTCTGATTTAAGCATAGTGAGGACAGAGTGTTCAGCTACTTTTATATGTGGACTGTAAAGTTTTAAATTAAAAGGTATGGGCCTCAAGTGGATAGCTGTCTGGTTTTTAAAACTGTGGGCACTTGTCAGTGCACACATACATGTTACACCTCTGGCAGTGTTAAAGATGAAAGGGTTATAAATTCTTTCTTTTCCCTGACTGTGCAGAAAGCACTGGCCAAGTACACGGTTACCAGCCTATTCTTCTGAACTCAGACAAAATAGCAGTGGCAATGCTTAAGACAGGATCTAGCAACAGTGGGTCTTGCACACTCTGCTATTATCTTTTCAATGAAAGCCTTAACAAAAGAGTACACTTAAATCAGAGGAGTAGAAAAGATTCTTCATTTGTATGATTGCAATATTACTACTGCTTTTGTGTAAGGGTTGTGTAACTTAAAGTATGTCTATCTCAACAATCTTTTATTTTTTTTTGAACTGTATTTTTTTTTTTTTAATAAAATTTGTATCCTAGCAGAGAGTGTATTTGGCTAGTAAGGTTTAAAATAACAGCTGAGATGGGGAACCTAGCTTCTCATTTTATTGACAATAAGAGTTCAGGCCTGTAGAACTGAAACCAGCTCATTAACTTCACTTGTAAAATCCCTGTGATGTTGACTTAGCTGCTGTTTTAACCCAGGTATGCTAAGATTGTTATCTTGTTTGGTTAAGTAGTGTGAACATACCTTGTAACTGAAGATCAGAAGGAACAGAAGTCATACAGAAGAAGGGATGGAACTATAGATTCTGAGAGTTCCAATTTGTGTTGCCATAGATTGTAAAACTATGGAAATAACATTTCCTATTGGATTTGTAAAATGACATATTATGCAGTAAGTTCTCTTGTGGAGATTTTTTTCCCCCCTTTTTCGTGGTGTTAATCTAAGATAAATAAAACTAAAGAAGATACTGCTTTCAGTAAAACAAAACTGTCATAAGAGAGACAGATGTTTGAGAGAAGACATTAAAAAATGAAAGAGATATTTAACATAAGAGATGTAAGGTACACAACGGGCTGAACTGCTAAGTATGTTTCATTCCAAGGTTAGAAATATAGTTCCCTAGAATCTTTCTATAATTGGTGAAAGCACCCAACTTATTTTCATTCAAACCAATGGTGAGCAAGTGTTCACCTGGTGTTCAAGGCCAGTTTGGATGGAGTTCTGAGCAACCTGGTCTAGTGAAAGTTGTCCCTAAACACGGTAGGGGAGTTTGAACTAGATGATCTTTAATGTTCCTTCCAACCTAAACCATTCTATGATTCTATGCCTCTAAGTAAAGCTCACCTGAGCAACATCTCAATACAATAGCTCTATATATGTGAAAATATCAGCAACCCTGAAAGTCAGGAATGTTGTGGTTCTAATTGGTTTGACTGTTTAGTGAGAAAAAGGAGAATATGCCTTCACTGTCTGTCATTGGTTTGGGAACTCTAAACATGTCTAAACATCACTTAAAAAATGACTAACATCTATACATGACAGAAGGCTCTAACCACTAGAAAAATACTAGATGATGGTCAGTGCAATTGACTGAGGGAGGTTGTAGCCTGTGGTCTATGGTGTTTAAATGGTAGATTGAATTCTACTGCATTGTGGTTTTAGCAGAAATACGCCCATATTTTATGACTACTACTTTCAAAGCTGTCTAAGTAAAGGCTCTGGCAAGTAGAATTACTTTCACTGAGCAGCAGAGGTCCACTATTCTAAATATCCTGCCTAGTCATTTCTTCATTATGTCCTCTTGCTAATTTCAGTACAAAAGTCTTGTTCTTCCTGCTAATCTTCATCATATGCAAGAAAAAATGTAGTACAACTCTGTCTCTAACTGATGTGTTAGAGACATTCTCAGAGAGAAGGTGAGGTTGGAAGCAGGTCCAATAATTGCAGGGTACAACAATGGAAGCATTAGATCATCTCAAATTGCCATGAAAAATATTTTCTTAACTCGCTTTTCCAGCTGCCTTAGATTCCTTGTTTTAGCTCTGAGGAACTCAGATTCATCTTGACCCTGAATGCATTGATGAATTTCCAGTCCCTTTATTATTACAAATGGTTATTTTTTAGAGGAAAAACAGTGGCTAGGAGAAACATTACAGAAATGTTTTCTTAACTCTGGCACACCTTGGGAAATCCAGGTTTGGGTGAAACTGTAACCTTTTGTTTTCACTGCAAGGTAAGTAAATTTTAAATCTACTGACTTCTGTTATTTTCACATTTCTTTACAAAACCCCTCTGTGGGATATAATAAATTCTGTGTGTCTCCAGATAGAGTTATATGGATTATGTGTGCTGTTTTTCCTAGTATTTCATCAGGCTTATTATTAACACTGGATATATCAAAAGAGTAGCCAAAATAAAGCAAACTGTAACAGCTGTGGAGATGCACATTTCTGTATACTGGCAGGATAATTTGTGAACTATAATTTTTAAGTAACCTCGTTAAAACATGTCCTTTGGAAAAAAACCAACCACATATGCCTGCTTTTTTCAAAGCCTTTAAGATTTTTTCTCCTCTTACATTCCCGAAGGGATGAAAACGTGGTGTGAAATATCACAGGCCAAGAGATTACAATAGAATCTTGAAAAGCAGAAGAAATTTGCTTGAGATATTTAAAAAATTGAAAATTGCAGCCACAGTGGTTCCCACAGCACATGGGAGTTACTGGCAAGCTGAAACAGACTCAAAGGGCCACGTAAATGTTTGGGGTGTTAGAAAACATGGCATGAGATGAGAAGCAGTTTGGTCACCCTGTAGAAGAGAAGATCGATAATGGGCCAGAAGTCCTCCACTGCTTAAAAGAGGTCATAGGGAAGGCAGGGTCAGACTCTTCCCAGAGTTGTGCCACGAAGAGGCAAGAGACAGACGTTGCAAAGTGTAACAAGGGAAATTCCTTTGAGATAAAAAAAAAAAAATAAAATAAAACCAAAAGGCAATGGTCTGCAAGGCACCAGATCCCACCCCTTGTTCATGTTAAGATTATCCCAAAGTTACAGCGGATTTCTGTCTGCTCCTGTTTTGAAAATCTCTAAGCATGGCATAATGACGTTGAACACTTATGTGAGTAATCTAAGTAGTTCTAAGGCTTTAGAATTATTCCAGAAAACATAAGTAAAGAGCACATGGGATAAAATTGGTACAAAAAGGGGACTTTTTAAAATTTAGCTGTTTGTATAATGATTCCTTTTTTTGCAGTCAAAACTTCTCTGAATCACAAAGATGTTTAAGTTATCTTTGGATTTGCTATGGTTTCTAATTGCTTATTCTTGAAGTAATAACTTTGAAAATTAGGTAGGAGTATTTTCCCAAAGGCATAATATGTTATGGCTTGTTTGACAAAGGCAGAACACGTTTTCTTATTAGGCAGTAAGGCTTCAATACTTAGGCCTCACCATGAAAAAGACTTAACTAACAAAACAACTGAAAATCTATCTAGTAGAAAAAAAAAAAAAATCTTTAAGTTGTGCAAATAAGGACACTATTAAAATTACTCTTGCAATAAGCAGACATATTAATTTTCATAAAAATCAATGCATCAAAAACACAAGTAAATGACGTAAGTGCAATTAGAAATGTACTTTTGGAAATTCTTGAAACCTGACATTTCATGACAGTTATTTTAAACTGTTCTGTGAATATTTCCCATACAGCTCATTTTAGTCAGACTTCTGTATTTATAGACAACTCTGAGGAGGACGGAAGAACTCTTCCTATTTGTTGGACTAACAGGTGAACTAAGCTAACAAATCTGATCAAATGCTTCATTCTTTTTAATCTCACATCATACAGTTTGTGAGTAATGTTTCACACCATCTTCAGTTGGCCCAGAGATTATGTCCCATTCTGGATGGTAATGACCTGGCCTCTACTGCTGACACCTTCATAATATCTTGGCTAGAGTATAGTTATAAACCTGAACATGATACCTACAGCACTTAGGAAACTCCAGCTAATAGAGAAGGATGGAACACATCTCCACAGCCATGCTGGCTACCATGAGTCCACCAACCCCCTGAGATTTCCCATGGAATTTCAGATCAAGGTCAAATTTCTTTTATACTGCCTGTGAAGAAGTTTCTGATTAATCCAGTACCCAAAGGAGGAGGACTAGAAGATGGACATAGACTTTTTACAAGGGCATGTAGTGAAAGGACAAGGGAAATGGCTTTAAACTGAAAGAGGATTTAGATCAACTATTAGGAAGAAGAGGATGGTGAGGCATTGGAACAGGTTGCCCAGAGAAGTCATGGATGCCTGATCCCTGGAAGTGTTCAAGGCAAAGTTGAATTGGGCTTTGAGGAAGTTGGGCTAGTGGAAATTGTGTCAGCCCATGGCAGGGGGATTGTAACAAGATGGTCTTTAAGGTACTTTCCAACCCAAACCATTCTATGACATCTGCTCTTTTTCTGTGGACAGTGCATTAGAAACAGGATAGAACTCATCTCTCAGAACTTTCTTGTGTTCAAACTGTGCCTGAGAACTCCTGCAGGATCAAAAGAATGTGACTAGTTCCTGTTTCTCAGCTCCAAGCTCTTCTTCCACACAGCTCTTTCTAGTGTAAATGCATAATATCTTTCCTAATCCTAAATCTTAAACCCTGCCAGAACACCACTTCTGGAGAGGATGAGAAATAGAAATCATGCTAGAGACATACAGTTCTGTTGCTTACTGCAAAGCATGAATTCCAGGAGTGAATGAGGACCGTAGCCAGATAGACTCACGTGGTGGATCAGACTGATCACACAGTTAATAGCAAGTTCAGAGTCAATTATGTCTTTCTTTTGAACAGAGGTGTTTAAAAGATGCAATGACTAAATTTAGGGATGGAAAATATTTTCTAAGTTCTCTGAAAAATTCATCTTGTTTGCTACCACTAGAAACAGTTGATAAAAGCAGAGAATATTTTGAGTTTTGAAGCCATAAGAGTATTTACCCAGTTATCTAAGTTCATTCCTGTTTGGTAAAGCATGTGAGTATTTTAAGGTTTTCTGTCTATTGCTTTTCTATTCATACTGGCCAAGTGAGTAATAGGCCTGGATGTTAAAACAAGAAGAAAGCAAGTTTCAGAATTTTCTTTTGTGGAAGCAGAACATCTGACGAGTTAATGCAAATATGAAATTGGAGAAACTAAGAATGCTGTGCTAGTCCCTCTGAAGTAAGCAACTAGTCCTGTGAGCACAACTAAAGAAGCTTGCAATTTTTATAGCTTGGACTCCTAGAAAGGAAGATATTATGTTTGTATGGCTGATACAGATGTGTAATTCTTACATTCATATCAGGCAGAATAATAATAATAAAAAGTTGTTAGGTAGAACTTTCAATATTCAGCCTTCTGAATATAGTCTGTCAAAAGAAAACCACAAAAGACTTCCTAAATATTTTGGTGGAATCTCCCTGAATAACTATGGTTTGTCCTAGGGAACTCTGTGCATCTTTTCAAAGTTTTCGTTATTTCACTCTTCTGTATATGATCCAATGAAAATAATTCCTTCTGTGTACCACAGCTGACCTACTGTACCACTTCAGTCTGAGAGTGATACAATAAAAACAGCTAAAGAATATGCTGATGAGAATAGTTATTGAGGGAAGCATCATGAGGTTTAGAGCACCTTCTTAGTTTCCTGAAACCTAAGATCAGCTGAACTAGTAAAGCAGAGCACTGCAGCTGGGAATCAAAACCAGCTTTCAAATGCAAGTGTTACTGATATTATGAAGGAATATTATGGAAGGGAAAAGCAGGATATGCCTTGACAGCACCAAAAATCTGCTCATCATATTATTTTGCCTAGACCTAAACTTTCTGGGCTCCATCCAGGAAGGAATGTAAGGGATTACAGCAGCTAAAAAGTCAGGTATATAGGTCTTTATGCAGGTACATTTCAGGTTCAATTTTTTTAAATTCTATATTGAAATCGGTGTGAAATGGCTGAACTCTTCTGATTCCAGGAAATTAAAAGGAATCTTCCAACGAATTTGTGGCTCTGCAATGGATTTGTGGCTCTACTCTGTAGTTTCATGCATTTCTATTGTCTACATTTGAATAAGGTCTTGCAGTTTACTAAAATAACAGATTCATCCACCCACATGTATTTTTCTGTATAACTTTCTAGTCAGTGTGTCAGCAAGGGGCTCCAGCCATGTTTAACAGTGGTGATGAACCATATATGTGACAAAACAATTATATTTTATTGTTTCACATGGGTCAAAAGAGCACAGTTCAGCTGTAAAATTCACCTTCTCACATGTCAGTGGGAAAATCACATTGTCAGTAAAAGTAAAACACCTGCAAAAGCTTTGAAGATTGCTATCTGTAAGCCTATACATTGATATAAATTAAATACATTATGCAAACTTGATGGTGCACTACTCAGGGCACACACTCAAATTATACAAATAATAGGTATAACAAAAAGGAAGAGTAATAAGGAGATTTTCACAGTAATCACAAATAATTGCTGGAAACTGCCAAATAACTGCTAGGAACTTTTCCAGTTATCCCATGGTATGTTTGAGGTATATTATTGAAACAGTTTCAGTAATGGAAAGAAAAAACAAAAAGAAGAAAAATAATAAAAAAAATATTATGTTCACTTTAGTCACATATGTAACAGATAATATGATAAGTACACTTCCCTTCTCCCCCTGGTAGAGGCCATTTATGGGTCATCCAATACCTGGTGGAGGTCAATGGTTATTTGATCAGTGTCTTTGTTGTGCTATATAGGAAGTGTATTATATTCCTCTTCTATGCAGCAAAGTTCTGTGGGTATGATTTGCATTGACAAGTGAAAAGATATCCATAGCTGCAGTTGTGAAAGGGGATTGTTAATAGAAATGCACACTGACGGAATCCTAACACACTGACAGTGTTTTCATTGGCATAATGTTCTTCAGAGCCTTTGCACAGAACGTGTTCCCTACTTTCTTACAGAAGCTATTTGTCACTCAGTAACAAGTCAAGATCCCTGTGGTCAGTCTCTTCTTCCTTCATTGTTCTTTATTTATAATTTGATACATAAATGCACAGAAATTTTCAAAACATAGAGAAAGACAAGAGCTATCACTTCATAGCCTTAAGAACATAAAATAGCAAAGATATTTGGATATGCTCTCACTTTACTAAATCCCAGATGACAACATTAGCTCATCTCTGTTGTGAATGCCTCTGTTTGTGTTCCTAAGTACAAATGATGTGAAGTACTATGACTGCAAATAGTAACATGATGATGCACTAGTTCACTGACAAAAGTAATTGTGGGACTGCCTTACTAAGGCTAAATCTCTACTTTTCCCCTTGGATACAATCCATTTACTGAAGGGCAAACCCCTGTATTTATCTGTTCTGACAGCCCTCAGCACAATACCCGATGACTGCAGGAGCTGGCCTCGAGTCTAGTGGGTAACCTGAGTTTTGAACAGATTTGTTAATGTAATTCCTTTCACACTTTAACCAAACATTTCCCCTGGAGATATTAAAATCACTCTTAAAAGAAGGTAGAAACTTTCTCTAAAACAGGAGAAACCTGCTCAGATAAAGGACTAGAAGGCAGTTTTTTGTAAATTGGGTATTTTGCTGTCCTTTTTCAGTCACACCGTAACAGAATGTATGTATGGATATGATGCAAAAGGTAGAACTTATGACGCAAAAGGCAAATCTTTTTTTCACAGGAAGTCGTATCACTCCACTGGCCAGTGTGAGCTTTCAACACCTCCAGATTTAAAGAACCATGGAATTATTTAGGTTGAAAAATTATTTAGGTTCTAAAATCACTGAATCCAGACATCACCAAGTCCACCCTAAGCACCACATCTATGTGACATTAGAACACTTTTGAAGAGCTTGTTGGGACTCCAAGTCTCATACATACTATACTCCCATATAGTGGACAGTATCTTTGCTATGTATTGCATGCACTTCTGTATAGGAAAACACAGTGTATATTGCTAAACCACATCCACCTGAGTCTTCAAGATACAGACACACCATAACCAGTACATATCTCCAAAGAAACTCCTGGCCTTTCTAGAGCTGTTGTGCCTTTCAATTCTCAGCTACAAAGAAGATAAGAAAGAGAGAAGGAAAAAAGCAAGGAAAGCAAGCATGATGGAGAAGAGACAAAATGAAATAACAATAGTACTTCGAGTGCGAGACAGTGCTCATTAAGAGAGAGAAAACCATGAGACCTGCACTAACAATCAAGTGAAAAAGCAACATAAAATGGAAAGAAGAGCAGAGAAAATACAGTTGGGGGAATAATGATTGACTGAATTGAGGTACAGAATGTTTTAAGGACCCCAGTGTCCAAAAAGCAAAATATATATTATTTTTCTTACGTAGTTCTCTGTATCCATGGCAACACTCGCCACCAAACTTTCTCATTACAAGAAAAATATTATAATTCTGAACACACTTTTTGGAGTAAATTGTTTTGACATTGTAAATCTCAATGAATTTACAAAGTTTTTCCGGCCAAAAATGATAAAATTAACAATAGAAATGAGTCTCTTCTGAGGATCAAACAGTGTCCCTCTTACAGTAAACCAAAAAAAGCAAAGATCTTAACGGATCATGAGTTTTTTAATAAACACTAAATTTCTAAGAAATTTTGCACTAAAAACATGAAATTCTGTACATATAGGGGGGAAAAAAATAAAGAGCGATTTTATTTTTGTCCAGATAACTCCTGAGTTAGAAATAGACTGTTAATTTGAAATTTAAAAAAATGCAGCAAGGATAAACGTTGTGCCTAACTCCATCTAGATCTTCATTTCATACCATATTCATCTTTTTTGAAATGTCTGACATGTTATGTTAATTAGGTGAATTTAAACACTCTTAGAAACAATATTAAACAGTAAACAATATTCCAATTTATAAATATTGGTCATCCAAAGAGTTCTCTGAGATTCCAGCAGGGCAACAAGCTACTACAGGGACAAAGCCCTGGTTATCATCAAATATTTTTGACTTTTTTTCCACTGATTGTAATTATTACAATTTCCTGTTGGGCAGATAGTGCTGTGTGTGTATATATGTAGAGTCAGAGGCAGGATGGAGGGAATTACAACATTAAAAATAAAGTCCACTTGATGCTCTTCCCCCCAAAAGAAGCCTAGTTACTCACCTAAACTTTAGGACTGTTCTCTTTAATTTTGCTCAGTGGTTCTATTGATGCCAGTGGAAATTCCAAACATAGAATGAAAACAGAATACAGCTTATTTTCATTTTGGAACATAACAAAATATAAAGCAACCACTTATAAAATATTTTTAATTACAATTATTGCAGATCACACCACTTTTGATATGTTTTCATAAAGGTAAGAGTCACCCAAACTGATAAACAGAATTCAACACAAAATAACATAAATTTGTATTTTTAAGGTTTTCAAAACATTGACATTATACTGCTTCCTTGCAAGTGACAGACTAGAATTTTCTGATGCATGTTTCCTTTGTTAATGATGTCATCAGTGTACTTTTTTATGGACACATATTAATAATTTTCTTTATAAGATGAATTTCCAGGAAAAAAAAGAGATCAAGTTGTCTCATTAAAATCAATCCAAGAAGATAAAACAAATAGACACAGCAGATATTAAACAGTTATTAAAAAATGCATTATCAGACATTAATCAGCTAAGGTGAATTTATCTGATCACTGGGCCAGTTAATATGTTTATGTCTGGAACACTTAGAGCATAAAAAAGATGGAATGGGAGACTAAATCATTTATATATGTTCATTTCCAGCAAAAATCAATCCAACAACCAGAAAGGAGTCAGATTTTGATCCTACTGCGTCCCTGACTGCGCATGCACATAAGCTGATTTCTTGGAAGTTCTTGTTTTTTTGGCATAAAGCAGAGAAGTGTTGGCTGAAAAAACCAGAAAATACTGAATTTATTTTTTTCACTAATTTCTTTTACTGTAACTATGTTTTACTGTTCAGTGGCACGTCTCTTGCAGAAATTTTGTAACCTCTCTGTAATTTTTCTCTGAAGACCTGTCAAATGTAGCCAGGTGGGTTGGCCATATAGTCAAACTAAATGTCTCTAGGATGTGGGAGTTTTTAAAGAATGATGATCTATATTGGAATATGGAACAAGGAAGGACTTGATAGATCAGCTTCATTGAGTTGCAGCTGCAAGCAGCTACAATGCTTAGTCTAGGTGCCCCTGCCACAGATTTATCTGCCCCCTTCCAGACAGCAACACTGAATGTGTTTGCAAAATATGAGAAAACACAGGATTAACAACATGCTCTGCTAAGTCAGTAGCAGCTTTCAAGTGGCACTACCACACTCCTGCAAGAGGAGAGGCTTCAGTGGTCCTGCCCTGAATTTGGTGAAGAATGGATATTGTTTAATCTAAAAGAAAAAGTAAAAATATAAAAATAAAACTATATTGTTTTCAGCCACAAAAGTCTTGAGCATTGATCTAATATTGGGTACATCATAAGCAAAATCCATTGATCTGACACTGGGGAAATTTCTAACCATCAATAGATGATGCAAGTCCCAACCGGAAAAAAATCAGTGAAATTATTGATAATTTTTACTGAATTTAAACTTTTTCAGATGGCAGTGGATCTGAGTATGAACAGGGTTATTGTTGCTGACACTGTTTGCCACCTGTTCTGTATACACCACATTCTGTGGTGAGACTAAAATCACTGCATCTACTCAACATCTAGGAAATGATGACCTTGATTACTGAGTGAAGAAGGTGCATGCGGATCAAAATTTTTCAAAGCATTTGCAATAAAATAATCTGCTCACAAGTGTGAGCCCCAAAGAAATCAGTTTCTATTGTGTGAATGGTATATCCTATGATCCCAGACAAAAAAAAAAAAAAAAAAAAAAACAAACAAAGGAAAAAAAAAAAACAAAAAAATTACCTTTTTTTGATAATTACCTCTGATTGGTCAATGTTCTCAGTAACCTGATTTATTTGACCCTGCTTTGAGCAAGGCTTTGACTAGATGAGCTCTAGAGGTCCATTCTCATTTCAGCACTTCTCTGATCCTGTGATTCTATTATTATGATTCATTGTGATAAATTATAATTATGTATCTTGATAATTATTATTAAGGAGACATATACAAACATTTAGTACTCATCGGTGTATAGATTACTGTGTGTACAGATACAGATTTGTTGTGCACAGAGCCCAAAAGAGATCCTGTCTCCTCCATTTCCTATGCTACTGTAGTGCTGGCATCTCTGAAATGCAAACGAGGATATTGCCATGAAAGGGTGGGTTACCAAAAAGGCTAAGATGGCCTGCGAGACATACTTGGAGGTGGGAAATTACAGGTTATGGGAACCTGTGGTTTCTGACATTGTGGGAGACTTAGAGCTTTGCTACTGAGACAGTCTCTCCTGTCTGAGGCAGTAGGCCAGCTTCCCCATCCCTGTTGGGCATAATTTCCTCCTTCTTCCTCAATGTGTGATGGTGATGGAAACAATAAGACTATACAGACACACCAGAAGAATTTTTGTTCAAATCTATATAAAAATTAATTTAATCTAACTGCCTCCTGGCTGTGTCTCATTAAAAGTAAGCTGTATTGAATATTTAAAGTGTATAGTAATGTCAGAATTTAATTACTATTAAGTGGGAATGAAACTAAGCACATAAAATGCAGCTTACAGGGAAAGTCAGCCTTTGAATGGTGTGCTGAGGACTGCGCAATCTTTGGCATTTCCTCCGTGGAAAGAGAAATGCATTACAAAATGGAAAATGGAGCCCATGTTGAGTATGTGCAAAGGTATACCATTAATTAAAAAGATACACTTAAAGTGGTAATTACACTGAACTCATGTTTCTAGCCACAGCGCTGCAATGGCTGCGAGATCCCTAAGCCTCAGCATTCCTTTTTTGTTTAGTAAATCACTGTGAAATCTGTTGCCTAATGTGTTCTTCATACTTTTCCAGTGTTTTGTCCTCATAGGAAATAACTGCTTCAGCATTCCAACTGAGTTCATAGAGTACCTGCAACATGAAATAGAAGAAACTATAAAGCATTAGCCTTTTGAAAAATTATTCAACTTCTCAATCATCACATAAGGACGATCCATGTGTCTAAACCAGAACACAACAAATGAATAGACATGAAAGAGCTTTGATGTGATATATTTTAATAACTTATTTTGCATCCCAGAGCCCTAGTTAGTTTCCAAATGTTCACTCCTCGTTTTTCCTCAAATGGCTCTTGCCTTCAAAGTATCCACATTTGAAGAAAGAGGTCGTGGCTCAGGACCACTTGAGGAGTCCTGCAGCTGGATTCAGATAAGTCACTTTAGCAGTTGCCTTCTTAATCTGCCAGCTAATAAAGTAACATTGTGTTTCACTTTTATTATGGGAAAGCAATCCTGCTGCTAGATTTACTTTAGTGGGGCATATGTCTCAAAGAAAGCAGTCACAATTAGACACTGACATGAGGATCTAAATTTAAAGAAAGGTAAAATAGATACTATCTGGAAGAACTTGAGAGAAAAAAGAGCATGTGTTTTTCATCTGCATTTCAAGAAAAGCATATGATTTAAAAATCTAAAAGTTCTCTAATCTCAGAATCCTCTGATGAGGACTTCAAATTAATCTGAGAAAATAATAATATTTAATCTAAGAAATCCTCTAGTCTGGAACCCTTTACTATTTTTTGTCATTAATTACAGCAAACTCAGGCTCTAGGATTAATACCTGTTAACCTGCATTTCCAGAATTCTTTTGTTTCTTTCACTTTTCTGTAGTTCCTAATCACTGGGCAATTAGGCACTGAAGTATTTCTTTGCAAATACAGTACACTATATGTGAGATTCATTTATACTAACCCTAACCCTACATCCCAAGCAGGGACGATGATCCAGTTGTAATCTTGCAATCTACATTCAGATCTCAGCTTTGAGGACCAGACTTTCAGGAGAAAATTCAGTGCTACTATAATTTCTTTAGTGTTTTTTTCTGTTCTGCATGTTCTGATACTTAAAATTAGATGGTTACATTATGTCATTTCCTTGGAGAACATTAAAGCAATAGTAAAATGCAGTGCAGGTTCAGATGATTATTCAGAAAAGATTTTGAATTGTCCTTATATATTATTCAGTGATTGATTCAGGATGGATTTTTACTGCTGCAGTTTGTATGCAAAAAAATTGAAAATGCAGATGTACTGAAGTTAACAGACTTTTTAAGAAAACAATGCTTTCAGCTCAAGGACTAGATGATTTAATAACTTCATGTAAAGGCTTCTGGTTGCTGTTGGGTTGTGTGAACTCATTACCTAAGCTTGATGATGGTTCAGGCCAACATGCCTTACAAATTTCATTATGCTTCATTATGAAAGTGCTTTTCAGAAACATTGCCCATAACTAGTGCATTGTATTCTCTATGTTGTGTATAGTGGCATTTGCTTTAAATGTTGTATTTTATTTGTGCATTTCTATGTCAAAAAATACACACAAACCTTAACGAACCACTTCCACCCGTGTCTGCAGGATACACTCACACAGCAATTAATGCCAATGCCCAAAGATACTCCTGGGCTTTCCAGGACTGCTGTGCCATTTTAGTTCTCAGCTACAAAGAAGACAAACTGGGATTTTTGTCTTGGCCAAAGAATGCCGTGCAACACTATGTTTATTTATTGCAGAAAATAGAGCAAAATCTACCCTAACCAGAAGTTGAATTAATGGATTCAGAGTTAGTATGTATTTGAAAGATGTGGTTAGGAATCACACAATATATATTTGTGATGAGCAGCATAAAACTTTATTGTATAAGAATATTTTAAACTATTTTTGCTTCTTTTTTCTTTTTCTGTATAAATGACCCCTCTCAGATTTTTTCTTAGCTCCCTGAACCTACTTTCCTAGAATCTTAGCCAGCTCATAGTAACATAAACACAATTTATCCTGTTCTGCCTCAAAGTGGGCACTGTACATGTCATGCTCTTCTAAATGTTCTAAACTTATTCAACCCAAAATAGTTTCAAACCAAAAAGAAATCCTTTACAGAGACACAGAAATTAAAGGAAATTTGCTTATTAAGCCATGATCCAAATTATCCTAAGAATTATGCAGACTTCCATTGTGTCTCTGAGCTTTGCATCCAGTCTTTGAGATGACAAACAGCAAACTGAAACAAACCTTTACCTCTCAACAGAGTTTCATTAACTTCCCCTTAACGTCTTAAAATTAAAATTACTAAGTGCTTTCTATTTTGTTCAATCAGAATGTCAAACCATGAGAACTTTGTGTTAAGAAAACTGGTATTTTATCAGTACTTTGAAATACTACAACTTTTTCTGGCATATAAGAAATCTTTAAAAAATTGATAATAATGAAACACTGTGGAACAAAATCTAAAACTTGGAAAACTTGATTTAAAATTGCATGACAAATTAAACCATTATATCTGTCATAGGCTTGATTTAACCTATTTTGTTCTTCAGTTTTGGGTGTTTTTTCAGCACTGTGATAAGGTGTCAGACTGCCATGTCTGTTTTTGTGAATTATGAACATGTGGATGACTAAAAAAATAAGTGGTAGGGGCCTTTCAGTTTTGTTGTGACAAGATTCAGATATCACGAGGCTTGTTAAAGAGAAATTTCTGAGCATGCTATCTCTGTTTTCCATTGTTTGTTGTCTTGCCAGGGATGATGCAGGAGCATCTTCACCTCCTATGACACTCTGGTCAGTTATTTCCTTTGGTTTTAATCAAGGTTATTTAAACAAAGCAAACTTTGGATAACTAAAAGGATACCACTGCTTTGGATTACACACTAAGAAAGGTGAAAAATAAAAGAATTCTGGCTTAGTATATGTAGAATGTATCCAATTTCCCACCTCTGTTATAAAGTGTCTAAAGTAGGAGAATATGGAACATTAAGTTCTCTTTCAAGATCCCATACATATTTTGAAGAATTAGGATGTTCTTTTTAACTGACAGCTTCATATTTTAAAACACCACACACATTATTTAAATCACAGCATAAAAAAGAATTCAAAAGCAAATTTCAAGGTCAACAAACTACCATTTCAGGAGTCCTATCTTAGTCATAGCGATGACATAAAAAAAGCACAAGAGATCAGCCATGACAAAGGAAGAATGAGCCAGTGCTTCCGAGGTTAATCAAAGATAAACAAAGATGAAAATTAAAGAAACCAGATGCACAACTCTATTCCCCATATTAAGAAAACACCAGTTTTATAGTTCCTACAGAGACACTCAAATGCTGCTAATAATAGCCTAAAAAACCTAACCACAGAGAATGGGAAATTTTAGTGGTAACATACATTAAATTTTCCCTCTTGTTGCCTTAGTCAGTCTGACAGCTCAATCTCCGTCATGGAATATGAAACTCTACAATAAATTTTGATTTTCTTTGTCAAAGTGAGGCCAAATGATGTATGAAGAAAGTTTATATCCAGATGAACATTCATATTAGAATGCAAGTGGCATACTGCTGGGATTTGTCCTCTGATGTCCTCTGATTTGGTATCCACTTCCTGTTGTTTCTTCACGCCTAAATTTCCTTCTTCCAGAAATCAAAAATGGACCCATAGTTCTCTCACTCATGGTTTAAATAGGTGACAGAGGTCTCTGAGTCAGCTCAAAATCTGAAAAAAAAACCCAAACAAACAAACAAAAAAAAACCAACCAAAAAAACCCCAACAAAAACCAGAAATAACAACAGATGTGCCTAAGCTTACCTTAATTGCTGCTTTTCAGTCAGAAAGGATGGAAGAGAGAGAGACAGGAACAAAAAAGAGGGAACTATATACTGTTTTAAACTGGTAACAGAAGTTTTGCTTTTCAGACTTGACTTCAAAATTACTTCCTAGTAGCAGTGAACAAATCCTCTGCACCTCTATTTGCCTGCCTGTTGTAGCTCCTATTTCTCTTGTCAGTGTTCATGAACTCTAGGGTTTTTTAAGTGCTTTGAATTGGGCAAGATCTACAGAGCAGCTAAATGTAAAAGTGTACTACTTAGCCTGATATATGGATTAATAACAAACAACTAATAAAATTTAAAAGATTAACATTAAACAGAATGTTAAAGAGACTGTAAGGAATCTTGCCTTACAAGGATTTGAAAGGGTTTTCATTGGAAGAGGAATAGGTGCCAGTTAGATGTAAGTTACTTAGTTGTGCTATGAATTTAAAGTAAGAATTGCCTAATTTGTCTGAAGCAGAAAACTCCTTGAATAATATATCCAAAAGAAAATCAGAAATCTGATTACTATTTGGAGGCATGGTTTTAAATAAACCTCTATGAGACGACAAGAAGGAAATATTTCACTAATTTGAAAGTGAGATGTTAACTTGCTTAAGAATAATATGGAGCTCTAAAGTATCCTAAAATATATTGCACTGCTCCTGAATCTGCTGTATTACAAAAAATATTTTTATTAGCACTCATCACACAAAATATACCTTATTCCGTCAGGAAATTAAACCAAATTAAGTAATAGATCTTTTTATTTTTACACTGGCACAAGTTCTGTGCAAAGTCTGATTCATTTTAGCATAGCAACTTGCAAACACGTGGCCCTTTCACTGAAGCAGATTCAAGGATGTTTTTAGAAGCTTGATATTCTGAAAGCAAGGAGAATATTCTTTGGAATATTAGAAAGTCTAACATTGCTACTTCAAACAGTTCTGTCAAGCAAGATGATACTCTTGCCAAAGCAGTACCAATGCTTCTATAGGCACCACCCTAGAAATCAATGATTAATATAGATGTTGTGTTGTTTGTTTGTGTTCTGGTGGACTATCTAGTTCAATTCATAAATAAACATTCACCATCAAGTGGACAGAAGGAGCCCAACTCTACCAACTCTGCTCTTTTGAAGTTTTGCTCCATTTTTAGGCTATAGAATCAGCTTGTGCCTTTATTTGACCCTCTCTGTTAATCCAGCCAAATCCCTAGCCCTTAAATCCTCGTAAAACATTTACTTATGTCCTAGAAATGCTCTGCATGAGAGAAACCTGCAACCAAGTCCCTGCGATCCACTGCCAAGATTCTGCACGGAGCTAAGAGCTGACTGTGAGGGCTTGTCTGCTTCCAGAGCCAGAAGAAAAGTCTTTGCCACAGGAAATAAGCAAATGTATCAACATCTTAATTTATCTTCCAATAGAAGTGCCTTGCCATGCAGAGGTACATTGAATGCCAGATGCTGTCACACCAAAGTCTGAGGCAATTTCATTACTGGTCTTTCAAATAATGAATAATCATATATTCAATCTTTTGTTCAGAGATCTAGTTGAGGAGTCCCTCTTAAGGACTTGTAGAAAATATGGAACTTTCATTGTTAGGTGACTGCAACTGTATCTATCAAGGGCAAAAAGGTAACATGAAGCCAGGGAAACAGTCTGCCAAGGTTCTGAGAGCACCAGGACTCTGCAGGGGCTGCCCACAATCCCTGGCCGTGGCACAGGACTGTGTTTGAGACCAGCCCAGAGCTGCCAGCCCTGATCCCAGTGACATCACAGCAACACCAGTCTCCATCTCCATCTCCATCCCTGTAGATAGATGACAGGATAGACCTAGTCCCCTGCAGTGTATGGTGTAAGTCTCTAGCCCTGCTTCTCACTCCAGCTCCTTTTGATGCTGGGTGGACTCTAATCCTGGTTCATTGCTTGGTGTGCCTGGCATATCTATAGGCCAAATGTTAAACCAAGCCTGCAAACAAGACCCATCTTTCCTCAAAATTGCTGTTGCATTGGGTGTATTTCAGGACACTCCTTGTGCTTATGTGTTAAATGGAAGCTTGGACAGCATTATCTGAAAATATAAGGTGATGAAAAATTAGTCAAGGTAACTCATGGTAAAAATCTCTGTAGTTAATACCTGAAATTGGTTATTGGTGCAAGCATGAAAGATGTATTTCAGAGTGTGAAGAAGAAATTCAACAAAAGCTGATTGATAGTTTAATTCATCTGCATGTTAGATATTCTTTTGACTCAAATCAACAAATTTAATAGCCAAACTGACAAATCTGTATTTTAAACTGTTTCTCTGCACAATATTATAGACAGAAAATGAAGATTGGAGTACAAAGGGAGTTAAATGCTAGTAGTAACTGAAAGGAAATAAAATTCGTCCTGGAATTAAGTGAGAGTGGGTGGAATTGGCTCAAGCTTTATTAAAAGGTTTTCTAAATTACTTCATAGCAGGAAAAAATTACATATCACTGAATGCATTGATGATATTAAGATAATAGAAGCTGTAATTGTACCACAGAAAAAAAAGAATAGAGCAAGGAAGAGAAGGCTGGGAGATAGACTATTGGGTGGATTTAGTGCTACAAATTAAAAACTCAGTTGAAGAAACTAAGAATGCAGCTCGAGGGAGTTGAGTGGGATAGAAATGACAAGCTAAATAATTGACAAATTTGATGTTTGAGGAAATGCAGCAAAAGCATTACTAAAGAAAGGAACGAGTAAATAGAAAGATTAGTAGTAAATGTGATAAGACAACAGATTGGTTATTATGTGTTTCAAAACTCAGACTTTGATTGAAACAGACAATGTAGGTGTTGATTCAAAATCCAGTAAAGTCAATGGAAATATTCCCGGTGAGTATCTCAGGGACATTATCTCAGGTATTAGAATGTGCCCTGATGTCAAAGAAATGTCTTATTAGGAAAAAAGGTTCAAGAATTAAAGCAAATGGAAGAGAACTGCAACCTTCTTTAATTAGATTAGGGACACTTGGGCAGTACCACAGTTATTTGCTGTTCTAGTGGCAAAAGCTTACGTGCATCTGTGTAAGGAGACGTTCTGGTTGGAGATCAGATTGCATGTTTTCAACCAGAAATATTTTTTCCATTTAGAGATGGAAAGACATAATTAATGCCAAAGTAGAGGCTGTCAGCATTAAATGTGTAAACCAAGACTAGCACAAAAATGAATTCATATATAATTATATGCATAGAGAAGCAGGTTTTTAGGGGACTGAACTTTTGCTTTCAATCCAAATTGTTGTTCTGTGATTCTCCATTGCAGTTCACATGGACATTTGAACTTTGTTAAATTCTCCACTTTCCTAATTGGCTGACTGTGGCAGGATGTGCCTCTGTTGGAATGTGACCAAGACAATGCCCTGCTTGCAAATATATCAGTTGTAGGTTGAGAGGGGCACCAGGCCAGGTCAGGAGATGTTGAAACTAATCTGTATTCAACTCTGAATTAACATCCTGGAGTCAAACGACTGTCAGTCCACCACTTTATCCTGTAAAAGTCCAGTACCCCTTCGTAGAGTCAGGTTCTTCTAACATGACCCTTCTTGGTGATATGTGTGAAGATTCCTCCCTTGGGCTGGGGTCATCCCACAAGGATGCTCCTCAATGCTGAGAGAAAGAGATATCCCTGCAAGCCTGTGAGGGACTTTCATCAAATCTCTACTTAAGAATTATTTATTTTTTGATAGCTTTAACATAATTGCTTCAATACTTCTTCTTACTCCTTTCTTTTTTCTTGTCTGCTAATCATGCTTTCAAAATGAAAGCTGCAGCTAGTAGTATGGTAGCAGTAGTGTAGCAGCGTGCAAGGAAACGTGATGAGGGAAATTCCCTTTTCAGTTTTCTTGTAGTCCAGTGGAACTGTTCACAGATTTTTGAGAAGTTCAAGGTTTCACAGATGCTCCCAGTACCTTTCATCATAGCAGGCAGCAACATGTTGCTCTTGAGCATTGATGTAGCCATTCATTCCTTCTGACTGGTCACAATGGAGAATTAAACTATTTTCATCTTTTATATCTGAAAACACTTGAAGAAATGTATGTTGAAACTTGTTCATGCAAAACACCTTGAAATGCAAACTCACCAAGAATTCTGGCCCAGAGAAAAACCTAAAAATCCAATAAGTAGTGTTTCCTATCTTAGAGTGATGATGAAATATATTTACTATGTAGCTTTATTCAGACCCTTGCCTTTTGAAGAGCACTTTAGCAATACAAATTGCAAAGAAAATTTGCTAGCACATTCCTTAGAACAAGTTCTTCAAAGCAGCTGTTAAGCAATTCATCACTGGACAGACAGGCAGATATTCTGAACTCGGATGCCATAGCCATCAGTCCCCATTCTCTAGTTTATGGGATGTCTGCTCATCTTCGGTGTTGCTTAGGTTTTAAAACTTCTGGATCAGTGGGCTTGTTTGTTAGATCATATTTAACTTGTTCTACCAATGAGCCATTATCAGTCAAGTGCTCATTTCCCGTACAGGTAGGTCTAAGTTGCAGCACAAACCATGACATACTAATCTCCTCAGACGTTAGAGGGTAGAAGGACATGAAAAGCTGTCTGAGCAATGAAACAAGAAAATTTACAGGTCTTCTTGTAAGGGAGAAGAATCTGTGTCATGGACCAAAAGGAAAGAAATGCATGGATGTAGATTTTAGTGGTTTATGAGCATGGAGAGTTGCAACAATAGATGGATGACGGGAAAGTCTGAAGGTGATTCAGGAGTAGGGTATCAGACTGGATTATGTGCAGGAGTGTAGGGAGGGAGCTGTGATAACTGCATGTGGCACAACTGATGAGAAATAGACTGCTGGAATATTAAGTGATAAAAATGAGTACCCTTATGTGTTCAGCCCAAAACACACTTGATCAGAACATGTGGCTGAACTGAGCTGTGCTGGACATCAAGGAAAGGTGTGCAGATGTGTGACAGCTGCTGGGTGATGCTCCCCCTTTTGTCCCCCTCCACATGGTGCCCGAGATGCCCCAGAATGAGCCACACAGAGACCACAGGAGAGAAAGCAGAGAGAGAGTTTATTAACATGGGTAGAGGCAATTAAAGGTTTTAGGGGGATTCTAGCTACTACCAATAAAAATCCAGGGATTACGGCCAATGGGAAAGGGTTAACTAAGGGCCAATAGGAGAAATTAAACAGAATCCTTCAAGGACGAATTCCTGCAGGCCTGGCTAGGGAGATAAGGGTTTTCTCAGGGGGTTTTGGGAAGGAGACAGTGACTAAGGGAAAAAAGACAATTACTCCATCTTTACACTACAGTAAAAGCTTCAGTTTTTAGAGCATTTTGGCTAGCTTATTCATCTTCTTCACCGGCACATTTCTTATATGATTTGTTTCATTCCTGATACTGCAGGTCCTGTGCCACACAGATAGCCTCAGATAGCAGGAGAGAAGGCAAGTTCAGTGCAGATTGCAGGCTCTGCTAGCAAGGTGAATCTGCATCCCTGAAATGGCAGAGGCTGTGGTGTCTTAGCCCACAGCCACCTTCAGTCCTTCACACCCTACCCTTCCACTGAGAATCTAAATGTTATGACACAGCCTTGTTTCACACACAGTCAACTCACAGCCTCCCTTTTCTGACTTCCATACTTAACCGACGGCTGTTCTAATTCATTCTGCACATCACCCATTTGTCAGGCCAACAACCCAGCTCACAACTCTTCTTCCCTGTGGTGCATTTCCATTCTGACTCTTTTCTTCCCATGCTCACCCCACCAGTTCTACTTCAGCCCGTACAGGATAATATGGGAGTACCAGTATTTTAATATCAGGTACAGAGTTTCTGAGTCCATAATTCTTAGGAATGAATAGTGGACTTATGTTGTAGTTGGGGTTTACCAGTGTTCATCAAACACCACAAAATATCAACTATACCGAAGACACTGGCTGCAGACCTGTAAATCAGATTCAATTTTATCTCCAGTTTGCATGAAATTTTAATATTTGGAAACAATATAAAATAGAGAGGAAGAAACTTTTCCAGAACAATCTTATACCAGGAATAGATACATTTTCTGTGCATTTCTTATATGTTGTGAGAAAATGGCTTGTGGATCAACCCTTCTTACAAAAGGAGTTGCCATATTTTGTCATCTTCCCTGGAGAGAGGTATATAACATCATTCATTCTATGATTAGTTAAATTTCAGATTTACATTTTGGTTTGCTCATGCATTTTCCAGTCTTTCAGGTTATTGGCTGTGACTCTTCATTTCAACATAACTCCGTGGATATTAAAAACTGGATTGCTACATATTGCCTGACATTAATTAGCCTTTTCAGAGCAATTGGCCCAGTGTCTGTGCATCCTGTAGATGTGAATCAAACACAGCTCACTGGACTCAGTGTTCAGCTCCTCTGAGCTTTTTTCAGAAGAGCTGCGTTGATATAAACCAGTTGGTGGTTTGTCTTATCATGTGGAAAGAGAAGACAGAGACCAAATAACTTCATGATTACTTTGCATCAGTAAAACTTGGTCATGTTAAAAGACAAAAGGTATAAAGTTTACATCAAATCTTGTTGCTTTACTGTGGAAATCTGGTAGAAGATAGCGAGGCATAAAATGTGGCATAAAGGATCCTGAAAATTTATATGAAGGTTGTTGTAAAACATTAACATTTAAAAAAAAGTAAAAAATGAACACTGGCTATAATATTTTCACACCTTATGAATGAGTTTATTAGAAAAAAAAAGAGAATTAGTTGGCTCAAGCATTTTGAATAAGTACTGTTACTTCTGGCCAAGGTAATGTACACTATTTTCCTGGATAATTGCCACATGGTCTCACAGTTGTATTTTTTTTTTTTAATGTGGTATTTCTTTAAATGTCAAATTGAGCTGTGCTGTATTATGAGAGTTTATAGAATTTTCAGGATTTAATTTTGTATAACATGGCTAATAAACAAAGTTGAAATACAATATTAACAAAACAATTTTTGTAAATAGAGCTAATTTCAGCCTATTAGTGACAAAAAGTAATACATGGACAAAACCTGGCAAAAACTAGACATAGATAATCAGACAGAATGAAACATAGAACCTTTTTCTGAAGAAAGTCAATCTACTGGATTGTATTCTCTAAGGGTTGCCAAAATATGTATGTAGGCAGCTAGAGAGGATAGGTTAATAGTAATTGTAAGATACTAAGGTGGCTCAGGATATTAGGACCCTGGTGTGATCAGGATTTCATCCACAGCCCATACAGGCAGGTGATCATTTCAAGAAACCCCCCAAACAAGCAATAACTATTGGTATTTTCACATGCAATATGTGAGTACATTTATTATTGCAGTATTTAATGGAATGTTATAAGAACATTAATAACATAGTAATTTTCCAGATCAATAAATTGAGAAAAAGCACAATTAAATGTGTCATCACAGTCTGTGATAGGAAAGACTTTCACATTGTTTTAAACCATGGAATCTCCATCTACACTTTTTATCAAAGTGTGAACAGGTAAAAGACTGAATGATACATAATTTAATGCAGTTATATTTATGTTAATTATCCATGCAGATGAACCTCTAAATGTAATTTTCTGCTCCCCAGTATTTAAGCCTTAATCTTTTTCAACGAGTATCAGAAAGAGATAAAATCATTGATCATAGAAGTCAACTGTCTTCACTGAAATGACATCAGAAATTAATTTGTTTAGAAATTACTTAACTCTATTGCTTCTGAAAAGTTGCTATAGGCTAATAAAAGTTATCTCACACATGCAGGCCTCATTTCTTGCTACTTCTGGGGATTGTTCTACGTAACTCTGAGATTCAATTCAGGAAGGCTCAAGGCAGACTTCTTGAAAGCTTCTCAAGCTGGAAAAATGGTACCAGTAGCTCACATTAATCTTGTGAGCAATTTTAAAGTAGATTGTAACTAAAAAATGTAATGCCATTGTTTCTTCTCTCTGAAATAGAAAAAGTTAATGTGTTCTAACAGGTCAGTTTTATAGTTTGCTTTTCACTGTATTTCTTCCTGAAACAGGGCCAAGTTACATCTTAGAGTTCCAGGACTGTATAATCTGCCATTTAGCTACTTCCCTTACACTACAATTTTTTTCCTAATACTTAGCCTGAAACATCCCTTTTGAATGTTAAGCATGTTAGATTCTTGTTGTGCCCATGACTGACATGAAGATATGTAGTGCTCCTACTTTGGTAGAAACTTTGCATGGCACTCCTTTTTTCCTCCGCCTTTTAATGCTGATCCTTTGATTTTTCCATCATCTTGAATAAACCATATTTACTGTGACTCTCTGTATTCCTGCTGCTCTTGTCTATGTTGTTGCTTGGCTGGGATGTAGTGCTGAGAGACTTGGTTTCATGTTCTCTCAGAGATCCCCAGGCAGGGCACTGCAGATGCTGGTTATGACAGTCATCTTTCACTTGTCCTGCAGGCTCCATGAATTATTTTCAGATACAGATAATGACTACTGTTTTTCCCCAGGACAGCTTGGCATGGTGAGACCTTATCCAGTTTGCAAGCTGTAATAATCCCTCTGATCTCCCTAGGTCAGGTGTGATGTATATAGGCTTATCACCTACTTGCTTTGATTCTAGTTTAAAACATGTCTCAAAACCCAGTAAGCCATTTTGCAACATTTTTAGATTTGTTCGTGAAGAAGTAGAACAGTGACAATGTGGAAGGAAACCTTCACTTCAGCAGTACAATCAGCATCATTAGCAGCTAGGATTGTGCAAGGTTATAGGCCTTCTCCTGAGCTGTCAAAATTCAGTAGTGATTCAAACCTACGTAAATAAATGGATTGTGCTTTATACTTTATTAGCTTACCAGTTCACTGCTCAAATACCTGTGAGATGCTATTTGAACTGTTAAAGAACAGCCATTGAATGTCTTGTAAACAGTGTGTTAATCTCCCTGAGATTGTTTTCTTATCACTGCTTAAAGAAATAAACATTTTAAAGATAAAATATTGAACTTCAGAATGTATTAAAATCCAAATGTAGGGAAAGGCTAGTAGCCATTAGAAGAGAGGCTTCTTCAGCTGTTGCTTTTAAACACTATAAGGTAGTGTGGGCTGAGTTCTAAGAGTTTTAGAACCTTTCATACAGTTTTCAAGAAAGGATTAGATGTTTTTGCCATTAAAGTTATCCTCTTAAGTTCTTTATATTGAATTGCTGTCCTATTACTCTTGAAAGGCCCTACTTGCTGCTAGGATACCAGGTTGTCAAACACTATTGCTTCAAATAGAATTATTTTTCATTCTATAAAGATTAATTTGGGCTCCTGAAAGTATTAGATGTTGGGGGGGGGGTAAAGGAAACAATTCTTCATCAATACTCATAATGTCTCCCAGACACATGGAAAAATGTAGTACTGGGCAGATCTTAAACAGAAATTGCTAAGTTTAAGTAGTGTGTGGGCTGGAAAAAGAAAGAAGATGGGTGCAGTGTCACGCACATATTTGTTCTATATGACTGTTCTGCAGCAACCAGTCCCAGAAGTGCAATACAGCAACACACAGGGAAACTGATTATAGACTCAAACTTCTGTAGCATGTGGTCATACCTAATTCAGCTTTAAGACCTTTCTACTGAGAGAACAGTCTTAGCAGTTTTTACTTTAACTCCCCAAATAGTAGCCAGCTATCCCTCTTCTCTCCTGGCCAGCTGTGGTCTGCAAAAGAGTCCATGAAGCTTTTTAGCAATTTCTACTTATTTTGCCTACAGAAAAATGTGTTTACTTGGAAGAAAGTAAATTCATAGTAAAAATTCCAGCTGTGAATACTGACATATGTTTTGTTTCCAAGAAAAACATAGAGTGGTGGGACATTTATTCATTGTAGAACATAACATATAATTGAACTTGTCTGAGGTAAGGGAAAGATCTTTTTTTCCATAGGAAACAATGACTATAGGAAGCATTTAGTTATATATATAATAAAAAATAAGATCATATTTTTCTCAGATGCAGATCCTACAGCAAAAAAAGTATTTTCCAGATAGTGATATGAAGATCCAATGTCAGTCATCTTCAACTGCCTTTTTTTTTTTTTTTTTATGGGAACCTTCTCTAATTTTTTATTATTTGCCAAGCTTCTATCATTTATATTTCTCTGTTGCCAAGAACAGGACAATAGATAACTTTATAAATCCATAAAAGGCAAAACATCACTCTTTGATGAGTATTCTTTTTTAGAAAAAGTATTCCTTAATTAAAGAAGGATGGAATTTTGGTGTTTTGGTTTGTATGCAACTATTTTTTTGTTTGAAACATAATCATTAGATATATGTGTGCATGTTTGTCTGTCACACAGCCACAGTCCTATTTCTCCGAAATTCAATACTAGTGTTACTTTTGACATTTGTCTCAGCAGGCCTGTTTCTACCACAGGCAAAGCTGTTAGCACTGCCATGTACTTGTCCCTTACTTCCATTATTAGTGCAATACTTTTTCCTCTTATCCCTGAAAACCTAAACTGAAAGAGATTGAAATTGCCCTGTC
This sequence comes from Xenops minutus, assembly GCA_035221455.1. Lineage (NCBI taxonomy): Eukaryota > Metazoa > Chordata > Aves > Passeriformes > Furnariidae > Xenops > Xenops minutus. The sequence goes on along the minus strand of JAWWEE010000105.1, from coordinate 85,667,712 downwards.
TGGAATATTACAGAAAAAGAAAAGAAAAAAGGAATGCACACATCCAGAGGCTGTGGGAGATTAAACTAACTTGTCAAAGAGGCTGAGACTGTGATCCAAGAGAAAAGACAGGACAGAGACTGAGGGGTGAAACAAGGAAACACATTGGGTTTGGTGGCTGGGAGAAGCTTAAAAAACTTGGGAAAAGTAAGAAAGACCTGAAAAGAGATACTGGAAACCTCTAATTCAACAAGGATGGGGGTTAGACACTGCCTAGAGGGTTGTGGACAGTGAGAGAAAATGGGCACCAAGAACCATGAAGTAAGATGGAAAAAAAGACCTGAAGAGGTGAGAATGGCAGAGAAATCAGATGCGGTTTGGGATATAAGATGAAGTCAAGGAGACACAGTATGGAAAGAGTGAGAAAGAGGAAATGGGAGGGAGTGGGTAGGAAAGGGGTATAAATGGGGCTAAAATTGAAATAAGGTAAGGTGCTGCGGAGGAATTAATGTATCTAATAAGAGAAGAGTTGCAAATGGTTAGCTGGATCTCTGTCACAACTTGGTTTTCACACCCCTTTCTGTTCTTTATTTATTTATTTCAGTATTATCTTTTTGTTCTCTGACCTTGGGTATCCATCGATCACAGCAAACTCCAGTTGTGGTGTTTTCATTTTGTTTCTCTGTTCCTTCTTGCTCCAGGTATATTGCCCCATTGGGCAATTGGACCATTCTGTACTATCCGGGCATCTGTGGAAACCCACCATTTCTCTGTGCTGTTGTTGGGATGACTTTAAAGTCTGATCCTGTGGTCTCTTAGCAGTAGCTGCCCACTCACTCCTCATCCTCCTGGCCACTTTCCCCCACTCTTCCCATCAGCTCATTTCTAACACACCTTTTTGTTGTGCAGCACCACAAACAATTGTACCTGCACAAATTAGCGGTGATGGGTAAGGAGGACCTGGTGGCAGATGACAGCGACAGGCAGAAATGCTCTGGTTAGCACTGCTGTTTATACAGTCTCACCCCAGCAGAAGTCCCATGGTATGCTAGTGTACAGATATCAAAGCAGGTAAAATGTTCCTAAAAATGGTACAGAATTGATTTCAGTAGGAGTGGACAGAATGCTTTTCCCCATGGGAAATGCGGACATGCAGATCAAATATTCTGAAGGTTTCACTGTGCTCTGGTGCAAGTAAATAGATTTAAAGGGCATTGTCAAAATGCTTTATCCCATCTAATATCCTGATGTAGAGAATGGCAGTCTATTAGCGTTGATGTTGATTCTGTTAATACACATGGCAAATGTGTTTAATGAGGTCACTCATCTTTGATACTAACAATGCAGGTGCTGATACAGGGTCAAGGGATGGATCTTTTCATATACAACTGTGGGCACACATTAAGCTCAAATACAGAGGAGTTTGTTTATGAAGATGGTAGACAAATTGCATGTGTTTTTCCATTGCTGAGAAACTGCTGATGACTCCAGTTCATTTAATTTAATCTTAAATTATGAAGGCTGGCATTATTTTCCTTGAACTAATGGGATAACTAATAAATTGCTTTAGCTGATGGCAATTATATTTCGTTTAGTCACACTACTCAGTTACAAGAAAGCTGAACTGAGCTGAACTCTTGCTCTGTTAAGTGTGACAACTTGTTATTGAAAGGAAATTTTACTTTTATGTTGCAGTGTATTTATTTGAGTAGATTTTTCAAGTAGATCAGAATAGAATTTAAAATCTAAATGTAGAATCCTAGATCCTCTAAGCACAAGGTACTGCTGAAAAAAATCTAAACAACTTGAGAGTGTTTTAAAAAAAAAAAAAAAAAAAAGCATTGTCTGAGAGTGAAAAGAAGTGATTATTTTCCTGTATTTAGCACTTCTAAGGATGCACCTGGAGTACTGTTTTCATTTTGACACTTCCCAGTTAGAAACTGGTAAAAATGTTTAAGAGTCTGAAGGACATAATGCGTGCGGAATTGAACTTGCTTTGACTGACCAGCCTGCCAGATAGTCTGTGGCATTCCCATCCATGAGGGCTTTCAGGTCTTTACTGCACCTTGTCTTGTTCAACCTGGTCTACATGTAAAAATATTTCTGCTTTGAAGAGGGAGTTAACCTGGGGATCCCTTCCAAATTTAATTATTCTATCATGATATAATGAAACCATGCTATTAAGCATAGTTACATCAGCAGTAGTATCCTGTAAGTCAGCCTATCCCACATTTATTGTCTAAAAAAAAAATCTTTTCTTTACCTTCAATTATTTAACAGAGATTCCATTACCACTTAGGTGAACTGAGTTGCACAGTTTATGTTCTTGATCGAACAGTTAACATTGCTTTCTGAAGCCTTCTCTTTGTATTCTCAGCTTTATAGACATAGGAGATTTAAAGACAGACTATCTTATTATAACATCTCATGTCTACACTCTTCTACCCAGTTATTTCATGTATTACTCTACATACTGAAGATAGCAACATGAGCTTTGATAAAACATCTTTTAAAAAGTATTCAGTTCTCAAATGAAGTTTTCAAGAGGTAGAAAATCCATCAGTCCTATCTTTTGAGTGTTCTCATGATTAGTCAGCCTTTCTGCTAAGGACGTGAATATAATTTTTAATTGGAAGTTGTTGGCCTGTACTGTACAAATGGCAGGGTTTCCATGGCAATGGGTTACAAGTGATGTGAGCTGCCCTCATCCAGCCACAGCAAGGACTGAAACCCATGCAGGTGCTCCATCATACCCCCAGACTGCAAATAGGTGGGAGGAAAGTACTGAGCCATGGATAAGAAACACTTAAGGTAACACATGAAAAAAAGATATTTGGAGATATGTGACAAGATGCTCTTGGGAGGACATGTGGAGTAGATACTTGGGACATGCACAGAGAGACAAGCTGGCATGGAGAGATGTGTGGCAGGAGGTGTGCATGTCGGAGAAGGCATTGGTGTTTATTTACATGTTTGTTTAGCTGTTTGCATTTCCTTTTTCCCCAATACACAAATAAGAGATTAGAATTTTGTGTTAACTGACAGCAAAAGAAGTAAAAATTCCCCAAGCTGAGACTCTTTTCCCTCTGTTTACCTTCTAGCTGTTGGCCCTTGTTATTTCTTTCTTTATGAAACAAAAAATTCTTAATATGATATATTTTCTTTTCAGAAAAGGATACTTAAATTACACTCAAACTGGCTACAGGCCTTTTTGGTGAATCTATAAATATATTAAAGTAATGATGTCTCTGTTACTAGGTGAGTCCTTGAAATGATTAACTGGCAGCTCCCTACAGCCTTTTCAGTTTCCAGTCTCTTTTTAAAAAGATGGACAGAGCATTGCAATACTTGTCCATGTTGTTATGCAAGAAAATAAAATAAACTTTCCCTGTACTGACTCTTTGTATATTTATCTAACTCACCTTTAATAAATTTAGTGGGGATATGTAATCAAGACCTTATGTTAACCTCCTAATTCACTACAGTTCCTACTTGATCTTTTACAGGTGTGACTCCTGTCTGTCTGTGTCCTCTGTGCATTCAATTTCCTGAATTGTTGCACTTGTCTGCTCTTTTTAAAATCAGCACATCTTCCAAAATGTTCCAAACCACTCAATATGACTGCCCCATTCTTATTTACAAATGAAGAAACTTCTCCCTTCTTTGCTACTCCTCATCTTAGTGCCACCTTCCCTTGGCTACCAGTTTCCTTGTGACTATCAGCTGCCATAAAGAATCAACGACAGCAATACACGAGAGTGCCAAACATAGTCCGAGCTTTGCAAAAATGGAGCACTAAGGAATTACACATTTGTTGATATAATTTGGCCTCAGAAATACTGACTAAAGAAATTATAAAGCTACTTCCACAAAAGATAAAACTATCAGAATGTAAATAGCCAGAAGAGAAGGCAAAAACTAGCTGGTATAGATTTGTCAAGGACAGGTCATATCAAATAAATCTAAGTCTCTTTTACTAAATCTAATTTTCTCCTTTGACGGGATGAGTGGCTAAAGGGGTAATGGGAAGGTACATCTACAATGCAATATATTCTGAGCTTAATAAGGCTTTCATGCTTTTCTGCATGACATTCTCTTAAACTAAGGAAATACGATGCAGTTATGGTGACCCTGAAGTGAGTACAGATGTGGTAGAAAAATTTATCTCAGAAAGCATTTATCATTGTCCATGAAAAAAAAAGATGAGTTCATGCTTACAGAATAATAAAATGCAAGAGGAAAATAAATTTCAAGGCTGTTAATGGCATATAACACCTTTTTAACCATGTTATTGCAAATTTTTACCTTTACTGGGAGAATAGAAATATGGCCTAGGAAAAAACAATGCTTAAGGTCAGATGTCACTTCAATTTTCTCTTATTAATTAGGTTTCATCAATTTGCTGGACTTACCTCTGACATATGAGAGCATCTGCAAATGAAAGAAAGGGAATCTCAAGGTAAGAAACTACACACAAAATGGCAGTGAAGGAAAAATGGATGTGGAAGATGCATGCTTGAGACTTTTACTCTTTTGTGTGAATTAGATCAAATCAAGAAGCCCAAGAAAATTATTTTTTTAAAAAATTCATTAATAGTCATTATCCTCATAATAATTTTTTTAATACACTAAACTCAGCATTTCTCAATTCTTATGGGGATTCTGGTACACTTGTTACATGAAGGGAAGAAAAGATTATTTTTCTTCCCCAGAAAAAGAAGGGAGACATACTTAGGCAAAAGTAAGCAAAAGCATTTAGTCCTGATAGGAGGGGTAGACATCTGCTCTTCATTAGAGGAGAAAACCCTTATAAGAAGTGTTTACATTGTGGAAGAGAACATTCTTTCTAAATAAATATTGCAACAAGATCTGTTCATACCCTGACCCTTTGCTGCTGGGGCCACAAATGAAGGTCTACAAAGAGCCCATTTTGCAGTCACAGTGCTGCTTTCTTGTATTTCCTTATGAGTTGAAGGATCATGAAGACAGGTCCCAGGAGAGGATCTGAAATGAAATGCTTTTACTGCTAATGACTATATAGTACTTCACAACATCATGCCCCTAAAATTCGAAGCCAAAAAGGCAAAAATTCCCCGCCCCCCCAAAAAAAGTTATGCTAACATCATATGCTAACATCACATTTGCTAACATCAAAATGATGTTAGCAAATCAGAGAATTTTCCATAAAATTAAAAGTAGCATATCTGATCCTCTATAAGAGCATTTCTTAAAGGTGATATCTTTACATATGTTTAATCTCATTGAATATGAGGTGTTTAACATTTAAACCTCCCAAAGGAGTTAGTGGTCTAGGATCATGCTGTGTACTTAGCATTTTGAGTGCTGACCATATCATATTTCTGCTCTGCATGGGAGCCATACAGAGTTGTATCTGTAACAGAGACATCTACTGAAAATCTCAGAGGCTGAAAAAGTAAAGGGAGAATATATATATATATGAGTAAAGGTTGTCTAAAATAAAAGGTGGCAACTCTGAACCAACACATGTTTTGTTGAGGTATAGTTTTGATTTTCTTCAACTCTCTCTTTGATCCTTGCAGTCTTTTTTGATTGTTTTGCAGTGGTGTGTTGGCAAAATAAGGAATGTTTTATGATAGCTCAACAGCCACAACTGTTCGAGTGGCTGAGCATTTCCACTTTGATTAGGAGTTTCTTTATTGTTTTTGCTCTACTGACTCCACTTTTGGGTTTAGATTTTTTTTATTATTATTATTCAGACAGAGAATGAGAATTTTATTTATTCATGTGTTAACTGACAGCTGGTTGCTTGATAGCTGGATGTTTTGCCCTTCCATCCAATCCATAACCAGTGCTAATTTCACAAAATCTAAGTTGTGAAATACAGATATTACCATAAACAATTATTTTTATAGAACAGTACGTATTTCATTACATATATCTATATTTATTTATATATTATAGCAACACAGAGGAATACATTATTTATTCTCTATGAAATTGCTTCCTCAATATATGAAAATATGCTATATATATTTATAAATGTGAATACAGGGAAGAAGCTGGGAAAATGTCTCAAGGTCAGTGGAGATTAATTCCATTTCCTAGGCTCTTTTCCATCATCTGCTTATGTCTACTGTTGGAGAACAGTAATTAACAAACCAGCCTGGATGCTCTTACATTCTTTTCTCTACAGTTATAAGATTTTGCTGAGCTGAGCTGTACAACACAGACAGGCAGACACACACATACACAACTTGTCACTTCATTCTATCAGTAAAGGAGAAACACTTCTATGTCTTTAAACATTTTATTTCATCCATATTCTTAATAGAGAAGTCAGGCTGCTCTGGAACGATCATTATTCCTTCTACATATCTCCTGTTTCAACCCTTTTACAAGAACCTCTTATTTTTCTTTTACCACTGATTATATCTTTGAATCTCTGGTGTTAAAGATTATAAGAGTATGAATAGAATGGAATAGAATAGAATAGAATAGAATAGAATAGAATAGAATAGAATAGAATAGAATAGAATAGAACATTACAGTTGGAAGGTACCTATAATGCTCATCTAGTCCAATTCAGGGCTCAGTCAAAGTTAAACCACATTCTTGTCATCACAGAATCATAGAATTGCTAAGGTTGGAGTAGACCTTTAAGATCATCAAGTCCAAACCAAATTATAGGTGTTTTCCAAAGGATCTTAAACTCTGACAGGCATAGAGCATCGACTACCTCTTAGGAAACCTGTTTCAGTGTTTGACCACCCTTCATGTAAAGAAATGCTTTCTTTTATCAAGTCTGAACCTCCTCTGATGTAGTTTTGAACTATTCCCACACATCCTATCGCTGAATACCAGGGGGAAGTGCTCAATACCTCCCTCTCCACTTCCCCTCTTCAGGAAGCTGTGTAGACCGATGAAGTCATTCCTCAGCCTCTCTCCTCTCTCTGTGGATTCTCCTTCAGTTTTTAATATTTTCTTTGTCTTTTAATATTACCTCCTTGTCTCACTTTTGTGTCATACTCCCAGACTTAATTTTGTTATCCCAGCATATGATGACTTAATTTGCAGGTTTCAGTGGCTAAGTTGTGATAAATCAGACTTTTTGGTGGAAGTTATCCTACTACTCACAGTGTTTAGCTAGAACTTGTCTCATACAGTGTGATGCTCCTGGGATTATGGGGTGAAGCTCTGCAGTGTCAGTCCTGCGTTTCTTATGAACTAATTGTAGTACTGCCATGAACAGCAAAGTATAAATTTTTTAACTTACCTGCAGCCCCTTAAATAGCTTGTTTCAAAGTGATAGTTGTACATTGCCAATACAGTTGTATTCAATCTTTAGAAGGAAAAAAATGTAAAGAACTGACTCATTTTGTGACTGTAAAGTTTTACATACATTAACTGTATCCTTTTCAGATAGACTGTGTCCATGAGCATGCAGAGACTGCAGCAAGAATTCCCAGTCACTCTTCAGCTCACTGAAGTTCCTTTCCTGGAAAAGAAAAAAAAAAATCCAGAAACTGCAAACTTAGACCATAGCTAGAGGTCTACAAATGCATTTAGCATTCTCATATATATGTATATATTTATATGTGTGTCTGTGTATGTGTATCTATGTGTGTGTATATACATATATACATACATATATGTATGTATAAATGTGTATAGAGCAATATACATAGTGCTGAACTCCTGGGAGTGAGACTTAAAACACTCTAATGGTCTCTTTTATACTTTTTCAGCCTGGCTACATCAGGGAGCTCCCATTAATGTCTGCAGAAATCCCTGTTCTCATGAGCTCTGTGAGGTGTTGTCCTGGGTGCTGTCTGTATTAATGAGCTTTCTCTTCCAGTGAAATTTAGCAAGTCACATTTTTGTCCTCTGTGTTTTGTTTTCAGGAACACCAAAGTGGGACATTTTGTGTGATATTTGAGAAAAGTTGTTGAAGAAAGAACAATTAGCAACCTAAAGAAGCAGGATGAAATAAAATTACAGAACACTTATTAAAATTTTGGTAAAAGACAGTCAGCAGGGAATTTTCCTTATGAACCAGCATGGGGCAGTGTTATCCATGCAAACTCAGACTGCCTTTACTGGTAGATAAATCAGCATCAGTGTCTGTAAGGTTTAGACATAAACATCGGAACAGACTCGGAACCTCTTATAAATAAGTGGCTGGGACAAATATAGCTACACAGAAAAGGCAAAAATCATCTTCAGCCACAGAATTAAACGTGTTGCTTTGTGTTATACATTCTAGAAAACAAATAGTGTGTGATAACAGCTAGGCATAGGTGTCCTCAACTGTAAGGATGATGATGGTGATGATGACAAAGATGATAATTAACACTGTGTCCAGTAGCTGAGGACCAGGAAACAGTAACACTAGTCCTATTCAACTTATACTAAAAAAGTTGTGTAGAGAGGTGTGGGTGGAGGAAGGCACCAGGTTTTACTGGGTTAGTTTGTATGCATCTTTATAAATGAGAACTTTGTGGGAAAATTAGGGGATATTTTAAAGGTAGAAGTGTATAAGTACAACTTTCTAAAGCTGTCCTTTATCAACATGCTCAACTTCTTTTGCTGTTAATTTGTGTTAACGATCAGGCTAGATATAACTAAATTCCATTTCTGAATTCAGAAAAATCTATATATTTCTTTATTAAGAGATAGTAGTTAAGGTCTGGGTTTAACCCATTACTGCTACCATATTTGTAAGCTACCTATCACAAAAATATTTTTTGAAAAGCAACCAAATAAACCTTGCTTTAGAGTTCTATGGACATTAAGACACTTATTTTACACCCTGGCCAGAATACTTGTGTAACAACCAGGATCACAACAAAAATGCTAGAAAATGTTTTCCATAAGCCTATTTGTGCCTTTAGATGAGGTGGCTAGACAGCTACTCATCTGTAGCACAGAGGCAATTCATCAAATATGCTACTTGGATGCAGTAGGAATTAGTGTTTTGCAATCACTGCAGATCACCATGAGAGAGGGGAAGAGTAAGCCTTCACTGTTGGCAGTGGGGAGGAGATCCTGAACCCTCCTGTAGGCCTGTTAGAGAATAACACTAGAGCAGACACAATCCCCAGCAGGAATTGTACAACCTCGGCTGTGAATAATGGTAAAGTAGGTGAAAAACAGGGCTTCTCTGCAGTTTTGTTTGACTTCTGTCTGTAAAAAGATACTTGGCTTACAAGTATAACCATTTAGGACTTAGAAGCGCAAGAAAAAATAGAGGAGTAGGAAAAAAGTTCTATTGCTGCAGAATTCGCTGGGGCTTATGACTTCTTAGTATTTCAGCAAATACTGTGAGGTTCATTAAGTCACTTGCAGTGGAACGCAGTGACTGAACAAACCAGTCGTCCTGGGTGTCAAGAGCACTGATTACCTGGTTTTGTCAAAAAACTGAAATTTTGGGAGTTTTACAGGATCACAGAATATGCTGAGTTGAAAGGGACCCACAGGGATCGTGTCCAGCTCCTGGCCCTGCACAGGACCATCCTCAAGAGTCACACCATGTACCTGAGAGTATTGTCCAAATGCTTCTAGAACTCTGTCAGCCTTGGTGCTGTGACCACTTCCTTGGGGAACCTGTTCCAGCAACCAGCCATGCCCTGGGTGAAGAATCTTTTTCTAATATCCAACCTAAACCTCCCCTGACACAACTTCAGGCCATTCCCTCGGGTCCTGTCACTG
>JAWWEE010000105.1:85627990-85657943 GCA_035221455.1 Xenops minutus | reverse complement strand
TCTACAAATTCATGAAAACCTTACGGCAACACTTGTAAGAAATATTTTGAATTTTCTTTAAAAACAATCAAATTGATGGATTTGGAAAAGTATTAGGCGTTATTGTGTGAATGACATTATTTTGCCAATACAGATGAACGTATGGATCCCTGGGAAAGTTTGCATGTTTTACATTTTATAGTAACACTAATCTTACTTGTGGACATAATTACAAAGCCAAAATCCTCAACTATGCTGGTACAACAGGACACAGTTTTTGCTTCTGTAAAACTATGATACATTACCTTATTTTGGTTCCTGACTGTATAATTACAAGCTTTAGAAAACTGGCATATTTGTGCATCTGCTAGGAAGATTAATACATTGCCAAGCAACCAAGTTTTCTAGTGCAGGCAAATTCTGGAAAGTCTCTGGGCTCTTCATTGTATGATACACTTGTATTTTATAAAGCCTTAAGTACTTACAGAAAGAATAAAATATTCCTTTTGTAGAATGGTTGTACTTAGTGTAATGGACTCTTAATTCAGTTAACAGGTTTTAACTACTTACCATGTTAAGTTTGTCATGTTATTTCTTCAAGTATGTGTTCTTAGCTCATGAGAATGAATCAGCCTCTAATGAATGACCTGAACTGGCTTACTGTTGTTGTGATGTTCTGAAACAATGTTTGAAAATAATTTCTATTATTCTTAGTAATATATTGTATCTTGGTAAGCTTATTCAGCTTGATAGTGAAAATTATTTTTAAAGTTTTGTTTTTAGAGTGTGTCTCCTAAAGTCAAGGTATGATTTTTACATTGTGTTAGTATATATGAAATTTATTAACATTGAAGAAAATCCCTATCAAGATATGGATGAATATATTTAACTAATAAAATTTCATACAATATAATTAAAGAAAAGGGATATTTTCCTTAAATGAAAATACCTGGTTGTGAGATAGCTCATTGCTTGCAAGTAGCAGTCATTGCATTACCTGGGTTAAAACATTTTACTGAAAAGCATTGCAGTATTTTCAATAGCCTCACTTTGTCTTTTTCATGGAAAACAGGTGATTATTTCTTCTGCTAAGGCCAGTGAAAGCCCAGAGGAAAGGAAGTTCACCTGGAAAGATGGTCTCTTATGAACACAAAGGAGTGTGCAGGTATATATATATGTGTACTGTAAGAAACTGTGCCATTTGGTGTTCTCTGAGTAGAGCAGGAGATGTGATACTGAATGAGAGATTTGAAAGGGAAGAAGCAATTGTTTTCATGAATTCTTACTTTCCCATAAGGGCAGGACCAGAAGAAAGCACAAAGTCTTATACTGGAACATATATTTCTATTTCCAGGAGACTAAAAGGGAAAATCAGTCGAATCAATAAGATTGAGTATGTGTGTGGTTTGTTTTTTTTTTTTTTAAATAGCATTTAATGAGAGGTCTTTGATCTTAAAACTACAGTGATTTTTTTGATAAGAAAAACCATTAACTTTCAACTGTGTGTCAATCATTATAGTAAGAAGCCTGTAAGAAAGAGAGAGCTGCATTTCTGTCCAACTGTTTGTTTAGTTACAGTAATGACAAAAAGTGGTGTCCATGAAGATTTATTAAAGTTCCAGTAATTTTTTTTCTGAAATAGATGCTCAGTAACTCACTATTTTTTTTTCTCTAAAGGTTGTGTCATTAATGCAACTTATACATCCTTGGTTCTAAACTGGTTGTTGAATTGTTGTTCTCTTTTCTGAGCTGTCAGGATAGTCTCATGGGTTTTATTCTGCACACCTTGTTCAGGCATTTTCTAGCCTGGTGAGCACAGGTTCTATCATTCTATCTGGCCTACTCACTTCTGTGTGATATGGGCTGCTTTGAAATTTGAGTCAGAGAATCCACCTTTTTCAATCCTTTCCTATAGAATAGCTGAAGCATCTGAAAGCATAAAGACATTGGACCCAGGTCTAACTGCCAGTTTATAGTAATTTGGAGCCAGATAGATTAGACAGGCTGTTCCCATATGACAATTTCAAAGTGTCAGACTTGCTGTTAATGTACAGAATAATTCTGTGGTGTAGAATACTTGTTGCAGACATGACAGATGCAAAGTATGACAACAAGGTCCATGGCACCTCTGAGATGCCTGGAGCTGGAGGTGTTACCTCTCCTTTCCCATAAATGTATTTTGTTTAAGAATCATGGGACTAGAGAAAACTGTCCTGAAATATTATGTGCTCAAGAATAAGCTGTCCTGTGGCAGTAAAGTATTTCTTTCATATCACCTTCTGTCATCATATTGTTGCTACTTGAATTTTATGTAGCATTTATCATATAAAATGTCTATTTTATTTATTCTTTTAATGGTATTTGGTGTATAGTTGTGTAATCTACATTTTAATCTTCTGTCAAACATTTCAGCATATGATGAATCCAGTTTAAAAGGGTGCTTTCCCACTCAGTGACAGAGATTTGATTTAGACTTTTCATTTTTCTTAAACTTTGACTTTTTTTGCAGATGTTTTGTGAGTTGTAGATAACAGAACTCTAAATAATGCTATCAAGTATTTTTTTGGGGGAAAAGAAAAGAACACTCCTTCTGATACTTCTCTGATTTCTTGGAAGTTTTAGTTTCTTTCTATTTTCTACATATAAGCTTGATTTTATGTCCTTTTATCTTCATTCTTCTAAAAAGCTTATCTTTTCAGGAATCTATTTTGGCTGCTCCTATGGAAGCAGTTTGATCACTAAGTAGCCTGAATTTTTCAGCTTTTCTAAGCATTATATGTCAATATGTTTCCTGTTTGCATTTTCTTCATAACATCATGTTTAGATATCTCTCTGACCTGTGTGTCAGCATCCAGTTTTGGTGTAATTGGCTTTTATTTCTCCTAAAGGTTATGATGATTCCAGAGATACTTGCAAGATGAATTTATGGCAATGCTCTCTTTGTAAGTTTAGTGCTTTGAGGTAGAATAAAGGTAGTACTGAACAAGCAAAACCATGTATTCCAGTTATATTACAGAATAAATGGCCACAACTTTCACTGAATATAGAGCATGAATATTTTTGGCAGATGAAAAGATACACTTGTCTTTTCTGTTCACCATTGGTTTTCACAAGGTGAAGCATTTAATATCTGTAATTCGGCTTCCCACCAAGCCAAGAAAATTATGAATGTGATTTTGCTGTCCAAAAATGATGTTATTACTTTTATTTAAAAAAAACAACAAACTAAATGTGCATCTTGTCTGTTCTTGTGAACAACTATACAGAAATTTTAGTGTAAAGTCAATAAACTCTTTTTCTCCTTAGAAAGACAGGTTTCATAAAAGTATTTAGCAGACCCATCTTTAGTAGTTAGAGCTATCCATCTGCTCTCATTGATTTTTAAAACATGACAAATTCTATTTGCTTCTTTTAGGTTAAAACCAGAGTTTCAAATGAACGAACCCTTAACTAAAATTACAGCTTGTCTGTCTCATGTTATCATATATGCTTTCAAAATTACTTTCTCATTTTGAGCTCTTATATAAACTAAATTCAGGCTACTGAAGCTAATTCATCTACATGTATGTTGTATAGGATCACATTTTGACAAAAAAAAAAAAAAAAAAACCTGAAAAAAAACCCCCACACTTTTTGCTTCTCTTCCTTTACAATAATTCCACATATCTCATGAAGAGAAATAAATGCAGTTTTAAGATGTTTCATTCATCCTGTTATGCACGTAGATGTTAAATTTCATTGGATTTCTTATTTTGGGTACATAACATTTGGTACCTTTTCTTGTACCATTCTGATTTTAACTTCCCTTCTGGTGTTACGAAGTATCTTCACTGAATGAAGAAGGAGAACTGTAAGTCAGGGGCTGTACTCTGCTGAATTCTTACTATAACAGAATGTAAACTAGTAAATATTAAAGAAAAGCATTCATGAGGGAGAGCTTAGAAGCAAATAAAGATATACCTGTTTTTCTCTGTCTGGATTGTATGACCTAATTCTAAGGAAAAGTAGTAGGTCCTAGGTAGAATGTTCTGTGAACTACAGTACCACATCTAAACATCTAAACCACTTTTAAGCTTGTCCTTTTGAATCACAAAATATGACTGAAGAGTATGCCAGATAAATGATCTGTGCCATGTCAGCTAGGCTGCTTTAAGAGATCCTTGGTAGGTCACCACAAAGAAGAGATCAATACCTACCTCTCTGCTTCCCCTCACAGGGAAGCTGTAGACTGCAATGAGGTCTCCCACTGTCTCCTATTCTCCAGGGGGAACAGACCAAGTGCCCTCAGCCAATCCTCATACGGCTTCCCCTCAAGGCCCTTCAGCATCTTCCTTGCCCTCCTTTGGACACTAATACCTTAATATCTTTCCTGTACTTTGTTGCCCAAAACTGCACACGCTATTCAAGGTGAGGCCACCCCAGTGCAGAGCAGAGCGGGACAATCCCCTCCCTCGACCAGCTGATGATGCTTTGCCTGATGCCCCCCAGGACAAGGTTGGCCCTCCTGGCTACCAGGGCACTGCTGACTCGTATTCAACTTGCCATTGACCAGGACCCCCAGGTCCCTTTCTGTGTCACTGCTTTCCATCATCTCATTCCCCCAATCTGTCTGTACATCCAGGGTTGCCCCATCCCAGGTCCAGAATCCGGAACTTCCCCTAGTTGAACTTCCTGTGGTTGGTGATTGCCCAGTCCTCCGATTAGTTGAGGTCTCTCTGCAGGGTCTTCCTGCCTTCAAGGGCAGATGGAGCCCTGTGGAACCCCACTAAAGCCAGATCACCAGTCTGATATCACCCCATTCACTATTACCCTCTGTGCTCAATCTGTGAATCAATTGTTCACCCATCACATGATGTATTTATCCATCTATGGACTGGACATTTTGTCCAGAAGGATCATGTGAGAGACAGTATGGAAAGATTTATTGAAATCCAAAAAGATTACATTAACTGGTTTCCCCTGATCAGCTAGGTGGAATACCTTGTCATTAAAGGAAATCAGGTTTGAAAAGCAGGACTTTCCTCTCATGAAGCCATGCTGGCTGCGACTGATGATCTTTTCGGTGTTCCCAGACTAATCTTTGCAACTTTACCATGCACTGAAATGAGACCAACAGGCCTGCAGTTTCCCGAGTCCTCCTTCTTGCTCTTGAAAATCAGGACAATGTTTGCCAGTTTCCAGGCAGATGGGACTTCTTTGGATTCCCAAGACTGCTTTGTTTACCACAATGCCCTAGGTCTTCTTTATACCCTCACCACCTCAGAAACTACTGAGGATGCATTTACATTTGTACTGGGGGAGTTTGCCTTGGCAGTTTGTTATCAAGTATCTTTGCAATGATGAAGTGAATAATGGGGCCTGAACCTGTTCCTGCTCAGAAGCTGCAGACACAGATTTGTATTCTGTTTTTACCTCCTCTCCACCAGTGACAGGTTTTCTGCTCTTGCATATTACTTTTCTTCCTCCTGCAGTAATTCATTCTGAAGTATAGGCAACATATACGCTTTGATGGTACAGACTAATTTATGGGTCTAAAACCTCAAGGGTAATATCCCTCATGTACAGATTTCTGATATATTTAATTATTAACTATTGTAATTGTTCCATTTGAATACACTTTTTAGAGTTTTTTTTTGTTGCTCAATGAAATGTGCCACTTGTGAGGATGTATTCAGAGATATTTAGCTTGGGCAAAAATGGTTTCCTCATTAAAAATAAATAAATGTTAAAATATTTGCTACAGAAGAGACTAAATATTTTTCAAATCCCCCTCTCATCAAATATATGTCTCTGAATTCTTCTGGTGGCTCTGTGTGAAACTAAATGTTACAGGTGCAGAACTGTCTAATATGACAGTAGCAGCATCTAACAGTGCCTACAGTGCCAGTGTTTGTACAGCCTATTGTGTCATACTGAAGATTGTCAAGATTACAACAGTTTTAAAGGCAAAATGAAATAGGTCAAATTAGGTACAACTATTGTGTCCTGAGTAAAATCACAGATGTGAAAGAATCTTCATTCATTAGTTGCATGTATTAATATTAAAAATTATGATACAACCCTGTGATATTTTCTTAGTTTAATATTAGTAGCATAAATGAGTTTAAAATTAGGAGAAAATATAAGCAGATTTTCCTCTCACAAGAAGAAGCAAGTTAGATGGTGTTGAGGACTCTTCCTTTGATCACTTTTGTTATTTTTCTTCCCTTTTATGACTGGATTTCACTGGTGCTGACAAGTTCAGTTAATCTGTGATGTGTTCCTAAGAGCTCCAGAGAAAATGAGGTTTCTTTTCATAAAATGAATGCTAAATGGAGACTCAGGTATGTCATCACATTTAACTTATCACACATGAAGAAAGTAGTGTTTGCCCAGATGATCTGATAGGAGATTTAGGGCACTGCTAATTTGTAGACTGTTGACAAACTGACAAGTTGGCAAAACATTGTTTAAAAAAAAAAAAAGAAAAAAGAAACTGAGGCAGTTTGTCTTCAAATAAGGTGTGGATAGTATTGCTGGGTCTATTTTATATTCTTAAAAATTAAACAGGAATAAAAAGTCAGGAAAAGATAATTATTAAAATTGATACCAAAACATGTTTAGCAATCATCTCCTATATAAAAATAACAAGGTGGGTCTATGATTCAACCTATAATTTTAGAAGACATTTACAAATAGAACTGGAATCCAAATATTTTTTAATAATAGACAGATTTCTGTGATATAGTAACCCTCAGATGAAGTTATGTGACTATGAGAGCAAGTACACAGTGGGGAAACACAATTCAATTTAAATATTTTGAGAAGAAACTAAGAAATGAGATTTGAGAATAGGAAAAAAAGACTTCAACCTTAACAGTACATTTTCTGTAATGTGATACAGAACACAAAAAACCAGACACTTTCTGTCTTGTATCCCAAAATGAAATGGTAATGTTAACATTTTTTTTTAAAAATTACAACGTTCTGAAAAAGTATCTGTAGTTTTTGAGATACTTAAAGTTCTGAATATACTCAACACATTTTTTAAAGAAAATTAGTCCTTTTGTGAACCTTTTTTTTTCCTCGGGAACTGATGTTGTGATGCCATGAAAACAAGAAATAATTAAATGTCTATATTAAAAGTATTTACAAATGCTGTGACACAAAAATTAACTGGAGGTAAACTTTTTAAAACAAGGTTCCTATCTTAAAAGCAAGGACATGTCAGAGGAGCAGAGGCCAGAGCAACAAAGGAATACAGAAAAACCCATTCTGTCCTGACGCACCCGAGGAACCAGCCCCTGGCAAATTCACACTTGTGGTTTGAACAAAACAGAGGTTATGGAATGCAAAGAAGTACAGTACTGCCAGCTTCCAGCAGAAAGTCCAAACTAATTGGGCCAGACAGTGAAAGAAAAGGCAAAAAAGGAAAAAAAAAAGAAAAAGAGAGAGACTTCATATTGTCAGGGAGGATAATTTGTAGTTCTGTCTCCCAGGTTGGATTGCTTGTCCCATGTCTGTGGTACATATTTTCAGCTCAGCTTGAATTACTTTTGCAGAATTGCCCTGGACAATCCATTTGTTTAAAAGTACTAAGTCTTAAGTGTTCTTTAGAAGAATGAACAGATGGTGCAGTATGAAGAAATGTTATTTGAAAATGCTTTTGGCTGTGCCTGGTGCCTCAGTCTTTAGTCACAGCAAGTTGTATCTGATTGTTGCACTGAAGCTATGCCAAAATCCCTCTGGTGAAGAGCAGTTGTTTAGGGGGAAATCCTAGGTAGAACTGGACTTATTTCTCCTGTGGTCTTGCCCTTGGAGAAGAATGCTTTGCTACAGCTCTTTACCAAACTCTGTAGGTGACCTCAGGCCTCCACAACATCAAGGCAAGATGGTGGTGCCTTCCACTGTCTCCTCATCCTGTGGCCCAGGCAGGAACTAAGTGTTTTGCCATCCTTTTCCTTAGGTTAAAGAGGTCCATGTCTCATAAGAATGATCTCAAGTCAGTACAGGGTACTGGAAGTCCCAACACTGCCGCCACATTTGCCACATCTACCACTGACTACATTGAGCAGGAATCAGGAGTGTGCATCATCCCATGCTTGCTTATAATCAGGTATTCCTTGAAAAATGGAAAAATGCTTTGAAATTTTTCAAGTAGAGCATAGAGAGGTGATATATCAATAGTAAATTACTATTTACTACTATTGATAAAAGCCTCTTAGAGCATCTAGTTGAACAAAACTTCAGGATAAAACTCTCTTAATGGATGATACTTCCATGAGTATCATTAGAAAAAAGCTCAAATTATGTACACAGAACTTTTCTAAAATAAGGAAAAACCATTAGAAGAAAGGACAGAAATTAGAGGGAAATTAAAACATAAAATCTGCCTTTGACTGTTATGTTCCCCACTGACTTCTTGGAGTCCAGTGAGTGAAACCAACTCTTCCCAGGCTCCAGGTCTCTAGGTCTCCTTGCAGTGTTTCTGTGGCATAGCTGTGTTATCATTTCTCTTCTCAGACTCTGCTTGTGTTTGATGGTTTGTTGTTCCTGTTGCTCAGTCTCTTCCCCCTGCCAGCCCACCCTGACTCCTGGATGAGCATTTCAGCATTTCATGATGCAATACTGATTGTTTTGTGTCCAATCTATTGGGTGGGACAGATCATTGCCTTTCTCTCCACTGTCTTACATGATTAGAGGTCGTTTTTCTTCATTGCATTAAGCAACTTCAGTTAATTCAGTTTCTTTCTGAACATTCTGTCTTCTAGGTGGCTGATCACTGATCATTTCTACAGTCTGTTCCCTGGACTTGCCACAGTTTGTCCAAATTCTAAGAGCAATGCGCCTTAAGCACTTAAGATTAAGAGCTGAATTGCTCCTAAGGCAATGGCCAAGTTGAATTTTTACATGTCACTTCTTCATCCCTTCTGGGAGATTCTCTGGGATTTCATATGGATGCAATTTCCATGTCAAGTGCATCTCTCAACATGCATCACTGTCTCTTCTCTTGTTGCATCTTAGAAGCTTCAGAAAGAAATGGGATATAGGAGGGCTGAACTGTAACTCCCAAAATATATGGCACTGAAGTATTTTTATTTTGGCTACACCATTTTTTTACACCAGATTACTGCTTTTACAGCTTTGTCTCAAATTATTTTTCTTAGCTTGAATGTTTAATTGTAAAATTTTATTATCAGCATAAATTGGTTTTCACAGGAAGTTCACACTTCCCGTATTTGAACACATTGCAAAATAAATTTTTGTGATACATCTAACACATCATAGTACTGTGGCCTAAAATTCCCTTTCCCAAGAAAAGTCCTTGCTTTTGAGAGACAGGAAATTTTAGTCTAAGTTTAGAGCAGTGCTAATACTGTGCCATACCTTCCAAAGGATGCTGGACACATTTATAGGGAGTGTGAAAAGAAGGAAATTACATTTGCTCCTAAAATCTGTATGAATAAACTGGTGAGTACTGAAATACACCCAAACAACAAAATATTTACAAGCAATAATTCTTTTGTAACCTGTCTCTATGGAAGCAATTGTTAGGACTACTAGATGTCCACATGGCTCTGGCTGTTGCAACCCACAGGGGATCTGACTTTGAGGACTTGGGTGTACCTGCCACAGTATGAAAGCTACAATATAGCCACAGCCTTGCCAACCTAATACTTTAAAAATGGTGAGTCATGATCTCAAGACATGAAAGAGCTTTATGTGATGGGATACCCAGTCAAGCCAGTGCCTTGTTTTGGAACTGCTCCACCACTAAAATGGAGCAGTTCTCTAAAACTAGGTATGCCAAAAGACACTGAAGGCTTCCAATCTCTAGAGGTATATTTCAATAAAATCCCAAAATAGTAAAATGGAACATGGGAATTATTTCCAGCGAGAAAAGTCAGATTGCTGGGTGAAATTGGCTAAAAATGAATTGTGAAAATAAATACTGCTTTTCTCACTTGCATCCTGGCAGGACAGAGCATTTTTTGGCTTTTCTTTCAGTCCAGCAACCTTTGGTAGTTTCCAGAGTTGCAGAAAACATACACTGACCCTCTGAGGTCTCCAGGAAAGCTTTCTCTAGGAGTCCTATAGTGCCTCTTGACTTCTTGGTTGCTCTATGCATGACTATCCATTGATCTACTCTTGCAGTTGGCCACATTTGGCTGCAGATGTTAATTTTTCTGTTGAAAGAGGAGGAATTTCTCTTACCTCTTGAGAAGTTATGCTGATCCAGAGGGCAGCAGCCAGAAAGCAGCATGTGGTCACCCCTCTCACAGACTCAGCAGAATGTACAGTATGCAGTAACCTGAAAACAAAGCAATTAAACTGCCATACTCATCTGTCATCACTTGAAGTGATGGGATTTAAAGCAAATTTATTTGAGCAGTGATATCAATGATGTCTGATTTCCTAGAGATTTATTCCCCTCTTTGCAGTCCCACTATTTCAGTAAATGTATTTTTCCTGTAATGGCCCCAGGGTAAGCCTCGTTTGATGCTGTGTGCCTGCTGATGTCTCTGGCCAGCAAGCACACACTACTTGGCCAACAGGAAGCTACAAAAATTCAGTGTATGAAAATGAAGTTTTGCTTTCCTTTCGTCCATACATCAGGAAATTTTGTTTAAACCAAAGTGATTTTCATAACTTTAGGGAATTATCTATTGAGACTTCAGCTAATAGGTTCCAAAATTACTGGAAAGGGAGGGGCAGACATATGGTTGGACTCAAATACATACAGTGACAACTAGATGTCATATACATATTAAACCAATTTCTGGATGACACTAAATTAAAATACTGTAATACTTACAGTGTTTTTCTATTTATGTCTTCCTTAATAACCCTTTACTGTTCACTTTGCTGCCACTTAAAAATTTTAATAGATTTTCTTTTACTCAAAGCTGAGCTTAATCATTGGATTTAAAAGATGCACTGGTGTCTGGAACTTAAAACAAACAAATGTAAAACTTGTGACAATTAAAAAATTAGTTAAGTATTATGGTACTTATTGTTCTGTTAGAGTTCTGGCACTTTTGCAAAGTAAAAGAGCATATGTTTATTATACTCTAAATTAAAAAAAAAATTCGAATGAGTATATTTTAAAAATAAGGAGTGAATATAATGTCCATCTAGAAAAGCCTCTCAACAAATAAGGGGGATTGAATAGGAGAAGGAAGGAAGAAGAAGGACATAAAAAGGGTTTAAAAAACTCCAGAAGAAGTCAGTGTAATAGGTTCTGTTACATTCTTGTATTTTATTTCTTGTAGTACTTCTGCAAATTTGTTTCTTGACTGTTATATTAATTAGTAGCCTTTTTTTATACTTAATACTTGCATAATAATGTAAAGTAAGGCAAAATACAAGTACAAGAACTAAGGCTAGTGTAAATTTAAGTGTCAAGTATTATTTGAAGACTGGGTGGAAACTAGCTGCCTGAAAAAAAAAAATTAATCTGAGTGGTATTCTCTCACCTTCAGTGCCTGTACACTTTTATCTATACATGCATACATTTGTATGCAAATGTACATGTTTTCCCACTTTTACAAAAAGTGTGAAACACAATATAAAAAGCAAAATCAGCTGCTATTTATTCTTACTAATAATGTTTGCAATACAAAGGAACAGTTCCCATCAGTGCAAGTTTCATTGAAATCAATACATTCTTCCTAAGAAGATTATATATTTTATTTAAAGAAGCCCTTTTAAAGATTGTCTTTTGAAAGGCTAACATCTTTTTAAAGATGATCTTTTTTAGTTTACCTCTTCCAGAGGAGATGAATTGGAAAGGGAAATATCATATGAAAAAGTGACATCACACGTATTTTGGACAAAGCAATAAAACTTGAGCCATTCAAGATCACCCTTTAACAGGCATGATTTATGAGTTTGTATACTGACCTAATGAAAGACAGAAAAATTTTAGAGTATCTTTACAATTTTATGAATAGGTGATCTTCATTACATTTTTTTAACTGGTTTCTTCTTTTTCCTTAGCTCCCAAAACTTTTTCTAGTACAATAAGTATATTCAGGGACACTCCTTGTTCACCTCAAAAATTCCTACAGGTTTTTAGCAGAAATATTGAAAGATACCTGTAGTGGCCAGATTTTTTACCTTCTAATGGTGAATATGACAATTAACCTTCCTTCCACACCAAGTGCACAGACTAAAAAAAAATAACTCTTTTTTAGGCATGCAACACATGAGAGTGTTAACCTAGATCAAGCAGCAATATCTTACAATTTTACTCTCCATTAGTACAGGTCATATATTGACAGCAAGACTACCAAAAGTTAAGAAAACAAACATCTGCTCTGCTTTTAAATGCAGTCCAGGTTTCCCTGCATATTTTCAATCTTCGAGTTGACTTTGAATGTTTCCTAATAACACTTTGTTTTTTAATATTAGAAACATATATGGTCTCGCTGTCTTTCTTCAGTGCTAGACAAAAACTACAAAATAAAACAGAATATCCAAACGCTAGTGTAAGCATCAACAAAGTAAGGGAAAAACCTATGCTCATAAGAGCTGTTCATCACCTAGTAAGTGCTGAAAGGGAAAAAAATCTGAAGTATAAATGCAGAAAATATTTAATATTTTCTTGTGATTTGATGTAATCAAACTGAGTCACAAGTATAAGGTTTCTGTTTGACGAGAGTTTTCTGAAGTGAGATGCAAAGGTCCGCAGGTATCTTCGAGGAAACAGGATAAGTCAGAATTTGAAAATAAATTGAATACTTGTTGAAAAAAGCAAGAATCAGTGATGAATAGGGCAAAATTTGCTCATCTACTTAAAAGAAAAAAGTACCAATTTTTAACTTTTTAATTCCTGAGACTAGGAATCTGAGGAGCTGACAATTGTGTAATGCTAGTAATTTCTGTTCATATAGTTCTAAGGTGACAAATGTACTCTTTCTTTTTATGTTTTAATCAGTTTATACATTCTCATCTTGAAAATTTTGTAATCCATTTTAAAGAATAATAAAAAGAGTACTTTATATTAAATTTCCACGAAATGCAATATAGACTTACTCTAAACAGCCAAACTACTGCCCCTGAAGGCAAAAAAAGAAAAAAACAAAAAAGGGGCACTTTAAAGAGAAATATTCTCATATCAAACCAATGAACCTCACAACTTTCTTGTGTAAAACCCTGTGATGGAAGAATATTCAAAGGAAAATTTATCTTGAAGGTAGATAGACCACATGAACACACTACTTGCTATAGGAAATCATGTCAGTTTGTATTTATATTACTAGGTAAGAAATAGTTTAACAGAGCAGAACTTCAGGATGTGTGATTTGGTTATGAGTACATGAATATTGTTTCAAGCTGAAGTTAAAACAGGGAAAGAAGCAATGTTTGTGTTGCACATTAGCCTTCATTATTATGTGTTCATTATTATACTATTTGTACATGCTATTTATAAGTATATTTCACCTAAGGCTCTAGAATGCTTAGAAAGATACTTTCTGTCATTATTCTGTAAATCTAAAGAATGAAAGTGACAGGCTGATAATTTTTATTTTGGAGATTTAGAAAATAACTTTGGAAATATAGTGCCTTTTTCAGGTTTTGGAAAGGCAATAGTTGAAATAGGAAAACATAGTAATTTGTTTTCTGTACATGTTCTTACAAAACTGAGGTATATTATAAACTGAGCCCAAATATTCATGGGTCAGAAACTACTTTATCTAGAGATTTTAGAAGATGGAAAAGTAGAAATTCTCACCAGGTTCTACAAAGTGATAAAGGTGGGACGTTGCTCAGGAGGGCCTGAAGTGATGTGCAGGAGAGGCCTGTATGGTGGAAATACGTGCTTCATGAGACCAGAGACTGGGGCAAGAACAGAGCAAGAGCTCCTGTCCTGCAACCCGACTCATGGCAGTAGAGGAGTGCAAATTTGGAGGCAATCCTGTCCTCCTGCATCAGACACTGGGTTCTGCAGAAACCTCATGTGCTGGTACACCAGTGTGAGCTTCACTCAATTCCAGCCACAATTCAGGTCTTTACGTCTTCAGGAAAGCTTACAGTCTTCTTCTCTTGTGTGGTGAGATGTGCCTGTCACACAAATGCGATGATGGTGATGCAACAAGGGCTTGGCTTCTACTGGTCATTGCAGGAAACTGGATACATGGTTAGCTAAACCTTTAGTGTGAGTCAATATAGCACACATTTCTGTATTTATGTTACTAGATACAACTCTTTATCCATAACCAATATAAAATGTAAGGAGTGTATTAACAAATTAATTAAGGCATGTATACAAATCTTCAAGATGTATAAACTTGTCCAGCTCCACCCAGTCTGTGAATTGACACATGATGAAGATCTACTCAGAGTATTCAATTCTCTGTTGGAAACAGTGAAACACAGATGAACAGATTTATAAAACACAAATATGAAAGTTAATTTTCAGAGGTGTCTGGTTTTAAAACTTAACATTCTTAAACATGAAATATTTAATTGAAGTCATCAGATTTCATGACAGCAGAGAATGAAATATTTAGGTAGATTTCAAGAAGCATAAAATGATTGATTCAAAATAACCAATTAAACTTCCATTACATATTGTAAGAAAAACCATGTGAAGTGTTTCCAGTGAAATATGGATGTAGATGAAGTTCAGATGTAAGAATATTTTGTTATGAACATAAGACTTGGCCCATATTTGCTAAGGTTTGCAAATAGAATTCCACCAGAGTCAACATAAAGCAGTCAGTGGTTAAAATGAGGTAATAGGTGGAAATTCACCTTGAAAATTTTTGTCCTGATTTTCACTACCCAGAATTAAACTTCTGAGAGAAGTTTATATAAACCAATAAGGAAGACTTTGACTAGAAATTAGTCTAACCTGACAATCTGTATCCAAACCCTTTCCTACATGACAGTGACTGAGCTGTGCAAATGTCAAAATCTCCATTTAAAATAATACACACTTGTTTTTTGATTTGGGGCAAAGTTACAATAGGAAAAGAGCCCTCTGGAAATTTATATATAATCAGTTTCATACATGAATTCATGACATTAAGAGAAAAAAAGAAGGTTTTTATGAGAACAGCTCATTCTATGAGAATTCCACACATCTGGGTTTAAAACTTTCAAAGAGTATGTAAGACTTTGGCATTTTTAAACATCCAAACTAACTGCCTTCCTGAAATGATGGCCATGCAATGGATAGTAAACAAATCAGATCTGTTCCAAGAAATGATGTTAATGTTCTTGGAAGAAAAGGAATTATGACTAAATGTAAATGTGTAAGAAGTTATGGGAGGAAAGCCAGTGGAGTGAGGGATGTGAGGCAGAAAGTCTTCTGTAGGCAGTGGCACATTGAAGCTGGAACAAATATCAAGAAGGCCAGAAAGGCTAGTCTTTTCTGGAAGTACTACTCAAAGCTATTAGACTTGTATGTCTCTTCCTTTCAATTTTTTTTTAAGAACTTTATTATTCTGATATCCATGAGTACCATTTCTAAACACAGTTGGCAGACTTTTTTGCAATCGGACCTGCCATCTAGCATTGGCCTTTTTAGCCACCAGCGTGCTTGTAGCAAATGTGGGCAGAGCCCTTGTAAATCTTCGTTTGCGAAGCCTAGCCATGATGATGATGATGGCAGACCTTGAATTCTTTTAGAGTTAAATATGTTTTATCTGTGTAATATTCATTCAGTTTTAGAAGACTTGATCTCCAATACTCTAAAACTTTGTTCTATGTGATATTTATCTAAAATGGACAGCAGCAGAGACAGATGTTGTGGTTCCTTTTTTTTTTTTTCCCCCTCCTCCTCACTGCATGGAAGGCATGGAATTTCTCCAGGGTAAAAAATATAGAAACCAAGAGGAAACATATTTTCTTGGTGCACACATTTTCTGCACTTGACTTATTAAACTGGAATATTGCAATCACCAGATGTTCCTGCTTTGAAATAGTCGATTTAGAATAAAACATCCATGGTGGGAAAACACTTGAAGGTGACATCAAATATAATCTGATTTCTATACCTTTTAAATTCCACAAGAAAATTGAATCATGCAGGTGTTTTTATTGTTTTGATGTATAAACAGGCTATGTTTTAATGGTACCCTTTCAGAAATGTGTAAATAAGTATTCAATAGAAAATATTGTACAGCTCTGTGTAAACAAAAATGAAAACATGACAGAATAAACATCAAGAAATGGGTTAATTGGGAAAATAATGCTTCACAGGAAATTTAATTTCTATTCAAGATCAATAATATTGAATAAAAGGACCTAATGACATAAAGTTTACAAAGCAGAGCAAAGGAATGCAGTAACATATTCGTATTTCTTTAAGACTATGTACTTCATAGTTGTATAGTATTCCCTTTGGCTCTATTTAAGTTTATTAGTCAGCTAGAAGTGAATAGAATCCCAGAAGAACTGGACATGTTATGACCATAAGGTTAATATTATGAGCAGAATAGTAATCATTCCACTTAGAAACACAAAAATAAGACATTTGGTGAAACTAATTCAAATCATGGAACATGAGTAGCCAGTGACTTGCAACAAAGAGGTGCCAAAAGAAAAGGGCAACATGAATGGCAAGCTCTAAGAGCTAACTGACAATGAAATGTGGAAGCAAAAAACCCCAACAACATTTTTGGGTTAAGGCATAAAAGAACCCCCCCAAAAACCGTGTTCTAGGGCAGGGTGATTGAAACTGCAGCTGCATACAGAACCTAAGTCATATCTGGACTGCTCCACAATTCCCAGTATATCACCGCTGGGAACACATACAAAAATAGTATTGGATTCGTGAGAAAAGTTTAAAATAGCTAGATAAAACATAACTTTGCTAAAATACAGACAATTGAGACAGACATGGTAACTGAAAAGTTTTTAAGGATGTTTTCTTCAATTGTGTGTGGTTATGAACGATAGGGAAGAAAAATTTAGGTTGTTTGAAGAAAAATTATTTCAAGGATAAGATGTAATTGGTATATGAAAACCATATGGGAAAAGTCTAGTGCACTTAAAACAACAAAAAAATTACTAAATGTATAAAACAAGTCTATAACTACAGAAGGATTAAGTGTACATAACGAGACATTTCTTTATACTTCTAACTGTATGACACATGCTCATCTCTGAAAAGGATATTTTATCCTTTTTTTTTTTGAAAGTAAAGTGTTTCAGTTATTGCTTCTTTTGTTTTAACCTAGTGCTAGCTACTTAGGACTCTTATTAGCTGTTCAGAAAGACAGATCAGCTGTTCTTTTCTAAATTTTTATATTCAAGCTTATCTGGATAAGGGCTATATTATGAACGTAGAGTAGAGACTAGAAGAAAAAAATCAGTCTTCATAAAAACTGCGCTTGGCTGATGTCCACACTAAATGCACAGCAACCATATAAGGATGACCTGAAACCACACATATAAGGGTGATAAAAAGAAGGAAATGTTTTCTTCAATGTTTATATGACAAAATATTTGTATCTTTAAGTCTATAATCTATAGGACTTATTATATGTCTTTTCCTTTTGGGAATTTTGCAGGTCTTGATGTGTTTAAAATTATCCAGAATTACCCTTCAGGTAGGTCTGTGACTGCCGGACTATGGTCCAAGATAACACTTCTTTAGACTGTTCTTTTAAAGAAGGCTCTTCAGTTTGTATTTGACTTGGAGACTGATAAAAGCAGTTCTCAAGAAGTGTAAGGAGGGAAAAAATACATGATACTCATACAGTGACATCTATCGTCACTCTCAGACCAAGCTCCCTATTCAGCTCCCTGTGGCTCATGCCTTGGTTAGCACGTCGTGGCAGAGTGAATGCTACATTTAACAGGTTGTTTGAGTGTAGTGGCAGGCAGGCAGAACAGGATGTGGGACCTAGGAAACCATCCTGAGTCCTACAGTTTAAGCAGGGCTATAAAGTGCAATATTTATTTGGAAGGCCCTCCTTTTAATTTTGTTAAATGGCTTGATTGAGAGGATGGTGAAGACATGGTTTGGCTGATACTTACACTGCTTATTTGGAAGACCCATAGTGACATTTCTGCCACATCCATGCTCATGTACAGCTGCAAATGGACTCAGGGTGCTTCTGAATTTGAAAGGACAGAGTTAGAAGACCTTTTTTCCTCTGGTGATTTCTTTATGCACTTTTTTTCTAAAATAAAAATTACATTTCTTTCAAATTAAATCTTTACACTGTACCAGATTTAAAATCTTGTATTACATTGAAAGCAAACTCTATAGCACCTCTTTTTGCACATCAACCTTGATCTACTTCTATTTGTCATCTACAAGTATCTGAAAATAACTATTAATAATTTATGGAACAGAATGTTGATATTTTAGAAAAGTAAATCTGCTCACTCAAAAGCCTTAAATAATTTTTGCCTGAAGTGATCCTTTGTTTCAATAGTCTGAAGGGAAACTGTGAATTTCTACTCCCACAGAAAGAGGTAGAATAGGTCTACATATTTTTATAACCCTCAGATTTATGTCAGAAAATACAGGAAGGATATGTAATGTAAATCAAAAAGATTAGGACTCACATATGAATGAACTTTGATTTGGGTATGGGTTGCAAGGTCAAGCAGCATAACTTTGTTTGTACTAATGCATTTTATCTTTTGTTGAATACCGAGGAATTATGAAGCAATATTTATAGAAAGTATTTTTGGTATGTCTTAGAAGTGTACTATATTTCCTTCTAAATTCCCAGGTCAAAACATTTTTCTAATCTCATACAGAAAAAAAGACGACATTTAATATTTGTAGCTCTGCAGCATAATTAACAGAAGTTTTCTTTCTTCAATTTTTCCTTTATAATTTTCTGATTTAAAGCTATCTGTGGAAATTCTCTGGCACTAATTGTGCTGCCATGGCCAGATAAAACAGGTGAGAGTAGTCCAAAGAGCAGATGTCACTTTTCAAAGCATTATAATCATTCAACTGAAATGTTTTTCCAAGGCTCCATACTTCAAAGTATTGCCAGTAAACCTTTAGTGACAGTATTCATAATGTATCAGTAAAATAAAATAGAGGTATAGCTTACATACTTTCTAACACAACTACTTTCTGAGATAAAATTAATCAATGACAGACTGTTACTAGAAGGCAATGCAAATGAAGCCTCAATACCTGAAGCCTTTTCTGAGCTATTAGCACTTTTGGTGCCGGAGTTGTCATTTGTTTCCAGCAGTAGTCACTAATCTGTGACCTTTCTGGTCTGATGAATGCATCAAAGTTGTGCTAAGAAAGCCTGGTCTTTTAACCTAACTCTTTTGGATTGTCCTTTGTTATTTGCTTCATTTTTATATGAAGAAATCCCATTTATCTTGAATTTATAAGGCATTTAGTCTGATAGCTTTAAATTATTTTGCTTCCTATAGAACAAATCTATCCAAATTGTAGCAAGTTTCATGAAATATCTGAGCAACTTAAAATAAAAAATAAAAAGACAAAAACGCAAAAACAAGCAACAACAAACCAAACCAAGAAAACCATACTAAAATATATTATCATCCATTAAATAATTTGGTGTCTTTGCATTTATCCCAAATAGGAATGGCCTCTCACAGAAAGCTCTGGGTACCTGTGATTTGTTGGCCTAATTGAGAAAGCAACTGAATGTTGCTTGAAAGTCAGAAAAAGCCATTACTGAAGCCTTGGGAAAGCTCAGTGTTTCTGAGGAGTTACATTTCAAAATCAGATCCAAATCGAATTTTTGAACTCCAGCATCTACCTATTAAATTCTGTCCTGTGAAGTGTCTTGGATAGTGCTCAAATTAATGAGAATCTGCATGCAACTGGCTACTATTAATTTTACAGCCAAGATTGAATGTCATTGCTGTAGAACTGATTTTAAGCTAAATAAATCAGCAAAAAAAGATTACATAGCCTAAAAAAGAATGAAGGTGGAGAAGAAATGTGTTTTGAAGTATATGAACCTAAACTAATTTCGCATTTGACTATATGTCTCTGAATTAACCAGTGTCATCTTTGTCCTGAAAACTCCCTTGAAGTAAAGGTAAAAGAAAGTCATTTTAGGGCATTGCTTTCATTTAGGAACATTATTACTTCAGTAAAAAGGAAGTTCTAGTGAATATAATGAAGGTTCTATGTAGGGGGCAAAAATCACTGTGATACATTCCCTACTACTGTAGTTTAAAAAAAATACAATGATTGTAACTTATATTCCACACTTGTATCTCAGAAAAATTATTTTGGTTTTAGACAAGTTCGCTTTATGTATAGGATAAATGTCACAATGGAAAATGCTAATTTACTGCTAGTAATAGTACATTTTCCAAAGAAGCCAATCCTAAAGCTGGCTGAAATCAGTATGGCAGTTATTCCACACTTCTGATCAGGGCACTATTATTTATAAGGCAAGATAGCTAAGTGGTTGCTCATGTTAGGTACTGAAATCAGAAAATACTGCTCTGAGTCTGTTTGCCTGCAGTGACTGGCAGTTTTCTTTCAAAAATGAGACAGACTGCATTGATCATGATATTTTTCCTCTCCCATCACCATTACTCAGGCTGTGGAGGGAATGAGCAGTTCTAATGAAATTGATTGATTAAAAAGACATTTGATGCAGTTGTTTTTGTCAAAGTTAACTTACTGTGCCATAGAGCAGATGTGAATGCATGCTTAATAAAGACACTAAATCTATCCTCCAGTTCAATGCTTGGACTTGTTTAGACTGCATTCTCTATACAACTACACTGAGAGACAAAAGAAGAGGCAAACAAGGCCTAGAAGGTGTGTTTTAGCCACTGATTCTGGGATGTGGCAAATCATATTCTGAAGGTGACCACAGCTCCCTATTGATTATATGGAGAACACTTGGAGTTAATGTCTTCATCCTCTGGAATCACAGATAATTAAAGACTGCCAAAAATTTTCAAAGAAAGTGTACATCCATTAAAACAGCTGAATTAAATACCTGAACATTGTCTAAACACAAATCTTTCTTGCAAATTATTTTTATTCAAATCCTTAATGTCAAATATATTTTTTAAAAAGGTTTAAAATTCCTCTTTAAAGATAATCTTCCTAAAAGAATGCTTTAGATCAAAAGATATCTTACAAATCCAGCTATTTATTTATTCACTAAACAAGAAACACACAACAAAAATTATCTAAATAAAAATATTTTAGTATTTTACTAATTAATTTTAGGTTCATCTACAACATTTTACTTCTGAATTGGTTTTGATTTGGCTTTGCTACAGAAATAAATATACTATAAGCATGTATAGTCTCAAGAGTGAAACTTGCAAAGAAAATTTGGAGCTAAGGTTAAAACCAAAACTGTTGTCAACACTGAAAGTCAAAGAATTCTCAGATGTTTTTAGGATACACTATTATTTTGATTCCTTTTCTTATAAATCCTCTCCTTACTAATATTATGCTACTAATTACTGCTTCAACAGTCTTTATTCTTGTTGGATGTGTCCCAACAATATATATCAAAACTTGAGTGTATTTTCATGAGACAATATGCCAGAGTTTTTTTGGTGCACATCAGGTCCTTGTGAAGTACAGTCCCTTGTTCTAAGTGGACTGCAATAAGAGAACGCATGTGGAAGATCCACATTACAAGGCTGTAAGTGCAACACAGAATCTGTCTTTAGTAGAAAGAATTTGGACACTTTACAGGGGAACTGATCTGGCTGTCAGTTTCATAATGAGGCAGTAGAAGGGCTGTGCACTTGCTCCCTAATCTTCTCAGATACCCCATTACTGGCCCAGTTCTTTATAGTGTACTATTCACCATCTATCTTCTTATCTGATTGTGTGGAAGTGCAATCCTCTGATTTCCTCGTGGTGGGACAAGGCTCAGTGTTGCCCTACTGGAGACCTCAAGTCCCTCTCCACAGCAGCAATAAAGGACAATGAATTGCAGTTAGATACAAGGTAAGCACTGAAGCCTCCATTAACCCATATATTATGTGTGGAAGTTATAGCCTCAGTTGAAAGTTCTGTTTCTGTTGTTGAGGAACTTCTGAATAGCAGCCAAAGTACTGATTCATCCCTTGACTCTGTAGTGCAATATATCTACTCATTCTTTCCATGTCCTTTGGAGATACTAAGTCATAAAGCATTCCAGTAACCCCCTATCCAAGGTAGTAATGGTTGTTCTTTGTGCTGCTACAGTTTGTAGGAATTTAGGATGAAAGGAAGACAGGGCCAAATGTGTCAGGACCAAGTGGAAATGCTCCCTCACTACCTGTACACAGGGGGCAGGTTGCACAGCCTCCAGTGGAAGTTCCTCACAAGCGGTATGAATGCAATGGCAAGAAATGATTCCAGTTGTTTTGAGAACCACCAACCAACCTTGTGGCTTCCCAGGGGCCCTGCAATTCCCGATGTTGGCACAGCAAGTCATCTGGCTGCAACAGCAACTATACTATGAAGCTTCACAAGAAATAACCTGTGGTTTTGTGTGGCTGCAGGTTTTGCTGCTAGACAAAACTGGTGCTGTAATGCACGTTTGTTTGAACAAAATCTGGTTTGGATTGTAGCTGGCCTGTCTGCTTGAGGAGGTTTCTCCTCCAGCAGATAGTAATAATTTTTTACCAAACATTGCAGAGTTAGACATTTACTGAAAGACACATGCTCACTGCATGGTAACTATGTGCATCTTTTGCTTGCATAGCACTGTCAGAAGCTTCCATTACCCTAGTCTGCATTTGCCTAAAAAAACCTTGGGTCCAGAATGCAACACAGAAGGGGACTTGCACAGATTTTTGACAGTGCATCCTAGTTAACTTGACATTGCACCGATTTAAAATCCTGGATGCTCAGGTGTTAGCAGCAAATACTGTAAAGCCCTTTTCTCAGATCTGCTCACTAACTGAAGACAGACAAAATTGCTAGTTCTTCATTTAGGAGATGTCATTGAATTCCAGAAAGTGCACAAAGCACTCTGAATCTCTTTCTTGAAGTTCAAACCTTGTACTTTGTATTAGAATTTTTGAATTCTTTCCTATGTCAATGTCACACATGCACATGGAAACATGTTAAACGCATTCGGGATACTACATATACAATCTTGCACATCACAAACTCAGCCTTAGAATTCAAGCCACAGCCAAAGAGAATTGACAGGGAAAAAAATTGCATGGGCTTTAAGACGCTAGCATTTACAAAAATAAATCTTGATGTAGAGAACTTATGTCAGAGAAAAAAAAATGGTACTAAATAAGAGTCTGTTTTGAATTCTGTAAAAACACTGATAGCAAAATATAAGAATAAACAAACCTCAGGATTTTAAATACCTTCGGTCTCTTCTCTAAATCATTTTTCACAATGCAAAAAATTACAAAAAATTAAAAAATAGAGAAGAAAGCTGCCAGATAAAGAAAACAACAAGTAATATCACTTCAACAGATGGATTAATGTATTCAGGTGAAACTTTCTTTCCCTTATACCTAGAAATGCATGCTTCTTTTGCAGAAAGACCTATACAGTATTTAGGTCAAATTAAATGATAACAGTTGTGTGCTTTGTACTTCTTTTGCAGAAAAAATGTTAGTACCATTTGTCAGCAATACCGTGATGGATGAGGCAGAATCTTAAAGTATAAAAGTCACAGGCTAGAGATGAAAAGGATTATATAAAACTGATGACCATGTAAATACTTGCATACTAAAGGCACAGCTATTTGTACAGAACTTTGGCAGCTGATTAGTAAAGAAATGGAAAGGAGAGTAATTCCTTTCTGCTTTAGGATCCATATGGTGCCTGAATTCAGAGTGTGTTGGGGAAGAAATCCTTTCCAGGGAGTAGCCACTTATGGGGATGAAAGAAATATGTGCTGGGAAGATCCACATGAGAACAACATCAGCAGGGTAAAGGGAGGAGTTAATTGACCCTTTCCACATATTTCTGTTTTGAACAAACGTGCTCAATGTGAACGTGTTTGTGCCTGTTTCTGCCTTTTATCTTAACAGACCAAATGATGTGAGAGAGCTTGCAAAGGTGAAAACATGAAGATGGATCCACTAAGTAATCCATCTGTGGACTTCTCTACACAAATGTTCTTGCAGAATCTTAGTGTGAGAGTAACAGCTCTGTATTTTCATGAAAGTTTTTTACTTTGGGATAAACAAATCGATTGAGCTAAGCCACAAATGTGTACAGGGCAATTAGAAAACATTGCAGAAAGAGATCCTACTAAAAATAAATGAAAGAATAAATAAATAAATAAACAGCATAATTGAAACACAGTGCAGGAGCTAAGCACTGTGCTTGTGAGAAAAAATGCCTTCAAGTCTGAGACTGTATTTAAAAAGGGATAGTGGTGGGGGAATAGGCTTCTTAGTCTTTGAAAGGAGATACCTCGCTTCAGTGAGTGAGTCTGGTGCATCAGCCTCGGGTTGGAAATTCCTCACATGGAGAACAAGAACCAAGAATACTCAGATCCAGATGGAAATTTGGGACAAGGAGCAAAGGCAACCTAGCCAGTCACAACTGCCTAGGAGGCACAATTGCTTGCTCAAACAGTGCTGGTTTAAGACTGAATGTTGAATGAATGGGAAAAAATAATAATCATTCAGACATGTCTTACCTTAATTTTTAATAGAAACAAAGTTCTACTTTATTTGAAAGGATTTTCTTTATTTGAAGAAATAAGTAAATATAACTCAAGCAAATATTAAAATTTGTTATGGGAAACAAATTTTAACAATTCCACATGTTTGAAAGATATTACTAAAAGAAGAAAAATTTTCTCAAATACATAATAAGATTTTTGTGTGTATTGTGCATTGCTCAACACTTCAGATAATTCAGAGTATTCAGGCATTCTAATGACAAACAGATTTGATTAAATGAGAAAAATATGTAAATGCCATTGGCAGCTACTTGTAATTTTCCCTTAAAATAATCATCCCAATTCACAAAAAGTAAAATTCTTTTATTTACTTTCATTTTGTTTTGTTTAAAAACAATATCCCACATTGTTCTGAGTGAGCAGGAATCTTAGGAATAATTCACAACATCAACATTTATATGACTATTTAATTTTTACTCACTATTATAAAAATAATAGATATTTAGCATTTTTGAAAACCAAGTAATTTTTGGTGCCTAACTTTAGAAAATGATGTTTGGACATTTTAGGTGTTATTTAATTAAGCAGTAAGCTACAGAAATAAAAAGTCCACATTAAAAATATAGGATTCATTATACAGCTTATATTTCTTCATTCTTACAGGTATTTCTCTTACACTCAGCTGACCTGTCTATTAGGATTGAAATATTTAGCAACTTAACACCTAACTCATCATTCTATGATAACCCAGCAAAGACTGGAGAGGCTTGGCTCTTTTTTCTTTATTATAAGCAAAGAATAAAAAAAGTAAAAGGCATTCATCAACATATATAAGTGGATACCTTTAACTAGGACATGTTTTTTCCTTCCTAGAGCTATCACCTCTTTCCATCAAATGTGTTTCTTCATTGCATTTTGCAAGTCTGGAGAGAGATATTTTCAGAAGAAAATCATTCCAGCATAGGAACAACTAATTTGGAGCTACTTAGGGAAAACAAAGAAAGAAAACCAAAGGTATTTCAGATCTTTGCAGAGATCTTAGCACAGTGGTACATGAGTTTTAGCTGCAGTCCTGGACACTGCAATGCTAAAAAGTGATGACTGATAAAGACTGTTGTATGGTGAAATGCTTAATTAAAGAGGCACATCTTGCAATATCCTTGTGTCTCACACGGCAGCTAACTAAAACAATTTGGACTCAGCCTGTTTTGTGGTTAATTGACATCTTGAACTCATGACCCTTCAGTGCATGAGTTGTCCTAATTAAAAAAAGATTTTCAAACCGTTTCTACCACTGCATCCAAAGACTATATTGGCCACACAGTCAGTAGAAATGTTTCTCTCAGCCACCTCCAGTCTTATTTCTCATAGGAAAAAGAAGAGGTTTTGTATAGTTTTAAAAGCAAAATTTCAGAGCAGGATATTTACAAAGCACCTTATTTTATAGATGGCAGTAAATAGGATATCAGGATGCAACAATTTAAATGTGTCTTCAGGAACAAAAATGAAACTTGTAAGAATTACAGGGTTGGTCACCTTTTGAAGATGCACTGTAATCTCAGTTGACTGTTAATTGGACATGTGGGTCATATAAAGTTGCTTGGTTTTTTTTTAATCCTGAGTTTACAATCTTTGTATTACTCCATAGGCACTAAACCATGGTAGTGCAGATGAGGAATTTCTAGTGCTATAGTGCTAATCATGATTTCCAGTGGAGAACATCTGGACTTCCTGTGTTGGTGGTGGATCAGTGTGTGGAAGAAGAGCTGTCTGTTTGTTAACAGAAATTTATTTACCTTGTCCTCTAGCCATGATTCTGGGAGGACTTACTGGGGCTATATAATCATAAAGGCTCAATCCAACAATTCTTATACTGGCAGCTTCTATAGTATAACCAAAAGTAGCTACATCCAGTCAATACAACAGTACAAGGGAACTGCAAGCAATAAGAGTTGAGGTAGAATGTCTCAGTTATGTTGTTTCCTTCCATGCACGTACATGCAGTCCCTGTGCCAGTGCTCCCCACTCCATAGTGGGGGGTATCCTTAGATTCCCACCGTGAAAGAAAAAAACAACTTTTTAGAGCATTGTTATTTTGAACATTCAAATTATGACTGATAGTTTCCTTAATATTCTTAAGTGATCTCATACACAGAGAGAGATTATTCACCTGAATTGTAAATAGGTGAGACAGGCAATATAACTGTGGGCAGAGTTCTGTGCTAAAAAGCACTAGAAGCATCATTTTTTTGCATCTGAAAATCGAGATATGGGGCAAATGAAAGCAATAATAAAATCTCCTAACAGCTGCACAAAAGACAGCAGAATGTAACATGCAACAACAGGCAGAAAGACAGCTGAGAAAAGGAAGAAGACTTTAATTCCTACTGCTTATCTATGCCCTGTCTGAAAACTCCTCTACAACACTTTGGAAAGACTTTAGAATGCTCTTTTTTATTATATTTTTTAAAAACAATTGGAATCTCTTGCTTTCACAGCAAGAGGAATGTTAAGCAAGGCCACAGGGTCTCCCTGGGCCTTGAAGCAGGAGCTTGAATTATCTGGCTGATGGATGTGTTTTATCCCTTGGGACAGCAGGGAGCTGTAGGCTATGCTCTAGCTGCCGGGCAAATGTTTATGGTGTACTTCTGCACTTACCACTCTTCTTTTTGACTTTGCAGTGTATCAGAGGGAATATTAATGTCTGACCTGTAGTTTTCACTATTTGATTGCTGCAAAAAAAGTAAATGCTTCTGATTATTGTCTAAAAACAGAGTGAAAAGGTGATGTTCAATAATTGGTTGAAGTGGGACTTCAGCATGGGAGAGCTCTTCTCTCATAGTGGACAAAGG
The DNA here is from genome assembly GCA_035221455.1 of Xenops minutus. NCBI lineage: Eukaryota > Metazoa > Chordata > Aves > Passeriformes > Furnariidae > Xenops > Xenops minutus. The sequence continues at coordinate 85,630,588 of JAWWEE010000105.1, read as the reverse complement.
CTGTGACACAGCATCAGTGCCTTAAGGAGACACTCTCTTACTCATTAAAGACAGGCAGCAGTGACCTGTGAAAGTCTGTGACAAGGGACTTAAAAATACACAGGTGTTTAAGTGATTTAAAATGAGAACTGTAATACAATATTTTTATGGAAATAGCTTGAAAGACAGCAAAATAACTCATTGTCAATAATTCCCAGGATCTGGAAATTAGACCAGACTTTCTGTGATGCAAAAACATATTGAGCTATTTGGCTTTTTCTGGCTTCATAATGCCCTTGAACCCCAAGTCCCATGAGTACAGATAGCTTTGATTTCACTGAATCTATGCTACCTAACTGTGATGTGTGTTTGGAGTTCCTAAGATGATACTTGGAGGAAAGTTATAGACAGTTTATTAGAAAAAATATTCTTTTTGCCTTGAAAGTACTCATCACTATTTTATCCCTTTTACAACTGCCTAATGGTGTGTTTAAAGATCATTCTTTATTAAATACTCTTTGCATTTTATTTCACTAGGGCCTTCATTCCATGTTTCACTCCTATGGCTTCAAAGAATGTCTTGTCTGTAGTTATTCCAATGATAAGGCAGGAGGCAGTAAATGTTCAAGTGAAAAAAACCAAAACAACTTGGAAGTATAAAAAAATATTACTTATTGGGGATTTGCTGGAGAGCTCTAGTATGACCAGGAAAAGCACTGCTGGAAAAAATTCAGGGAAAGAGAAATAGGGCTGGTGCCAGGTACTGTAAGTGCAAATACTTGGGATAGATGTGCAGCCAGTGAAGTGTCAGTGCCATTGGTGTGGAAAGCAGCCACTTAAAGCTGTGATGTGGCAGGGGATCAGACAGTACTGCTGCTGTAGCTTCATGCAGGGAAGAAGCAACATCACATAACAGTTGGGCTCTGTCACACAGACTTCAACACTTGTCTGGGTCGTCAATCAACCTCGTTAAAAAAGAGCTCTGCTGCTAGATGGCTGTACTCTTCTCTCTTTAAAATCTGGAGACATTTTTGAGAGATAACCCTGCATTTTTTCTCATCAACCTGCCACTCCTCCTCTTCCCCCTTTCCTACCCTCAAAAACTGGAAAACAGGAATGAGATGTTAATTTTATTTTTCACAAAAAATATTAATTTTCTTTGGATTTGATAACCAAAGAAGAGATGTTGTTTACGTCTGTCTTACAATGTGCATAGTTTTATGTGGATTAGTGGAACCCAGATGATGAAAATGTCTATTTTCATAGGCTTCCAAATGGCAGGATGTTTGTCCAGATTTGTTTATGGTAATCATTTCCGCTGACCTGTGGATTTATATGCTGGAGCTTTTGTTTTAAAAGCCAAAGGCAGAAGCTGATTTTGTTGTCTTGGACAGCTGACTGCAACCATGAATTTTGTTTTCAAAGTCAAACATCTTCTCCAATGCCTCTCTCATTCTCATTTTGGGACTGAATTTTTTTCTTCTTTCATTAAATGCCATGGAAAGGGCCAGCAGGGGTGGAGTAATTACTATACCCAGCATTTTATTACCTTGTTTATGAAATTATTCAAGACTGATTCAGATTGTAAAGCTTGTAAGGGGTTGAACATACAAGATCATCATTGCTTGTTTTCCCCTGAGATCTATGGGAGCTTACAGAAGCTTCCAGATTTTAACTTGCATCCTAAACAAGGATAACCATACCATTTCAAACCTACTCATCAGTATATGACAAGAGAAAAGAAATACGTCAAAAATATTGTTCAGTGATATTGTACAGAAATAAACATTTCAGTGTAGAGATAAGTGATGACAAAACCTGGAGGTAAATTCAGAGGGATATTGGGAAGCAATACGAGCATTGTGTATCTCTGAAAATAATCAAGAAATCCACTGAAATGTTTTAATCATTTTTGTCAAAAAATCTATTAAAATTGACAAGATTTAAAAAGACCTGCAAGTTTTTGAAAGCCTGACTGAAAAAGTGACTAACTAGAAGAATTCAACTTATTTAGTTCATGTAGGGCAAGGCTGAAAAGTTCATCAGGAATCTCTTGCAAAAAATACAAGAAAAATTAAAATGAAACTGTACTGAGATTATTGTGTAGACAAATCCTAGTAAATGCTCTAAAAACATTCTTAATTGTTAGCACAGAGTTGAACTAACTCTCAGAAACAGAATAAAAGTTACTAGCACTTTCAAAATTTAGCACTCACTATTTAACTAGTGTTGGTCAAAAGCTGAAACAGCATACTATTTAGACATGACAGAAGACAGCAATATTTTCATAGCTGGGAAAATAAATCTTGGAGAATTCATACATACATACATGCATACATACACACACATATATGTATGTAATGTATGTTTTTTGTAAATAAGTATCATAAGTGTGTCAATACATATTTTTATACCTAAAATACACTTTATTAGTTTATACCTAAGTATACACTTAACCTTTTACTGATAATGCCTTAAACTTGTGGTGTTTAGGTGATGTTGTCTGATGTTGTCTCTGTGTGGTGGTTTAGTTTTCTTGGTTTTGGTTTTGGTTTAGGCCTTCTTTGGTAACAATGTCATAACTAAGGAAGTATTCCACACCATTCCTTCACGTAATCA